>OZ023320.1:14276726-14595802 GCA_964007375.1 Ophion obscuratus
GTTCAATAAAGACCGCTAAGTAAACATACCAATATTCAACATTCTACTTTTAATATTTTTCGCATAAAAAATTGGTGAAAAATCGAACATTTTTTGCCTCAATAAAGTAGAAACCTCTCTTAATTATTTTTTCCTGCAGATTAAAATAATGATTTTGCGCTCGGGAATTATACGAATAGATTAGGTAAAGACGGATGCATGAAAAAAAAAGGTAATGAGAGCAAGAAATACCGACGCTGAAAAAAAAACATACAGAGGGAATTATCGGAGAATGATTTTTCAAAATAATTTGCTCGTCCTCCGCGCGTTCGTTAACTCTTCAGTCTCTCGTTATCAATCACAAATTAATTTTGTTCGGCTTCGGAGAACTTTGCCAAAGAACAGCCTCGAGAAAGTCATGCACGAGGCTATAACGAAATTATACGGTATTCGTGATACTCTCATTTTGCATCGGTATATTTTCTTTCCTCGTGTACATAGTTTTATGCAGACGAAAGAAAAGAGACAGGCAAAGCGATAGAAAGCAAGAAGAGAGAGAGAGAGAGAGAGAGAGAGAGAGAGCCCTCAAGGCACTGATGAGTTTCTGATGTTCCTGGCAGCACAAATCACTGTCGACGCTGCGATTAATTAATATGCACACATGAAAGCGTTCGTGCAACCACGTTAGCAAATTCGTACGGTGAAGCTGACCAAGTTATTCCGAGAAAGAATCAATTCATCGATTGAGATGATTTTTCTCAAGGAGGAATTGAACTCAAGGAGGATTGAACTCGCATAAATTGAACGAATGTAGACTTATCTTATAGGGGGGAGATACCTTCAGGCGAGGAAAAAATATGCTGATTTTCATGATTTTTTTTATGGAAAGATTTTTTCGCCATTCTTGAGAATCAGGGTTTCTAAGATTACTTTTGGCTGTTACATGGTATTTTTTAAATAATCTTTAGAAATGGCGAAAGTATGGTATGGTATTTTAAACTGCATTTTCAAAACTGGCGTTATATGAAAATAAACTTTTTAGATATACTGACGTATACCTAAAAAGTTAATCGACGCATTCTGATGAATTTTAATATAAATCTTTCCAACCTTAATTCTGTATACATGACCCTAAATGTTTTTGAAAGTAAAAAAACAAGTATTTTTTATCGCAAAATGTAGACATTTCTTTTTACGGAAAATTCAATCTTTTTGTTTCAAAGCGTCTGCTTTCATCGATTTTCAAAATTTCTCACTTTTTCTTGGTTTATATCCTGCGTATGAGTTTTGATAAAAGAAAAATCTTCGTTGGCTATTTTTCAGATTTATCCCGCCGACGCTACGTGTCACGCCGTCTGACAACATCCATCACAACCCGTTCAACAGACCGTGCCATACCTCCGTCATTTTTGAAGATTAATAAATTTAAAAAAGCCATGCATCAGCCAAAAGTAGTAATAAATCATACCCTAAGTTCAAAAAATGGTGAAATGATATTTCCTTTAAAAAAATCATAAAAATAAGCAACTTTCCTCCCATAAAGGTATCTCTCCCTTAAGTCCGATTGCAAGTGAATGAAAAAATGTGAGTGTATGAAGCAGCGTGAAACTTTTCTGCACTCGGTTCTGCGTTTTCTTTTTATTATTTTATTTTCCACTGGTTCTTGTCTGCTGACATTCGCGATCAGATACAGCCACGACGAGTTAGGAAAGAGTGGGAATTTATTTCGCGGGCAAATTGGAAACGACTCTCCAGGTAGAGCGGCGTGCGTTGGTCAATGAAAACGCCAGAAAAAATGGTGATCCCAGATTTATCACGGCGAGGATGTGATCGTCTTGCTGAGAAAAGGATGAAGAAGAAGAAGAAGAAATTAAACGAAAAAAACATAGAAAGAGAGAGCAAGAAAGGGAGAGTTTGAGAATGCTAATTTATACATCTCTGAGAGCTGTGGAGCTGATGGTCGTTCGCCAAACGTTTCTCGCAGTTCCTCATATTAGCAAATGTGCCTAGTGATCAGTGTCCGTGTGTATAATTTCTCTCTTTCTCTCTCTCTCTCTCTGTCTCTCTCTCTCTCTCTCTCTCTCTCTCTCTCTCTCTCTCTCTCTCTCTCTCTCTCTCTCTCTCTCTCTCTCTCTCTCGCGCGCGCGCCAGCACTGGCAAAAGGTGACAAGTCTGCAAATTACACACGATTCACGATTCTCACTCGCGACTCGGTCCGCTTGTCGGGGGAACTTATGTCCGACTGAATTATTCGATAAATCCTCATATCCATGTATTTCATTTATCTGCCTGCGTGCCTTTCGGTATACGCGCACGAGCTTCGCCTTTATTAAGGGGTAATATGACGGTAGAATTTTCAAAAAATTGTTTTTTTTTAGATTGGCTCAAGAGATGCTTTGACCCATCTAGAATAAAGGGAAAAAAGTTTGGCGCCTGTAAAAAAAGACCCGTAGGCCCTTGTGGGTCTTAGTCCAGTAAAAGAGACGAAAACCCAGCACTTTTTGGCGTAGAATATGAATTTTTGACTGAAGGTAGATGGTTGCATACCTAAAGTAACCCCAATAAAATGTTTCCCCTTAACTCGCTCCAACCCCGAGAAATAGGGGTTGAAAACTTAAGTTCACCGTATCTCGGTAATTAATAGATGAATCAAAAAAGATTTCGAACAAAAGTTGTTTGGAATAATAAAATTCGTATAAAGTTATCTGGCGTCCAACCCCGTATCTTTGAAAATAGCGGCACAAAAACGTGACGTCAGAGAACTTTTTACGTATTTTCTTATTCCAAACAACTTTTGTTTGAAACATTGTTCGATCGGGCTATTAAGGCCTTAGGCCACTCTAGAGGCCGAAAAAGTAGGCAATTATCTGACGAAATTTTTCACTTTCCAAAAATTTGCCTAAAAATTGTCAGATAATTATTAATAAAAAATGAACTATGGAATATGAAAAAAAAAGCCTACGTACTTCCATAGACAATGTATTTTTCAAGGTATATTCAACATTTCAAGTGAATCGGTTGAAAATTGTCTGAGTTATGTTTCCGGCCAACTTAAAAAGTGCAATTTTGAGATGAATACTGCACAGCCGCCATTTTGAAATTAATCGCTTCAAAAAAATTATTGTTTGAAGTTACTGATATGTATGATAAACACCCTTTTTTGTAATCTCGATTTATTTTGTAGTTTTTCTGAAAAAAAAATTCCCAAAAAGCCTATTTTTTCGGCCTCTAGAGTGGCCTAAGGCCTTAAGCAATCGACCTCACTTTCGTCATCTTGATATTTTTCTTCGCTCTTTCCTCACTTTCCCTCGCTCTCTCCTATCTCCAAACTTTCTTCGCATCCTCATCGCTGCATTGTCCAACTGATGAAATGTCGCTGATCATCCTCTCAATTTTCTACCAAAATTTTGAAATTGTCATCATTTTCTCCTGTAACATTTTCAGCTTTTATCTTCGAACTCTCGTATTTTCGATCCAACCTCATACCTTCATGCTTCAAAAAATACCCAAATCACGCATTTTCAAGATACTTGTTTTCTGTAAAAAACGACCTCTTCGATAAATAAATTCAATTTTGTCGAAAAGTCGTGAATTAAACTTTTTTGTATGCATCGAATGCTTCGTCCATGTGCAGAAAGCTTCGGCGAAGGGAGAAAGACTAAGAAATTACAATCTTGAAGACCAAAGCGCCCTGTATGACGACGCAAATACCTCTAATAATAATAATAATAATAATCCTAGATGACGCACTCCTATTCGACGTGTCTGCAGAATACTCTTAGGTGCTGTCTAGATGCCGAGACGTGCAAATAACAATAATAATCATAGCAGCAACATCAACAATAACAATACTAATAAAAAATATTAATAATAATAACAACAACAATACTATTGAAATAATAAGAATAATAGCAATTGTTCATTTCTCCATCGCGTTCTTTACTGGGCGACACCCGAGGTGGTATCGGAGCCCTCGAGTGCCGCCCAGTATTAGTGTTCCGACATCAATAAACCTCCACCAAGGTAAGTGAATGTTTTCCGGTGCAAACTGAGGAAGCGCGTTACCCGGAACAATAAAATCTTATGACAATAATCATAATTGCAATAACATTTGTTATTATTTAACCCAAACAACCTGAAATAATAATAATAATAATCGAAATAAAAGTTATTATCATACAAATAATAATATTTGTTATTACAATTATTATTATCATTATACGAGACTTGTATAGTGTTCACAATAATAATAATAATATAATAAGTATAAAAATAATGGTATAATAATAATAATAACAGTAGTAGGTGCATATAGGTAGCCGGACTATTCATTAACGGAGACGTTAATGCTAAAGTTGATTTATCATTGTGCTCATGACCCAAGAACCCCCTCTCCATAAGCATATATATATATATATATATGAATATGAACCTTCGGTCACGGTTGATCGGAGTCTGCGTGGTTCAAACGCCCGAGAGATCATCCGAGTGTGCACTTCTTCTCTTATATTCTTGTTCGCGGGATTTTTCCGCGATTTAAAAGTCTCCACTGCGCGAGAGCGTTTCGCTCTCTTCTCGCCGCAATTTTTGTACTGTAGGGAGTACCGAGGGAACGGTCGTCACAAGAAGTCTCAAGAGCGATGAGCTCCGGACACGCGAGCTTCGAGAATCCGCGCGAGAGTGATTTTTATTATTGTTATTGTGGTTGTCGTAGTTGTTTTTGTCTTTTTTGCGCTTTTCTTTTTTTATCGTAGTGTGCGAGTGTGTGTGTGTATGTGTGTGTGTGTGTGTGCGTGTGTGTGTGTGTGTGTGTGCGTGCGTGCGCGCGTGTGCATGCGCGTGTGTGTGTGTGTGTATAGGGTGTCCTGTTAGGAATGGATAATCCTGCAACTGTCAATAGGTCAGATAATGTCCAACTATATGCTGGAATTTCAGTTTAGTAAGAGTCCCACGGCTTTCACGATAAAAATCAACTGTTTTTGGTTTTTCGCATGCCATTTCTAAAAATGATAACTTTTTTTTACCGGGTTTAAAAAAAATGCCCTCGGTTATTTCGTTTATCTAGAAAAGTCTTCTTTTCTACGTTAAATGTTGAGGACACTTTATGAAAAAAAATCTTCCGCGGAATTTTCATAAAAACCAATTCAATCTTCTGACTTTTATAGCCTCCGGTAAAAAAATGTACTACGCATATCATGCGCATTACTTTAAAAAGTTGCTTAGTTATTGTCGATTCATATGATTTGTAGAAATGGCATGCGAAAAACCAAAAGCAGATAATAAAAAAAAAAAAAAATTACACGAATCCCAAAATCTCGCAAACCGTGGGACTTTTACTAAGCCAAAATCCCAACATATAGTAGGACATGATCTGACCTATCGATAGTTGCACAATTATCCATTCATACCAGGACACCCTGTATACATATATATGCGCGGAAATAGAAGATGGGAAGAAAGAACATTGCACGTCGAGGCATAGTTATAGGCGAAACCAGCAATCAGCTCTCTTCCCTTTTCTTCGTCCTTTATGCGCTAGCTTTTCTCGTCGAGAGAGACGCGAGGACCGCAAAGGAGTCGCAAGAAAAAAAGGCATCGATAGGAATCTATTTTTTAAACGAGCTTTGATTTTTTTTTCATAGGGTTGGAAATGCACGGTAAGTTTTTGTGCTTACTGGCAATGCTTCTCGTCGATCTTCAATGATTTATACGGCACTACTACGAGGCGAAAGAATAACGCTACCAAGTTCCTACAACTTTTGTATGTATTCATGTATAGATACAGGTTCGCGCTGGATCGTTTCTTCCCTTTATTATTTACAGTGAACGATGGGGGAAAAAATAACTTAAAAAGAAAAGAAAGAGAGTACCTTGTTCCGCTGCCAAGACGACGAGCATCGTTACCGGTTTTCATTCTTCGATTCGAATCCTACCGTCTCGTGGCCGTCTTTTTATTTGGCTCGCATTTGTATCGTCTCGCGATGATACATCGAGGAAAATCAATTTACATTCGATTTAGATAAAACTTACGGGAGAGAAAAAAGTGTTATTTATTTGAAACAAATCGGGCCAATTTACGAATGGGCTATGCGAATGCGAAGCATTTTAATTTGAAGCGATTTTATCGCGGAGTAACTAATGGAATCGGGACGTGAACGAGCATTCGTATGGAAGAAAATAACAATGCTCTATCGTGACATAAATTCATTCGATTTCGAGCCTGACGTGGTGATTTTTTTTCATTCTCTTTCTCCATAGATCTGAATATTATAACCCTTTATATCATCGAGTGACAGTTTTGTAATAAACCGTCTAAGCCTCACAAAATCCCATATTGATATTTATTGGCTTATGCTCAGGTGTAAAAGTCGAAAAGTCACTTTTTTTAAACCAATATATTTTGACAGTATATCATCTTTTAAACGTTCTCTGAACATTTCGAGGTGATTGGATAAAAATTGAAAGATTATGTGGCTGTTATGTGGACGTCCGTCGGAACGCTTGGCGCGTCGTTTGAAACATGAAACGCTGTTTTTCACGAAAGTGCGTTTTCAAAGTCGGCGAGCAAAATATATCAAACTACCGCATTGATCATTCCGAAATTTTCAGGGTTTTTTCTAGATGTACAATATAGTATTTGATCGAAGGAATTATTTTTCCGATGCATACTTTCGATTTGGTGAACGAAAAATGCCTATTTCTTCGCCAAAACCAAGACTCACTTTGAACACGCTGCATTTCTTTTAAAATTGATATTTCGAAAAATCCTTCGATTAATCATAGAATGAACTAATATACTAACGAAATATGTTTGTTTTTTTTTATATTAGATTACCTGCTTCAGAAGGTCATTAGTCACCGCTCGGACATCGGCTGTAAATCGATTGGAATTAAATATTTTTACACAAAAAAAGTCGAGTGCTCTTCACATGATACTTTTTCAAATACCTAATTTTTGTAGAGTTTTCTCATCACAATTTTCTACAAAAAAAAACCCCCAAAATTAGATGTTTTCGACTGTTACAACTAGGCATAACCCGTCAATCCTTTTTTAACCCTTTGACTGCACACTTCCGCCACGAACCTCCGACTGCATATGGGGTCGATCCGACCCCAGACGTTTTTCAGATCGTTGTATTTCGGTAAGCATGCATTTTTTAGAGATGTTTTTTTGTGGTCAATAATCATTGATTTATGGGCAACATTTTTTTTAAAGAAAAACAAAAATTACCTGGCCGAACATTCGTTCAAAGTGGGAGATATGTTGAAAAATGCTTACTTGCATGAAAAAGGATCATAATTTTGTTTTTCAAAATATTAAAAAAGTCCTTTGAGGTTTTTAGAAAGGAAGGTTTGTACATACGAAAACATATATTTTCCGCATTTTTTACTTCAATGACTTATTATTATTCACATTTACCGCAATCGACGCATAAGTACATTCGGTGCTCATTGCACATAGTCCTCCTGCATAACGGACCCTTGCTTTTAGTTTTATGATCGGCATTTTAAATACATAAAATTAACTAAAAAAATAAAATAAAAATAACAAAATTGGGGTCACAACGAGCCAGTGTGCAGTCGAAAGGTTAAATCAATGTCAAACGATGGCTATCAACCGTTCTATAGTTTTTAGAGCAATTCATGCGAACTAGACGGCGTTTGCATACATTGCTGACGGAAAAAAATATCTGAACGATAAAGAAATCGATATCAACAACGACGCATTTGTGCTACAATAAGCATAACTTCTTCAAAGCATTCCATACATCATGTAAGGGGAAGTTCACGACACATGTCTGTCACAGTCCCTCTATTGCTTTATAACTAGCCCCCTGATTAAAATTTTCAAAAATTGAGTAACACGCGTTAATTTATTTATCAAAACCGACCATCAACTATTAACTATAAAGTCAACTATTTTTAAACATTTACGTTTTTAAGTTATGAAGGGTTAAAGCTCCAACTTGAGTCAGAAGAGTAAGAATGAAATAAATATATCTTGCGCCATGCTTTCTCCAAATGTAGCACCTAACTGTATTTTGTATTCATTTTTCTTTGAGTGGAGATCGGAAATTCGAACGATCAATATTCAAAAGAGCCGAAATTTCGAATTCAGTAATGACGAACGTTCCAATATAGATAGATCAATCTTATGATAGTCTGTAAAATAGTTAATCGAAATTGTGGATACAAAAATCTCGAAGTTGATTTATAACGAAAACAAATATCAGATTTAACAAAATAATGAGAGATATAATATCGATTCGCCTGTATATATACACCAAACACTTCGAGGCGTGAAATCCTCGAATTGTAAATGTAACGACAGTTTACAATTTCAAATTCATTAAAGCGAAGGACCAAAAAGTCGATCAGTTAAAATAGCGATGGGCCAAAATGGCGAACGGTCCGGATAGCGAAAACTTGGGTTCGAGCACGGTCTTAAATACAGGTCTTGCAACGAAGCTAAATTTTCGTGGTGGGGGTAGGTACGCTTATCGGCTTCACTTTTCGATTCACTAGGAGCCGCTACGCGTCGCTACTAGCAAGGGAAAGTAGTTTCCCCCTTACCTCTTACCGGCGAATGGACCCAAGGTGTTTACGTATATTTTTGTGGCGCGATTGTCGAAATAACCTTTATTTGCGACCATATACCAGAAGGTTCCACGCGATTTACCGTGATACATTTTTTATTTTTTTTTAATTTCGAAGAATGATCTATTGTGAGACATTTGAGAAAAAATGATGTAAATGGTCGTAATATGTGCTGGTATGAATTAATGTATTTAAAAAGTTTTCAGTTTTTTTTAGATTTAAGTAGTTATCTTTTTTTTAATCAACAGATTTTTTCATCGGTTTCGTATATTATGCAGTTTACACGACAGTACGGTAAATTAAGTTAGGGCAAACGGTGCATGCGTTGCGTTCAGGAGGGAAAAGGACAGAAGAGCTATTTCTCTCTTCGTCGCACCACTACTTCCCCTTGCCGTCATGCACCAAGCGGCAGAAATCGGAATAAAAAACAGAATCGCTAAGCGTGCCTATCCCCACTATCGCCGTTGTCAGATCTGTATGTAAGACCGTGGGTTCGAGCAATACTACTTGCGCTTCAGAATGAAGATGGCAGATGGCGATAGTGGTCAGTCGGATCAGGCAGCCATGCCATGTTCGCCATTTAGATATTCGCCATTTCGGACCATCGATCATTTGCATTTCTAAGATCTACACATTCGAAGTTTGTAGTTTCGATATATGGGCTTTTTGCTATAGACGTTATTACGAATATTACTCACTTTTCTCTATTTCGGAGATGTGCATGGTGTAGATTGTTCGAATCTGTATTTGTATGACTCAAACTGCAGCCTATCTGAATACATGTTCTCGAATAAATGAGCTCTCGAATAAATAATCCTTTGGTGTGATAGTTATTTGATTTCGTCATCGGACAAAGGATAAAACTTCGAATAATTCATCCTTCGTTATTTTAGGACTTCACAATTCTGTTATTTCGAAATCTTTGTCGTTCTATATTTGGTCATTCGACATTTTGACCCCCACCCTCTTCTTTGTCCTGCTTAATTAATTTATCGCTATTCTGTCGCGTATTCCTTATTAGGTACTAATTCCTTGGCGTATCCTTTTTTGTTTGTTTTTCAAGATGCGTTCATATACGCGCGATAATAAATATATGTGTATATGAGGTGGAAGCTTGTAATAATGTTATCAAGCGAGCGAGAACCGGCGGCGATGTATTCGCAAAGAGCCGAAGAAGAAATCGCGACTGGGTTGCATCGCGCCGCGGCTTATGCAAATTCGAGCTAATTGGCGGGGAAATTCTGCTGTCGAGAGAAAGAGCAGAGAGGAAGAGAGAGAGAGAGGGAGAGAGAGAGAGAGTGATGTGACTTCCCTCATGGTTTCTATCGAGCATATATGCGGGAATACCTGCGAAATACACGCGCTTTCACACATATTACACATCTGCATTAATTTATGCACCGACTTTTTTATTATTGAAAGGGCGCAACTGAAGTAAGCTCGCCTATCAATCGCTCATCAAAATCGTTGCTCCCGGCTCTTCAGCGTTTTTCCTCGTATTTTATTGCATACAAAAACGAGTTGAAATAAAGGAAACGCAGAGAAAAGTGAATGGCAAGCAACATTACTTGAGTGTCTGCCTTCGATGTCGTCAAAACTTATGTATGTGATAATCACATCAATTTCGTCGAAAATTATATATGTGTTAATCATATTGAAAACTATTACATACGTTTTTTTTTATCGGCGGAAAAAGGATATAAGGAGGTTGAAGCGTTAGCCACAATCCAAGGTTAAATTTAATAAAAAATACATGTTATTGGTAGATTATGCTGAGTCTTTACGAATTTTTTGAAATTTGTTCACTACCAAACACCAGAGATAAAAAGTAGTTTAATGTGTGTAATTTAACGTGCGGTTAGATGGGCAAGACTTTCAGACTAACGGTTATGTAATTTTTTTTGTTATTTAGCACCAAGATAAACCATTTTTAACAACGGATTAACGCAAACTAAACCTTTGTAGACATTTAGAAAAAAAATCCTCATCTTGCCCATCGTAAACCATGGACCAATAATCTCGTGACGTAAATATGAATAGGCATAATTATAAATTACTCACAATTTCATTGTCAATTGTATAAAACATTCGTTATCGTAGTTTTCTAAAATAATAATCATCGGTAATGCCATACTTCTTCAAGTTGGTAGAAACACAAAAGTTTTTCTAATTTACGTAATAAAAATATTAAAACGCATAATTTTGCCCTTTAATTGTACATTTAGAAAAATTAGTACATACAGAATAAATCTGTCCTTCGTATGCATTTTTTTGAGGTTCATTGAAAAAAAATGAATAAACCGTCATTTAACTCAACTGAATCGCTCCAACCTCCTCAAGTGGCGAAACCACCCCTCAAAGAAAGGCGTGTAGAGGGCTGATTTTGAAGTTTCGCCCACAAGAAGTCCATCGATTTGAATGAAACAAGAACCAATATTCTTCTAATGTAAAGCGATGAAAAATCTACTATAGAAGAATTGAAAACAAATTAAATTAACGGGTGACCCGCCTTTCTTAGAGGGGTGGTTCCCCCCTTAAAGCCATTTTTCTGCCGATAGAAAAAATACGTGTCTAATAGTTTCGAATGGTTAATCACATATATGAGTTTCGACAAAATTGAAGGCGGACACTTAAGTGATGTTCCTTGTGGGTTATTTATCAAGTGCTAGAACGATAGACAAAATTATGAATTACACGTGATTTTGGAATGAGAAATTATGGCGTAAATTTCAGATTGTGGAACTGTTTAGCTCGTAACTGCTTTACATCGATGAGGCTGAAGTTTTCATCATTGGAATGCAACGAAAATCAATATTTCTAAATTCCTTCGAGGGGTTAGGCTACTGTGAAAAGAAAACGAATGTACGGAGACTACAAGTTGACAATATTGGTAAAATTACCCCCATGTGGGCTCGGACGCTCCATAAATGTGCGGTGAAAAATGTCGTGGGGATAAACGCGTGTACTACGTCGAATCGAGTACAGAAGACACGCTGCACTGAACGTCGCTCGAACACACGATTGCAGCCGCTGAGTGCAAGGATGAGTGCATCTCTGTACTCCATTGAATAGGGATAGTGCGTGTATATTCCCTCGTATGTAATTCACGCGCGTGGGTAGTAATCTCTTTCTCGCATGCCTGTACCGTAATACAACGTTCCATCGTGGAGGGAAAAAAATTGAAAAAAGAAAAAAAATATTGAAACGTGAAAAATCGTGCTCCTCTTCCGTCCTATTTTCGCTCCGGACTGAGGTATCGGTAACATTGCGTATACGTGCGGCAAGACTTTTTGCGCAAAGCTAAAACGGTATAACGCTTTTTCTCGTCGTGAGAGAAAATAATTAACTCTACCGTAATATGCGGTAATATTTTATCGTGGAACTCGAATTTTCCTCTGTTACTTCCGTGTGCGATCATAAATCACGTGTAAACGTCTATGACTTTTCGAGAAACTATTAGACTCGAACTACTATTATAAGAGACGCACCGAAAACAAAAGAAAAAGTTCATTTGAATGGAATGGATAATAATTTAGGAGAGTTGTTGTTGTTTAATAATTATTTAACAATAACGAATATTATTTAATTTGAGTAATTATCTAATAATAACAAACATTATTACATTAAAATAATTATCTAATAATAAAGAAAATGATTCAATTTAAATAATGATTCAACAATAACGATTATCTAATTTAAATTATTATTTCACAATAACGATTATCTTATGTAAATAATTATTTAACAATTTAATTTACTGGGTAAGGCTACTGTGAAAATGACGGTGAAAATGAAGAGGAAGGTTCAACATATGGTGCAGGAATCGCAGATTGAAGGGAAACTTATGATTACGATAGAACTGCTAGTGAAACTTTAAACGCGTTTTTCTCATAACTATGTCTCTCAAAACGGTTTACACGATTTCTCGAAATCTGATGAACGGGTTGACTTGAAATTTGGTACACTTATTCAGTGCAATAGTTTTTATTCTTGAACAACATTTTTTTTCTTAGCATTTTTTTTTCTTCTGTAGTTATTCAAAATAATGTTGCCATTTTTGTTTAAAAAATTAAAGAAAAAAATCGAAAATGTTGTTCTGATGATTCGAACACAATAACAACTTTTTTCTTCAATTTTTTGAGGAAATATGACAACATTATCTTATAATAATACCAATACTCTCAATACTATATACTTCAAGGAAAAACTCGTTTTTTTGTTTGTTTCAGAGGAACCGAGTGTACAAAATCAACTACACCGTTAAGCCTCTCACGTTCAAAGGTCGTGCACGAGATTATTTATAACTTTTTAAATTTACTTTGTTATAATACGTACAATGATCAAATGGTCTTCCAATCCTCTTACCTCTTCCTTCAAAATTATTTTTTGTGAATAACCCTGACTTGCGGGTCGTCTCAGTAGCCAACCGCTTAAATGTAAGTATTATTTCGTTCAATTATTAAATTCGACGTTATTTCATGTAAGATGATTTTTTTTTAAGGCAGCACGTGCACGGTGTCAATGAGAGTCTTTCGCTGTGAAAAAGTTCAAACGCCTTCTTTTAATATCGAAACGTAATATGATAAAGCTTACTTCCACATGTGCATAAAACCACTCGATTCTCTTTGTTTTACGATCTTCAAAATATTGAGTGAGGACCAGTTCCAACTTACATTTACAGTACTACCTCTCCAAGAGAGCGGTCTAGGGCGGTTAGGGGAAGAAATTCTCGAGAAATTTGTCGCCGAAGCCTTCCCCCACCGCTAGGTTAGCGCGCTCGAAAATCGCGCATGTGGTAGCGTGTATGTGTTTCTCCACTCGAACTCGATAAGAGAGCGCCAGCTGATCACGAAAATGAAGCCGTCTCTACGATTCTTGCGGACGTCAACAGGACTCTATACTCTGATGTATAGTATATATGTTATGATACATACATATTGTATATGCTGTACGATATTTGCATTTATTACTACTACTCATAAACATATCTCTAGTATAATGTAGCCTCGATAATTTTTATCAATATCAGTAATATTCTATGCTGTGTTAATGTCTATTAAAATATATTTTACTTGCATTAAATTACTACTTGAAATTTAATTATGGTGCATGTTTTTTTCTCCGACTTTACGGCTTAAACGTATATATTATTATACAAAGGAATATTATCCATTTGACCATCGTGCGACGTGCGATTTTCTGAAATCGCTCGCGATCTCTTATCGAGTTGTCCGCTCCAAACTCGAGAGGCCTCGGGTACAATGGACAGCTCGAGCTAGGTGGGGGAAGCCATAAAATGCGGTCAAGCGGAACGGCGGGGAAATTCTCTCTTAGCGAGGGCTCTCTTAGAGAGGTAGTACTGTATCGACTGTGACAAAAATGTGAGGTAAAAAAATAAAATGCGGTACATATTTCAAACATAACGAATTGTCTGCTACAATTCCATTATCGACTATTGATTTGCAAATTATTATCGCACGAAATTCACGAAGTTCATGATGGTTTGAATATATATATTAAACCTAAATAAATGGTAACCATGCTTGAGTTTTTATCTAAAAAAGATAAATTAAAATACATCAATTAAAAAAATAGTGTTGCAGTTTGCATCGTAAGAATACAACCAATTTCTTTTCGAATTTTCAGTTCCATTTTTATCCAAAATCATATTTCGCAGATTTGTTATAGATCGCTAAATAACAGTCCACAAAAATGTTTTCGTGAATTTCCTGGCTCGAAATTACCAAAGGAAATTTGATGAAAAATAATTATTTCCGTTGCATCCCAACGATGCAAATTTCCACGTCATTTAAAAAAACCAAATTTCCGCCCGTGGTAACTTCATCTTTGAATATTCCTCGAGCCACGTCTTTCGTGCGATACTTTTTTCGCCCCAATAAAAAAAACCGTTGCGCAAATTGGTCGAAAATGAAAATAAATATTAAGTCAGTCAACGATAAATGATACTCCTTCGAGGAAAAAAATTAAATTGCAATGCTTCGAGTCTATTTCGTAATTGCATGTTTATAGCTCGAAGATGATGAAAACTGAGGAAGCGAGAGCACTCATTTTAATTTAGGCGACTGAAGAGCGAGTTCGTCGAAGATAAAAACCGGAAGTTCTGTCCGCATTCGTTCGTTTCGCGAGAGCCGATGGAGCGGCAGGTGCGAGGAGAGCGAGTATCGGGCGGTTCGCCTCATATGTTCCCGCGAGTCCTCGCGAATAATGTTACTCGCGTGGTATCTTTTCTCTTCGGTCTCGCGGTCAGTCTCGTCGCTTGTATTCTTGCAGCTGCTCCTCGAGACACTCTTTATCTCGGAGTTTCGCCGAGAAGCGCAACAGTAGAACCCGCGAGAACGCGAGAAAAAAAAATCCCTTCGAGACGGAATGACGAGGTGGAGAGAAAGAACACACGTGAATATATACCTAAACGCGTACAGGGTGTCCTAGTATGGCATCGTTTCGAAACTAATTTGAAGACAAAAAAGACTCGAGAGCACCAAAATGTTTCGTTGATGATTTTTCAAACGAGAAAACTCCGTATTTGTGATTTTTTTATTTATCCCCCACCTGCAAGCTTGAAGAGAAGGGGAATTCAAATAGAGTAGTACACTGCGACCTCGATTATCGCCACAGCATCGGGATTGGCTCTGCATCACACTTGCAAAAATGGAGGTTGCGCACCATCGAGTCACGCTGACTCTGCGCAGCTGGAGTAGCTGATTGTAGTACCCCTCAAAGCCCTCTCTCTTTCTCCAGCATGCTTCGAGCCTCACGCAAGGGCCGGGCGTTTCTCCCACCATGCGCTACGCAAATCGATATTCGGCACATAGTGGGGGGCTGTTGCATCTGTGGAGGTACCAACAAAAGAGGCCGCAGTATACTGCTTGGTGAACTACTAACCGTAGATGATATTGAAGTCTGCACCGTTGGAACGCAACGACAGTTTAGGAGGCCGAACTTTTTTCGGCAAATTAGGGCTACGGAAATCATTCAAACATTTTTTTAGGATCCTTATCAGAAATCTAAAATCTAAATTTGCGGGATAAGATTTTGGAAGACGAAGAAAATGAAGAAATAAAAATGGAAAAAAAATCTTTTTTTTTCAATTATGTAAATTTCTACATCGTAATTTTTATTCGGATAAAAAGTAGCATTTATTGCTGCTTGATGAACTAGTAACTGTAGATGATGTTGAAGTGTGCATTGTTGGAACGCTCTAAGACATATTGCGTTCTTCTTGTAGCCCGTATCTTTCTTTAGCCCGTAAAGTAGCCCGATCTTTTTTTGGCAAATTTTGGCTACGAAAATAATTCAAAAGTTTTTTTAACATCCTTATCAAAAATCTACAACCCAAATTTGCCGGATAAGAGTGTGGATTACGAGGAAATGAAGAAATAAAAATTGAAAAAGAATTTTCGTTGCATTCCAATGATGTAAATTTCTACATCGTAATTTTCATTCGGATAAATCGTAGTACCTATTGCTGCTTGATGAACTACTAACTGTAGATGATGTTAAGGTTTGCATTGTTGGAACGCAACAAGAGTTTAGTAGCCCGATCTTTTTTTTGGCAAATTTATGCTACGAAAATCATTTATAGGTTTTTATTAGGATCCTTATCAGAAAT
This sequence comes from Ophion obscuratus, assembly GCA_964007375.1. Lineage (NCBI taxonomy): Eukaryota > Metazoa > Arthropoda > Insecta > Hymenoptera > Ichneumonidae > Ophion > Ophion obscuratus. The sequence continues at coordinate 14,292,934 of OZ023320.1, forward strand.
CTACAACCCAAATTTGCCGGATAAGAGTGTGGATGACGAGGAAATGAAAAAATTAAAATTGGAAACGAATTTTCGTTGCATTTTGATGATACAAATTTCAACATCGTTGTTTTTATTTGGATAAAGAGTAGTAGTGCTGCTTGACAAACTACTAACTGTAGATGGTGTTGAAGTTTGCATCGTTGGAATGCAAGAAGAGCCAAGTGGCCAATTTTTTTTGGCAAATTTCGGCTACGCAAACCCCTCGAACGTTTTTTACGATCCTTATCAGAAATCTGCAGTCCAAATTTGCCGGATAAGATTGTGGATGACGAAAAGAATGAAGAAATTGAAATTAAAAAAGAACTTTCGTTGCATTCCAACGATGTCTTCGACATCGTCATTTCGCTCGTAGTGTAGCAAGCCTGCCGCATTCTTCGACACCAACTACTGTACCCAGATTCCGGACACCCTGTATACGGACGTATAAAATCTTAGAGTACCGTCCACTGTTAGGAATAGCGCGGAAAACGTATAAAGGAATATTTCCACGCGCCTTGGAATTCATATCGAATTGCAACGCTTGTGCATCTGCCCCTGTGTGATATATCTCTTAATTAATTCTCCGATAAACTCACTGGGTATACCGCGGCCAGGGAATTTCTGAAAAATTCCTCACCTTTCATTTTTCATCCATGTTCTCTTATCCGCTCGATCTTGCTTGACGAGAAAATTCTTTCTCGAGGTAGAAAGACGACCCGAGAAAGGAGTAAAATATCGAAACAGGGATTGTATTACAGGGGACAGTTTTTCTTTTCATCGAAACAAGCCGATGAATTATTTTTCCAGCTGACTGATTTAATTATCGTAACTTCCTAGTGTTGAAATTTGCATCGTTAGAACGCAACAAAAGTTCGTTTTTACATTTTTATTTCCTTTTTTTTTATTATTACGGAATATCTTTTTTTAAGTATTTATATGGTAGATCACTAAACAAATATCTTAAGGGGAGATATACACCTAGATGATCGAGGTCGAGGATTTAGAAGCTATGAACATTCCGTCGACCGTAGAACACCTACACTATGGGCCTGGTATCGATGATTCCATGTAAGTTGACAAATTTCATGATTTATTCATTCCCGAATTTTCAAACGCGTTTTTCTCAAAACCACGTTTTTCAAATCGTTACCCAAAATTTCTCGAAAACGAATAAAGCGATTGCCTTGAAGTTTTTTTGTGGTTATTCTATACACTATTATCTAGTACTTGTCATAGGATTTTTTTTCCTTACTTAGTTTTTGTTTTATAGGCAAAATAATAACTAATTTTTGGCCCGAAAATCACTATTTATGTTCAAACGTCCGCCATTTTGTCATAAATCGATATTTTCAAAATCGGCTATGACAAGTACTAGATTACAGTATCTAATTTAATAATCTTTTTGTTTTTTTTAGACGATTTTTGAAGAAACGCCAGCGGGTACCGTATACGTAGATTTTTTTACGACGCTCCAAGGATCATACAATATCCTTGTATATTTTTGATATTTTTAAATAAAGAAAATTAAACATATTTTTGAATGTATATACTTTTAGATAATTATAACCCCAATCCGAAATTTGAAATAGTTTTCCTTGAAAAAATTCACAAAAATGACCTTCTTTTCCGGCTCCTAGGTATATATCTCCCCTTAAAAAGTGGTTGAGAAAGCAAAAATTGCCAAACGAATTTAAAGCAATTAAGAAACATTGTTTTTCGTTGCATTCCAACTATGCAAACTTCAACCTCATGTAGCTTCGACCAAAAGTCCTACCAATCTCACTCTTTGTATATACGCAACCTAAAAATCGTTGCGAAGCAAAGTGAGACAAGTATAATCGAGAAATTGTATTCTATGATGTTTCGGAACGAGCCAGTCTCGGGGCTCGACGACGGTTTTCACAAGGCGAAAGTTTGCTCGTCGTTGTTAAAGACACATCGTTGTTATTAGGATGGCATGTTGTACACGGAGACGTACGCTTTTATACAAGAGTTGGAACGGCTCGAAGACGTGTAGAGCGGGGAAAAAATCGAAGTATAAGGTTGCCGGTAGTGGCGAGTGCGGTTAACCACCTTGCCTATATTCACTTGTAAATGAGGTGTACCGCGTGCACTGTACTTCGTACGCGATATATTTTTCTCTCTACATCTATAATGCGTAGTCTTTCCTTAAGGGGGGAGATATCTTTTGGTGAGACAAAAATTGTCTGATTTTCATGATTTTTTTATAAGCAAAAATTGCTCCACTATTTTTTAGACTTAGGGGATGTTTGATTACTACTTTTGGCTGTTACATGGTATTTGCTTAAGAGACTATACCAGTGTGAACGCTGAAAATTTGGGTGATTTTCGGAAATTTTTTGGAAGAGAAGTACTCAATTAAATGTTTCGGAAAATTAAGAATATATTTGGCTATATTTGACCTATATAACGTAATTTTTTCATAGAAAAAGATTGAGATCCAAGTGACGTGTGCGCTGCCTTCGGAGGCGCCAAAAAAAAGTTCCTCCACTGCTGACATGATTCCGGCCGATTGAGTAGCTGAAACCGAAAAAGGAAAAATGTCTTTGAACTGGAAGGTATTTCCTGTACAATGACGTAGGATTTTCGAAAAATATCATAGTCTAACAAAAAGTCTGTTTCTTGCTTATAAAATGGTCGTTTTTCAATGCCAAATCGTCAATTTTCATCCAAAAAAAATATCCTACGTCATTGTAGAGTAAATCTATTTAAGAGTACTCAATTCAAATTTCAAGTCAATCGGATAATTGCTCTTTGAGTTACAATGTCAGCAAATTTGAAAAATCTCATTTCATATTCTTGAAAGTATCCAAATCTTGAAAGTATAAAAATATCATCTCATATTCTTGAAAGTATAAACTGTCGGAAAGGAAAAAAAATCGACTTTCTGAAAATGTCACACTGGTGCAGCTCCTTAATTGATCTTTAAAAATGACGAGAGTATGGCACGATCTTCGAAAGTGTATTTTCAAAACTGGCGTGACGTATAGCTAAACCACTACCCGACCGATTCTCATAAAATTTGGTAGAAATCTTTCTAACCTTATCATCCAAAACATGACTCCAAATGTTTTTATAAATTATAAAAAATGTATTTTTTTATTGCAAAATATAGCCATTTTTCAGAAAATTCAATCTTTTTGTTTCAAATCGCAACATTTAATGGATTTTCAAAATTTCTCACTTTTTCTTGGTTTATATTCTGCGTATGAACGTTGAACGAAAAACCTCGTTGGGTTTGTTTAGGATTAATCCCACCGATGTTACATGTCACGCCGTTTGACAACATCCGCCGCAACCCGTTTAGAAGACCGTGCCATACCTCCACCATTTTTAGAGACTGATAAAAAAAATCCCGTGTAGCGGTCAAAAATAGTAGGCTATAAAACCTCTTCTAAGTCTTAAAAATGGTGGAGAAATCTATTCTTAAAAAAAAAATCATGAAAATCGGCATTTTTTTTCTCGCCTAAAGGTATCTCCCCCTCTAGGTTCATCGTAGTCTTTCCTTAGGCGAGTAGAGAAACATTTGTGACTGTTTTTTTATATTCTCAAGTCGATATATAAAAATCACAAGAGTGATATACATGACATTTTTTATTTTATTTTTAGATCTCATTTTCCGAAGCGCATCTGAAGGTTCGGAACGAACGAAACAGCCTAGACGGTGAAAATAGCGATTTGGAGTTGTTCAGTCCAATCGTTTTACAACAAATACACAAATATACAACCTAACAACTGCAGATCTACTATCAAGATGCCTCCATGGGCGCATGCAGAATTCAAATGAGAGCTTCAATTCCATCGTGTGGACGATAGCTCATAAATCTATTTTAAAACTTTAAACGCGTTTTTCTCGATATAAACACGTTTTCAAAATTGGGAGGACGCATACTTAGGGCAGTTTTCATCCGATTGACTTGAAATTTTAACTGTAGCTTCTTAGATAGATGCTCTAAAGTACACACGACTTTTACTATTTACCAATAATTCTCATTTTTATAAAAAAAAAAATTACGGCCGATTTTTTAATGAAAAAGAAAAAAATTATTCTAAACGATCCAATTTTACGAAAAAAAAACTATACTTTTGATTCATCTTGTGTACTTCTCTAGCAAAACTAATGTAAATGACGAATTCGTTTTAAAATTCTACATGCTAATCCATAAAAGTCGTGCGTCCTCCCGCAGAGCACCTAAAAAAACGCACTTAGTGTAGCTACGACTGAGCCGTCATTCGGTATTTTTTCTCATAAAGAAATTTTGTTTTGTATACTTTAACACCTGTAGAAGAAATCCTCTAAGCCTCATTTTCATTGCTTCTTCAGTATACTGAAGAAAAATTGCCCAATAATCCTCACTTTTTGGTGAGCCAGATTATGTAACGCCTTAAGTCGCAAAAGGTTCAAGCTCTTGCCCCTCCTCATTAAAATAAGAAACAACAACAACGACTACAGATCGTTTTGTTTCTCAGCGTTTATTCGTCGGCTTACTCATATTTAATTCGTGAGATAATATTAACTAACGTAACAAAGACATTGAAGTAAACAAAGAAGCGCTGTAAAAAATACGAAAATATTGACGGGCGAGAATTTTTTTCGCTTCGATGCACGCAACATTGATCAATTAAAATTATCGCCAAGAATGCATGTTTCGTCAAAACGTTCTTAATCTTTCTTGTATCGGTTCTCGCCCGGAGAATTTTTGCCCGATCTATACAGAAAATCGCAAGCACGTCGACACGCTCTGCTTTCGTACTCGGAACACGTGAGCGAGCACTAACAGCGTTGCAAAAATGTTTTTCTCATCTTGCTCAACGGGTAAGAGAGAAAAAGAGAGAGAGAGAGAGAGAGAGAGAAGCAGGCGGGCAGCTTCGTAATATATATGTATGTGTATGTGTGTGTGTGTGTGTGTGTGTGTGTGTGTGTGTGTGTGTGTGTGTGTGTGTGTATTCTCGTAAACATCAAAACGACATATGGTTGCCAGTAGAATATCGCGCGATTTTTTTTCATCTAAAAGGCTCGCAAACGAATAGCCATTACGCTAACCACTTTGAATGTTCAATCGTGCGAGATGCAGCCTTTTGTTCACTAGTACACTCGTACTCAATCTATAGCTATAAAAATGTATATATTTTACCACCAAAATTTGACATGAAATATTTATAGAAAAAATTATTTTTCTTGCACATAGTTCAATGGCTATATATTATAAGGATATTATGTATTCAAGCATCAAATTTATATATATATATATAAAACAATAATAAAATAAATATAAAATATAAAAATTATAATTAACAAATTCAATATTATTTGAACTATTTAAAAAAATACTAATAAAATAAATATATAATATATATAATAAGGATAAATATATATCAACGATAGCTTGTAAATAGATAAATCGTGCTGTCAATAAATGTTTTTGAAATAAATATAAATAAACGAAAACTCCCAATGATTTAACACCCATAAAATTTACTATAAAAGTATTATCGGCGAATTAGAGACGAATGCATTTTTTTCCATCGGACTCACTAGTACTACGATCAGTTGGGGCCACTCTTGATATAATGGACTAAAAATAAAAACGCGCTTCGACCATGCGCAGAAACATAGATTAACGCAATCCTTCGCCTCGGAATTTTACGTATTTATGCACTCGTGGGATTGAGGACTTCCTGGGAAAGATTTACCGTAATTGTGGCATAATTTTAACGAGTTTTGGATTATGGGGCCGGTCTCGTCACAGGGACAGATTGCATGGAGGACGCAAGTGCTCGGCTCATAGGGCGTAGAGTCATGTCTCTGATTTTTATTAAAATACGGCCCTAAACACACGATACAAAGTTGAAAATCACTGCACTATGGCGTTTGGCGAAGCTTTTGAATCGCGTGATTGCAAGACGCCGAGCTTCGCTAAGTAATACACACACACACACACACACACACACATACACACACGCACGCACGCACGCACGCACGCACGCACGCACACTCCAAGAATATCCAAACGGTGTATGTTTCAGTTAATTTCTATATATATATATATATATATATATATATATATATATATATATATATATATATATATATATATATATATATATATATATATGTGTGTGTGTGTGTGTGTGTGTGTGTGTATCTATGCACGTATGATTCCGTATAATTCGATCATTAAAACGTTATGCGTGACTTTACGTTTTCTCTCTCGGCAAAACGCGCGATATTAAATTCGTACCTTTACATGCGTATATACGGGATGGTTCACTAGAAGTAAGTCACCCGAAAACACCTATAAATATTGACTTTAGACGAAAAAGAGAAAAAATTTGCAATATATGTCATTTGCAATATTGCAATGACAAATTTGCAACCTTTTGTAGCCTTAGACTTTTTCTCCGCGTCTTTTGAGGCGAGATACCACTGTCAAAGGTAAAAAAAATCTTTTTTTTGCATTTTCTCAAAGTGTACAAAAATATTCAAGAATACGTGAAAAAATGTTCAATTAAAAATATTAGAAGTTGACTAAGATTCAGACGATTGAGTGAGAGCAAGTAGCGCAACCATTTACGTATACTAAAACTTTCAATCGCGTTTTTCTTGAAACGACTTTTCTCAACCTGGCCGGCATTATGAGTCTAGCTATAATTATCCGACGTACAATTTACAAAATAAAAAATCCGTAATAGCTACCGTTGTAAGTAGCTATTTTTCCAATTTCGGACTTTTTAAGACCGAATATAAATAAAAGTTTCGGCAAAATTACACTTTTTTTTAACATGTGCTATTTTGTGATTTTTTTGTCGAAAAACAGCTGCGTACATCGAGAACTACATTTATTTAGATTATAAAACTTTTTTATTTTTATTTTTCAAATAAACGATTGTCAAGTTATCTGCCGCTGGACCACATTTTTATACAGAAACGCTACTGTACCTCAATAATGTGGTTGATATTCAATGTTTTTAAATAAAAAATTAGACGAAATAAGTTCAATGTAAGCTTAATAACATACGTTTTTTTTCTCCAAATTCCAAATAAATAATCTAGCAGCCAAAAAATTCGGCTAAAACGACGTTTTTTCAGCCCGTCGCAGTAGTGTTCTTCCTTCAACGAAAACCCCTTTTGAAGTGTATCTTCAATATAAAACAAAATTGGAAAACCTGCTTATCAAAAAAAAAAATCACCAAGATTCGTCTTTCTTCCTGTCACGAGCTGACTGTGTCCCGTTAAAGATCCAGAAATTTCGTTCGATAGTGTCACCATTCTTATGGAACGCCTCATATCCTGCTCACGCGTACGCGTATACAGACTCAGTTTTTGTCTGTTTATTTAAATTTATTTAAATACACTGATGTAAAGATAGACTTGTTTCAATGGGCAAGCAAGATCGAGTCGCATTTGACATGGCGGACGATTCTAGCGTGGCGTATCTCACGGCCAGGGTAAACGTACACCTCGTTAATTCAATGTGCTTACATTGAATGAGAGGTAAAATACGTAACGATATTACTTAATTACTGCAGTACCGACATAAACGCGTATCTCCTCGTCAGTCCCGAGCCATACGCCATCCCGTATCTAATTCACCACGGGGAATTGTGCAATCATCATTATATCATTATTTCTATTATTATCAAGTGCCACTGAAGAGGGAAACCAAGAGAGAGAGAGAGAGAGAGAGAGAGAGAGAGAGAGAGAGAGAAAGAGAGAGCGAGAGAGGGAGAGCGAGAGAGGGGGGAGAGAAAGAGACAGAGAATGAAAAAAGAAGGATACAAATAATTAGTATCACCCTAATAATACATTTCACATAAATCTGGCTATAAAAATGTCGTAAAAATTTGGGTCTCAATCGCCACGAGTTTTACGGACAATCGTCTAATATTAAAGGACTCACGTGTATAATAACGCGATAAAATTGAAATAGTAATAAAAATAATGATAATAATAACCTGCAGCACTACACGCGCAGTACATCTTCAAAACAAATATTCATACTAACGATGATCATAATAATAATCATAATAGTAACAACAAAAACAATAATACACAGCTTTGGTAATAATAATAAAAATGACCACGACAATAATTAATAATCATAATACTAGCAGCAACAACGATAATATACAGCTATAATAATAAGCATAACAATAAATAAGCATAACGATATAATATCATAATCTATATAATGAAATAATATAATATAAGCAGTAAATAATAATATATAATAAGTAAACAACAATAAATAACAATAACAACAATAAATAATAAGCATAACACGATATCAACAACGACAATAACAACAACAATAATAAGAGCAAAATAATAAGAGAGCCGGTGACAAACTGGTAGAGTTTCTGGTTCACACGCAATGGAGCGAGGTTCGATTCCTACCGGCACCGTAGGAATGTTTCCATGTGCTTTCTCTGCGTTTTCGGTAGCTCGGAACCCACGTAAGGCATGTTAGTCTAAAACGGTGAAGTGCTGAGTGCCATCGTGTGCGGCAGCCAAACAACGGTTTAAAGGTGTCGCGGATTCAATTCCCAGTGCGTAAGTCACGTAGACGAAAAGCCAAAAAGGACAAGCGCGTAACTTCGAGCATAGGAACGTGCGTACCATACAACTAACGAGGAACAGCACTTTGGTGTCCACGTTCGAGTTTGTTGAGTCATAGATATGATAGAGGATTAAAAACTATTAGATACCTATCTAAGGGGCGAAACTCCCATGTAGGTTTCGTCAATCGAACCGTAACGGCCAATACTTGGACCAATGTTGGCAGGACGATGATCGATTAACCAATTGTACGCCAATGCTCGGCTGAGTATTGACTAGCCAACATTGGTTTGCTGATACGAGGCCAATGTTCGGCCAAACATAGACTCGCTAATCATTGACTTGTCGATACGAGGCCGATGTTTGGCGAACTATAGACTCGCCAACCATTGGTTTGCCGATACGTGGCCAATGTTCGGCCAAACGTAGACTCGCTAATCATTGGCTTGTCGATACGAGGCTGATGTTTGGCGAAGTATAGACTGGCCAATCATGTTTTTGCCGATACGAGGCCAATGTTCGGCCGAGTAACGCATGATTGAACCGCAATTCGTATATTGACGATTCATTGTTTCGCATTGAAGTCATTGAGAGACGAGATAAATACTTTTTACGAGTCCATTGGACATTATTCTTAACAAATATACTACCAAATCAATGCACTCATTGTTGGCCGATTCTCGAACGAGCTCATACACGATATTCTGCCGATTTTTATCAACCATCCTACACTGACAAAAAAATTCTATTAATATTAACTAACCGCGTCTATTTATTTATTTTTTATTTAAATTAACTAGATTTTTCGTGAAATCAAATTTTTCCTATTGCATTCCATTATTGGAATTATTCATTTTAAATATATTTATTTATTCAAATTAAACTTGAACTAATGAACTAATGGTCTGTCTTTATTGCAACACACATATTAACGGGTTGTGGGGGTAGAGAAGGTGGAGAGAGAGGAATTATATATATAGGTTAGGTTTGAAAATTCTATGTCATTCGATAACACTCTCTAATTATCACAATGATATTAACTAATTGATATAGTTTATGTGATACAAATAATGATGAGAATCCATTTGGTATCTTATGCCATATCTGCAATTCAAATGTTACAAGCACTCGGCAGCATAGGGGCAGCGTGTTTAGCTATGAGTAGGGAAGTTCAAGGTTCAAGCCCCATATGGGTAAAATATTTTCTTCGAACTAACCATTTCGAAAGACCAGGTAATGACGAATTACAATACAAAAATAATTAATTTTTTTTTTTGCAGTGCAGGACCAATTTTGGTGATCTATATTGGGTCACAATTATCCGCCAAGACTCGGTCGATAATCGGGCCAAGCTCGAGTGCCAATGATGGCAATCTTGAGGGGGCTTATTGTTGGCCAATTCTCATAAGCCATTCTAGGGCCAATATTGATTGCGAATATCGGGCCGCTCTTATCATCCAAGGCTCGGTCGATGATCGGGCCAAGCTCGACTGCCAATGTTGGCAAGCTTGGCGTCGAGCATCGGCCAGTCATTGGCCACTACCGATCACCCTACATGGGCTGTCTCTTAGAATGAAGCATTCCAAAGGCTAATTTTGTAGTTGCAAATCGAGACGTAAAAGAAATGAGAAAGTCACTGATTTTTAGCGAGATACGAAAAGGAATATCATATTTTCTTAGGTTCTATACTTGCCATATACGGATGAGAAAGGTGCGGGAAAATTCCGGAAGCTTCAATTTTGACATGCCAAAGATTCACGAAAAGTATTTCCGCCCTTTTGTCGCTAACTTCGCTCAAACGGGCAGAGTATCAGATTTAAAAAAATGATAGCTAAGATAGATAAGACCATATATCGGATAGTTGCTTAATATCCGATAGTGGACTATCTCGAGTTTTCCTATAGCGACACCTGTTTTTTTATTTCACTAACTAGTCGTAAGATGTCGTCAATGCAAAACTTTCGGTTGCCTAGCAACAAATACGGCACAACAGAGAACTGATGTTACTTTTCGCTGGCGTGAAAAATAATTTTTTGTCTTAAAAAGTGTTGTTTTCATTGAGGTAAGTCCAAATGATTTTTTTTTCTTCTTATTTTTGATGAACATTTATTTGACTTAATAAATATATAATTTATGCAGAAATAGCAATATGTACAAATATATTAGTTATTGTATTCGGCCAAGGCAAAATCTTAATATCGGATACTTAACCCAAAAATGGTACACTTATTTTTGTTTGCCTTCTAAAGGCACACCGGGGCACAAATGTACCCCATGCGATGGACCCGATTATCGGGGTTATAAATAGGGAATACAATTTTTAGAAGCACATGATTTTCTTCGTCTTTGAACGAGGAAGACAATGGTACCATTTCAAAATTTCAGAAAATTGGAAAAATGTGTCAAAGTTCGATCCGAGGGTAAAACAACATTTTTAATTGGTAAAAATGAGTACTTTTACTAAATTTTTGGGGCACGAATGTACCCCAGTGTGTCATTTTAGGGTTAATCGAGCCTAACACTTGACATCCGTTTTTGCCAGAATGTTTCTACTTAATCACAGATTAAATCATAAGGGTTTGTCCATTAATCACGTGAGGTTTTTTAGGCCACTTTTGGAACCCCCCTCCCCCATGGTGATATGTGATGTTTCTAGCCCTCCCTCACCAACATCATGCGTATTTTTTTTGTTAAGAAACGTCAGACGCAAGTGATAGAGAGTGCGGTGTTTTATTATGAAAAACGAAATAATATATATTGTCAGTATATTTAAATGGCATTGTCCGCGCAGTTACACAAAAGGATACACGTGATGAGTCAGCCCCCCTCCCTCCTGCATGATCAATCATGATGTTATCAAATCCCCCCGCTCTATTTAAGCCTCACGTGATTGATGGACGACCCCTAACGACTTATTATTTGATAATATATACGAAGTTAAAGCAATAAGCATTTTTTAAATTCTATATAAAAATAGTCCCTTAATATATAATCAGATATAAGAACAATGGAGTTTGGGCCCTTATATCGGATATCCGATTACAAGCACCCTTTTTGAAAACCATGATTTCTGTTTTTTTTTGTACAACATAATACAACTCAAAATATTCAAATGTAATGTGTAAAATAATTATTAGCATCTTTTTGTATATGACATGTAGATAATGGAAGCGTATAATTTGAAGATGTTAGCAATTGTTTACTTTTTTCTCATTTTAAAGCAAAAGTATCGGTTATATGGTGCCTCCCCTATCGTCGCAATATCGTATCCCAATCCTACCGGCTCACCATCAGCCTGAAGAAACGAATCTACCGGCGGACACTATAATTTTGTAATGTTAGTAAGATGATATATGGCATCGGACATTGAGAGTGCGTGTTGCACGATAGCGCGTTTCTTCAATTTGATTCTGGTTGAACGTATTTTGTTTACGATGCATAGGACCACGTTTGTGCTATTTTTACAAATTCATTTAGATTTGCATGCGTATATTGCAACTGACAAAGCTATACGGTCTACTTGGTACACACACACACACACACACACACACACACACGCACGCACGCACGCGCCCGCGCGCGCGCGCACACACACACACACACACACACACACACACACACACACACACACACACACATATTTAAAAGTACGGTATGGACTTTCGTGCTTGGGAACACGAGCCCGGGGCGAAATTGGCGAGGTGGTCGATTTGCATTTTCGCGAAAGAAGGACTCGCCGAGTATTACGCGTTCCTTTGCGCTCCATACACGAGGCGAATCCCCGTCCGAGCGTTTGCGCGATCTCCCGCGCGCGGCAAATAGGTAGGTACGTTGCATACGGTGGAAACGTACACTCCCGGCGTGTGCTCGTGTACATGGCTGTTGCGTTGCCCCACGGCTGCTCCACGATATATACCGAAGAAGAGATCGTCCTTGGTGAAGCCATTCCCTATTCCCACAGAAGGGAGTATATTCTCTGACGTTCAAGAGAATCCCGTATGCAAAAACCTTACCGAAGCCGCCACCGTGCTTTCGAAAAGAATGAACAGTTCATCAATCGATGCGAACTATTCGTGCCTCTAAAGAATAGAGTATCGGCACACGAAATATTGGTTGGAATTGTTTGAGTTTTATGAATGGGAACGCTCTTTGAAAATGGAGCTTCACCGCACAAAGTAAGTCCTAAAAGTTACGAATCCGTTTAATTAGGTGAGCGATATATTTGTATGGAAACAATCACTGCCAAAAGTGACAGCTCCGTTAAAATAGTCGGACTTGCAAAGTTCACTAGGCTTTCGAAACATCTGAAAACATTCAGGGTTACTTCTCGAAGTGTCTACATGGCCAGAAGTTGCAAAAGACAATAGTTCAAGAAAGTTGGAGCGGGATCCTGTTGAGTCAGATGACGGTTTATGAATATTTTTTCAATGAACCTTAAAAAATGCATATGAGACATATATTTATTTTGTCGATGCTTATTTTAAAAAAATATATATAATTAAAGGGCAAAATTATGCATTTTTGTATTGTTAATACGTGAATAAGAAAAACTATTGTGTTACTACTAACTTGAAAAAGCATAACATTATCGATGATTATTATGAAAAAAAAACAGCGGCAGCGAATGTTTCATGAAACCCAGAATGACATTTCGAGTCATTTCTCATTATGCCTATTTATATCTATGTCACGATATTATTTATTAATATTAAGTGTTGCCGAAATACGGCAACTTCGCGGGCATTGAGATTGTTAGCAATGCTCTTCATTCGCCAATCGAGTTTCGCACTCTTTCATCAAATTTTGATGGTTCAATATGGAATATATTACGATGGGCAAAATGGTTAATTTTTTCTAAATGTTTACAAAGGTTTGGTTTGAGTTAATCCGTTGTTAGAAATCGTTTACCTTGATGCTAAATAGCCAAAACAATAACATCACCCGTACCGTGAACGTTTTACCCATCTAACCGCACGTAAAATTACATATATTCAACTATTTTCTATCTCAAGTATTTTGTAGTAAACATTTTTTTTAATTCGCAAAAACTCAGTATAGTCTAGATAATAATAGTAATTTAAAAAAATTAAATCTTAGATTATGGCTAACGCTCCAACCTCCGGAAAACCGTTGTTGACAGGTTACATTTATCTCGGGACAGGAAAAAAAGAGAAATTTTCGTAAATTTTGTAGGGAAAACTTGTGCAGGTATTCAATTTTTTTTTACATTATAGGGCAGGGTTTTGTGTATCTTTTAAGATTTTTATTTTGAAAGATTTTTGTAAATGTGGTAGATACAATGGTTCGTGCAGGCAGCTGTTTGAAAAACGTCCTTCGCGGTCACCACTGCTACTCGGAAACAGATCATCCGGAGTGAAAAAATCAAACTCATTTAGTTTTTGCATAAAATTATCTAGTGCTTGGGCAAAGGTTCTAATAAAATATTGATTTTTGAAAAAATGGCTGCCATCCAAATTGAAAGTATGGATTTTCGGCAAAAAAACGCTCTATTTTCATTGGGAAAAAAAACTATGCATAACAAAAATTCCATTGTTTAAGCACTGCTTTTTGACGTGTAAAAGAAGTTCGTTAAATTTGAAGTTTATCGGTACAGTGATTTTTGAGATATCATCATCAACGATTTTGAAAAAGTCATTTTGAAAAAAACGCGATTGCAGTACGGCGGTTCACGGAACCTACCTATAAACGCCCATAATTTCCGCAATTTTGAACGGATCGACTCGAAATTTTCACAGAATATTTTTGGAATGTTATTTTTTGAGAATGCATCGAAAATCAAAGTTCGACATTATAAAAAATTTCAAGAAGGTCCAAGCCCTTAATAAAAATTGAAGTATGTGGAAAAACCCGGCGCGTCTAAAATTCTACTATGTCTTCATAGACCCAGTGTACCCACGTAAGGATGAGAAAAAAGTAGAATCGAAGCGATGATGTGCTTTTTCAATTTCTCGATATCCCTCGTTTTTATCGTTAGTTACGTATGTCGTCGACTCGCTATCCTGAAGAGGCATCTCAATACACATATACGTATAGGTGTAATTTACATGTGTACGTACATACACATCCACGTACACATTTATATTCATTAACCACTTTTTATTCATCAACATAGCCTACCCTTCTGCTTTCTGGAGTCTTATATATAGTTTCTATTTATCTGTCCTAACTATTGCTCTTTTTCTCAGTTCTCCTTCTCTCTCTCTCCCTATTTCTCTCGCTCTCTCTAGTGCGCTTCCTCTCTCCCTGTCTTTGGTTCTTGAGGTTGATCCGCCATCTTTCATGAAGCCCTTTGGCTTGCAACTAAGCCGTTTAATTACCAGGTAAGCCTGTATAAAAGAGACGATAGAAAAGGTAGCCGATTCCAAGTGGCGTGTACATACGAAGAAAGAAAGTCGCGCAGTACATATGGAGGAGTCCTCGGAAGAGCCCGAAGCTACAAAAATCTAGTTGGACTTCCGGTAACGTCTTGTCTCACGGGGTAATGCAAAGCAGGCTTGTCATCCAGTTTGAGAACGCGTTTTGTTGAAAAAATTGAAAAAATAGTCGATTTGAGGATGAATTTCAAGATGAGAATCATTGCTCGATGGAACGTTGATGAGGAGACGACTTGAAGCTATTTATTGAGGTGTCAAGGTACTCTGTATGTTCTCGGTATGTGTATGGGCGACTGGGTCATTTAGTATGTTGAAAGTGTCGTATACCCGGTAGTAAGAGGAGCTCTAATCGAGCCCAGGCATCGAGAGCACGTAAAGGAAGGATTACGTGTGTGTGTACATAGGACGGTAGCCATCGGACGACCCACCCTCGTCGATGGACAATAATGGACTGTCTCTATTCTTTTCCGATTTCTCCCTCCCTCCCTCTCTCTCTCTCTCTCCCTCTCTCTTTCTTTCTCTCTCATGCTCTATCAAGAACTTACAGTATCCAGCTATCTCCGTCTGGTATATGTACAACAGGTCCGGGAGTCATGCTAACGATGCGCACACGAGGCAAAAGACCTGCCGGACGCGTAAGTCTCTTCTACCACGAAGGAGAAGAGAGTTGAGACCTAGCAGAGCCCAAGAAGAGGCCGCACACTTGGGAGTTTGTCTCTTCGGCGTACTTCAACTGTAAGTCTGATGTTCATCCTTCTTCCCAATCGTTCTTCTATCCTTCAAATTCTTTCAGCCTTCCGCTTACTTCTCCATTCACCAGTTTCCAAATACTATCCCTCTGGCTCTCCGTTTCTTTCTCTAGCCTGTATTTCTGTTACCTTCGGTTAGTCCAGATCCATTTTCCCTTCACCGCGACGTTGCCTTCCCCATTTGAGGCATTCCCGTCGTCTTCATCGCCGATGAGCTCCTGGCGACTTGAACGGTTTATACCTTTCTGATATCTTTTTTACGGTATTTCCGCAGACCCTCTTGACGTTCTGCCTTCCTCAACGTCCTTCTCTTGCTGTTTTCAGGCTGCCCTGACGGTATACCTGATCTCATCGCGCTCTTCTCTTATTCTCCTCTACATACACATGCACCCTCATACTCTCTCTGTATACTCCCGTCGGAGGGAATAAAGCGAGAAAGATCGATCTTTCGGATTGCGCGCCCGTCAAGGGAAAGAGATACTTATGGAGTTGGGGATCGCTCCAGGGCAAAGGGAGCGAGATGTACACGTTCCAACCAGGAAAAGGAAGACAGGGAAGTATGGAGAGTTGCGTACACGCGGGAGCGTCCGTGGTGAAGCTTTCGTTCTACGATATAACCTTCTCCAGATCCTATGTGTGTGTTTGATGCGAACGTAAAGTCGAGCACGTACGTTACATTGAATTACATGCGTTGTACGTATATGTGCAATTTGGTCGATTAAATCGTCGGATAATTTGCCTCACTGGAGAGTCTTCGAGGCTACGAAGAGTCCGTTAAACGGAAGGCGGGAAGTAGAGAGCGAACCGTGGATACTATTAGGACTTTGAATGAGTTGTCGCTGTTTTTAAACAAATGGCATTACCAGAATTGCGTGTGCGAGGATCTGCCTTAAGGTATTCCTTTCACGAACCCAAATATTTTACACTCAACTGATTTTCGTCTATAATGAAGTAAAAATGCATCCCAGTATACTGGTAAAATGTCCAGCCAAGTTGCCGAACCTTTAACGAAAAATTACGACCCTATAAATCGTCTTATTTATACGGCGCTATATGGACATGTCACGCTGGCCACATTTCTATCTAATAATTTATACACTAAATAACTCTAGATGCAGGGCCGGTTTACGAAAATTAGCGCCCTAGACCTGAGAAAGTTAGCGCCCCCCCCCCCCCCGCCGGCCGTGCCGCTTGGCGATCATAAGAGGGCGAGATAAAAAGGGAGGCCCGTACTTGCGGATTTCGCCGACGCGCGGCGCCCCCTTTGGCGCGGCGCCCTAGGCCCGGGCCTAGCGAGCCTAGTGTATAAACCGCCTCTGTCTAGATGCCTGGTATAAACTGCTCACAGGTGTGAAAAAGTCTAAAGATTCCGTAACGACAATAAAAACAGAGGGTCACTGAACGTTTAAAGAAAATACGAATGTTAAAACTTGGAAAAATGTGACTAGCAGAAGAATTTTCGTAGACGTGACGTTTCAAATAAATGTAAAAATGTCTCAATCTACTAAATTTGCACGAAATTTTTTTTTCTAGTTTATTGTTTTGTATAATAATCCATTGTAACTTATTTTTTTATTAAGCGCAATTGTGATTTACCGACGATTCAGAAGGCCCTGCTTATGCCCCCACAAAATACGGCCCTCCGCGAAAGGAATACCTTAAACTTCCTCCCGTGTCCTTCGCTCTCATGCGATACGTAACCAAAAATATCTTACCCTATCCAAAGAAACATACGCGACCAAAATTTGTAAAAAGATTAGTACTTGAGAGATACGCGCCTAACGAGTTGCTCCTTCACATATCCGCGCTCGCGAATATTCACGTCACATAATATCATTATTCAAATGTTTAATAAATAAAGTGTTTGTTACATGTTTTTAAACCACGAGTTATATGGGACCCACTTAATCCCCACACGTGCGTGTAGTTCAAAATGGTTATGCAATTACCAAAAATAAAGAAGTATTATAAAGAAGCCTGAAATTCACTGTATGTCAGTTAGCCGAAGTGTAAACAACTTTTTTTCATAGTGTTAAACGTGTCAATGTTCGTGCCAAAATCTGCAGCTGAAGCACAAATAATTCTTGTTGAGAATTACGGCGACCATGCTCTGTCGCAAACGAAATGCAGAGATTGGTATGGACGCTTAAAAAATGATGATTTTGATGTGCTGAATTGAAGGCATTACTTCGTGAAGACTCATGTCAGACGCTAGCTAACTTGCAGAAACATTAGGAGTTGATCACACAACAGTTTCGAAACGTTTGGAAACATTAGGAATGATTTTAAAAAAAAGCGTCAATTTTCACGAAAAACTTGAGTTCGCGACTCGAGATTTTCCACAATTTTATGTAAAACGACAATGATTGCTGTATAAAAGCTACACGTATGCAATTTGCATGTACGCACATCGGTGCACGAATGGACACAAGTGGTGAAGGTATTATTTCACCTTCCGTATGTCCTGTATCACTAACGGTCGATAATTAATCACCAATAATATCGGGATAAGTGTTTGGAATGTTGTAATTGGATATTTATAGAGATTGCCCGATCGACGAGGATTTAAAGACAGAGAAAAGAGCAAGCAAGAGAAAGAGAGAGGGAGGGAGGGAAGAAGATGAACAAAAAGAGGAGGGGACGGAGAAAAAGAGAGGAGGGGAAAAATGATTGACTAATTGGTCGGTGTCGATGCCTCGATAGAATTGATTCGTCAACTACGACCCCCCCCTCTCTCACTCACTCTCTACCTCCCTCTCTCTCTCTCTCTCTCTCTCTCTCTCTCTCCCTCTCTCGTTTTCCTGGACTCTAACGTCCCCTCGATCCCTTTCGAGTCCCGTGGGGAGTTTTGTCCCTTCTTTTGTGGATTTCTGTATGAACGGGAGAGACCAAGCCAGTGAGAGTGGTACCGAGATGAGGCCGCGGAGGCTCAAGGACACACGGGTGGGATCTCTCGATCATCGTCCAACTCGTCGCGAGGTGGATCGACGAGAACGCGGGAACGTGTCATTAAAATCATCAAGCTCGTTCGAATGCTCGGGAGTACGACGGGGCGGGGGGGGGGGGGGGGGGGTGGAACCTCGAAAGACCTCTGAATACCTAAGCGTATATCACACACACACACATGCATGTCCATAAGTATAAAGCATTTCGATGTATTACGTACTTATTTCACATCTCTGGGAGTTTCCCCTCAATGTGGCATATAGCCGCCCGTTTATGTACGTATATGCACACAAGTGCCCCTCTTACGCTTGGGTATGACGGCATGCACCGCAAGAAAGAAGAAAAATATGTCGGTGAAACGCCCCTGAAACTGCTCGATGAGGCGATGAGCTGGAGAAGATCTTGTCTCCGTCCTTCTTTCTCCTTCCTTCCCTTTCTTTCTCTCTCTGTCTCTCTCTCTCACACACACACACACACACACACACACACACACACACCCACACATGCCCTCTCCCTCTCTTTCGAAAAAACTGGAAGCAGTTGGCTCGTCTAAAAGGGATACTCTGCTGATGGTGCACGCACACGCGGCATAAGTGATCCTGTGTATACCATGTAAGAATGGGAGAAGGAAGGGCAGCACACACTCACAATCGCATGTGAGCCGTTTGCGTAGCGGGCTTGGAACACGGAGCACAGGGAGAAAACGCAGCGGTAACCCTACTTCTCGTTGCTACGTACGTCTTTTCCGATGGCAAAGCCGCGACGTGCTCACCGATATGTCTGTCGGGCTCTGTGTGTGTGTGCGTGTGCGTGCGTGTGTGTGTGTGTGTGTGTGTGTGTGTGTGTGTGTGTGTGTGTGTGTGTATGTGTGTGTGTGTGTTGTGCTTTCATATGTTTATGTATATATAAACATATAAACATATATGAACACAAATGATTCCATGCTGGATATCGTTTTGGGGACCGTTCAATTTAAGACCTTTACGTTGTAGAAAATGTCAATAGCGATACAATGAAACTTGAATTTTTGTATACAAAAGCATAGTTTCGGAGATTTAACCAAATTCGTATAATCGGGCAGTTAACGGGACTTCGCCAGAAAGTCACTTTCCAGGATGGTCGAAACTAGTTGTTTTGGTGACTTTAACATGATCCAGGACACGTAGTAAGGGGCCGGTTCCTGGACACCTAATTTTTGTACTATGGTGGTTTCCGGTACATTAGCGAATGTCTTGGTTTTAACCATCGAGTGGGTTCCAGGACATCCACCAAGCGATATGTTCCGTAACCCGATCAACTTATATTCCAGCACAAATACCTGTGAAAAGTGAAACTGTGACTAGCAAACGATTTTACCTCGAATAAGTGTGCCCAATGCATTTTAATTTAAAAAAATTATTTTTATCAATTTTCATCTAGCAGTCCAATCGACTTCCCGACACCCTTGTCGATGCAAAGTCATCCGCTGATTACGAATCTTTCAGGTAGAACTCGATCAAAACGAAACTCTGAGTTTAAAAACTTCTTGGCTTTGACGTTTCAGATCAATGCACCCGACGCTAGGAACAATTCAGGCAGCAACCGTCTCTGCAGCAAGTGTTGTACAGCCTCCATTTTTAAATATCAAAGAAAACAAGATCGAAAACTGAAATTTGTGATACTATGTTCATAAAATTTTAATTCCGTAGAACAAATAGTTTCGACACAAAAAAATCTTGGAAATTAACTTATTTTAGGCAGCCTAAAGCGATCTTTCCCATTAAGCTAAAATTTCGTAACGAATCGGAACAAATAGTATCCTGTACGGTAAGTCCGGGATATAAGCTACATGTATGCCAAGTTCTAATACAATTCGTTGAGCAGTATTTGCATGATGTGTGCAAATGCAAAAAGCAAAAGAGACAGACGAAAAATTATTTAAAAAATCTGTTTTGGCGTATGACTCTATCTGTTCATAAACGACATAACAACTACTCTTATAAAAATTGATTTCATGTAAAAACAAATACAAATGAAATCAATAGAATGAAAACATGAATTCGATAATTTAATTGGTACGAATGTTTCAGATTTCTTATTCCTAAGGGTCGTGTTACTATGTCCGGGGTTTTGATTTTGCCGTTCGCGCCGGTTCTTCTTTCCTTTCGCTCACTTGGTCGCTCGCTCTCACTCTATCTTCGTATACGCATTGGCGGTCTCCACAATCCTCCTCGTATCGTCCGAGGATGGAGGAGACCGGAAGTCACGTACGACGTATACCTAAGGCTCTGCAAGACCGCGCTTCCTCTCTTCTCGCAATGCCTTTTGTGCAGCTTATGATTCATTACCAATTAACGAAGATGGAAAAATTCAACTCTGCGCCCGCTCGTCCTTACGAGCCATAACCCGCATCTGCCTCTCTATGCGGAAGCATTGGATCCGGGATTACAGTTGACTGCCCGCGTGCGTGTGTGTGTACATCCAAACACACACGCATTGTCAGTATTTATTGCATCGCGGACGACTCAGGACATTCGCCCACTGAAGTACGACGCTACGGTCACCTTTTTTTTGCAATGAAAAGACTCTGTAGGGAAACTTGGGGTAAGATGAGAACGCTGAGGTCATGTTCAAATAAAACAATACATATGAATCAGTCAATTTCAATTGTTCTTTTAAACTAATCAACACGGATTATTCTTTTAATTTCGAAAAGAAAAAAATCAGTCTTTCCGATTGGCAGCATATAATATATATTTTTAATTAACCAGTGTGTGCGAATACGCGAAGGCTTTTAGAGTGCTTAAATGGGAGATGGAAAAAGAAAACTAAGCGAGGAGGAAAAAGTCGCTGAAAGAGGGCGGAAGACGATCGAACGGGGTATATGGCAATGTACTCGTAATATATGCGAGATTACAAGAAAGATAATAGAGATAAGTATTAGAATTAAGGATGGACACGTAAAAAGCGGTAACACTATATGATGGAAATAAATAAATAAATAAATATATATTTTTAATTAAATCTTTATTATTTCCATCTTAACCCATATGCGGGGCAAGATGAAACAGCGCGCGGCGCATTATGCGACACGAATTATTGGCATCTTTCGCATATAAAAATGGTTTCATTTTCAATCCCAGCAATTTAATAAGCCAATCGTCTAACAAGGAACATCCCTCAGGTGTCCGCCTCCGATTTTGTTGAAACTCATAGATGTGATAAAGCATCGAAAACTTTGAGACACGTATTTTTTTTTATTGGCGGAAAAACGGATTTAAGGGGGGAAATCGCCCCTCAAAGAAAGGCGCGTTGAGGGGTGATTTTGCAGTTTCCCCCAGAAGCAATCCACCGATCTCAACGAAACAAAAACGAAAATTCTTCTAATGAAAAGCGATGAAAAATCCACTACGAAAATGTTAAGAAAAAATTCAATTAGGGGGTAAACCACCCCTCAATTTGCCTTTTCTTCACCCCACACTTAAGAGGGTTGTATGCAAATTAATAAAACAGGTATCATTTTGAAGGGCAATTAAAATTCAAGTTGACGGGTTTTTGCATTTTGGCGGCATAGCAAATTTAAGGGGGCAAACCACCCCTAACATAAATTTATTTATCATGGTCGTTTTTTCTGTGTTTAAAGTATATCCGCTGATTTTAAATATTTCTATAAGCTACAATTTAATGTTTTATCATATTTCAAAATTATCTTAAGGGGTCTTAAGGCGTCTTAAGGGGTAACTACCCCTCTGACGAGAAACATCATTGAAGTATCCGCTTTTGATTTCGTTGAAACTCCTATATGTGGTAAAGCATTGCAAACTATTAAACATGTTTTTTTTTTGTATCGGCAGAAAAACGGTGTTAGGGGACGAAACCACCCCTCAAAGTTTCTCCCACAAGCAGTCCATCGAACTGAATGAAACAAAATCGAAAATTCCTCTAATATTAAGCGATGAAAAATCCACTACAAGAGTGTTGATTGGAAATATAATTAAGGGGTAAACCACCCCTCCATTTGCCGTTTTTCACCCCACGCTTAAGAGGGTTGTATGAAAATTAATAAAACAGGTATCATTTTGAAGGGGAATCAATATTCAAGTTGACGCGTTTTTGCGTTTCAGCGGGACAGTAAATTTATGGGGGTAAAACCCCATAAATTTACTTATCAACAAAATTGTTTCAACAAAATCGGAGGCGGACACCTGAGGGATGTTCCTTGTAAGTTCTATTGTATTTAGTCCGAATAATCTTGTTTCGATATCTTTTAAACAATTTGTTAGTTCGTCTTCTCTCTCTCTGGTAGAAACACCGGTTGAAGAGGAACCAAAGGCCCTACCAGTTTCATTTCATCCTTCCTAACGTAGATGGTGGTACGTTGAAGAATATTGCGGCTTTCCGATAGCTTATATTCATGTTGCTCCATTAGACCGTTCACGAATCAACAAAAAATCACACAACAACCTTGAAAATTTCTGATTAACCGTTCTTATTACAGTAAAACCCCGATTAACCGGGCTCGGGTTATCCGTGGAGCCGATTAACCGTTTACCTCTCAAGCGCCTTGGAGGTGCGACGAGGCACCGTCGCGCGCGTGTAGAGCGAAGCCAAAAACTATTGCGTAAAATATAACGCAATATACCGAAGATGATTGTTATTCAATATAAAAAGTGGTGGGTACACTACAATAGAATTGGGATCCAATCAATAATAATAAAAAGTTGTATAAAATGTATTTCGGATTAACCGTAGTTTCAGTTATTCGTGCATCGTTCGGTCCCGAGCACCTTGGTTGATCGAGGTCTTGCTGTAGTAAAAATAAAAAGATTATCCATACCTCTGTACAACGGGCTCATCCATTGTGCGCAGTTGTAGGATGAGTTGTACCAATTATTTCGGTGTATTCGTATCGGAGTCCTAAGTTTGACGAAAAAAAAATGCGTATGATGACTCGGTAGCCAATATTGGTAACAAATTCAAATCATAAATACAACAACAAAGACCTGTTGATTATAATTCATCTAAATAAGCCGAACAGACAAGTTATCTCTCGGAAAAAGATCTCTTCGCAAAAAAAATAATTGGAAAAGGATATAGAAATCCGTAAAAGTAAAAATGAATGCCAACGGCACGCGGTGTTCCCAAGCGGTCACCCATTCAAGTACTGACCGCGCTCAATGCTGCTTAACTTCAGTGATCGGACGAGAACGTTTTTTTTTCATCAATAAACTTTATTATGCATTAACAATGTGTACACTCATATATCAACAATATTTGTATATAAGAGTACTTTAAAATAATAATTTCTTTACGCCTAGTCCCTGCTTAATCTAATAAGCTTAACCTAGTATTTTGGATTATCCATGTACATGGATAATACTGTATTCGCTGAGGAAGTTCTCGTTGTGTTTGTACATTAATTGTTGGTGGTAGCTGTTAATAGTATTTGTCTTATGAGTAGGAAAAAGTTTGTAGAAAAACCTATATTCACTTTCCTGGTGCAAAAAATATATTTTGTCTTTTTGTCTGTTTGTAGTTACTGCTTTTGGTTCTCTGAATATTGGTAATGCCTGGTACGTTCATTTATGTTTGATTTGGAAAGGAATGTTGTGCTCTCGTATTGTCGTAATATATTTGGTGAGAGTATTGCCGTTGAGTTGTTTCTGGTGGAATTTTTCTCCCAGATCCTTAGCATAGTTAAGTATCAGTGGCATCTTGGTCGCTCCGTGCATATCACTTATTCTAGGGTATTTATTTTCCGAGAGTATTAGTCTAAGGCACTTATTTTTGAATATTTGTAGAGGTTTGATATTTGTTGGCGCTGCGCAGCACCATATTGAGTGCGCGTACATTACAATAAGTCTAAGTATCGTTTTGTAAATTAGTAGTTTGTTATGTTTAGACAAAGGTGAGTTCTTCACCATCAGCGGATAGAGCTTTCTAAGTACTATATAAGATTTTTGTAATACTTGTATTATGTGATTTTTAAAAGTTAATTTAGGATCTAGATGGACACCTAGGTATTTTACAGAGTTCGTTGGCTGTATTTTGTGCCCATATACTTTGATAGGTTGTAGGATTTTCAAATTCTTGTATTTTTTGGCAAGTACAATTACCTCAGTTTTTATTGCATTTAGCAAGATTTTCCATTTGGTATAGTACTTTTCCAGAATATTGATATGGATTTGGATTTGTTTAGCTGCCACTATTGCATCGAAAGAGAGCGCATGTATAGCCGTGTCGTCTACGAAGAGTGCCGTTATTGTTTCTTAAACTGCGGTATATCATTTAGGTATATATTGAAAAGCTTGGGTCCCAATACGGAGCCTTGTCGGACCCCGGCTCTAATTTTTCGTTTTGCCGATTGTGCACCATCCATTGTTACTGTTAGATGTCGACGTCTTAAATAATCATTTGTTAGTTTTATTAGTGTTGTAGGGTATTTATTTTGGATCGTTTTATAGATTAGGGCGTCTATCCATAGTCTGTCGAAAGCTTTTTTGATATCCAGCAATAGCATAACTGTGACATTGTTCTTGCTAAAATTGATGATTGTGTCGTTAACTATTCTCGTAACCTGTTGGACCGTGTTATCACCCGCTCTGAACCCGAATTGATGATCGATTACGATCTTTTTCTGTTTTTCGAATTTGTCTAGTTTTTGATGTATTATTTTTTCTGTTAGGTTACCCATAGTTGAAAGTGGACTTATAGGTCTGTAGCTGTTTGGTTTGTTTTGTTTTTATCCGGTTTTAGGATAGGCACAACTTTTCCAGTCTTCCATTGTGATGGGAAGTAGGAGAGTTTAAGGCACGCATTTATGATGTATGTAAGTTGCACTATTGCTTTACGGCCCAAGTTTTTGAGGATAATATTTTGTATTTTATCGATCCCTGGCACTTTTGTTGACGGTAACTTTATTATTTCCTTAGTAATTTCCCTAGGAGACGTCATATATTTATTCCACTCGTTCCTTACATTATTACTTTTTAGGAACTGTTCTACTTCTTTCATTATTTCAGTCTGTCCATAAGTATTATTTATAAGATCAATGTTGTGCACATCTTCAAACTGAATGCAAGCATGTTAGCTTTTTCCTTGTCGGTTATTGCTTTTGTGTTTTAGGTTTGAAGAGTAGCGACTGGGTGAAACTCATTTTTAAAGATTTTTGTCATTCGCCATGAGTTATCCTATGTATTTAATTTTTTTAGTTTTCTTGTCCATGTACTATTCCTGTACCGTGCAATTTCGGCTCTTATTTCGATGGCGCGATTTGTCACTTCTATTTTATAATTAAACAATCTACTTCTTTGCCATTTTTTCCGCATTTCGTTTCTTATGGAGATCATGCTTAATATATAGGCTGGTAGATTGTCCTGAGCATGTCGGCATGTTATAATAGGTATTGCTTTTTCTATACAGAATTGGATTCTACTGGTGAGTTTTTGTACTTCTTGATCGATGTTATCAGGAGTAGTTATGTTCGGGTTAATTTCCACCTTTTCATTTAGTAAATATTTGAACATTGGCCATTCTACTTCACTATAGTCGTATTGTGTACTTTCTATTTTATTTTTTAGTTGTGATGACAGGTGTACGATAATAGGATTGTGATCTGAGCTGAGTTCGTGGGGCACTTCAATATCTGATGTATTATGAACATTTTTGTTTATAACTATGTCTATTGTCGTTGGTGTCATGCCATTATGGGGATAGTGCGTTGGTTCGGCTGGGAACAGCACTACGCAATTATTTCGCTGTGTGTATTTAAATAATATTCTACCTCTTTTGTTATTCACATTGCAATTCCACGCAGTGTGTCTTGCATTGAGGTCACCGATCAGTAATACTTTGTTTCCTATACTAAGTAGCGTCTGTATGCTTTGGTTCGTAAAATCTTTGTTTGCGCTACAGTATGCACATATTTTGTGCACATTACTAACTAATTTAATACATATATTTTCTATGGGAGAGGCACCATTTATTTGAACTTCTTTGTGGGGTATATTATTTTTTATAAAGATAGCAACCCCTCCAGCTGCACTATTCTTGTCTCTTTGAATTGTTTTATAGTTTTTTATTTTCAGTTTAAGTGTATTATCATATCTAGTTTCATTCAGTAATAGTATATCTACCATTTTTCTGTCTAGAAATTCTATTAACTCTCCTATTTTGTTTCTAAGTCCTTCTGTGTTCTAACTACAGATAATTAGCCTATCAGCCATTGAGGTTATCACAGAAACCTAGGAATATTTTAAATTTTTGACCCTCTGTATCGCATTGCAGTAATTGGTTTTTGAATGTACGCACGGCTGTTATCATTTTACTGATGTTAAATATGTTGCTCAATTCGCTAACCTCCTTTGACAATTGTAGGAGCTCTGAGAGATGACTGGTATTGTTTTTAATTTCTGCTAGATTGTCAGTGTTTGGTATTCCTTTGTAGTTGCTGTCCTGTATGTGCTCACTCTTGTATTATCCTGCTCCGTTGTGGTTTTGTTCGCAGTTCATTCTTGAGACTGCAAAGAACTTATCGCTGCGGGCTGGTTCTGTTGTGAAGTATTCGTCGTTGTTGATCTTTGGACCGGAGTCTCTTTAGCTGTTAGTTTTTGGTATGTGAGAGTGGGAAACTGGCTGTGATCGCTGAATGTTGGCACCGGTTGATACCTGCTTGTAGGCATGAGTCTTGTATCCATGGTATTTTTGTGAGATTTTGTTTTGGCTCGTGATTTTAACATTTCTAGTCTCGCTTTGTATGCTGCGCAGCAAGTAGCATTAGCAGGATGATCCTCTCCGCAGTTGACACACTTCGCTGGTATTGTTTTAGGCTTTTCGCAGTCTTTCGTAAGATGTTCTTCAGCGCATTTTAAACAGGCTGGTCTCGCATAGCAATTACTTGTCGCATGTCCCCAGGTTTGACATTTGTGGCATTGCGTAATTCTTTTTTTGTTGATGTAATTGTCCCATGTAATTTTAGTATGTCCACGATATTTCACTTGTTGCTTGATTTGTTTTATTTGTACGTTTTCATTTAGCGTTACCATGAACATTGGTTGTTTGGTATTTTTTATGAGGTTTATGCGGTGTACTTCGTAGTTAAGGGACTCTAGTTCAATTTTGAGTTCTTGTACTTCTGCATTTTCATGCAGTCCTTTTATTACTGAGGTCCTCTTTTTGTTGTTTTTGTCGCTGTAGGCATGAAATTGGTAGTTGTTTTTTTGCCAGATACTTTTCAGGCGTAGATATTCAATTTGGTTCTCGGTGAAGACTTCTGTGAAGTCTTTATGATATTTGACATCGAATTTTTCTGTCAAAATGTCCTTGAGTATTTTGACAAATTTTGTATGGGATTCCACTATATCATGTACCACTAGGGGTGGTGGCTTGCTTCGCTTTGGTTTAGGTATTTCCTTTGAGGTTAGGTTTGACGTTGTGCCTTTTTTCGCGTTGGTTTCCATCATTTCCATGTCAGAATTTTCGTTATCATCACTTTCCTCGTCCGCGAGTACATCGAACCTGTTTTTTGTTGATGTAGCGTTGTTTCGATCGTCCTGTTTGCGCTTCTTCTTGGAGCTCATTGTTGTATTTATTATTTTCCTTTTTCTTGAAACTCGTTCAATGGTATTTGCCCTTCTTAGGCGTTGTTGGGTCTTTTCAGGTTATCTTCACTCGATATGTTGATTACGTATTGTTTTTGTCGTTATATATATATATTTTTTGTTGTTTTCAATTATTTGTTCTAACAAATTTTTATCGAAATTTGTTGAATCTGCTATACATTGGTTTCATCGATATGTTGCTCGATTTGATTTGTTTAGCTCTGGCCCTCCGCTCGATCCACACGGGGCGAGAGTCGGACGAGAACTGTTGCTTTCAGCGTGGTATGGTCGTTGGCTGATGTGATTAAACTTAGGATTTGCTCCGGATTAAAATTTCTGGAAAAAATGAAATCCTCGCGGTTAGAAATATGACGTAGGCAAAATTAAAAGATTATCCATACCTCTGTTCGACGGGCTCATCCATTGTGTGCAGTTGTAGGACGAGTTGTACCAATTATTTCGGTGTATTCGTATCGGAGTCCTAAGTTTGACGAAAAAAATGCTTATGATGACTTGGTAGCCAATGTTGGCAATCAATTCAAATCATAAACACAAAAACAAAGACCTGTTGAATACAAGTCACCTACATAAGCCGACCAGACAACTCATCTATCGGAAAAAGATCTCGTAAGAAAAAAAATAATTGGAAAAGGACATAGAAATCCGTAGAAGTAAAAAATGAATGCCAACGGCACGCGGTGTTCCCAAGCGGTCACCCATTCAAGTACTGACCGCGCCCAATGCTGCTTAACTTCAGTGATCGGACGAGAACTGGTGCTTTCAGCGTGGTATGGTCGTTTGGCTGATGTTATAAAACTTAGGATTTTCTCCGGATTGAAATTTCCGGAAAAAATGAAATCCCCAAGGTTACAAATATGACGTAGGCAAAATAAAAAGATTATCCATACCTCTGTTCGACGGGCTTATCCACAGTGTGCAGTTATAATACGATAATCAGTAGTAAATATTTTGGAGTACTAATTTCGGAGTCGTAAGTTTGACAAAAAAGAAATGCTTATGATGACTTCGTAACAAATATTGGCAATCAATTCAAATTATAAACACAAAAACAAAGACCTGTTAAATACAAGTCACCGACATAAGCCGAACAGACAAGTTATCTCTCGGAAAAAGATCTCTTCGGAAAAAAAATAATTGGAAAAGGATATAGAAAATCCGTAGAAGTAAAAATGAATGCCAACGGCACGCGGTGTTCCCAAGCGGTCACCCATCCAAGTACTGACCGCGCCCAATGCTGCTTAACTTCAGTGATCGGCGGAGAACCTTTTTTTTTTATTAAACCCTTTATTATAAATTGTATAAACATTAATACAACAGTTGATATATCACATCTCATATAAATTGGTGTAACAATTTTCTTACTATATATAGTCCCTGCTTGAAGCTTCACCTACAATTTTCTCTTATTGTTTCTACTTAACATTTAGATTTTAAAAGTTTGTTATCTTAGTCTATTGGAACTGGTCTTGTACATTTGTGTCGTGATATTGAATTTGCAGTAGGAAAAATTAGAGTAGAAAAAAACCTACTGTTGAGAGTTGTCGACGCGGGAGTTGGGAGATTAGTCCAAGTGTGATTTCTATTTATTAGTTGTAAAATATATCTAATACATAGTGGGGTAGTTTATATTTGCATTCAAAAGGTAGGTTGTGAATTTTAAGGTTTTTTATGTGTTGTGTTAGCGGATTGATATCTAGAGCCGTTTGATCGAATTTTTCACCTAGTTCTTTGATATAGTCGGTTAACATCGGTATATTTGTTCTTTTGTGCAGGTCTGTTATTCTAGCATATCGGTTTTCTTCGAGTATTAGTCAAAGGCATTTGTTCTGGAATCTCTGTAATAGTTGCAAGTTTGTAGGCGCGATGCTACACCACGCTGGGGCTGCGTATGATATTATCGGTCGGAGGAACATTTTATAAATTAATATTTTGTTGTTGGTTGCTAGTTTTGAGTTTTTTGCCATTAGTGGATATAGTTTTCTGAGCGCGGCTATTGCTTTTTGGACAGTTTTGTTAATGTGGTTTTTGAAAGTTAGTTTGGTATCTAGGTGTACTCCTAAGTATTTTACCGTCGTTGTAGGTGTGGTTTTGTGTTCATTTACTTTTATGGGTTCGTATATTGTGCTTTTTCTGTTCAACTTTTTTGAGAATTTGATTATTTCAGTTTTTGCTTCGTTTAGGGTAATTTTCCATTTCTTGTAAAATTGTTGTAATATATTCATATGAATTTGTACTTGTTTGGCAGCTATGATAGCATTATGTGCATGTGCATATATTGCAGTGTCGTCGGCAAACAGGGCTATTGATGTTTTTTGAAAGGTTGGTATGCTATTGAGGTATATGTTGAATAATTTTCGCCCGAGCACTGAGCCTTGCGGCACCCTGCCCGGATTTTCCTTTTAGTAGAGTGTATATTATTATTTACTAGTACTTGTAGGTGTCTGTTTTTAAAGTACGAGTTTATGTATTTTATCAGTGATATGGGGTATTTGTATTCTATCATTTTAAATATCAGCCCATCAATCCAGACTCTATCAAAAGCTTTTTCTATGTCTAGTAGAAGCATGACTTACTTTGTTCCAGTTGTAGTTCACTGTGATATCGGTTACAATTCTAATTAGTTGTTGTACTGTATTGGGCGTTTCTCGGAAGCCAAATTGCTGACCTATTGGTATTTTGTTTGCGTTTTCAAATTTGTTTAGACGATTACAGATTACTTTTTCAGTGAGTTTTCCTATAGTTGGCAGCAAGCTTATCGGTATATAGTTGCTTGGGTGGCTTTTTTCTTTATTGGGTTTATGTATTGGTATAATATTTCCTGTTTTCCATTGGCTTGGATAGTGTGTGAGTTTTATCGATGCGGTAATTATATAAGTTATTTATACTATTGCTTTTCTTGTCACGTTTTTTAGAACGATATTTTGGATTTAGTCTATGCCGGGGGCTTTTTTTGAGGGTAAGGTTTTTATTATTTTAGTTACTTCTTTGGGAGAAGTTAGGTTTTTGTACCAGTCTTCCTCATTTCCTTTACACATTTCTTTTTGTACTTGCTCTATTATTTTTAATTGGTTTTCTGTGTTGTTTGTTTCTAGTGTAGGAATAGAATTATATTCTCTTTTAAATATTTTCGTCATTCTCCATAGCGAGTTGTCATAAATATTTATTTTCTGTAGTTTTTTCTGAAATTTTTCGTTTCTGTAAGTGCCTATATCTATTTTTATAGTACTAGTCAATCTTTTCATTTCTTCTTTGTATCTTAAGTTTCTAGTCCTTTGCCACTTTTTCCTTAATTTGTTTCTTTCTTTTATTATATTTAATATGGTGTTTGCGATTTGATCGTCTACTTCGTTCATTGTCTGCAGTAGTATTGTTTTTCCTATGCTATGTTGGATGCTATTAGTTAGGCTTTGGACTGTTTTTCTAGATCTTTAGTTTTTTTTTAAATTGATTTTGACTTTGTTATTTAGAATTTCTTGGAATTTGTTCCAATCTGCTTTTTGAAAGTTGAAAACCTTTTGTTTGGTTGGATTTGTTTATTTGCTGAGATTTTATTTTTAGAATTATTGGATTGTGATCTGATGAAAGTTCAGATGGTGTTTTCAAGCTCGAAATGTTAGTAATGTTTTTGTTTATTGCGATGTCAATTGTGCTTGGGTTTGATCCATTTTCCGGAAAGTGCGTTGGCTCATCTGTAAACATTACGCTACAATTATTATTTATTACATAATTAAATAGTACTCTGCCTCTTTGATTGTTAGGAGGACTGGTCCGGGTTTGGTGCCGAGCGTTCAGATCACCTATAATTAATACTTTATCACCACGATTTAGGAGTGAATCTATATCTTGGCCTCTCAAGTCTTTGTTTGGGCTGTAGTATGCTCCAATAATAATGATATTTGATAATAGCTTAATTCCTACGGATTCTATTTGTATGTTGCTTAGTTTCATTTCTTTATGTATTACTTGTTCATATACCAACATTGCAATACCTCCGGCAGTACTACTTTGGTCCTTTCTTAGACATTTGTAATTTTTTAATTTCAATTTGAGTTTGTCATTATATCTGGTCTCATTTATTATCATTATATCTATTTTGTACTTCTTAATCAAATTTATCATTTCGCCTATTCGTCCTCTGAGTCCATTCGCATTCCAGCTACAAATGCGAATGTCAGTCATTATTCAATTTTGGACAAAAATCGAGGAATATTTGAAATTTTTCTGCAGAGGAAATACAGCTTTGGATTTCTTGTTTGAATGATTTTACGATGGATATCATTTTTTTAATGGCAAATATTTTGTTAAGGTCTTTGATTTCATTTGTCAATGTCAAAAAGTCATTGATTTCGTTATTCTGATATTTGTTTATGTAACCTTGTTCAGTATAATTGTTATTTTTTTTTTCAAATCTCGCTGTAGAGGGTCGCCTCTTGGTGTCGGAGAACTCATATTCGCTTGCTGATGTCTCATCGCTTGAGTATTCGTTGTTATGTCTTAGCAGCCATGGATGTTCTTCACCTTGCCTTCGCAGTCGAGTCTCCTCCTTTCGCTTCCATAGTGGTCCAGGCTCTTCGCTATCTGCAGTCTTCGCTGTCTGAGGTCTTCGCTTTCCCTTCGTAGCCCGGTCTTGACGATGGAGCTGTATTGGTTTTCTCTTTTTTTAGCCCATTTGTTTTCTTGGTGCATTTTGGAATGCTCCGATGGAAGTTCTGGTTGCGTTCTGGATTTCAGTCTGGGAAAGATTTTGTCATTTGCAGAATCTGGTCGATTGAGTAGTTGGTTCTGTCTTGGGCGATTTTTCCTGACTTTGTTTCGCGACTCAATGAGATTCAGTCTTTTTTGGTATTCCGGGCAGATTGTTACATTCTCTGGGTGGTCCGAACGGCAATTTGCACATTTTGCTAGTTCTTCTATTGGTTTTTTCACATTCTCTTGTTAGATGATTGTCTGCACATTTGAGGCAAACTGGCTTGGCAAAACAGTTCGACGTGGCATGACCCCAGCCATGACACCGATGGCACTGCGTAATCCTTTTTTTAGTTCGATAGTGTTCCCAGGTGATTTTTGTATAGTTGATGAATTTTATTACTTTGTCTAGTTGTTTGAGGTTGGCTTCTCCTTTGAGTGAGATCATGTGTTTCGTTTTTTTGGTATATCTAAATAAATTTACGTTTATTTCTTCAAAGCCGTGCTCGGTTATTTCCTGTGTGATTTCGTTGATTTCAGTCTCCTTGTGTAGCCCAACGATCACAAATGTTTTTCTTTTTTCCGCTTTGCTTGTGTATGTATGGAATTCGATATTTGTCTGTGACCATAGTCCTTTCAATAGATTAAATTGTTCGTTGGTTGATGTGAAGACTTTTATGTGGTCGCTGTGGTATGTGACATGATAGTCTGTTTGCAACGCGTCCTTGAGGGCTTTGTTGAATTCTTTGCAGGTATCAATTGTTCTGTGTATGACAAGCGGAGGGGGTTTGCTATTTTTCGATTTTTTTTGTTCATTTCGTTCTTTACGAATTTCTTTATTTGGTACTTTGTTATTTGTTTCACTTTCACTGTTCGTGTCCATGTAATCACTTTGATTTTCTAGTACACTGTACCGGTTTTGCGTTCTATTGTTCCCTTTTTATCGGATTTCTTATTTGCGCTTTCCATTTTGTTCTCACCTTCTGAAAGTTTCCTTTTCCTTTCCCTGACTACTACCTCGTTGAAAACATTTTTCTTGTATCCTGTTGTGGATGCATGGTCGTCACTTTGTAGGTTAGGTTCTTCGCTAACCACGATTTGTATATTTGGGTCAGTTGTATTACTAGTTTTATCTTTTCTTGAACTCGAACTAATGATGTTATTAACTTTTTGATGCAGTAATTGATTTTGAGAGAGTTTTATTATCAGTATAGATGGTATTCTCGATACGTAGTCCGTTCCGTTGCGACGAGCTGGACGAGAACGGTTTTTCGACGAGAACTGGTGCTTTCAGCGTGGTATGGTCGTTGGCTGATATTGTAAAACTTAGGTTTTGCTCCGGATTAAAATTTCCGGAGAAAAATGAAATCCCCACGGTTAGAAATATGACGGAGGCAAAATGAGAAGATTATCTATACCTCTGTTCGACGGGCTTATCCACAGTGTGCAGTTATAATACGATAAGCAGTAGTAAATATTTTTGAGTACTCATTTCGGAGTCGTAAGTTTGACGAAAAAAAATGCTTATGATTATTTGGTAGCCAATATGGGTAACATATTCAAATCAAAAACACAAAAACAAAGACCTGTTGACTACAATTCACCTACATAAGCCGAACAGACAAGTTATCTCTCGGAAAAAGATCTCTTCGAAAAAAAAAAATTGGAAAAGGATATAGAAATCCGTAAAAGTAAAAATGAATGCCAACGGCACGCGGTTTTTCCAAGCGGTAATCCATCCAAGTACTGACCGCGCCCAATGCTGCTTAACTTCAGTGATCGGACGAGAACTGGTGCTTTTTTTTAAAACTGTTTATTTCAGGCCATCAGATTAAATGTTTACAATATATATGGGGCCACTAAACAGTGTGGCTTCAATTTCCGCATTATGAGACTAATATGGCCTGTAAGAAATACACTCGCAGTCATGGTGAATGTATCTCATTAACGGTTTTTAACAATGCTTTTCAGGTTTAGCGGTTGTGCCCTCACTACTGAGATTAGACAAACTTCGCGGGCTTCTTTTTGCATCGGGAGCAGAAGGCCAACAAACTGCTCGTGAGTATTTTTTTCGGAAAGAACAATTTCCTTTGTGTACTTACGCTATAAAATTATAAGCTAATTATATTCTACTTACAAGCTACGTATATACAATATGTACAGGGAAGGGAAAGGAGATAAGGGTGGGAATCTTTTACTGAGTTCTTAGCCACCAGTATTTTTGTTTTGTTTTTGCGATGTGTGTCTTTCTTGTCTCGGCCTGGTAGAACCATGGAGTATCTCCAGAGCGGATTCTCAGTTGCACTGTCTAAGTTGGGAGCATACATTATTTTCGTGTTACCTGCTCTTCGGAATGCATGGTATATTATTGGTACGTTTCTCTTACCTTGTATATAACCATGTTGATCTAAATATATAAACGCTTCTGGTGGTATATATCCAGATTGTAGGGTTTTGCACTGGTACATGGGGTTTGGGTAAGATATTCCGTGAATCAGACTGTTGTCTCTAACCTTTCTTGTATCCACTATGTGATCTCTCGTTAGTTTCAATATGTGTGAATCGATCCTAGAAATTTTCGCCTCGTTGTAGAGTTTTTGGTTGCTTACGTAATAAAGATGTCTCGTTTCCGAGGATCTGTATTTGCTCAGGCAGGTTCTGATACATTTTTGTTCGAAGGTTCTTAACCGTTCTGCGGATGATGCGCTGATGTTAAACCAGATTGGCGAGTCGTACGTTATAATTGGCCTAATTAACGGTTGGTAAGCCATGACTTTTATTTTTGGGTGCAGGTGTCCGTTATAGAACAATCTGCTACACGCGAAAAAGGCATTTTTTCCTTTCTGTAATTGGGCTTTTGTGTGGTTCGCGTCATTTAAAAATTGGTCAATATGAATCCCTGAGTATTTAACGACATTCTTGTGCTCTATTGTGAGGTTTGATTCGGTGCCTATTATTTTGAATTGTTTCCAGTGTTTCTTAGTACCTCTATTGGCTTCAACTAAGCGTAGCCTAAAAAGAATAGTCTCGTATTTGTTCGCATTTATTCTAAGTTTCCAAGAATCGCTGTAAAATTTTGTTTTCTCGTAGTCTTCTTAGAGAGCCCTATTTATTTGCGATGGCTTCTTATCAATATAATATATTATAAGATCGTCGGCGAAGGCTATTGCTTTTTTTGTGCGGAGTATCATTAAATCCGAAGAGTTTCAAAATGTCGCTATTGAATACGTTAAATAGTATAGGAAAGTTTACTGTGTCTTGCTGGAGTCCGTTCTTGACTCGAAATGGTTGGCTGGTTTTTTCTGAATTGTCTATTACTGTGAAACGTCTGTCAGATATCATACTCCAGATCATTTTTATTTGGTAACGTGCAAATCCTTTTGTTTTATCAATTCATATAAGAGACCTTTAGTCCAAACCGTGTCAAATGCCTTTTTCAGGTCGATCAAGCACGCTCCAACGCATTCCTTGTTGTTCAGAGCCCAGCAAATGTCAAAAGTGAGTTTAGTAATAGCGTGAGTGGTACTGTGTTGGGACCGGAATCCAAATTAACTTTCCGGAATTGTATTATTGGTTGAGCAGAATGAGCTGATACTTTGGTTGAGAACCACTTCAAAGATTTTGCTAATATTCGGGAGCAGGCTTATTGGTCTGTAGTTAGAGGGATCGGAGTCACTTTTGCCTTTCTTTTTTAGGGCTATTACTTTTGCTGACTTCCAACTTTCGGGGAAAAACTTATTATTAAGAATATTATTAAATAAAATGCTATAGTTATTTATCATTTCCGGAGGTATATGTTTTATTGCTAGGTTAGGAATATTATCGAATCCTGATGACTTCTTGTTGTTTATTTTTTTTTAATTTCAATTGGGGTTTGGTGTATGACGTGAAGTAGTTCACGATATTTTCTTCTACGCGTTGGTTCGCCTGGTTCGTGTCCGAGACAGTCGTTAGCGTGGTCGCATCGGTACAATCTCTATCGAATTCTCGCTTCAAGTCGTCTGCTACGTTCTGTACAATGCGGTTCAAGTGGGCTTTGCCCATGTGGCGATTTTGTGTTGAGACTTTCGCGAAATGCGCCCCTATAACGTTCAATTTGTCTTCAACGGCTGATATTAAATAATTATTTAAGTAGATCTAGTAGTAGAGTAGAAATAGACAGTGATCTATGATTGATATTTGCATCCTCGATAATTTCGCGCTTATTCGGTGCGACAATTAGCGTCGGGGTTTCAAATTTTTCTTTGGATCTGAAAATCTGATTGAGGTTAGGGAAGGTTTTTGCTGGGTTATCAATCGGTATATTTGATTTTTTTTTTTCCAGTATTCGTTAACGGAGAGTGCGAATTCCTGTTTCAACGCCGCTCGGATTATGCACAGGATTCTGGAAAGTGACCTCAATATCTCGACATTATCCGGATCATATTGTCTACGCAAGCGGTGAATGTGGGTAAGTAATATACTTTTGCGTTTGCGTAGCTTTTCGATTCTTTTGTTGTTGTAAGATTCCGTAGAGTTTAATTTCGTTCTTTTTGAGGCTGATTGGTTTACTGCTATTGTTATTTCTCCGTTCATTGATTCTAGGTAATTTTCAATTTCAGTGTTGTTCAGGTTAATATTGCTGGGTATATTGGGAACGGTATCATTGTTTAATAAATTATTAAATTTGTTCCAGTCTGTTTTGTGGAGCGTTAGATGGTGTTCGGTGTCTGCGAGTTCGAGTTCGATCGACGTTTCGGTGGTATTTGCGACTGTTATGCTTATGGCATTGTGGTCGCTTTCGTAAAGGATGGAGAGTAACTCGTCGGAGTTGCCGATTGTGACTATCGCTAGACGACAGACGGCCATGCAAATATCTAGGTAAGAATTACCGCTCGGAAACGACGGGAAGGTCTGTAGGGTACAATTTTACCTTGTATTCGATTTTGTTTGCATCGAGCCAGGCGTCTAAGAATATTCCTCGCGGGTTATTTATTTGGTTTTTCCAATTTGTGTGTTTGGCATTTAAGTCTTCAGCGAGGATATAGTAATACTCGAGATTACTTATTTTTAGAGCATCAAAAATGTATTGCCATTCATCGTAAAGTTATCTTTTATTGTTACCAAATGCGTATGCAGCTATTATGAAGAGATTATTGTTTCGAGGTAGGGGTAGTTTAAGAATGGTGACTTCTAATACGGTAAATTTTTTCCGCTGCGGTAAGTCAGTATTTGTAAATTTTATGTGGTTTTTTATTAATATAGCAGTGCCTCCTCCTTGTGTGCTATTTGGGCGATCATTTCTTATGAAGTTATACTCGTGAAAACTGATTTTGTAACGTTCACTGAACTTTGTTTCATTTACAAGTACTATGTCCGGGTTGTGTTTTTTTGTCAGGTATAATAAGTTATCTCTACGCTGGTTTTGTATCAAAGAGTTAACGATAATCGATATTAGTTTGATGTTGCTATTCGTTAGTGTGCCCGCTATTCAAATTTAGGGCTGAAGAAATTGTGTGAACTAGCTTTGTGTTTTTTGACACTTTGTTTTTAATAAAGTTAATCTCTTTGACTAAACCTTCGAGTACAATTTTTTTTATTTCCTCGGCGACAGTGGTCCACTGCAGTGTGGCGTTCTCGTTTCGTTGAAGATGTGGTGACGGCTGGGGCATATTTGGGAATAATGCTTGCTGCGAAGGATGTGCGCTTCCGGGCTGAGGTCCTTTGACGATCCGTGCAAAATCTATGTTCGGTTGGATGAATCTGCGTAGTGATTGCGCCTTTGAAATTTTTGCTCCCTTCTGTTTCAGGATCTTCGTTCTCAGTGAATCTCGGTACTGGACGATTTTTGGGCACCCTCTGAATGATGCTGCGTGTCCGTATGTATTGCAGTTGACGCAGTACAGCTGGTCTCTCTCGATCTGTTGATTTCTTTCGATAGAGCATTCCCCCGGCAGGTGATTATCATTGCACTTTACGCAGCGATAATTCATTTTGCAGTTGGCTGCGGAGTGACCAATCCTTTGGCATCGTATGCATTGGATTGTCTCCTTCTTCTTCAGCTTTTCCCACCGAACAGCTTGATACACGACGAATTTGATTAGATTCAATTTCGAGGCTACGCTATCGGCTGATAACTGAACCAAGAAAATTGGCAGTGTTGTGTTATTTTTTCGAAAGTTGGACGTTGAGAAGCGTTGAACTTTGACTATCTCAATTCCCGGAGTACTCAGTAATCTGAGGTCTGCTTCGATTTCTTCTGCTGAGAAACTATTGTTGATTCCTTTCAACAGGTAAGATTGTGGCTTCACATTTTTTGGCGTAAATGTGTAGAATTTGGTATTGACTTTTTCTAGGGTTTCTTTCACTTTATCATAATCCTCGTGATTGTGGATGTAGACGATGTGATCCCCGGATCTGAAGCTTTTCAGGTGAAAGTTCTTTATTTTTAAGTACTCAGCGCATAGTCGCGTGGTATCTTTTGTTTGCTGCTCCGAGATGAAAATGGGTGGCGGTTTCGGATATTTCTTGCGGTCTGCGCTGCTGCTCAGTTGAGGATCCTTGGAGGGGGCCGCTATGGACGTGCCAGCTGACCTTTGCGAGTGTTGGTTATCCTCGTCCGTATTTGTACTGTCCCTGTTGGTGTTGCGGTCAAGGGTATTCTTGCGCTTGATTTGGCAGAGAATGTCCTCCCGCTCCGCGCTTGATGTTTCGGCAAGGTCGTTGTCCGTGGATAGTGGTGCGAATCTATTCCTCGATTCGAAAGACACTTCCATTGTGTTGGAGTATTTTTTCCCTCGGCCTTTCGAATTTTCTCCGTCGAGTTGCTTCTGTAGACGCGATATTTGCTCCTTGAGTGCTTTGTTGTCTTCTCGGAGATTTTCGGCCGTTGACTCTTGACGGTTATTCGAGGCTTCGGTGTGCGGTCGAGTTTGAAATTTTCTTATTTCGTCCGGTATTTGATCTCTGTATGTGGATCAAGATTCCATTTGCTGGTTCTCGGGTTCCGCGCCTTCAGATTGATTTGCAGATAGTTTATCTCGATGATTCGCCGGTGAGAAATTTGGGTGCGGGTTTAGCCTTCGCCGTTTTTCTTTTTTTTCGGTATCTGGTGTGATTTTTCTTTCCCTTCCGGGAGAAGAAGAGTTTGCACCATCTTTTTTTTTACCACTTCCGTCCATCGGATTTGGTATTTGGGCGGATAGAGCCCATGGGCTACTTCCGATGCCTGGGCTACTTGTTGTTTTTTTTTGTTGTGCCGTGGCTAATTTTTACCGCCTCTTGCGAGGCTGTAACTTCTAAGATGCTTTTTGACACTTTACTTAGATTATTTTACCGTGTACTTTATATGCGACTCTGAATATTTATCGACTTTTCGCCTTTGATAGTAGTGTGACCAAGAAGAGCTACACTACCGCGACGGAGGTGAGAGCGTCCACACGCGCTCACTGTCTGTCGCAAACTGACGAGAACTGGTGCTTTCAGCGTGGTATGGTCGTCGGCTGACGTTATAAAACTTAGGATTTGCTCCGGATTAAAATTTCCGGAAAAAATGAAATCCCCACGGTGAGTAATATGACGTAGGCAAAATAAAAAGGTTATCCATACCTCTGTTCGACGGGCTTATCCACAGTGTGCAATTATAATACGATAAGCAGTAGTAAATATTTTGAAGTACTCATTTCAGAGTCCTAAGTTTGACGAAAAAAAATGCTTATGATGACTTCGTAGCCAATATTGGCAATCAATTCAAATCATAAACACAAAAACAATGACCTGATGAATACAAGTCACCTACATAAGCCGAACAGACAAGTTATCTTTCGGAAAAATATCTCTTCGGAAAAAAAAATATTGGAAAAGGATATAGAAATCCGTAAAAGTAAAAATGAATGCCAACGGCACGCGGTGTTCCCAAGCGGTCACCCATCCAAGTACTGACCGCGCCCAATGCTGCTTAACTTCAGTGATCGGACGAGAACTGGTGCTTTCAGCGTGGTATGGTCGTTGGCTGATGTTATAAAACTTAGGATTTGCTCCGGATTAAAATTTCCGGGAAAAATGAAAACCCCACGATTCGGAATATGACGTAGTCAAAATTAAAAGATTATCCATACCTCTGTTCGACGAGCTTATCGACAGTGTGCAGTTATAATACGATAAGCAGTAGTAAATATTTTGGAGTACTCATTTCAGAGTCGAAAGTTTGACGATAAAAATGCTTATGATAACTTGGTAGCCAATATGGGTAACATATTCAAATCATAAACACAAAAACAAAGACCTGTTGACTACAATTCACCTACATAAGCCGAAGAGATAAGTTTCCCTCGGAAAAAGATCTCTTCGAAAAAAAATATTGGAAAAGGATATAGAAATCCGTAAAAGTAAAAATGAATGCCAACGGCACGCGGTGTTCCCAAGCGGTCACCCATCCAAGTACTGACCGCGCCCAATGCTGCTTAACTTCAGTGATCGGACGAGAACTGGTGCTTTCAGCGTGGTATGGTCGTTGGCTGATGTTATAAAACTTAGGATTTGCTCCGGATTAAAATTTCCGGGAAAAATGAAAACCCCACGATTCGGAATATGACGTAGTCAAAATTAAAAGATTATCCATACCTCTGTTCGACGAGCTTATCGACAGTGTGCAGTTATAATACGATAAGCAATAGTAAATATTTTGGAGTACTCATTTCAGAGTCGAAAGTTTGACGATAAAAATGCTTATGATAACTTGGTAGCCAATATGGGTAACATATTCAAATCATAAACACAAAAACAAAGACCTGTTGACTACAATTCACCTACATAAGCCGAAGAGATAAGTTTCCCTCGGAAAAAGATCTCTTCGAAAAAAAATAATTCGAAAAGGATATAGAAATCCGTAAAAGTAAAAATGAATGCCAACGGCACGCGGTGTTCCCAAGCGGTCACCCATCCAAGTACTGACCGCGCCCAATGCTGCTTAACTTCAGTGATCGGACGAGAACTGGTGCTTTCAGCGTGGTATGGTCGTTGGCGGATGTTATTAAACTTAGGATTTGCTCCGGATTAAAATATCCGGAAAAAATGAAATCCCCACGGTTCGGAATATGACGTAGTAAAATTAACAGATTATCCATACCTCTGTTCGACGAGCTTATCCACAGTATGCAGTTTTAGTACGATAAGCAGTAGTAAATATTTTGGAGTACTCATTTCGGAGTCGTAAGTTTGACGAAAAAAAATGCTTATGATGAATTGGTAGCCAATACGGGTAACATATTCAAATTATAAACACAAAAACAAAGACCTGTTGACTAGAATTCACCTACATAAGCCGAAGAGATTAGCTATCTCTCGGAAAAAGATCTCTTCGAAAAAAAAATAATTGGAAAAGCATATCGAAATCCGTAAAAGTAAAAAATGAATGCCAACGGCACGCGGTGTTCCCAAGCGGTCACCCATCCAAGTACTGACCGCGCCCAATGCTGCTTAACTTCAGTGATCGGACGAGAACTGGTGCTTTTTTTTTTTAACTGTTTATTTCAGGTCATCAGATTAAATGTTTACAATAGGTATGGGGCCACTAAAC
This sequence comes from Ophion obscuratus, assembly GCA_964007375.1. Taxonomy (NCBI): domain Eukaryota; kingdom Metazoa; phylum Arthropoda; class Insecta; order Hymenoptera; family Ichneumonidae; genus Ophion; species Ophion obscuratus. Next base: position 14,335,467 of record OZ023320.1, read on the forward strand.
AGTGTAGCTTCAATTTTCGCATTATGAGACTAATATGGCCTGTAAGAAGGCACTCGCAGTCATGGTGATTGTATCTCACTAACGGTTTTTAACAATGCTTTTCAGGTTTAGTGGTTGTGCGCTCATTACTGCGATCAAACTTCGCGGGTTTCATTTTGCATCGGGAGCAGAAGGCCAATAAACTGCTCGTGAGTATTTTTTTCGGAAAGAACAATTTCCTTTGGGTATTTACGCTATAAAATTATAAGCTAATTATATTCTACTTACATACTATGTATATACAATATGTACAGGGAAGGGAAAGGAGATAAGGGTGGGAATCTTTTACTGAGCTCCTAGCCACCAGTATTTTTTTTGTTTTTGCGATGTGTGTCTTTCTGGTCTCGATCTGGTAGAACCATGGAGTATCTCCAGAGCGGATTCTCAGTTGCACTGTCTAAGTTGGGAGCATACATTATTTTCGTGTTACCTGCTCTTCGGAATGCATGGTATATTATTGGTACATTTCTTTTATCTTGTATATAACCATGTTGATCTAAATATGTAAACGCTTCTGGTGGTATGTATCCGGATTTTAGAGTTTTGCAGTGGTACATGGGGTTTTGATAGGATATTCCGTGGATCAGACTGTTGCTTCTAACCTTTCTTGTATTCACTAAGTGATCTCTCGTTAGTTTCAGTATGTGCGAATCGATCCTGGTAATTTTCGCCTCGTTGTAGAGTTTTTGGTTGCTTACGTAGTAAATATGTCTCGTTTCCGAGGATCTGTATTTGCTCAGGCAGGTTCTGATACATTTTCGTTCAAATGTTCTTAACCGTTCTGCAGATGATGCGCTGATGTTGAACCAGATTGGCGAGCCGTACGTTATAATTGGCCTAATTAACGCTTGGTAAGCCATGACTTTTATTTTTGGGTGCAGGTGTCCGTTGTAGAACAATCTGCTACACGCGAAAAAAGGCATTTTTTCCTTTCTGTAATTGGGCTTTTGTGTGGTTCGTGTAATTTAAAAATTGGTCAATATGAATCCCTAAGTATTTAACGACATTCTTGTGCTCTATTGTGAGGTTTGATTCGGTGTCTTATTTTAAATTGTTTCCAGTGTTTCTTAGTATCTCTATTGGCTTCGACTAAGCGTGGTCTAAAAAGAATAGTCTCGCATTTGTTCGCATTTATCTAAAGTTTCCAAGAATCGCTGTAAAATTGTATTTTCTCGTAGTCCTCTTGGAGAGCCCTATTTATTTGCGATGGCTTCTTATCCATACAATATATTATAAGATCGTCGGCGAAGGCTATTGCTTTTTTGTGCGGGGTATCATTAAATCCGAAGAGTTTCAAAATGTCGCTGTTGAATATGTTAAATAGTATAGGGGAGTTTACTGTGCCTTGCTGGAGTCCGTTCTTGACTCGAAATGGTTGGCTGGTTTTTTCTGATTTGTCTATTACTGTGAAGCGTCTGTCAGATATCATACTCCAGATCATTTTTATTTGGTAACGTGGAAATCCTTTTTTTATCAATTTATATAAGAGACCTTCAGTCCAAACCGTGTCAAATGCCTTTTCCAGGTCGATCAAGCACGCTCCAACGCATTCCTTGTTGTTTAGAGCCCAGCAAATGTCAGAAGTGAGTTTAGTAATAGCGTGAGTGGTACTGTGTTGGTACCGGAATCCAAATTGACTTTCCGGAATTATGTTATTGGTTGAGCAGAATGAGCTGATACTTTGGTTGAGAACCACTTCAAAGATTTTTCTAATATTCGGGAGCAGGCTTATTGGTCTGTAGTTAGAGGGATCGGAGTCACTTTTGCCTTTCTTTTTTAGGGCTATTACTTTTGCTGACTTCCAACTTTCGGGGAAAAACTTATTATTAAGAATATTATTAAATAAAATGCTATAGTTCTGTATCATTTTCGGAGGTATATGTTTTAGTGCTAGGTTAGGGATATTATCGAATCCTGATGACTTTTTGTTGCTCATTTTTTTGAATATCAATTCGAGTTTGGTATATGACGTGAAGTAGTTCACGATATTTTCTTCTACGGGTTGGTCCGCCTGGTTCGTGTCCGAGAAAGTCGTTAGCGTGGTCGCATTGGTACAATCTCTATCGAATTCTCGCTTCAAGTCGTCTGCTACGTTCTGCACAATGCGGTTCAAGTGGGCTTTGTCCATGTGGCGATTTTGTATTGAGACTTTGGCGAAATGCGCCCCTATAACGTTCAATTTGTCTTCGACCGCTGATATTAAATAATTATTGTTGGCGTCTTTATCCAGTGATCTAAAATTGATATTCGCATCCTCGATTATTTCGCGCTTATTCGGTGCGACAATTAGCGTCGGGATTTCCAGTTTTTCTTTGGGTCTGAAAATCTGATTGAGGTTAGGGAAGGTTTTCGCGGGGTTATTAATCGGTATATTTGATATTTTTTGTTTCCAGTATTCGTTAACGGAGAGTGCGAATTCCTGTTTCAACGCCGCTCGGATTATGTACAAGATTCTGGAAAGTGATCTTAATATGTCGACATTATCCGGATCATATTGTCTACGCAAGTGGTGAATGTGGGTAAATAGTATACTTTTCCGTTTGCGTAGCTTTTTGATTCTTTTGTTGTTGTAAGATTCCGTAGAGTTGAAGTTCGTTCTTTTTGGCGCTGATTGGTTTAGTGCTATTGTTATTTCTCTGTTCATTGATTCTAGGTAATTTTCAATTTCAGTGTTGTTCAAGTTAACATTGCTGGGTATATTGGGCACGGTATCATTGTTTAATGACTTATTGAATTTGTTCCAGTCTGTTTTGTGGAGCATTAGATGGTGTTCGGTGTCTGCTAGTTCGAGTTCGATCGACGTTTCGGTGGTGTTTGCGACGGTTATGCTTATGGCATTGTGGTCGCTGTCGTAAGGGATGGACAGTAACTCGTCGGAGTTGCCGATTGTGAATATCGCTAGACGACAGTCGGCGATGCATATATCTAGGTAAGAATTACCGCTCGGAAACGACGGAAGGTCCGTAGTGTACAATTTTGCCTTATATTCGATTTTGTTTGCATTGAGCCAGGCGTCTAAGAATATTCCTCGCGGGTTATTTGTTTGATTTTTCCAATTTATGTGTTTGGCGTTTAAGTCTCCAGCGAGGATGTAGTAATTTTCAAGGTTACTTAGCTTCAGAGTATCAAAAATGTATTGCCATTCCGTTTGATGTTGCGTGGTGCTCTATTCGTTAGTGTGCCCGCCATTCAAATTTAAGGCTGAACAAATTGTGTGAATGAGTTTTGTGTTTTTTGACACTTCGTTTTTAATAAAGTTGATCTCTTTGACTAAACCTTCGAGTACAATTTTTTTTATTTCCTCGGCGACGGTGGTCCATTGCAGTGTGGCGTTCTCGTTTCGTTGAAGATGCGGTGACGGCTGGGGCACATTTGGGAATGTTGCTTGCTGCGAAGGATGTGCGCTTCCGGGCTGAGGTCCTTTGACGATCCGTGCAAAGTCTATGTTCGGTTGGATGAATCTGCGTAGTGATTGCGCCTTTGAAATTTTTGCTCCCTTCTGTTTCAGGATCTTCGTTCTCAGTGAATCTCGGTACTGGACGATTTTTGGGCACCCTCTGAATGATGCTGGGTGTCCGTATGTATTGCAGTTGACGCAGTACAGCTGGTCTCTCTCTATCTGTTGATTTCTTTCGATGGAGCATTCCCCCGGCAGGTGATTATCATTGCACTTTACGCAGCGATAATTCATTTTGCAGTTGGCTGCGGAGTGACCAATCCTTTGGCATCGTATGCATTGGATTGTCTCCTTCTTCTTCAGCTTTTCCCACCGAACAGCTTGATACGCGACGAATTTGATTAGGTTCAATTTCGAGGCTACGCTATCGGCTGATAATTGAACCAAGAAAATTGGCAGTGTTGTATTATTTTTTCGAGAGTTGGACGTTGAGAAGCGTTGAACTTTGACTATCTCAATTTCCGGAGTATTCAATGATCTGAGGTCTGATTCGATATCTTCAGCTGAGAAACTATTGTTGATTCCTTTCAACAGGTAAGATTGTGGCTTCACATTTTTTGGCGTAAATGTGTAGAATTTGGTATTGGCTTTTTCCAGGGTTTCTTTCACTTTATCATAATCCTCGTGATTGTGGATGTAGACGATGTGATCCCCGGATCTGAAGCTTTTCAGGTGAAAGTTCTTTATTTTTAAGTACTCAGCGCATAGTCGCGTGGTATCTTTTGTTTGTTGCTCCGAGATGAAAATGGGCGGCGGTTTCGGATATTTTTTGCGGTCTGCGCTGCTGCTCAGTTGAGGATCCTTGGAGGGGGCCGCGATGGACGTGCCAGCTGACCTTTGCGAGTGTTGGTTATCCTCGTTCGTATTTGTACTGTCCCTGTTGGTGTTGCGGTCGAGGGTATTCTTGCGCTTGATTTGGGAGAGAATGTCCTCCCGCTCCGCGCTTGATGTTTCGGCAAGGTCGTCGTCCGTGGATAGTGGTGCGAATCTATTCCTCGATTCGAAAGACACTTCCATTGTGTTGGAGTTTTTTTTCCCTCGGCCTTTCGAATTTTCTTCGTCGAGTTGCTTCTGTAGGCGCGATATTTGCTCCTTGAGTGCTTTGTTTTCTTCTCGGAGATTTTCGGCCGTTGACTCTTGACGGTTACTCGAGGCTTCGGTATGCGGTCGAGTTTGAAATTTTTTATTTCGTCCGGTATTTGATCTCTGTACGTGGATCGAGATTCCATCTGTTGGTTCTCGGGTTCCATGCCTTCAGACTGATTTGCAGGTCGTTTATCTCGATGACTCGCCGGTGAAAAATTTGGGTGCGGGTTTAGCCTTCGCCGTTTTTCTTTTTTTTCCGTATCTGGTGTGATTTTTCTATCCCTTCCGGGCGAAGAAGAGTTTGCACCATCTTTTTTTTTACCACTTCCGTCCATCGGATTTGGTGTTTGGGCGGATAGAGCGCATGGGTTACTTCCGATGCCTGGGCTACTTATTGTTTTTTCTTTTGTTGCGCCGTGGCTAATTTTTACCGCCTCTTGCGAGGCTGTAACTTCTAAGATACTTTTTGACACTTGGATTATTTTAACGTGTACTTTATATGCGACTTTGAATATTTATCGACTTTTCGCCTTTGATAGTAGTATGACCAAGGAGAGCTACACTACCGCGACGGAGGTGAGAGCGTCCGCACGCGCCCACTGTCTGTCGCGAACTCGACGAGAACTGGTGCTTTCAGCGTGGTATGGTCGTTGGCTGATGTTATAAAACTTAGGATTTGCTCCGGATTAAAATATCCGGAAAAAATGAAATCCCCACGGTTCGGAATATGACGTAGTCAAAATTAAAAGATTATCCATACCTCTGTTCGACGAGCTTATCCACAGTGTGCAGTTTTAGTACGATAAGCAGTAGTAAATATTTTGGAGTACTCATTTCGGAGTCGTAAGTTTGACGAAAAAAAATGCTTATGATGAATTGGTAGCCAATACGGGTAACATATTCAAATTATAAACACAAAAACAAAGACCTGTTGACTACAATTCACCTACATAAGCCGAAGAGATTAGCTATCTCTCGGAAAAAGATCTCTTCGAAACAAAAATAATTGGAAAAGCATATCGAAATCCGTAAAAGTAAAAATGAATGCCAACGGCACGCGGTGTTCCCAAGCGGTCACCCATCCAAGTACTGACCGCGCCCAATGCTGCTTAACTTCAGTGATCGGACGAGAACTTTTTTTTTTTTTTTTTTTTTAAAAAGTATTTATTCATACACGTCAGTACAGTATACTTCCTCGGTTGAACAAATACATAAAAACAGCCGTACAATGGTTATATAATATATAATGTATACAGGTATGGCTTATTGTTAGAAGCGCGCGCCTGTAGTATGTATTTTGTTTATGGTGTAGCATAGGCTGGAGTAATGATGTTGTTTGTGTATATATCGTTGAACATAGTATTTGGAGGTTATCATGTGTAGCTCTCCGTTGATAAAGGGGGAAAAAATAGCGAGAAATAAAAAAAAACCCCAATTCAGTGTTGCAGTAGCTTATACTAAGACTAAGAGTAAAGAGGGGGAGGGGAAGAGGTAGGACAAATAGAGGTAGGAAGGGGGAGATATTTACATTAATTACAATGAGTTACAGAGTATAAATTAAGTCTAGGATCCTTACTTATCGAGGATTGCGGCCTCTTTGTCTATAAGCTATTAAGGCAGTCTTTCGTTCTTTAAGAGATCGTATGTGGGGGCAATCGATATTAAGCCAATAGTAGGTGTTAAATTTGAGTCGATGGAAATCGTTAAAGTCTCTGGTTGGGATATCGGTAGATTTTGAGAATAGGTGTCTGCTTACGTCGAAGGCGTTTGGAGTAAGCGAGATGCGTTTGTTTGCTTTGTTTCTTTTCCAGTGAAATATTATTGGTATGTTGTTGGATGTTTGGAGGAGACCCATTTGGTCGCAGAATATGAAGGCTTGAGGGGATACATATCCCGTTCTCAGTTGTGTGGTTGATTTAACTATGCTCTGGTTAGCGATCTCGTGTATGATTGGGTTAGGTATGAGTGCAAGGTTGGCAAAGTAGTTTCTGGTTAGTTTTAGTATGTAGTTGTCAATTCGCGGTATATTTGCTAAGTTATAAATGGTATGGTTTGGGATGAAGTGTCGGAAGTCAGAATGTTCGGATCTGTACAGATGGAGGCATTTTCGGATACACTGTCGTTCAAATACCCTGAGTTTTTCAGCCATAGTGTGGTTTAAGTTCCACCAAGTTGGAGCAGCATAGGTGAGGATTGGTCGGATGAGTAATAAGTATAGGATTATCTTTGTTTTACTGTTTAAGTGCTTATTATAAAAGATTCGAAAATTTGCTTGGAACGCGTTTTTGGCCTTGATTAATTGAGCGTCGGTGTGTAGGTTTCCGCGGAGGAGTTTTTCGAGTTGAACACCTAGGTATTTTACCGATTCTTTGTGAGGTACATCGACTTTGTTGTTTGTGCCAGGGGACGTTAAAGAGATTTTGAATGTTTTAATTCCAAGTCTTGTTATTGATGGAATCTGATTGAGGGGTTTTCTAAAAAGGATAGTTTCACATTTAGACGGGTTGAGCCGAAGATTCCAGGTGATGTACCATTGGTTTATTTTTTCTGCTATCGTTTCGAGGGTGAGTTGAACTTTGTCTATACGGTTGTTTTCAGTGTATAAAATTATGTCATCGGCAAAGCCTATGGCCGCTGTATCTGCGTTATTTAATTATTGTTGAGTTTAGGTATTTAGTAGTGTTGTTGACAGTTTTCATTCGGGGTACTGTGTTGGAGATAGCGGTGATGATGCTATTGTTAATATTGGATAATGCTATATCGATTTCATCAGTGGAGAGGTTTCTGTTGTCTTGGGGGAGGGTATCGTAGGAATTATCTAGGGCTTTCCGGAATTTTTTCCAATTGGTTAGCTTATAGATGAATCGAGGGTTGCTAAAGTTCGTGTTATCCAAGGATAGATTATCGTTTACGAGGGAAACTTTGAAGGAAATAGCCGTATGATCACTATCGTAAGGGAGGACGTCCGTTTTTGAGTCAGGTGAGTCGAGGAGTGACAGGCGAGCGTCAATTAACGCTAGGTCAAGGAATGAGCCCGTTGGTTTATAGGTGGGTAGACGGGATGGGAGGATTTTTAATTTGAATGTTATGGCTTTTGACAGGCTCCATCTTGCGAGGAATTTTCCTCTTGTGTTGTTTTTACGATTGCCCCATTGGGTGTGTCTTGCGTTTAAGTCGCCAGCTAGGATGTAGTAGGAATTAATACTATTTAGTTTGAGGTTTTCAAAGAGAGCGTTAAGCTCGCTTATGAAGATATCACGGCAATCGTTAGTACTATATGTACTTATTATGTAAAGGTTTTTGGTAAGGTGGGTTTTTAGTTTAATAATAGTAAACTCAAGGAGGGAGTTTTTCATTGAAGAGGGCTGATTGATAAGTGAATATGGGATTTTTTTATTTATAAGTATAGCGGTACCTCCACCCCGTATGGCTCGAGGTCTGTCCGTGCGTATTATGTTGTAGTTAGTGAATGTTAATTTGTGTTTTGGATTAAGCTTCGTTTCACAGAGTAAAATAATGTCGTGTGAGTATTTTTCGGTGAATTGGAGTAAATCGAGTCTTCTTTGGTGTGAGATAATAGAATTCACATTTATTTTAGCTATCTGAAGTTGGTTGAGTTGTAGTGTGTTATCAGTCATTATTCGGATAGAGTGAGGAGAGGAGGAATTCTATTTTTGTAGTGTTCGATGCTACTTGCATGGCAATAGATTTTAATTGCTCAGTTATAATAGCAGCTAGTTCTTTTTTGAGTTCGACTAACCAGTCTTGTTGAGTGTGTGGGGGATGACGGTATGTGTTGGTGGCATGGGCGGTGTTGTGTGTAGTGTGGGTGAAATTTTTGAAAGTGGTATTATTATTGCGCATGTCTGTTTCGTTGTTGTTGTTGTTGTAGTGAGAGATCGTGTGTAGAGTTGGTGTTGGTTTTGCGTGGATTATGGGGGGATTTGTGCTGGTAGCTTGGGCGTACGATATATTTGGATTCACCGGGGTTGCAAACCTGTCGAGTTTTGTATGGAGCTGAGTCGTTCGTTGGATTGTTTGCTGTTTCTTCGCACTGGTGGTGAATTTTAGGTATGGGCATCCTCTGTAGGATGCTGGGTGGCCATGTTGTCCACAGTTTGCGCACGTCAGGCTGGCTGGATCGGTGTTGTTCGTGAATTTGCAAGTTCCAGGTTCGTGAGATTCGGCGCATTTGACGCATCTGTATTGGAGGTGACAGTTTTTGCTGGCGTGACCCACTCGTTGGCATTTTTTACATTGGAAGATCGCTGGTCTTCGGAGGTGTTCCCATCTGATTCGTTGATAAGCTAGTGTTTTTATTTTGAAGAGTTCGCTGATCTTGCTGTTGTTGGTTAGTTGCACGAGGTGATGGAAGGCGTCTGGCCGGGTTTTGTTGAAGATGAAGGTCGATATGTTTGTGATTTCAACGTTCGGGATCTGTAGGTCTTCGAGCTCTTTTTTTATTTCTTCTGGATTGAAGTTTCCTCGAATTCCTTTCAGTAAGAGTGATTTTGGTTTTTCTTCAGGTGGAGTGTACGTGAAGAATTGGATTTTCCCATTTATGAGCGCTGCTTTGAATTTGTTGTAATGTTCTATATTGGCCGTGTAGATGATATGGTTGTGTGTATCGGTTTCTTTAAGGATCAGCTCGTTTTTTGGTATTTCGAGCTGAGCAGCTAGGTTGATAATGCTGGCCATGGTTGTCTTGGCTGTGTATAGTGGTGGTGGTCGGCGCCTTCTGAGCTGGCCCGCTTGGGTAGGGGCGGGATGGAGTTCTTCCGCTTCCATATCGCTCTCATCCGAGAGCGAGGCGTAGCGATTATTTGAAGTGGACGGCTCAGTGTGTACTATGTGTGGACTCAGTTGTCGCTTGGTGGTTTTTTTTGGTAATTCCCATACCTCGGTGTTCGTTGGCGACGTCTCGGCTTGCTGGAGAGAGCGTGGCTCCTTTGTTGGGGATGACAAGGATCTGCGCTTGCGCGCTACGCTGAGATTCGGCGTTATAGTCGAAAGAGATGGCGGGACGTTTTCTTTCCGCATTTCATTATACAGCCGGTCAAGTTGGATAGAGTTTAGTTTTTCTTTATATGGCACACGGCTTGATGACACGGAATTACGATTCGATAGGGGCCGTAGCTCCCCTCGAACTGTATCACTTTTAGCCCTATTAGCTGCCATGTTGATGTGCGGCAGCGCCATGCCCCGGCTACTTGTTTACTGTTGTGTTTCACTGAATACACTCTTTCAAAATTGTTTATTTTTCTTATTTATTTATCACATACACGTGGTATATTAGGATTACAAATAAGGCCCTGGGGGCTTATTGAGAATTGTAGTTAGTTGTAGGGCTGTAGGCCCTGGTTGTGCGTCACAAAGAACTTAACGAGCTCGCAGCGCGATGTGGCCCGTTCGGCTGCTACGCTCCGAGTGATCGGACGAGAACTGGTGCTTTCAGCGTGGTATGGTCGTTGGCTGATGTTATCAAACTTAGGATTTGCTCCGGATGAAAATTTCCGAAAAAAATGAAATCCCCACGGTTCGGAATATGACGTAGTCAAAATTAAAAGATTATCCCTACCTCTGTTTGACGAGCTTATCCACAGTGTGCAGTTTTAGTACGATAAGCAGTAGAAAATATTTTGGAGTACTCATTTCGGAGTCGTAAGTTTGATGAAAAAAATGCTTATGACTTGGTAGCCAATATTGGTAACAAATTCAAATCATGAAAACAAAATCAAAGACCTGTTAACTACAATTCACTTACATAAGCAGAACAGACAAGTTATCTTTCGGCAAAAAGTAATTGGAAAAGGATAAAGCAATCCGTAAAAGTAAAAATTTATGCCAACAGCACGCGGTGTTCCCAAGTGGTCACCCATCCAAGTACTGACCGCGCCCAATGCTGCTTAACTTCAGTGATCGGACGAGAACTTTTTGTTTATTTTTTTTATTTTTTATTAAACTCTTTATTATAAATTTTATAAACATTAATACAACAGTTGATATATCACATGTCATATAAATTGGTGTAACAATTTTCTTACTGTATGCAGTCCCTTCTTGATGCTTAACCTACAATTTTCTCTTATTGTTTCTACTTAACATTTAGATTTTAAAAGTTTGTTATCTTAGTCTATTGGAACTGGTCTTGTACATTTGTGTCGTGATATTGAATTTGCAGTAGGAAAAATTAGAGTAGAAAAAAAAACCCACTTTTGAGAGTTGTCGACTCGGGAGTTGGGAGGTTTGTCCAAGTGTGATTTCTATTTATTAGTTGTAAAATATATCTAATACATCGTGGGGTAGTTTATGTTTGTATTCAAAAGGTAGGTTGTGAATTTTAAGGTTTTTTATGTGTTGTGTTCGCGGATTGATATCTAGGGCCGTTTGATAGAATTTTTCAGCTAGTTCTTTGATATAGTCGGTTAACATCGGTATATTTGTTCTTTTGTGCAGGGCTGTTATTCTAGCATATCGATTTTCTTCGAGTATTAGTCGAAGGCATTTGTTCTGGAATCTCTGTAATAGTTGCAAGTTTGTAGGCGCGATGCTACACCACGCTGGGGCTGCGTATAATATTATCGGTCGAAGGATCATTTTATAAATTAATATTTTGTTGTTGGTTGCTAGTTTTGAGTTTTTTGCCATTAGTGGATATAGTTTTCTGAGCGCGGCTATTGCTTTTTGGACAGTTTTGTTAATGTGGTTTTTGAAAGTTAGTTTGGTATCTAGGTGTACTCCTAAGTATTTTACCGTCATGTAGGTGTGGTTTTGTGTCCATTTACTTTTATGGGTTCGTTTATTGTGCTTTTTCTGTTAAACTTTTTTGAGAATATGATTACTCCGGTTTTTGCTTCGTTTAGGGTAATATTCCATTTCTTGTAAAATTGTTGTAATATATTCATATGAATTTGTACTTGTTTGGCAGCTATGATAGCATTATGTGCATGTGCATATATTGCAGTGTCGTCGGCAAACAGGGCTATTGATGTTTTTTGAAAGGTTGGTATGCTATTGAGGTATATGTTGAATAATTTTGGCCCGAGCACTGAGCCTTGCGGCACCCCTGCCCGGATTTTCCTTTTAGTAGAGTGTATATTATTATTCACTGCTACTTGTATGTGTCTGTTTTTACGGTACGAGTTTATGTATTTTATCAGTAATATGGGGTATTCGTGTTCTATCATTTTAAATATCAGCCCATTAATCCAGACTCTATCAAAAGCTTTTTCTATGTCTAGTAGAAGCATGACTGTTACTTTGTTCCAGTTGTAGTTCACTGTGATATCGGTTACAATTCTTATTAGTTGTTTTAGGTACTGTGTTGTGCTTTTCTCGGAATTACAAATTGCTGATCTATTGGTATTTTGTTTGCGTTTTCAAATTTGTTTAGACGATTACAGATTACTTTTTCGGTGAGTTTTCCTATAGTTGGCAGCAAGCTTATCGGTCTATAGCTGCTTGGGTGGCTTTTTTCTTTATTGGGTTTATGTATTGGTATAATATTTCCTGTTTTCCATTGGCTTCCATAGTGTGTGAGTTTTATCGATGCGTTAATTATATAAGTTATTTGTACTATTGCTTTTCTTGTCAAGTTTTTTAGAACGATATTTTGGATTTAGTCTATGCCGGGGGCTTTTTTTGAGGGTAAGGTTTTTATTATTTTAATTACTTCTTTGGGAGAAGTTAGGTTTTTGTACCAGTCTTCCTCATTTTCTTTACACATTTCGTTTTGTACTTGCTCTATTATTTTTATTTGGTGTTCTGTGTCGTTATTGAGGTCTATATTGTATACGTTTTCAAATTGGTCTGCTAACATGTTCGCTTTTTTAATGTCACTCATTGCTTCTGTGTTGTTTTTTTCTAGTGTAGGAATAGAATAGTATTCTCTTTTAAATATTTTCGTCATTCTCCATAGCGAGTTGTCATAAATATTTATTTTCTGTAGTTTTTTCTGAAATTTTTCGTTTCTGTAAGTGCCTATATCTATTTTTATAATACTAGTCAATCTTTTCATTTCTTCTTTGTATCTTAAGTTTCTAGTCCTTTGCCACTTTTTCCTTAATTTGTTTCTTTCTTTTATCATATTTAATATGGTGATTGCGATTTGATCGTCTACTTCGTTATTGTCTGCAGTGGTATTGTTTTTCCTATGCTATGTTGGATGATATTAGTTAGGCTTCGGACTGCTTTTTCTAGATCTTCAGTTTTTTTTTTATTGATTTTGATTTTGTTATTTACAATTTCTTGGAATTTGTTCCAATCTGCTTTTTCAAAGTTGAAAACCTTTTGCTTGGTTAGATTTGTTTATTTGCTGAGATTTTATTTTTTAAATTATTGGATTGTGATCTGATGAAAGTTCAGATGGTGTTTTCAAGCTCGAAATGTTAGTAATGTTTTTGTTGATTGCGATATCAATTGTGCTTGGGTTTGATCCATTTTCCGGAAAGTGAGTTGGCTCATCTGTAAACATTACGCTACAATTATTATTTATTACATAATTAAATAGTACTCTGCCACTTTGATTGTTAAGAGGACTGGTCCACGTTTGGTGTCGAGCGTTCAGATCACCTATAATTAATACTTTATCACCACGATTTAGGAGTGAATCTATATCTTGGCCTCTCAAGTCTTTGTTTGGGCTGCAGTATGCTTCAATAATAATGATATTTGATAATAGCTTAATTCCTACGGATTCTATTTGTATGTTGCTTAGTTTAATTTCTTTATGTATTACTTGTTCGTATACCAACATTGCAATACCTCCGGCAGTACTACTATGGTCCTTTCTTAGACATTTGTAATTTTTTAATTTCAATTTGAGTTCGTCATTATATCTGGTATCATTTATTATCATTATATCTATTTTTTACTTCTTAATAAAATTTATCATTTCGCCTATGGACGAGAACTGGTGCTTTCAGCGTGGTATGGTCGTTGGCGGAAGTTGTAAAACTTAGGATATACTCCGCATTAAAATTTCCGGAAAAAATGAAATCCCCACGGTTCGAAATATGACGTAGTCGAAATAAAAAGATTATCCATACCTCTGTTCGACGAGCTTATCCACAGTGTGCAGTTTTAGTACGATAAGCAGTGGTAAATATTTTGGAGTACTCATTACGGAATCGTAAGTTTGACGAAAAAAATGCTTACGATGACTTGGTAGCCAATATTGGTAACAAATTCAAATCATAAACACAAAATCAAAGACCTGTTAACTACAATTCACTTACATAAGCCGAACAGACAAGTTATCTTTCGGAAAAAAAATAGTTGGAAAAGGATATAGCAATCCGTAAAAGTAAAAATGAATGCCAACGGCACGCGGTGTCCCCAAGCGGTCACCCATCTAAGTACTGACCGCGCCCAATTCTGGTCAACTTCAGTGATCGGACGAGAACTTTTTTTTTATATACATTATTATGCATTAACAATGTGTATCGACAATATTTATATATAGGAGTACTTTAACATATTTTATTTACGCCTATTCCCTGCTCAACCTAATAAGCTTAAACTAGTACTTTAGATCCTTCCATGTACGAGCATAATACTATATTGGTTGGGGAAGCTGATATTTTACGATGTAGGATCTGATCCGGATACATTTTTCCAAAAATTAAATCGCCGTTTATAAATATGAAAAAGTTCCGCAAACCCCCTATTAACCGGGGTCAGGTCATTCGTGGAGCGGATTAACCGTGCGCCTCTTAAGCACCTTGGAAGTGCGACGAGGCACGATCGCTTGCGTCAAGCGCACAGCTAAAAACGAACGAAATCGCCTAGCTTTTTTGAGAAACAATAGTAAAATATTACACAATATACCGTGAATGATTATTATGAAATATAAGGAGTCATGTCTACACTACAACAAAACTGAGATAGAATTAATAACTATAAAAAATTGTATAAAATGTATTTCGGATTAACCGTGGTTTTAGATATCCGTGCATCATTTGGTCCCGAACACCCCGGTTAATCGGGGTCTTACTCTATATTAATAATTAGTACTTTCATTGTGTTTACTTAGCTCCCTTTAATCAATATCAGGAGCTCAAACGAACTGAAACGATGGTAAACTTAATCAAAAATTAGATCGTTTTGTCAAAAAATCAATATTGCTTTCTCACTCGAGAGACGCGCTTCCGCCACAGTCGATACTTTTACACTTATTCACCTCTCCGCCGCCTCTTTAAAGTCCAACGGGAGCACTGTGCTCGCACACACTGTTTAGTAGCTAGGCTTATGATTCATCTTACCCCGCACCTTCGTCTTGCTCCGAGTTCCCCTATATAAATATACATCCATACGCACGAGGGTGTGTGCATAAAATATACACACCCCCGAAGGTTTGGATAAAAGTCTACTGACGTGAAAGATTTGGAGAGAGGAGTGTACGAGATGGTAAATTCTCGTTACTATACAGTTCGGAACGAGCAACAGGTCGTTCTCGAGACCCTTACGAACGCGTGCAAGAAAAGTGGGAGAAGAGTACCAGTCAAACTGGTATCATTGTTCCAAGCGCATGTACGACTGGTCCATACGTATATATATACCTTCTCCATCTCCTCTCTTGGTCTTTTTTGTCCTGTCCTTCTTTCTTCCCTTCTCTCTGTCACTCTCTGTCCTTATCTTTCTCTCTCTCTCTCTCTCTCTCTCTCGGTGCATTATACTTTTATTTCATTACACGCCACACACACTGCACATAAAACGATTTGGCGAACATTAGAAGTCTTTTTACGACCATGCATCGTATTACACATTGACTTTTTTTCATATTTTCTTTAAATCCTCCAATTAGCAAGTATTTTTTTCGAGAAAAAATCTGATGAGAAAATCGTAGACGACAAATCGGACGAGAGAGACCTTTTTATATTTTTTTTCCCACCGTGATCCTTTTCTTTTTATCGTTATTTATCATCGCTGGAGGATTCTACTACGAGCAAAACGTTCCTCGCGACAACGAGTTGGCAAATTGAAAAATAGCGAGATAAGAAATCGTAGGCACATATTTATTTCACTACTTTTGCGGTGGTCTTTTTCAATACTCTGCGTCGCGAAGACATCGCGATTGATGATGGATATAAAAGGGAACAAAAAGGGCGTATCAGGGCACGATTAAATCCCGGGATTTATGGGAGAAAATTGATGCAAGTGATACACTATGCGCACACTATATCGTGGGGCAAGGATGCGTCTCCCGGATAATTACAAGATGTTCACCGAGCTCCGATTATTACGCTCCATTTAGTACGACCCGACTTGCACAGTGTACGGAGATGTATAGGCTGTTCTACGTCAAGCCAAACTGCGATTACGTGAACGTTACGTCAAGCGTTCGCGGTCACGGGAAAAAAATTGCGAAAAAATGACTGAGCAGCCTACCGTTTACATTTTTTTTTATGTTAATTTGAAAAATATCGATAATATTGGAAATAGTCAACATGATTTCGAGCGAAATGTCTTATATATTAATATATATGTATAAAGTGATTGAGAAGTGATTAAATATATATATATATATATACACACACACATATATATACTGCACAGGACGAAATGAAGTACGCACCTTTCCGTTTACATTACATTGCCCTTTGCGTATTTTATTTTTCGTATACATTTGATTATATTTTTTATCTGTACACAGAGTGACAATTATATCTGTGGAGATTTTACGAACAAGAAAAAAATGACTGAATGGTTTTTCAAGCCCTCTCTGAAAAAAAATAAAGCGTATTTTTGTAATGAACAGTATCTGCTAGAGAAAGTTGAGCATTCTGCAAAAAACTGCAAATTTCATTTTAAGTACAGCAGAATGAAGGTAATTAAATTTCCAATACGAAACACTCCTGAAAAGATATTTTTCGTGATCGAAAAAAAAAAAATGATCGACGATGCATTTTATACTGGATAAATGGAATTAGATTCCATTGGAAATCTAATTATCTTCACTCTGGTGAGCTCAAAATAGAATTTCGATTTTTTTCCAGAATGCTCGATTTTTGCTGGCAAATAATACCAATAACAAAAGTACGCTATATTTTTTCCGAAGGGGACTTGAAAGACTATTAACTATCTACACTTTTTTCGGCCGCCGATTACCCCGCCGGACCCTCTGAAGGGCAGGCCCCATTATTTATATAGACACTTTATAAATGTCACCATCTCACACTTTATAAATGTCACCCAAACTCGGTTCACTTCGTGTCATCTTACTATCAAGGGGAAAAATTGCTTTGGGCAGCCGGAAATAAGCGAATTTACAAGATTTTTTGTGTCAAAACTATTCATTCTACGTAATCGAAATTTCATGTACATGTTACATCTTTTGATTTTTCATTTTTTTTTTCAATATTCAAACGTGGCCGCTGTACGACACTGGATTTAGAAACGGTCGCGCCTGAGTAGTTCTACGGCGTACAATCTAGCGTGTGGTGCATTCATCTGAAACGTCAGAGCCACGAAGTTTTAGATTCCCAAGACCCACACGCTCTACGTGAACCTAAAAAATCCAAAGAAAAGTGAAAGGGCGAAAAATAGTCCGCGTTTGAAAAAATGTTCTATCTTTCATGAAACTTCTACTATAGTATTTCTTAATAAAAAAGTAGTCTTTTAAAATACTTTTCAAGGAACTTTGGGATCACATAGACGGTAATGATGTTACCTAAATCCAGGAAAACCTTAAAAATGATACATCAGATAGTTTTTGAGTTATCTTATACGAAGTTCACGCAAAAATGGTTTTTAGGACATGTTTAATGTTTCAAGACTCAACATTATTATGACTAAATGACCTTCCGATTAATCTGTGATTTCAGGGCCATAGAGTACCCGTGAAAAAATTGCCGGCGCTTAAGATGCGGCCGACGCTTGGTACGATATTCAGCACCAACCACTAATACCCAGTGTTGGCCCTTTATACGGGCCAATGATTTGGCAATGATTCTGCCAGTGGTCATTTGAAGCATGGCAAACCACTGAACACCCAACCTTGGGCCAAATATCGATTACCAACTGTCAGCCAACTATCGGCTCCCAGTGTTGGCCCCGAACATGGGCCAATCGGTTGATCATGGGTGTGCCAGTCGCGAATTGAAGCTCGGCACACCATCGAAGAGCCAACGCTGGGCCAGTACTAATTAATGACCGTCGGCCCATTGTCGGGGCGAGCGCAGGCCCTGAGTCTGAGCCAATCGGTTGACCGTGGTTTTGCCAATGCTTATTTTTAGCATGGCAAACTGACGAATTGCCAACCCTGGCCCAACACTGGCTTTGAACGGTATAGTCCATACATATATACGAGAATGCTTTTTTACGTATATTATTATTATGTATTTTTTTCATTATCGCTGCACGCAATTTTCTACGTCCTGTTATTTAAAAAAACTCATAATTACTGTTATCTGAAATTCACTTTATTAAAAATAAAATTGATTTATATTAAAGTATTGTGGTGTATTAGAAAAATGCCGAGTTATTATGATAGTATTAAGAAACGTCGAGTGTTAAAACGACGACAAAAATTAGGAGACTCTGCACAGCAGGTTAGGATCAGAGGTAACGAAACAAAAAGACAAGTAGATAGTGAAACAAATGTGGAAACATTCCACGAATAAGTGATTGTGCATAACGATATTAGTGAATCTAATTATTCTTTTGGTGAGCAATCATCGAGCACAGAAGCTTGTGAATCTGATCGATTGTTGGTTAAGCATTGGGTTGTTTTGACAGCCATACACTGGGCCAACGGTAGCCCGAATATTGCGCCTCCAATATGAAGCCGACCTTAGCCCTACTATGGGCCGGTGATCACGACAACCGTCAGCCAATGATCGTGATCTCTTTAGCCCAATGTTGGGTCAATACCCGGCCAACTGTCAGGATTTCCGGTGAGCCTACTATCGGCCAACCGTACATCCCAGCGTTGGGCCGAAGAGATCACTCCTACCTTGGCGCAGCACTAAACCGGTAGTGCTGCCGTTCATCGGCCAATGGTAGAATGTGATTGGCGTGACGCTGGCTCAAGGTTGGATCGGTTGCGTCGTTTTTCACGGGTAGTTCCTCATCTTCCTCTCGGAGTTCATTTTCGTAAGCTCTTCTTTACGTTATAAAGGGATCTCCCCCTTCACGTCAATAACAAAATATGATTTTTTTCCTCCCTTGGCGTTGATGTAAAGATTGCACAAAGTCAACCGAGCTTTCTAAATAACATCCCTTCAACAAGCTATGTATATCGCTCGTTATAATCGAATGATTAGTTAATAATAGAGTGATTTTTTCCCCCTATTGTGAATGAACAGGGTCGTTGGGGCGCGGACGCGTAATCAGAGTGCCCAGTGGTCTTTATACATAAGTTTATACACACATATCAGTGTACATGTACACGTATATTATGTATATGTATTTGCAACGTACGTAACGTACGAACATAGTTGCTCTGTAAAATTACGCTGGGCACTTGTGACAAGGGAGATATACGACTTATCCTTTGGCTAAAACGACATCTCTCTCTCTCTCTCTCTCTCTATCTCTCTATCTTTCTATCTGTCTCCTCGTTTCCTACACGTTTATATGCTCGATAATCGTTTATTAGAAGCGAATGGGGAGGGGCAGATAGAGAGAAAGACAAAGACAGAGAGAGGGAGAGAGAGAGAGAGAGAGAGAGAGAGAGAGAGAGAGAGAGAGAGAGAGAGAGAGAGAGAGAGAGAGAGAGAGAGAGAGAGAGAGAGAGAGAGAGAGAGAGAGAGAGAGAGAGAGAGAGAGAGAGAGAGAGAGAGAGAGAGAGAGAGAGAGAGAGAGAGAGAGAGAGAGAGAGAGAGTGAGGACAAAAAAGAGAGAAAGAAACAGCTGATTACATATTAGGTACGTAATGGCTACTGGCATCGGGCTACGTACGTGATATTTCATGTATCGTATCGTAGATTCTATGTAATTACACAGTGAAAGTACGCCACGCCGGATTAACGAATCGGACAATTTTATAACTCGCCTCCCCGAGGGCGCACCTTTCGTGATATATAAAAGAAATCACGCACCACGCGCGCACGAATCAGCGATACAATTATCACAAAACGATCTTGGAAGACGAGCTGGGTTGGTGATGAAAAAAAATGAAGACGTTTTGTCCAACACGTCAACTTTGAATCGAAAAGAAAGAGGGAAGTGCCAGAAAAGTTTGCGGGGCGGAGGGGTCCAGAGATGTTTTTTGTCCCGGCACGTGCTGAAACGGAATAACGTGTCATTCGAGCTTAAGAATAGACTCAGTGTAATTACTTCTCATTAGCTAAATTAAATTTCGTCGTAGATTCGCGGTAAGGGAGAGTAGAGGGAGAACCATAAAAACTGAGGTAGGTGGAGCTGTCCTCACTCTTGGGCTCTTCCTCATACTCTCTCTTGCTGCCTCTTTCTTTCCTCGGCGGTCTTTCTTTTTTGCCAACAAAAATGACTGAGTGCGCTCCTCCGCAGCGATCATCATCTTCGTCCTTGGGAATTTAACCTGACCAGACGCGAGATAAAAAACGAGAGAGAGAGAGAGAGAGAGATGTCTAATGCGTGAGCTCACTTATGGACCCTTTTCGCAGTGGCGTCGAGACCGGACACTGAAAGTGCTCCGCAAAAAAGAGCGGCAGATTTATGGACGACTTACACAATTACGATAGAAACTGCACCATCTAATAATGTATTTGATTTTCGAAACGATTTTTTTTCAACGGAGAATCGTATTTGTATAAAAAATATTTTTAAAAATAAAGATTAAATGTTAAAGAAGAAAAAGAAAGGTGGATGATGCTTTACGTATGCGGGATTAACAGGCTATACCAGTGTAAACGCTGAAAATTTGGGTGATTTTCGGGATTTTTTTTTAAGAAAAGTACTCAATTAAATGTTTCGGAAAATTAAGAATATATTTGGCTATATTTGACCTATAGGACATAATTTTTTCATAGAAGAATATTGAGATCCAAGCGACTTATGCGCTGCCTTCGGAGGCGCCAAAAAAAAAGTCTCTCCACTGCTGACATGATTCCGGTCGATTGAGTAGCTGAAACCGAAAAGGAAAAAAAGTCGTTAAACTGGAAAAAAATACCATTTTATAGGCAAGAAAGCGGACTTTTTTTTAATAACTACGCCATTTTGTTGGATTTTCGAAAAATGTCAAAATCTAACAAAATGGCGTAGTTATGTAAAAAAAGTCTGTTTTCTTGCCTATAAAATGGTTGTTTTTTTCAATGCCAATTCGTCGATTTTCATCCAATCAAAAATGTCCTACGTCATTGTAGAGTAAATATATTCAAGAGTACTCAGTTCAAATTTCAAATCAATCGGATAATTGATCTTTGAGTTACAATGTCAGCCAATTTAAAAAATCTCATTTAGAGCAAAACGTGTCTAAAGATTTAACTATCGGTTTTGCAAGATAAAATAATTAGTCAAGATACGGTCTTGAAATTTTTACAGGATATGCTTGAAAGTCTAAACTGTCGAAAAAGGCAAAAGAAAATCGATTTTTGGAAAGGGTCGCATTGGTATAGCCCCTTAAGGAGCGAGAGAGCTCGAGGGAGGATAAAAGTCTTCGGGACTTCTCGAGACTAAGATGTGTCCATCAGGATATTGACTACGAAGGCTTAGCTGCGAGCAAAGCCGCCAATGAAACTCCATCCCGTATTCCGTCCATTCCTTTCACGTCTCCCCTTCTCTCTCCCTCTGTCTCTCTCGAGCTATTTCTCGCGAGAGAAAAGATCCGTAATTACAGGCGTTGTATATATGGCACGAGACTGACTCGGGCGTAGCCACAAAGCGCTGAAGCAAAACTCATCCAACCGCGTGTCAAATTCCTCCGAGACTCTTCCTCTCTCTCTCTCTCTCTCTCTCTCTCTCTCTCTCTCTCTCTCTCTCTCTCTCCGACGTCATGATTTTCTCAGTCTCACATTCGCAGCCCTGTCCCGGCAAATGCAAACCTGACCCCGAAATAAAAATCGCCTCCACTTAACAGTAATTCGTTCCAGCCATATAAAGAGTGACGTATTCCCCCAGTTTTAAACGTCAATTCGAAGATAAACACGCGCCATTGAGGAGGGGAAAAAATGAACGACGTCAATTATGGTATTGTGCAGGGATTGAATCAGCACGACGGTAACTCGTTGAGGGAGCAACGTGAAAAGACATTTACTTTTCTGTGGGAAAACCATCTGGATAAGAGGGAAATGCACAACTTTCTTTTCTGCAGAGATGGAAGACTATTGCGATCCGTTTAGTGCAGACAGTAGATCGGGCGGTAAATCCAAGGCCCAAAGCGAAACTCGAGTCAAGAATCTCTAAGTCTTTCGCGAGTTTTGCCAAGCTCGGAGGGAGGCTGTGCTCGTCGAACATGAGCAACTGAGGCATACATAAATGCATGCGTACATACATACATATATGCAAGTGGTATCCAAGCGGTAAAAGTGGAAGACCATACGGTGCGTGTATTCTTCGGCTGGCAATCTCTTCACCCTACCGCCTGCCTTCCTTTCGCACATGTTCCGGGATAGAGAGGGAGGTTGGAACAGGAGAGAATTCCGCGGAGTTTATAGCGCGAATGGCACCATACCACCACCCAACAACGAACACCCCGTCGTAAATTTCACGGTTATAAACGTCTTCGAAAGATTCCCCGATGTTCCTGGCTGTTGGAGATTCTGCACAGGGCGTTCCCCCGGTTTTTTGCCTCTTCGACGTGTCTTCCCGAAAGACTTTGGATCGCTTTTTGGCAACCGTTCCCCATTTTTAGGGATGGTGCAGCCTCTAGGAACCTTCATAATTTATGTCTGTCCGCCTACCACTGCCCGCTCCCCTAGCTTTGGCGCCTTTTTGCTCGAGCAAGCTAGAGTGAGGAATGAAGGAACAGATTCCATTTGGAATGTGCTATATTGTGATCGAGCTGCCTCACTTTAAAAGCTGAACATTCTACACGTCAGGTATTTGATGTCATTCAATGATCCAGGTGATGTTTGAGTATGAGTTTCCGAAAAAGCGATTGGCGTAGGCCTCGATTTTAGCAAACCTCTCAGGAGCGGGAGAGCATCTATTAGGATGCTGAATAAGTTCTCGCTGTTTTCCAACAGGTGGCGTTACCAGAACTGAGTGCATGTAGTTTAAGATGGTAACGCATCTATAAAGAAGTACTATAAGCAAGCTTGAAATTCAGTGTATGTCATTTCGCTGGTGTAAACAACTTTGGTTACATAGTGTTAAACGTGTCAAATTTCGTGCCAAAAAAAGGTATTTGCGGGCAATTTTACTGCACTACTTTATTTTTTTTAAATCTGCACCTGAAGTACACAGAATTCTTATTGAGACTTACGGCGACCATGCTCTGTCGGAAACAACATGCAGAGATTGGTTTAGACGCTTAAAAAAAATGATTATGATGTGTTGAATTGGAGAGATATCTTCATGAAGACTTATGTCAGACACTAGCTGAACTTGCAGAATCATTAGGAGTTGGCCACACGACAGTTTTGAAACGTTTGAAAGCATTAGGAATGATTTCTTTAAGTGAAGCGTTAATTTTTACGAAAAAACAGCGAGAACCTATTCAACATCCAAAAAATTGATTTTGATGACTTGATGATCTACAACTTCTTTTTATCAGCTCAGTCTCCCAATCACTCATCAAGAGCTCAACATCTTACGATACAATGCAAACCTAATTCACAACTCTCAAAATCGTTCTCAAGCCTCGTCCGTCAGCGTTTTGGACCATGCGACACGGACAACGGCCGGCTATGTTGAAAAACTGGGGAAACGAGTTGTCGCGTATCTTCGCAAATGGTCGCGTCAAGTGTGCGCGGAAACAAAGTGGGTGCGAATTGCGTGTTTTCCTCGTCCTCAAACAAAATGGCATATAGTCAAGGGGCAAGTGCACTCGGTCGCATGAGGGTTTGTAGATGTTGAAGGCTGTTTACATGGGGGATTCTGCTCCCGCTGTGTACACAGGATACGACGGACAAGCCGGGTGCTAATGTCACATATATTAAGATGAAACACAAAAATGCCGCGGGGTTTGGTGCGCTCGTCAGTACGGTTTTCTAAAAAAGGGAAAAAAATCTAAGCATGGAATTTACGGGCTGCCCGGTGACGCCGGCATAAAAATCGTAAACCCCAAACGCAATAAAGGCTACTTCACCAAAGATTGTTCTTAAATCGTACAAATACGATTGAGGAAGGGTGGAAAGTGTGCAGAGCGAATCTTCTCCCAAAGATCCATTTTCCAATACCTTTATACAATGTTAACACCCTCACGCTGAATTAGGTCTACCGAATATAACTGTACAGATATTCTTTAATGGTAATCATCGTAATACGTAATACCCAATACGATTGAGACGCTACCAGATTTGAGGTTCGAAAGAAGGTGAATTTTGACAATTTTTTATGGATACCCAGTTGATACAAGGAAAATTCAGTTTATTGACGTTTGTTCTATATATCTTCAAGTATATTTACTATTTTTTTTCGTAAGATTTTGCATTAAAATGACGGCACTGAAGCTGAATGATGCGAAGTACTGTCTGATAGTGTATTACTGCCGGCAAAGTTATATCGCCAATTTTTCACCCATTGACTTGATTTTTTTTTAACCTTACAACAGCACCTTACATCGAATCGCCCAGGAGGTTATTCGTACGTTCATAACAACTATTTACAAACAAATTATTTTGGCAATTTTCATTCACTAGAAACCATTTTTCCTTTTCAAACATGCACTATTTGATTTTTAAAAAAATATATATTTTTCGATTTCTTTCCTTACTCGTTCTTCGAAGGCAAAGATTTTGGACACGGGAAAAATGATAAAAGGAACCTGAATATCATTTTGAAAGACCTGTCCAATGAACGACCACGCAATGGGGTGTGCGAAAAAAAAATTCCCCACATTTTAAATATAAGGGAAAATCAGGTGAAAAATGTTTTTTCTTAAAAATTTCGCTATATATTAATTGAGATCCCGATCTGAAGCATCTACTTGCAAAACTTTACACCCGTAGATTTCCGACTGTACAAACGCCGGGGTTTCCTTGTTTCCCCATACGGAACCCAAAAACCGACAAAATATTTATTTTTCGAATATTTTAGCAAGCAGCGGCCATGAACATTTGCGATGGTCTACCCAACATTGCCGACTAGTAGTTCCACGGAATACAATTATACTACGAGCCGTATGTACAATGCAGGCCAGTCAATTCCAAATACATGGTGTTGAAGTTTGCTTCGTTTAAATGCAACAAATTTTTGTCTAGATTTTGGCATTTCTTCGTTTTATTATTATCTGAAATATTTTCTTTGCAACTTTTGATTTTCAATCTTTTGTAGCCAAAATGTGCCAGACAAAGCATTTTGTTGCATTCCGACGTTGCAAACTTCAATACCGTCCGAGTGCTTTTCTGCTAGGTCCCGTTTTGCAGTAGCGCAATTTTGAATGACCCCGCCGCAGAAACTTCCCCTATCAATTGATGAAAATTCAACGAAAATCGGTTCTGGACTTTTCGAATTTCAATCGTCCAACAAACGAACGGAGTCAGCGTATACGCACCCAATACACGCGCTATGCGTATCTACACATATACATAGAATACCCATAGCTATAAATTCAAAGTTTCGCCCCATGCTGTTCGAATCTAGCCAAACGTGTTCCCCCGCTCTCGTCTTCTTCGATTCCTGCCATTTCTTTATCGTACTTTTTCTCTCTTCCTCTCTCTCTCTCTCTCTCTCTCTCCCTCTCTCTCTCCCTCTCTCTCTCTCTCTCTCTCCCCCTCTCTCTTGTTCCCATCCTCTTGTACACGTACATAGTTGGGACGTTGGAGAAGTTTGCGAAAGGTATCAAGGCCCGTGAAAGATTGGCCGTCAGTCATCGATGCTGGAGCTCTTGGAGCTAGGCAAAGGGTGCATTGTGTGACGATGATGCCTGCCCTCCATCTCTCTCTCTCTCTCTCTCTCTCTCTCTCTCTCTCTATCTCTCCCTTTCTCTCTCTTTCTATCAATCGAAACGATCGATGCTCGAGTCCCTCAAGATGAGGTAGTGTATGAACGCACGGCTCGATGCTACGACGAGATAGAAACGGGCACGCAGCCAGAGTCCTTCGAAGATCCTTGATTGCCTCGATCCGCGAGATCCTTTGAGACTTCCCATAAAGCCTTTCCATCCTCTTTTTTCCAGTTTAATCAAAACGTATCCGCCAAAGATGATGTATTATCGTTCAAATGAGCGCGGTTTATCCGACAAGTAACAACAATAATAATAACTATAGCAATAAAAGAATCAAAGAAAATGGTATAAATGCGACGAGAACAGGAAAAGCTTTTTCACTAATAACTCCGGAAAAATATGTGATTGTAGTAAGTTCCAGGAGTTCACTCAATCGCCTATAAATTCTTCGATAGTCCATCTCTTTTGAACTGGACAGAAGACGCGAGGGAAAGAGGCAAATAATTGCCCTGGCTTCTGGCGAATAAGCGCGAGAAAATTGTCGTGGAAAAGCAATCACAGTATGTGTGTGTGTGTGTGTGCGTCTGTCTGTCTGTCTGCATTTCTTGTTGCAGGGAAGACAAATTGTAGAAAAAAACTGGCGACAGGTCTCACACGCCACAGGGGGGGACAGAAAATTTCTCGAGTGTCGTATGGACCAGATCTCTCTATATGTACACATATGTACATGTATGTATTCGCATGTACAGGGTGTACCGTGAGCGCAACAATTTCGAGTCTTCACTCCGGGACTTAGGCGAAAAAAAAAAACAAACGGAGGCCAAAAATTAAAAAAAAATATGGAATCATATGAAGCAGTCGAAGTATCGGGTTGTCCGGAAATTATCCGCCGATTTTTAAATGTACCACCTACCGAAAATCGGAACTTTCTGGATAACCGAAAAGTTTCCCGAAATGAATGAAAACAATTATTTGATGGTCCAGTGAAATGGCTCCCGAATTTCTCCCGAAGATTTGGACTCGATCGCTTATTTCCATACGAAAAAAGATAAACACTTTGAATTCGTACAACCGAGTTTCCACGGTAGAACTTGGGAAGAAAATTACTAAAACTCCTCGTCCACGTGTCAAGTCGCGCTGACAGTGCGGACACCCCGTACATTCGCACGAGCCGCGGAAATGAGTTTGTGACGCGAAAGCCTCCTGGCACGTGGGATTCACGGTAAAACTTTCCTCGCGTACATGCACGTGCGTGTATGCAACTGTGCGATCCCTGTCGTCCAATACATCGATTTTCCGAGAAATCGTCGGCACGGCTCTAACTTCTGATCGACGTGTCGTCTGCGCGATCATAGCGCACCATGAAAAATGCAAGCACACCGGGACAAACTGCGTCAAAACATTGTAGGAACGCTAGAACTTTACAATACGGAACGCAATTCGAGAGATTTCGTCTTTAAGGAGGTTTTTCAGCTATCGCGAAATAGTAAGAATTTGCTGGAATTTATTGAGGATATTTGTGAAAAGGTGTCACGACTCCGTGTAAAATTTTAAGTACTACGTCTGCGTGATTCTTGAGCAATTAATTATTGAAGTTAGGCTCTTATACATGGGCGACATGATTTGCGCTAAATTCATCGAAAACAATTAATCGAATTACAATTTGTCACAAACAATTTGTCGGAAAATCAATTCGTCGAATCACAATTCGTCGTATCACAATTCGTCGAATCACAATTCGTCGTATCACAATTCGTCGAATCACAATTCGTCGTATCACAATTCGTCGAATCACAATTCATCGAAAAACGGTTTATCCAAAAATATTTTATCGGAAAATCATTCACCGAATAACTCTTACTGGAACAATTAATAAACAAAAACAAAACACACGAGTACGCGAGTACGCAAGAGTACGATTTCCGTGGCGTCAATATTTAACGATGAAATTTGGGTTATCATGTTAAAATAGAAGAAATATAAACAGTGGCAAATGTTCGCACTTCTCTTATTTCTCATTGAAATGAGAATATTTCCTTACAAAATAGTAGCTCCAATACGGCAAATGAAAAGTTGAAAAATCGTTACAAATTTAATAACAGTTTGTACTTCATGGTTTTTGAAGAACATTTTTACGAAAGATTTCTTCAACAATTTATTGTTTGTGCAATTTTTGTATTATTTGTCGTATCTTGATTATATTTTTGATCATCCTGGGGTGCTTAAAACACTAGGATGGGCGCAGGGCACCTAAGGTGGGTGTGCGGTATCGTGGGATGCGTAGAATACTGGGGTGGACGCAGGACACCTCGGATGGGTGTGTGGATTTGTGGAGCGCGTAGGACACGGGGGTTGCCACAGGCCACACTGAACAACAGAACCCGACCTAAATCACTGAACAGTCATTTGATGAATTATTTTGATTAGCTTTACGATGAGATGAAATTTTTCTTCCGTGAATGATTTTTCCGACAAATAGTAATTCCATGAACAGTTTTTTTGTGTTCAATTGTGATTCGACGAACTGTGTGATTTGACAAATTGCGATTCGACAAATTGTAATTCGATGGATTGTTTTCGACGATTTTTCCGCAGTCGGGGAGACGTAACAAAAGCTCCATGAGAATTCTAATAAGACTGTCGCAACGTAATAAAAAATAGTAGGAATTGAATGAAAAAGGGCGGAAAAAATGATTGAGATTTTTATGAATAATTTCAACGAACAGTACAGCATTTTGTCTGTTTCGTTATCGAGATTTTCGTGAAATAAAACAGGAAACTTTAGCTGATTCGCGAAAAACGATAAAGCGCCCTACGGCACGTGGCAACACTGCTGTTAAGTCGGCCATTTTGAATAGGCGCCAAAATTTGAAACGTACAAATTATTGCTTCCTTGCTATAAATTTCTTACCGCGGTTTCATAAAGAGTATTTAAATATTTTGAATAATTCTTTACAGAAGCTGCAGTGCATGTGTTTCGACATAACCTTCAAATAAATTACGCGTCATCCCTCGACTGCGCATTCATTTTCCAGCTCAACTACTTCTTTCTGCCGTTTTCCAGGTTGTACTCGCTCCAACCGTCGATTGTACTGTTTTGCGGTTTACATTTTTCCCTTCCATCTTTTAAATTTTTCCCGAACAAAAAAAACGGAATTCGCGAAGGATGTTTGACAGCTACGCTCTCACAATGTGGCATTCGTATCTAAGATCAGTGGTACCAGTTACTGAGAACTAAATTGCGCGTTTGCCACATTTGAACTTGGTTAATAACTTATTCGCGATGTGAGTAAACAAAAAAGATTAATAACAGTTCGAAACAGTCAATTATATGCATTCCACATATTTAATAGCTAAAATTGATTCATTTCACGTAACCGAAAATTTGATTATTCGGGGTTGGCAGCCGTTACAAGCGCCCGTGTTGAAGCATATCCGTTCCCCTCTTGCCGCCTGCTTCGCAAAGACCCTGAGCAGCCTCCTTAAAAATGCATTCATTTGTCCCTCCGGATTTCTACACAATTTCTGATACTCCAACCCGCATTATTTTATTGTTAGTACTAATAATGACAATAAAAATAATACCTTCAATAAGCAACTTAAATTAATATTTTTAAAAAATTAAATAAAAAGTGTCTCATCAATAATAACCCTAAATGATAACGATACTCATAGTATTGATGTTATTGAAAAAATCTTCAAAATAAAGAATAAATCATTATTAATAATCATAGTAAAATCTTCAAGATGAAGAATCAATTATCAATGATAATAACAATAATAATTTTAAAAACGATACTTCCCGTATTGTTGCTATCCAAAAACTCTTCAAAATGAAGAATGAGTTATCAATAACAATATTACTAATAACTATTTCCATCGTATTGTTATTACAGAAAAATTATATAAACTAAAGAATTACCGATGATAATAATAAATAGGTATATTCATCTCTAAAAAAATCCCGAAAAATCTCTGAAAAATCGTCATTTTTATGCGAATCAAATATATCTGAAAAGAAAAATAGCAGAAGGATCGCAATATTGCGTATTGTTCGGTCAGTTCGAAGTACGATAATATCGAGACACCAGATACATGTAAGCCAGAAGAGAAACAAAACATACGAATAGGGAGATGCGAGAGGTATGGATAGGAGAGAAACGAAAATTATCTCGTTTACATTCAAACGAGCTTTTGGTTATGCGTGCGCATGTTTATATGTCGAGGATCGCGAGTCCGTTCCCTCCTTGCGTTTTTCTGTCCTGTCCCGAAGCATCCGGACTCGCCCGGAACGTCCTTCTCGCTCGATTTAATTATCAATTACCAGGGAGTCCATAAACTTCATGAACGATGCGTCTAATCCACACCGAAATGGACACCGTAGCGAGACTCGAGACGCGATCTCGCTACCGATAAATATATATATGTATGTATTTATTTATACATGCAGGGCGCGTGGTGATCGAGTGTCAGATGTTTTGATTTTTTATTTTCTTCCTCGGCTAGACGTCACTGTAGTAATGAATTTAAGAAATGTAAATAAATTGTGAATAGCTCGGAGTGGCCTGAGGTCGAAAACATTCGACGCGAAATGTATGCGTGTCCCGTCGTGCGATTTTTATTCGGCGAATGAAAAATTGACACTTGGAGTAAATGAAAAGATACGAAAATGAATTTAAATGCACACACAGAACGTGTGTGTGTGTGTAATCGGCATAGTTCGGCTAGACGTCACCTAATCTAAATTCAAGCCGAATGACAGCGATTGAAGATAAAGCAACGATGAATAATTGAGATAAAATTGAAATTGATACCGTCGTAGAAGAAAAAGACAAATGGTCGTGACCGAATTTCATTCGTTGAATAAAAATTCCTGAGGCGCCAGAATTGCACAACGGAAACACCCTGGATGGGGTGAACCGACTGGTGATCGATTTTGTTGACTCATATGGGTGGTAAAGCATTGAAAAATATAAGACACGTATTTTATTTTATTTATAGTAATAAAACATACCGTAAGTCTCACAAGGGGCGGAGAAATCTTTCCTTAAAAAAAATCATGAAAATCAGGAATATTTTCCGCGCTAAAGTTAGGTTTTATTTAGTAAGCCTATTTTTTTAACGGCGGAAAAACGGTTTTAAAGGAAGAAACCACCCCTCAAAGAAAGGGGTGTCAAGTGGTGAATTTGCAGTTGCAGCCACAATAAGTCCACCGATTTGAATGAAACAAGAACCAAATTTCTTCTAACATGAAGCGACGAAAAATCAACTATAGAAGTATTAAAAAAAAATTAACTCAAGGAGCGACACGCCTTTAAAGCCCCCTTAAAACCTTAAAACTGTTTTTCCGCCGATAAAAAAGATCGTGTTTATTAGCTTTTAACGCTTTATCACATACATGAGTTCCAACAAAATTGAGGACGAACACTAAAGTGATGTTCCTCGTCAGTGACGTTGACGCATAAAGAAGAGCAACGAAAAGCTTTTCCCACATCTGTGATTTTTTGTTAAATTATAGTGATTCAAGTTGTTGTCGACAATTGATATGCTTTACTTATATAAGGGGTAAGGCCACAGTAGAATTTTCAAAAAATTGATTTTTTTCGCGAAACGGTGCTTTATCATTATAAGATTACGTTACTATTCGATTTATAGCAAGAACATTTTTTTTCACCGACTTTGAGCGTATAACGTAAGCCCACCTCTGGCACGGCCATCCCATGTAGGTTTCGCCAATCGAACCGTAACGGCCAATACTTGGACCAATGTTGGCGGGACGATGATCGATTAACCAATTGTACGCCAATGCTCGGCTGAGTATTGACTTGCCAACATGGGCTTGTCGATACGAGGCCTATGTTTGGCGAAGTACAGACTCGCCAATCATTGGTTTGCCGATACGAGGACAATGTTCGGCCAAACGTAGACTCGCTAATCATTGGCTTATCGATACGAGGTCGACGTTTGGCGAAGTATAGACTCGCCAATCATGTTTTTGCCGATACGAGGCCAATGTTCGGCCGAGTAACGCATGATCGAACCGAAATTCGTACATTGACGATTCATTGTTTCGCGTTGAAGTCATTGAGAGACGAGATAAATACTTTTTACGAGTCCATTGGACATTATTCTTAACAAATATACTACCAAATCAATATTCATTTTAAATATATGTATTTATTCAAATTAAACTTGAACTAATGAACTAATGGTCTGTCTTTATTGCAACACACATATTAACGGGTTGTGGGGGTAGAGAAGGTGGAGAGAGAGGAATTATACATATATAGGTTAGGTTTGAAAATTCTATAACATGTCATTCGATAACACTCTCTAATTATCACAATGATATCAACTAATTGATATAGTTTATGTGATACAAATAATGATGAGAATCCATTTGGTATCTCATGCCATATCTGCGATTCAAATGTTACAAGCACTCGGTAGCATAGGGGCAGCATGTTTGGCTATGAGTAGGGAAGTTCAAGGTTCGAGCCCCATATGGATGAAATATTTTCTTCGAACTAATCATTTCGAAAGACCAGGTAATGACGAATTACAATACAAAAATAATTAATTTTTTTTTTGGTAGTGCAGGACCAATTTTGGTGATTTATATTGAGTCACAATTATCCGCCAAGACTCGGTCGATCATCGGGCCAAGCTCGAGTGCCAATGATGGCAATCTTGAGGGGGCTTACTGTTGGCCGATTCTCGAATGAACTCCTACGCGATGCTCGGCCGATACTCATAAGCTATTCTAGGGCCAATATTGATTGCGAATATCGGGACGCTCTTATCATCCAAGGCTCGGTCGATGATCGGGCCAAGCTCGAGTGCCAATGTTGGCAAGCTTGGCGTCGAGCATCGGCCAATCATTGGCCACTACCGATCACCCCACATGGGATAGGATACCTAAAACGTTTAGGGTAGGGGTTTCAGCGTGAAAAAAAAATACTTTTTTACGAATTTTTTTCATCCATATGGATAGAGTAAATTTATTGTACCTTTATACCTTTTGTCCATTGTTAAGTGCCATTTCAAGAACATTCCGTGAAATTGGTACGCAAAAATATCCCCAAACAAGCCGGTGCCGCGTTTTTCTCGGAACCACTTTTTCAAAGTCCGTGTTCACTGCCATTTGAAAACTACATGACCGATTTATTTCAAACTTGGTACACACTTTCTACATATAAAACACCTCCCCCCACCGGTTAGTTTGAGATTTTTTACATTGATGGGGTTTTCCACCCCCAAAATGGCGGAATTTTTCGTGAAAAATAGCACTTTTCACTT
The DNA here is from genome assembly GCA_964007375.1 of Ophion obscuratus. Taxonomy (NCBI): domain Eukaryota; kingdom Metazoa; phylum Arthropoda; class Insecta; order Hymenoptera; family Ichneumonidae; genus Ophion; species Ophion obscuratus. Next base: position 14,368,319 of record OZ023320.1, read on the forward strand.
TACATGACCACCAAAAATTTAGAAATGAAAAAAAATTATCAAAGACCGTTGAGAGGAGGATTTGATGATACTATGACTAAATTTTAATGGTACTTGATTTCAGATAATTTCTAGCTGAAATACAGTGAACACCGCAACTCGTGTTTTTCCAAAGGCGTTCTTGGAAAAGCTTTGTCACCGGCTTGTTTGTGGATATTTTCGCGTACAAATTTCACGGAATATTCTTGAAATGGCACTTAACAATGTACAAAAGGTTTCAATAAATTTACTGTATCTATATAGATGAAAAAATCGCAAAAAAGTGGTTTTTTTTACGCAGAAACCCCTACCCTCCCCTTAAACGCGTTTTTCTCGAGACAGCTTTTTTCCAATTGGCGTGACAAACAACTTCAACAATGTTCACTCGATTTACTTCAAATTTAAAAGTTATATTCCCAATTGCATTTCGCAGAGAAGTACATACGGAATTTCTGATTAATCGAAAACTTTATGCTCGATTTTATGAGCAGTTTTAGACAAAAAATTTCACTGAAAATTCATTCAAATACCTACACCTTTTGAATAAAACAATATTTTTTTAAATCCCTTACGTACTTCTCTAGGTATTCTAATGTAGATTGACGAGCATTTTTGTTCACGCTGCGGAGCGTCTAAAAAAGTCTATACGTTTTTCAGATCGTCGTATTTCGGTAAATATGCATTTTTTTCATGGAGACGTTTTTTCTAGTCGATGATCCTTATTTTATGACCCAAAATTTATTTTTTAAGAAAAACAAAAATTATTAACCAAACCGTTCGTTCAAAGTGGGAGATGCGTTGAAAAATGCGTGCTTGCACGAAGAAAAAAATCTGCCAACACGACCCAGTGTGTAGTCGAAGGGTTGAAAGGTAAATCAGCTTTCGTTCATTCATTGGTCCCCGTCCATTCACTGGTCGGTTTACCCTACTCCGCTAAACATTTTTTCACGTACGAAAAATAAATCTTCCTCGTACAAGCTCCGAATAAGAGATCGAGGTAGCCCCAATTTTCGCAATCGCGCTGAGAATACGAGCGAGGCGCGAACGAGCGGGAAAAGTTCGCGCTGTTGAGTCAATTTAACGGATAATTAAACGTCCCGAGGATCTGGCGACGGAGGCGCGATGGGATAACGATGCGGTCGCGGAGAACGTCGAGAGTGGAGAGGCATGAACAGAAAAAAAAACAAAAGCAAAAAGGAAATAAAATAAAAGCTACGAAGTCAAGAGGTCCCAGCTCGAGGGACGAGGAGATCGAGACTTTACGTAGTCGCGGCGGACTTTTGCTCGGCGCTCTGTCCCTCTTCCTCTCGTCGCCGGGGACAACGCGGTGCACGTTGCTGTTATAATGGACGGTGATGAATCGTCGAGGATGAGAAGCGAGCGGGATGACAAAAACAGTTTAATCTCAAGGGGTCGTACTCGAGGTATTCCCTCGCTTCAGGATCCTTTTCGTCAAGGCAATCGAGCGGTAAAACGTACCTAGTTTTCACAACTGTTTTTCTGTACAGTGCATCACGTAGCATTCGATGCACATATATGTACAGCAGCAATCATAATAACAATAATATAAAAATAATCAAAATTAAGTTGTAGTAGTAACAATAATAAATATAATAAATTAAAATAGTAGTACTGGTAATACCAATAATAATAATTATTATTATAATATTCATCGTTCTTATACAGAGAGCAGCAATAATAATAGAAATTATAATAAAAACGATTAAAACACATAATAAATTATTGTTATTATTATTGTTATGATTATAATAAATTATGATTTTTTGTCCATATTATAATAACTGTTCATAAAACTAAAAATAAAAAAGTAATTAATACTAATACTCGTAGCAATAATAATATTACCTGATGTCGTTCATATAAAAAAAATCGATAATTTATGATGTTTTAATTAATAATGCTAGAGGACAGTGGAATAATTGCGGCGGTCGCTTAAATAAATCCTTCAATAAAAGTCAAAATATTAGTATGAATCGGTCTCTTTTTATTAATTATTAAACTTTGGTTAAACCTTACGAGACCACCTTGATCGTTACCTTGGTCGTTAAACCTTACAAGATCAATGTTATTAATTTTTTTGTAATTAATCAACGAACATTAATATTCAAAATGAAAAAAAAAAAAAAAAAACCCGTACTGTCCGTAATAACCCAATGCCGTTCGGGTAAATACGGACACTCTTCTCCTTGTATCTCGCTAAAAACTGACTCCTTACCACGCTTCCAATTAGTAATATCTTCGTCACATTCCCCAACTTGATTAAACAGCGTTGCTATCGAAATATCATATTTTTTTGGGCTTGTCTAAAACTGAATTTTTGTTTTTTATCTTCCTCGCAGAAATTTTTAAAGTTTCGAGGGTATATTTCTCCTTGGTGTTTCTTTTATATTTTCGAGACATCTCAAATACAATGAAATCTCATTTAGCTTACGTTCAGTCAAAGGACTAAAGATCTAGGGGCAATTGCGAACGTCCGGGATTAGCCCACGCTGCATGTCCGCAATTGACTCAAACTAACTTCGACAATTAAAAAAATCTAAACTTATAGGTTAGGTTTAGTCGTATTATTTCTTGTTTTATGATTTTACTGCTCTATATAATCACTGTTCATAACCACAAAAAGTATTTCGCTAGTACACATGTTTCTACGTAAACACAACATTCAAAATCAGTAAAAATTGTTACAAATATCACTAAAATCTTAAATAAAACTTACTTTTACCGTATTTACCCAACTCTCCGCGACTATTTCAAAATTATTTGTTTAAAATAATATTTTGAATGGTGTAACTCTAATAAAGACAACTGAAATATCCTTACTATCATTATGACTAGTATTAGTATTGTTTTTAGGCGGTTAATTTTTTTACATTTTTTTTGGTGTCGTAATAATAACGACCGGAATAACATGATTAATATTCATATTGGTTTTTAGCCGGGGCTTTGCTCGGGTGAAAATCGAATTAGCTTCTTATTCGCCCCTGAAACGTTCAATCTTCGTTGAAAATCATCGTCTGCCCATGGAAACACGTTTTTCGGGTTTGACCAACCTAATTTTGAGCTTCGACAAAAACTCGATGATTTTCATAATAAGCGAAGAATTTCTTATCGGATAGGCGGTTAAGTAGGGCTACAAAGTAAAATCCTAAAAAATCGACTTTATATCGAATGTATTATTATTATTACCATTGTCATTACGGACCTGTGTGAACTTGGCACCCGAGTATGACCGATCTTAATTTTTTTTTATTATTTCGGATTGTTTTTGTTTGTAGTTGATTGTAGTACAAACGATTTCGTTTGTAGTAACTCAGAAAAAAAATTAGGGCCCTTAAAAAAAAAGTCAGCCCCCTTAATGAAAATATTTAAGCGGGCGGAGTTATTTTTCATTCAAAATCGTTTGTAGTTGATTGTAGTGAAATTAATTTTGTTTGTAGTTGAACCGTTTCCGAAAAAAATCGAATTTTCGAAAAAAAACGATAGATAGATGTGGAAAAATGATTTTGCGACCATTTTTTTTCGTGATCGGCGGCTTATTGTAAGAAAGTAGCTTACTACAAACAATATGCGACCTGTCAAAACGTCTGTAGTTGTTTGTAGTTCCCGAATCATCGTTTGTAGTTGCGCGAAAAACGAACTACAAACGAGGAAGGCACCTGAAAATGATTTTTGAACGCTTCTCGTTGGAATATCTTGATTGTAGTGGCAAATAAGCTTACTACAAACGATATCGGACCTCTCAAAATGTTTGTAGTTGTTTGTAGTTCCCGAATTATCGTTTGTAGTTGGGCGAAAATCGAACTATAAACGAAGAAAGCACCTGAAAATGAGTTTTGAACGCTTCTCGTTGGAATATCTTGTTTGTAGAGGCAAATAAGCTTACTACAAACGATATCCGACCTCTTAAAACGTTTGTAGTTGTTTGTAATTCCCGAATTATCGTTTGTAGTTGCGCGAAAATCGAACTACGGACGGGGAAAGCACCGAAAAATGATTTTTCAAGGCTTCTCTTGGGAATCATTCGTTTGTAGTGGCAAACAAGCTTACTACAAACGATAGACGACCTGTCAAAACGTGTGTAGTTGTTTGTAGTTCCCGGATTATTGTTTGTAGTTGCGCGAAAATCGAACTACAAACGAGGAAAGCACCTGAAAATGAGTTTTGAACGCTTCTCGTTGGAATATCTTGATTGTAGTGGCAAATAAGCTTACTACAAACGATATCGGACCTCTCAAAATGTTTGTAGTTGTTTGTAGTTCCCGAATTATCGTTTGTAGTTGGGCGAAAATCGAACTATAAACGAAGAAAGCACCTGAAAATGAGTTTTGAACGCTTCTCGTTGGAATATCTTGTTTGTAGAGGCAAATAAGCTTACTACAAACGATATCCGACCTCTTAAAACGTTTGTAGTTGTTTGTAATTCCCGAATTATCGTTTGTAGTTGCGCGAAAATCGAACTACGAACGAGGAAAGCACCGACAAATGATTTTTCCAGGCTTTTCTTCAAGATTATTCGTTTGTAGTGGCAAACTAGCTTACTACAAACGATAGACGACCTGTCAAAACGTGTGTAGTTGTTTGTAGTTCCCGGATTATCGTTTGTAGTTGCGCGAAAATCGAACTACAAACGAGGAAAGCACCTGAAAATGAGTTCTGAACGCTTCTCGTTGGAATATCTTGTTTGGAGTGGCAAATAAGTTTACTACAAACGATATCGAACCTCTCAAAACGATTGTAGTTGTTTGTAGTTTCCGAATTATCGTTTGTAGTTGCGCGAAAATCGAACTACAAACGAGGAAAGAATCTGAAAATGAGTCTCGAACGCTTCTCGTTAGGATATCTAGTTTGTAGTGGCAAATAAGCTTACTACAAACGATATCCGACCTCTCAAAACGTTTGTAGTTGTTTGTAGTTCGCGAATTATCGTTTGTAGTTGCGCGAATATCGAACTACAAATGACGAAAGCACCTGAAAATGAGTTTCGAACGCTTCTCGTTAGGATATCTTATTTGTAGTGGCAAATAAGCTTACTACAAACGATATCCAACCTCTTAAATCGTTTGTAGTTGTTTGTAGTTCCCGACCTATCGTTTGTAGTTGCGCAAAAATCGAACTACGAACGAGGAAAGCACCGACAAATGATTTTTCAAGGCCTCTCTGCGGAATTATTCGTTTGTAGTGGCAAACAAGCTCACTACAAACGATGAACGACCTCTTAAAACGTTTGTAGTTGTTTGTAGTTTGCGATTAGTCGTTTGTAGTTGCGCGAAAATCAATCTACGAACGAGGAAAGCATCAAAAATGATTTTTCAAGGCTTCTCTTCAAGATTATTCGTTTGTAGTGGCAAACTAGCTTACTACAAACGATACACGACCTCTCAAAACGTTTGTGGTTGTTTGTAGTTCCCGAATTATCGTTTGTAGTTGCGCGAAAATCAAACTACAAACGAGGAAAGCACCTGAAAATGAGTTTCGAAAGCTTCTCGTTAGGATATCTTGTTTGTAGTGGCAAATAAGCTTACTACAAACGATATCCGACCTCTTAAAACGTTTGTAGTTGTTTGTAGTTCCCGACCTATCGTTTGTAGTTGCGCGAAAATCGAACTACGAACGAGGAAAGCACCGACAAATGATTTTTCAAGGCTTCTCTTGGGAATCATTCGTTTGTAGTGGCAAACAAGCTTACTACAAACGATAAACGGACTCTTCAAACGTTTGTAGTTGTTTGTAGTTTGCGATTAAGCGTTTGTAGTTGCGCGAAAATCAATCTACGAACGAGGATAGTACCAAAAATAATTTTTCGAGGCTTTTCTTCAAGATTATTCGTTTGTAGTGGTAAACTAGCTTACTACAAACGATAGACGACCTGTCAAAACGTGTGTAGTTGTTTATAGTTCCCGGATTATCGTTTGTAGTTGCGCGAAAATCGAACTACAAACGAGGAAAGCACCTGAAAATGAGTTCTGAACGCTTCTCGTTGGAATATCTTGTTTGGAGTGGCAAATAAGTTTACTACAAACGATATCGAACCTCTCAAAACGATTGTAGTTGTTTGTAGTTTCCGAATTATCGTTTGTAGTTGCGCGAAAATCGAACTACAAACGAGGAAAGCACCTGAAAATGAGATTCGAACGCTTCTCGTTAGGATATCTTGTTTGTAGTGGCAAATAAGCTTACTACAAACGATATCCAACCTCTTAAAACGTTTGTAGTTGTTTGTAGTTCCCGACCTATCGTTTGTAATTGCGCAAAAATCGAACTACGAACGAGGAAAGCACCGACAAATGATTTTTCAAGGCCTCTCTGCGGAATTATTCGTTTGTAGTGGCAAACAAGCTCACTACAAACGATGAACGACCTCTTAAAACGTTTGTAGTTGTTTGTAGTTTGCGATTAGTCGTTTGTAGATACGCGAAAATCAATCTACGAACGAGGAAAGCATCAAAAATGATTTTTCAAGGCTTCTCTTCAAGATTATTCGTTTGTAGTGGCAAACTAGCTTACTACAAACGATACACGACCTGTCAAAACGTTTGTGGTTGTTTGTAGTTCCCGAATTATCGTTTGTAGTTGCGCGAAAATCAAACTACAAACGAGGAAAGCACCTGAAAATGAGTTTTGAACGCTTCTCGTTGGAATATCTTGTATGTAGTGGCAAATAAGCTTACTACAAATGATATCCGACCTCTTAAAACGTTTGTAGTTGTTTGTAGTTCCCGAATTATCGTTTATAGTTGCGCGAAAATCAAACTACAAACGAGGAAAGCACCTGAAAATGAGTTTCGAACGCTTCTCGTTAGGATATCTTGTTTGTAGTGGCAAATAAGGTTACTACAAACGATATCCGACCTCTCAAAACGTTTGTAGTTGTTTGTAGTTCCCGAATTATCGTTTGTAGTTGCGCGAAAATCAAACTACAAACGAGGAAAGCACCTGAAAATTAGTTTTGAACGCTTCTCGTTTGGATATCTTGTTTGTAGTGGCAAATAAGGTTACTACAAACGATATCCAACCTCTCAAAACATTTGCAGTTGTTTGTAGTTCCCGAATTATCGTTTGTAGTTGCGCAAAAATCGAACTACGAATGAGAAAAGCCCCGAAAAATTATTTTTTAAAGCTTCTCTTCGGAATTATTCATTTGTAGTGGCAAACTAGCTTACTACAAACGATATCCGACCTCTCAAAACGTTTGTAGTTGTTTGTAGTTCCCGAATTATCGTTTGTAGTTGCGCGAAAATCAAACTACAAACGAGGAAAGCACCTGAAAATGAGTTTCGAACGCTTCTCGCTTGGATATCTTGTTTGTAGTGGCAAATAAGGTTACTACAAACGATATCCGACCTCTCAAAACGTTTGCAGTTGTTTGTAGTTTCCGAATTATCGTTTGTAGTTGCGCGAAAATCGAACTGCAAACGAGGAAAGCACCTGAAAATGAGTTTCAAACGCTTCTCGTTAGGATATCTTGTTTGTAGTGGCAAACAAGCTTACTACAAACGATATCCGACCTCTCAAAACGTTTGTAGTTGTTTGTAGTTCCCGAATTATCGTTTGTCGTTGCGCGAAAATCAAACTACAAACGAGGAAAGCACCTGAAAATGAGTTTTGAACGCTTCTCGTTTGGATATCTTGTTTGTAGTGGCAAATAAGGTTACTACAAACGATATCCGACCTCTCAAAACGTTTGCACTTGTTTGTAGTTTCCGAATTATCGTTTGTAGTTGCGCGAAAATCGAACTACAAACGAGGAAAGCACCTGAAAATGAGTTTCGAACGCTTCGCGTTAGGATATCTTGTTTGTAGTGGCAAATAAGCTTACTACAAACGATATCCAACCTCTTAAAACGTTTGTAGTTGTTTGTAGTTCCCGACCTATCGTTTGTAGTTGCGCAAAAATCGAACTACGAACGAGGAAAGCACCGACAAATGATTTTTCAAGGCTTCTCTTCAAGATTATTCGTTTGTAGTGGCAAACTAGCTTACTACAAACGATACACGACCTGTCAAAACGTTTGTGGTTGTTTGTAGTTCCCGAATTATCGTTTGTAGTTGCGCGAAAATCAAACTACAAACGAGGAAAGCACCGAAAATGAGTTTCGAACACTTCTCGTTAGGATATCTTGTTTGTAGTGGCAAATAAGGTTACTACAAACGATATCCGACCTCTCAAAACGTTTGTAGTTGTTTGTAGTTCCCGAATTATCGTTTGTAGTTGCGCGAAAATCAAACTACAAACGAGGAAAGCACCTGAAAATGAGTTTCGAACGCTTCTCGTTTGGATATCTTGTTTGTAGTGGCAAATAAGGTTACTACAAACGATATCCGACCTCTCAAAACGTTTGCAGTTGTTTGTAGTTTCCGAATTATCGTTTGTAGTTGCGCGAAAATCGAACTGCCAACGAGGAAAGCACCTGAAAATGAGTTTCAAACGATTCTCGTTAGGATATCTTGTTTGTAGTGGCAAACAAGCTTACTACAAACGATGAACGACCTTTTAAAACGTCTGTAGTTGTTTGTAGTTTGCGATTAGTCGTTTGTAGTTGCGCGAAAATCGAACTACGAATGAGGAAAGCACCGACAAATGATTTTTCAAGGCCTCTCTTCGGAATTATTCGTTTGTAGTGGCAAACAAGCTTACTACAAACGATGAACGACCTTTTAAAACGTTTGTATCTGTTTGTAGTTTGCGATTAGTCGTTTGTAGTTGCGCGAAAATCAATCTACGAACGAGGAGAGTACCAAAAATAATTTTTCAAGACTTTTCTTCGAGATTATTCGTTTGTAGTGGCAAACTAGCTTACTGCAAACGATACACGACCTGTCAAAACGTGTGTAGTTGTTTGTAGTTTCTGAATGATCGTTTGTAGTTGCGCGAAAATCAAACTACAAACGAGGAAAGCACCTGAAAATAAGTTTTTAACGCTTCTCGTTTGGATATCTCGTTTGTAGTGGCAAATAAGCTTACTACAAACGATATCCAACCTCAAAACGTTTGCAGTTGAGAAGAGTATGTGGCTTCCGGATGGAGGCCGTGTTGAGGATCAGCGTTGTGCCGACGTTTCGCAAACGTTACAGTCTGCATCATCAGGGCTGAGAGCTCCGATACTGAAGCTCTCGTGTCTCAGGTATTCCTTATATAGTTGCAGTCATCGTTCTGGATCGCTGCACCAGCCAATCAGATGTTTTAATTGATCAGCTGGTCAATTAAAAAACCGGGAGGACGGTGTGCCAAATAGGATTGACGTGATATCCTCCATCTCTGTTTAGATTGTCCGGATGTTTTCGGATCTCCAAGCCTTCTCGGTGTTTCCTGGAAAAATAGCTGTTTGATGGGGCCAGGCTTTGGGCTTTGTCGAACTGGATGGCATGACCAGTCTCCATCCAATGTTCGGCCAGCGCTGATTGTGTAATATGGCCATATTTGATACACCGTTGATGTTCTTTGATCCGTGTACTGATCTTCCTCCCGGTTTCTCCTATGTACACTTTACCGCATGAGCAGGGTATCTTGTATACTCCTGGTGCACTTAATGGTGGTCTTTGGTCTTTTGCACTCGGAATCACTTGTGCTAGTTTCTTCTGAGGTTTGAAGATGACTCGCACGTTATGTTTTCCAAGGACCCTCCCTATGCGATCGGTTATGCCCTGAAGGTATGGAAGGGAAGTTGTTGCGGTTATTTGTCCTTCATTCTCCCTATCAGGTGCTGTAACCGTTTTCGGATCAGCTATTTTTCTTTTTAGATTTTTGATCGTTCTTTCGATGTTGCCTGGCTTGTAGCCATTGTCTCCTAAGGCTTTTCGTAGGTGTTTTAGTTCAACCTCCAAGGAGTCTGGTTCGGAGATCGCTAGAGCTCTGTAGACCAGAGAGCTTATGACCGACTGTTTTTGGGAAGGGTGGTGATGGGACGTAGCATGGAGGTATCTATCCGTATGCGTTGGCTTCCGGTAAACTTTATGGCCCAAAGTGCCATCGTTTTTCCGTTGAACCAGTACATCCAGAAAAGGGATTTGATTTTCCTGTTCTATCTCCATGGTGAATTGAATATTGGGGTGCTGGGAGTTGAGGAAGGTTAAGAAATGATTGAGGTTTTCTTTGCCGTGACTCCAAATGACGAAGGTGTCATCGACATATCGGAACCAGGTGGTGGGCTTGAGGGAAGCTTCTTGCAGAATTCTGTTCTCGAAGTTCTCCATAAAGATGTTGGCGATGATAGGAGAAATAGGGGAACCCATGGCTGCGCCTGAAGTTTGTTCATAAAATTGGGATTGAAATTGGAAATATGTAGAGTTTAGGCAATGTTCTATGAGGGGCAGTAGGTTAGGGGCAATTTTTTTGGAATTTTTAACTATGCTTAGGGTTTCATTGGTTGGGACGTTTGTAAACAGGGATACAACATCGAAACTCACTAAAATGTCTTCTGGTTGTACCTTGATAGTCTGGATCTTGTTCACAAAATCCCGAGAGTTTTGGATATGGGAGTTGTTGAGGCCTACGAGTTCCTGCAAAGGTTTGCAGAGAAAACGTGCCAAATGATATGTAGGACTGCCTATGTTGCTAACAATGGGCCTAAGTGGGATGTTGTTTTTGTGTATTTTTGGCAGACCGTAAAGCCTGGGTGGTAGGGATTCCTTGGGTGCTAGGGCTTTGGTTAGGTTTTCTGATAGACCAGCCTTCTTTAGAAGTGTTGTTGTTTTCTTTTCGTTTGCAGTTGTTTGTAGTTCCCGAATTATCGTTTGTAGTTGCGCAAAAATCGAACTACGAATGAGAAAAGCCCCGAAAAATTATTTTTTAAAGCTTCTCTTCGGAATTATTCAATCGTAGTGGCAAACTAGCTTACTACAAACGATATCCGATCTCTCAAAACGTTTGTAGTTGTTTGTAGTTCCCGAATTATCGTTTGTAGTTGCGCGAAAATCGAACTACGGACGGGGAAAGCACCGAAAATGATTTTTCAAGGCTTCTCTTGGGAATTATTCGGTTGTAGTGGCAAACAAGCTTACTACAAACGATGAACGGACTCTTGAAACGTTTGTAGTTGTTTGTAGTTTGCGATTAAGCATTTGCAGTTGCGCGAAAATCAATCTACGAACGAGGATAGTACCAAAAATGATTTTTCGAGGCTTTTCTTCAAGATTATTCGTTTGTAGTGGCAAACAAGCTTACTGCAAACGATACACGACCTGTCCAAACGTGTGTAGTTGTTTGTAGTTCCCGGATTATCGTTTGTAGTTGCGCGAAAATCGAACTACAAACGAGGAAAGCACCTGAAAATGAGTTCTGAACGCTTCTCGTTGGAATATCTTGTTTGGAGTGGCAAATAAGTTTACTACAAACGATATCGAACCTCTCAAAACGATTGTAGTTGTTTGTAGTTTCCGAATTATCGTTTGTAGTTGCGCGAAAATCAAACTACAAACGAGGAGTTTGTAGTTTGACACAAAAATGAGTTCGAAACTCATTTTCAGGTGCTTTCCTCGTTTGTAGTTTGATTTTCGCGCTACTACAAACGATAATTCGCGAACTACAAACACCCACAAACGTTTTGACAGGTCGTGTATCGTTTGTAATAAGCTAGTTTGCCACTACAAACGAATAATCTTGAAGAGAAGCTTTGAAAAATCATTTTTGATGCTTTCCTCGTTCGTAGATTGATTTTCGCGCAACTACAAACGACTAATCGCAAACTACAAACAACTACAAACGTTTTAAGAGGTCGTTCATCGTTTGTAGTGAGCTTGTTTGCCACTACAAACGAATAATTCCGAAGAGAGGCCTTGAAAAATCATTTGTCGGTGCTTTCCTCGTTCGTAGTTCGATTTTCGCGCAACTACAAACGATAGGTCGGGAACTACAAACAACTACAAACGTTTTAAGTGGTTGGATATCGTTTGTAGTAAGCTTATTTGCCACTACAAACAAGATATCCCAACGAAAAGCTCTCGAAACTCATTTTCAGGTGCTTTCCTCGTTTGTAGTTTGATTTTCGCGCAACTACAAACGATAATTCGGGAACTACAAACAACTGCAAACGCTTTGAGAGGTTGGATATCGTTTGTAGTAGCCTTATTTGCCACTACAAACAAGATATCTTAACGAGAAGCGTTCGAAAGTCATGTTCAGGTGCTTTCCTCGTTTGTAGTTTGATTTTCGCGCAACTACAAACGATAATTCGGAAACTACAAACAACTATAATCGTTTTGAGAGGTTCGATATCGTTTGTAGTAAACTTATTTGCCACTCCAAACAAGATATTCCAACGAGAAGCGTTCAGAACTCATTTTCAGGTGCTTTCCTCGTTTGTAGTAAGATTTTCGCGCAACTACAAACGATAAGCTGGGAACTACAAACAACTACACACGTTTTGACAGGTCGTGTATCGTTTGTAGTAAGCTAGTTTGCCACTACAAACGAATAATCTTGAAGAAAAGCCTCGAAAAATCATTTTTGGTACTATCCTCGTTCGTAGATTGATTTTCGCGCAACTACAAACGCTTAATCGCAAACTACAAACAACTACAAACGTTTCAAGAGTCCGTTTATCGTTTGTAGCAAGCTTGTTTGCCACTACAAACGAATAATTCCCAAGAGAAGCTTTGAAAAATCATTTTTCGGTGCTTTCCCCGTCCGTAGTTTGATTTTCACACAACTACAAACGATAATTCGGGGACTACAAACAACTACAAACGTTTTAAGAGGTCCGATATCGTTTGTAGTAAGCTTATTGGCCACTGCAAACAAGATATCCTAACGAGAAGCGTTTGAAACTCATTTTCAGGTGCTTTCCTCGTTTGCAGTTCGATTTTCGCGCAACTACAAACGATAGTTCGGAAAATACAAACAACTGCAAACGTTTTGAGAGGTCGGATATCGTTTGTAGTAACCTTATTTGCTACTACAAACAAGATATCCAAACGAGAAGCGTTCGAAACTTATTTTCAGGTGCTTTCCTCGTTTGTAGTTTGATTTTCGCGCAACTACAAACGATAATTCGGAAACTACAAACAACTACAATCGTTTTGAGAGGTTCGATATCGTTTGTAGTAAACTTATTTGCCACTCCAAACAAGATATTCCAACGAGAAGCGTTCAGAACTCATTTTCAGGTGCTTTCCTCGTTTGTAGTTCGATTTTCGCGCAACTACAAACGATAATTCGGGAACTACAAACAACCACAAACGTTTTGACAGGTCGTGTATCGTTTGTAGTAAGCTAGTTTGCCACTACAAACGAATAATCTTGAAGAGAAGCCTTGAAAAATCATTTTTGATGCTTTCCTCGTTCGTAGATTGATTTTCGCGCAACTACAAACGACTAATCGCAAACTACAAACAACTACAAACGTTTTAAGAGGTCGTTCATCGTTTGTAGTGAGCTTGTTTGCCACTACAAACGAATAATTCCGCAGAGAGGCCTTGAAAAATCATTTGTCGGTGCTTTCCTCGTTCGTAGTTCGATTTTTGCGCAACTACAAACGATAGGTCGGGAACTACAAACAACTACAAACGTTTTAAGAGGTTGGATATCGTTTGTAGTAAGCTTATTTGCCACTACAAACAAGATATCCTAACGAGAAGCGTTCGAAACTCATTTTCAGGTGCTTTCCTCATTTATAGTTCGATTTTCGCGCAACTACAAACAATAATTCGGAAACTACAAACAACTGCAAACGTTTTGAGGGGTCGGATATCGTTTGTAGTAACCTTATTTGCCACTACAAACAAGATATCCAAACGAGAAGCGTTCAAAATCCATTTTCAGGTGCTTTCCTCGTTTGTAGTTTGATTTTTGCGCAACTACAAACGATAATTCGGGAACTACAAACAACTACAAACGTTTTGAGAGGTCGGATATCGTTTGTAGTAACCTTATTTGCCACTACAAACAAGATATCCTAACGAGAAGCGTTCGAAACTCATTTTCAGGTGCTTTCCTCGTTTGTTGTTTGATTTTCGCGCAACTACAAACGATAATTCGGGAACTACAAACAACCACAAACGTTTTGACAGGTCGTGTATCGTTTGTAATAAGCTAGTTTGCCACTACAAACGAATAATCTTGAAGAGAAGCTTTGAAAAATCATTTTTGATGCTTTCCTCGTTCGTAGATTGATTTTCGCGCAACTACAAACGACTAATCGCAAACTACAAACAACTACAAACGTTTTAAGAGGTCGTTCATCGTTTGTAGTCAGCTTGTTTGCCACTACAAACGAATAATTCCAAAGAGAGGCCTTGAAAAATCATTTGTCAGTGCTTTCCTCGTTCGTAGTTCGATTTTCGCGCTACTACAAACGATAGGTCGGGAACTACAAACAACTACAAACGTTTTAAGAGGTTGGATATCGTTTGTAGTAAGCTTATTTGCCACTACAAACAAGATATCCTAACGAGAAGCTTTCGAAACTCATTTTCAGGTGCTTTCCTCGTTTGTAGTTTGATTTTCGCGCAACTACAAACGATAATTCGCGAACTACAAACAACTACAAACGTTTTGAGAGGTCGGATATCGTTTGTAGTAAGCTTATTTGCCACTACAAATAAGATATCCTAACGAGAAGCGTTCGAGACTCATTTTCAGATTCTTTCCTCGTTTGTAGTTCGATTTCCGCGCAACTACAAACGATAATTCGGAAACTACAAACAACTACAATCGTTTTGAGAGGTTCGATATCGTTTGTAGTAAACTTATTTGCCACTCCAAACAAGATATTCCAACGAGAAGCGTTCAGAACTCATTTTCAGGTGCTTTCCTCGTTTGTAGTTCGATTTTCGCGCAACTACAAACGATAATGCGGGAACTACAAACAACTACACACGTTTTGACAGGTCGTCTATCGTTTGTAGTAAGCTAGTTTGCCACTACAAACGAATAATCTTGAAGAAAAGCCTCGAAAAATTATTTTTGGTACTATCCTCGTTCGTAGATTGATTTTCGCGCAACTACAATCGCTTAATCGCAAACTACAAACAACTACAAACGTTTGAAGTGTCCGTTTATCGTTTGTAGTAAGCTTGTTTGCCGCTACAAACGAATGATTCCCAAGAGAAGCCTTGAAAAATCATTTTTCGGTGCTTTCCCCGTCCATATTTCGATTTTCGCGTAACTACAAACGATAATTCGGGAACTACAAACAACTACAAACGTTTTAAGACGTCGGATATCGTTTGTAGTAAGCTTATTTGCCACTACAAACAAGATATTCCAACGAGAAGCGTTCAAAACTCATTTTCAGGTGCTTTCTTCGTTTATAGTTCGATTTTCGCCCAACTACAAACGATAATTCGGGAACTACAAACAACTACAAACATTTTGAGAGGTCCGATATCGTTTGTAGTAAGCTTATTTGCCACTACAAACAAGATATTCCAACGAGAAGCGTTCAAAAATCATTTCCAGGTGCCTTCCTCGTTTGTAGTTCGTTTTTCGCGCAACTACAAACGATGATTCGGAACTACAAACAACTACAGACGTTTTGACAGGTCGCATATTGTTTGTAGTAAGCTACTTTCTTACAATAAGCCGCCGATCACGAAAAAAAATGGTCGCAAAATCATTTTTCCACATCTATCTATCGTTTTTTTTCGAAAATTCGATTTTTTTCGGAAACGGTTCAACTACAAACAAAAATAATTTCACTACAATCAACTACAAACGATTTTGAATGAAAAATAACTCCGCCCGCTTAAATATTTTCATTAAGGGGGCTGACTTTTTTTTTAAGGGCCCTAATTTTTTTTCTGAGTTACTACAAACGAAATCGTTTGTACTACAATCAACTACAAACAAAAACAATCCGAAATAATAAAAAAAAATTAAGATCGGTCATACTCGGGTGCCAAGTTCACACTGGTTCATTACGGGAACTGTGAATACGTAATAATCCTACGAGTGTGGGGATTAAAAAACATGTTCGTTAAAAATAAAAATGCAATACGAAAAAATATAGAAAAACTCACATTGTCACTTGCATTGATGTCGACGTCATGACGGAGGAGAATATTGCAAATGTCGGTATGTCCCGCAGCAGCTGCCAACAACAGCGGACTTCTGCCATTCTGTAAGATTTGTCTTTCTGTAATATTTGTCGTGCGCGAAAGAACTTAATTTCCAAAACAAGTGAAAAAACGTAATATAGGGTGTCTCAAAATGACCGGAAATTAAAAATTATGAATAAAACGTATTATTTATTTGAAAAGGATGAATATTTCTATTCTAATATAAGGTACAAACATGAAGGTTATGTGTGGCACACGATATCCGATAAATGGCCGCCTCGTCCCTGTTTGCAAATGTTCACTCTTTTGATAACATTTTGGCATAACTGCGGACTAATTAAATTAACCCTTGCTAGTCACACCTTAAAAAAATTACACAAAAGTCATTGTGGGTGAAATTCACCCCAAACATTTGGCAATGTGATAAATTATTGAAAAATTCAAAAAATAAAAATAAAATACTGCAATGTACTTCCAACTCTTTTCTACACGACCATACCGATTATTTTCAAAAAGTGTGATTTTAAATATGCAACAAAAATATCCCATTTTCCCGAAGCTCCCTTAAGCTCCAGAATGGTCTGTGGATCATTGGCATACACTTTTCCTTTCAGAAAACCCCAAAGAAAGAAGTCCAATGGCATCAAATCGT
Source organism: Ophion obscuratus (assembly GCA_964007375.1). NCBI lineage: Eukaryota > Metazoa > Arthropoda > Insecta > Hymenoptera > Ichneumonidae > Ophion > Ophion obscuratus. The sequence goes on from OZ023320.1 coordinate 14,385,003, forward strand.
ACGATCTTGGTGGCCAATTGACATCGCCGCGGCGCGAGATGACACGACCATGAAACTTCGTCTGCAATAACTAGGCAGTAACAATGCAGCAAATAACAATTTCTATGCGTTGCTCGATCGTCTAATTCTCCATGACTAAACCTCAATACTTCCTGATACCAGTTGTCAAAGATAAGTACTCTATGTTCGCCACAAAAAAATGACGTGCAATTAAAATGTCAGGTCATTTTGCGACGCCCTTTATTAATGATTTTGACGTTGGCATCGTTGGAAGGCAACGGAAGGTTGGTAGCCCGAATTGTTTTTGCCACATCTGCCCTACGGAAAACATTCAACTATTTTTTATGGTCCTCATTGGCAATCTACAGCCCGAATTCGGAGGATACAATTTTGGATGATAAACAAATTAAGAAATAAAAAGAAAATGTTCGATTTTGGTTGCAATCCAACGATGCGAATGTCAACGTCGATAAGGCGTTACGCCTATGTGGCTTACCGAAAAAAGATATTTTTTTGGGATTCGCTTTTGAGAATACGAAAAAAGAAATCGAAATGAGGTTTCGAGGGTTTATTCTACGTGTGGTGACGTATAGAAAACAAAATTTCTGTATGGAAAAAGTACAAAATGGTGGCTCAGTCGTAGCTACTCTAAGGGCTTTCTAGACTCTCAACGGGAGAAAACAGAATTTGTATGACTGAACACCTACAAGGAAGAAAAAAACAACTTCGTCATTTACATTAGTTTTGGTGTCAGTAAAGTTCGCAGAGCATTTGCCAGCAGATCAAAATTAAGTGAGAGTTCTATTCGCATGCAGTCGAGTTTTATAGTTCCTAATAGTTTTTAGAAATAGTTCTGGTGATTTTGTAAAAAAAAATGATTGAAAAAATGATCTGCTAACTTCGCGTAGCAGATCAAGTTGCAGAAAATCATAAATTACCGGGAGTTCTTTGTACATGGGGCTAAGTTCTATAGTTCCTGATAGTTTTTGGCAATAGTTCTGGTGATTTGACCAAAAAAACGTGACGGATTTTTTTTGTGCTACTTCCTATAGACATATGCTGATGGATAGGCGTAAGTTCTAGGTGCTTTTTGTGTGAGATATTGTCGTATTGGTATTGTTTGATGGATTTGAGAATAGTTCTGGCTTCCAGCTATTTTCAAATAATTATTAAAAATGTTTATCAGCATCTCAACTATACAAGTGTGCTCTGCTGATGGATAGACGTTAGTTCCAAGTGCTTTTTGTGTGCGATATTATAGTTTTAATATTGTTTGTAATATTTGAGAATAGTTCTAGGTTCCAGCTATTTTCAAATGATTATTAAAAATATTGATTAGCATCTCAAATATACAAGTGTGCTCTGCTGATGGACAAGCGTGAGTCCCAGGTGCTTTTTGTGTGAGATATTATAGTTTAGGTATTCTTTGTTGTATTTGAGAATAGTCCGTTGTGATTGCCTCTCACATGGTTCTGAAGTTCTATATATTTTTTATTAATAGTTCTCGTGTTAGTAATGATTTTTTTTTGTTCTGGGGGGGGGGGGGACTTCACATACTTTAGTGGAGTGTACTATTGTAAATATTTATCTGATGAGAAAAAGTTGTAAAGATATTTAACAGAACTGTCGCGGGGGCAATCAGAACTCCAAAAAAAAAAAATTTCCCCACAAAAAAATTGTTTTCACTCAAAGCATTCCATCGCGCGATCAATTTGCTGCTCAGTCGAAGGAAAAAAAATAAGATCAGTTCTAGTTGCATCTTATATAGTTCTGGAGTTCTGTGTACTTTTGATTGACAGTTCTGTTGTTAGTAAAGATTGTTTTGTTTCGTTAGGAGCGGGGGGGGGGGGGGTAATTCCACAAAATTTACTCGAGTGTACCGTTGTAAATATTTGTCTGATGAGGAAAAGTTGTATAGGTATTTAACAGAACTCTTGCGGGGGCAACCAGAACTCCAAAACAAAAAATCATTTTTTCCAAAAAAAAATGTCGGTCGACTCAAAGCATTCCATAGCGCCATCAATTTACTGCTCAGTCGGAGGAAAGAAAAAAGCAAATCAGTGCTGGTTGTATCTCACATAGCTGTGGAGTTCTATGTACTTTTGATTGATAGATCGGTTGTTAGTAATGATTTTTTTTTCGTAAAGGAGAGGGGGGCAGTAACTTTACAAAATTTACGTGAGTGTACTGTTCTAAGTATGTGTCCGATGAGAAAAAGTTGTAAAGATATTTAACAGTACTTTTGCGTGGGAAAGCGAAACTCCAAAAAAAATTCATTTAAAAATACTACAAAATTTGGGTCCACTCAAAGCATTCCATCGCGCAATCAATCTACTGCTCAGTCGAAAGAAAAAAAAAGAAAATCCGACGTGATTGCCTGTCACATCGTTCTGGAATTATATGGATTTTTTATCGATAGTTCTTTTGTTAGTAATGCATTTTTTTCATTCGGGGGGAGGGGGGCAACTTCACAAACTTTACCCGAGTGTACCGTTGTAAATATCTGTCTGACGAGGAAAAGTTGTAAAGGTATTTAACAGAACTCTTGCGGGGGCAGCCAGAACTCGAAAGAAAAAATAATTACTGCAAAAAAAATGTGGGGCCCTCAAAGCATTCCATCGCGCCATCAATCTACTGCTCAGACGGAGGAAAAAAAAGAAAATCAGTTCTGGTTGCCTCTCACATAGTTCTGGAGTTTTATGTACCTATTATTGATAGTTCGGTTGTTAGTAACGATTTTTTTTTTTATTGGGGCGGGTCAACTCCACAAAATGTAGTCGACTGTAACGTTGTAAATATTTTTCTGACGAGGAAAAGTTATAATGGTATTTAACACAACTCGTGCGGGGGCAACCAGAACTCCAAAAAAAATTCATATTTGCGTCCACCTAAAGTATTCCATCGCGCCATCCATCGACTGCTGAGTCGAAGGGAAAAAAAAGAAAATCCGTTTCCGTTGCCTCTCACATAGTTCTCGAGTCCTATGTACTTTTTATTGATAGTTCAGTTGTTACTAACGATTTTTTCCGTGAGGAGTAGGGGGGCATCTTCACAAAAATTACTCGAGTGTAGCGTTGTAAATAATTGTCTGATGAGGAAAAGTTGTAATGATATTTAACAGAACTTTTGCGGGGGAAACCAGAACTCCAAAGGAAAATTCATGTTCCAAAAAAAAAAAAAAAAAAAAACATTTGCGTCTACTCAAAGCATTCCATCGCGCCATCAATCTATTGCTCAGTCGGAGGAAAAAAAAGATAATCAGTTCAGGTTGCCACTCACATAGTTATGGAGTTCTATGTACTTTTTGTTGATAGTTCAGTTGGTACTAACCATTTCTTTCCGATAGGGGGGGGGGATTTCTTTCCGATAGGGGGGGGGGGGCAAATTCACAAAATTTCCTCGAGTGTAGCGTTGTAAATATTTGTCTGATGAGGAAACGTTATAATGATATTTAACAGAACTCTAGCGGAGGGGAAACAAGAACTCTAAAAAAAAATGTATTAAAAAAAAAATCATTTGCGTCCACCTAAAGCAATCCATCGCGCCATTCATCTACTGCTCAGTCGAAGGAAAAAAAATCCGTTCTGGTTGCCGCTCACATAGTTCTCGAGTTCTCCGTAGTTTTCATTGATAGTTTAGTTGTTACTAAAGATTTTTTTCCGTTAGAGAGGGGGGGAGGGCAACTTCACAAAATTTACTCGAGTGTACCGTTGTAAATATCTGTCTGACGAGGAAAAGTTGTAAAGGTATTTAACAGAACTCTTGCGGGGGCAGCCAGAACTCGAAAGAAAAAATAATTATTGCAAAAAAAATGTGGGGCCCTCAAAGCATTCCATCGCGCCATCAATCTACTGCTCAGACGGAGGAAAAAAAAGAAAATCAGTTCTGGTTGCCTCTCACATAGTTCTGGAGTTTTATGTACCTATTATTGATAGTTCGGTTGTTAGTAACGATTTTTTTTTATTGGGGCGGGTCAACTCCACAAAATGTAGTCGACTGTAACGTTGTAAATATTTTTCTGACGAGGAAAAGTTATAATGGTATTTAACACAACTCGTGCGGGGGCAACCAGAACTCCAAAAAAAATTCATTTGTCCAACAAAAAAAAAACATTTGCGTCCACCTAAAGTATTCCATCGCGCCATCCATCGACTGCTGAGTCGAAGGGAAAAAAAAGAAAATCCGTTTCCGTTGCCTCTCACATAGTTCTCGAGTCCTATGTACTTTTTATTGATAGTTCAGTTGTTACTAACGATTTTTTCCGTGAGGAGTAGGGGGGCATCTTCACAAAAATTACTCGAGTGTAGCGTTGTAAATAATTGTCTGATGAGGAAAAGTTGTAATGATATTTAACAGAACTTTTGCGGGGGAAACCAGAACTCCAAAGGAAAATTCATGTTCCAAAAAAAAAAAAAAAAAAAACATTTGCGTCTACTCACAGCATTCCATCGCGCCATCAATCTATTGCTCAGTCGGAGGAAAAAAAAGATAATCAGTTCAGGTTGCCACTCACATAGTTACGGAGTTCTATGTACTTTTTGTTGATAGTTCAGTTGGTACTAACCATTTCTTTCCGATAGGGGGGGGGGCAAATTCACAAAATTTCCTCGAGTGTAGCGTTGTAAATATTTGTCTGATGAGGAAACGTTATAATGATATTTAACAGAACTCTAGCGGAGGGGAAACAAGAACTCTAAAAAAAAATGTATTAAAAAAAAATCATTTGCGTCCACCTAAAGCAATCCATCGCGCCATTCATCTACTGCTCAGTCGAAGGAAAAAAAAATCCGTTCTGGTTGCCGCTCACATAGTTCTCGAGTTCTCCGTAGTTTTCATTGATAGTTTAGTTGTTACTAAAGATTTTTTTCCGTTAGAGAGGGGGGAGGGCAACTTCACAAAATTTACTCGAGTGTAGCGTTGTAAATATTCGTCTGATGAGGAAAAGCTATAATGATATTTAACAGAACTCTTGCGGGGGCAACCAGAACTCCAAAGGAAAACTCATTAAAAAAAAAAAGAAGACTTGCGTCCACTCAAAGCATTCCATCGCGCCATCCATCTGGTGCTCATCCGAAGGAAAAAATAGAATATCCGTTCTGGTTGCCTCTCACATAGTTCTGGAGTTCTATGTACTTTTTATTGATAGTTCAGTTGTTACTAACGATTTTTTTTTTCGTTAGGGGGGGGGGCAATTTCACAAAATTTGCTCGAGTAGAGCGTTGTGAATATTTGTCTGATGAGGAAAAGTTATAATGATATTTAACAGAACTCTTGTGGCGGCAACCGGCACCCAAAGGAAAATTCATTTTTCCAAAAAAAAAAAAACATTTGGTTCCACTCAAAGCATTCCATCACGCCATCAATCTACTGCTCAGTCGGAGAAAAAAAAAAGGAAATCAGTTCTGGTGATCTCTCACATAGTTCTGGACTTCTATGTGCTTTTTATTGATAGTTCAGTTGGTACAGACCATATTTTTCCGTTGGGGGGGGGGGCAAGTTCACAAAATTTACTCGAGTGTAGCGTTGTAAATATTCGTCTGATGAGAAAAAGTTGTAATGATATTTAACAGAACTCTTGCGGGGGCAACCAGAACCCCAAAGGAAAATTCATTTTTCAAAAAAAAAACTCTTTGGTCCAATCAAAGCATTCCATCGCACCATCAATCTACTGCTCAGTCGGAGAAAAAAGAGAAAATCAGTTCTGGTTGCCTCTCACATAGTTCTGGAGTTCTATGTACTTTTTATTGATAGTTCAGTTGTTACTAAGCATTTTTTTCTGATAGGAGGGCAGGGGTGGCAACTTCACAATATTTACTCGAGTGTAGCGTTGTAAATATTCGTCTGATGAGGAAAAGTTATAATGATGTTTAACAGAACTCTTGCGGGGGCAACCAGAACTCCAAAGGAAAACTCATGTTTCCAAAAAAAAGACATATGGGTCCACTCAAAGCATTCCATCGTGTCATCAATCTACTGCTCGGTCGGAGGAAAAAAAAGAAAATCAGTTCCGGGTACCTCTCACATAGTTCCGGAGTTCTATGTACTTTTTATTGATAGTTCGATTATTAGAAAAAAAATTTCCTTTCGGGGGGGGGGGGGGGGGGGGCGGCAACTTCACATAATTTACTCAAGTGTACCGTTGTAAATATTTGTCTGACGAGGAAAAGTTGTAAAGCTATTTAACAGAACTCTTGCGGGGGCAACTAGAAATAAAAAAAAAATCATTATTAAAAAAAAAAAAAAAAAATTTGCGACCACTCAAAGCATTCCATCGCGCCATCCATCTACTGCTCAGTCGAAGGAAAAAGTAAGAAAATCCGTTGTGATTACCTCTCACATCGTTCTGGAGTTCAATGTATCGATAGTTCTCTTGTTAGTTACGAATTTTTTTTTCGTTTTGGAGGCAACTTCACAAACTTTACTCGAGTTTACCGTTGTAAATATTTATCTGATGAGGAAAAGCTGTGAAGATCTTTAACAGAACTCTTGAGCGGGCAACTAGAAATTAAAAAAAAAATCATTTTTCCAAAAAAAAAAAAAAATTCCGTCACTTTTTTTGGTAAAATCGCCAGAACTATTGCTAAAAACTGTCAGGAACTATAGATTCTAGCCGCATGTACAAAGAACTCCCGTTAATTTATCATTTTCTGCAAAATGATCTGCTACGGAAAATTAGCAGATCATTTTTTCAATCACCTTTTTTTTACAAAATCACCAGAACTATTTCTAAAATCCATCAGGAACTATAGAACTCGACTGTATGGGAAGAGAACTCTTACCTAGTTTTGATCTGCTGGCAAATGCTCTGCTAACTTCACTGACACTCAGTTTTGCTAGAGGAGTACACACGAGTATTAAAAAATATAGTTTTTTTTTCGCAGAATGGCATCAGACTGAATGCATTTTTTTCGCTAAATAATCAACCTCAATTTGTTTATAAAAAATAAAAATTTTAATGCATTGTAAACATCGTGTGTGCTTTTTCAGAAAATCTGAGAAGCTACAGTTAAAATCTCAAGTCAATGAGATGACAACTACCCGAATTATGCGTCTTCCCGATTTTAAAAACGTGCTTTCGAGAAAAACGCGTGTAAAGTTTCAACATTAATTTAGGAGCTATCGTCCACACGGTAGAATTAAAGCTCTCATTTGAATTCTGCCTGTACCTACGGAGGCATTTTGATAGTAGGTCTTCAGTTGTTAGGTCGTTTTATATTTTTTGTACAACGACGGGATTGAACGACTCCAAATTGCTACGTTCACCGTCTAGGCTGTTTCGTGCGTTTCGAACCGCTTGGAGGCACTACGGAAAATGAGCTCTAAAAATTAAATAAAAAAATGTTCGCGTATAATTCCTTTCATATAGCATTCTTGTGATACTTATACATCATTCAGGAGTATATAAAATGGTCAAATTCTTTTCTCCACGCAGATGTAACGCCTTAATATTAACAAGCCAGACGATCGTTGGTATTTGATGTAAAAATGTAGAAAGCAGGATAAAAGTTTTGCTCTGCATTACGAGTTACAGTTTGAAATGGAGAGTGTATGTGAATATATGCACACACACACACACACACACACACACACACACACACACACACACACACACACACACACACACACACACACACACACACACACACACACACACACACACACACACACACACACACACACACACACACACACACACACACACACACACACACACACACACACACACACACACACACACACACACACACACACACACACACACACACACACACACACACACACACACACACACACACACACACACACACACACACACACACACACACACACACACACACACACACACACACACACACACACACACACACACACACACACACACACACACACACACACACACACACACACACACACACACACACACACACACACACACACACACACACACACACACACACACACACACACACACACACACACACACACACACACACACACACACACACACACACACACACACACACACACACACACACACACACACACACACACACACACACACACACACACACACACACACACACACACACACACACACACACACACACACACACACACACACACACACACACACACACACACACACACACACACACACACACACACACACACACACACACACACACACACACACACACACACACACACACACACACACACACACACACACACACACACACACACACACACACACACACACACACACACACACACACACACACACACACACACACACACACACACACACACACACACACACACACACACACACACACACACACACACACACACACACACACACACACACACACACACACACACACACACACACACACATATGTATTATATATATATATATATATATATATATATATATATATGCGCGCGCGTGTGTGTGTGTGTGTACACACTTTATCCAGCCCGAGGGATAAACGTGAATCACGACCGGTCCAGAATTAATACGAGATGATATGATAGAAGAGAGAGCGAGAGGTAGAGAGAAAGAGAGAGAGAGAGAGAGAGAGAGAGAGAGAGAGAGAGAGAGAGAGAGAGAGAGAGAGAGAGAGAGACGTTCGCTCACGCGCTCTGCATTAATTTCGTCGGTGCAATTAAAGACGAAATAATTGTAACGAATGCGTGGATAATCGGAACGCAGTTGCCCCTCAAGGGCTCTTCTCATCTCGCCGCTTCCCTGACAAATGCACGTCGCGCACGCTTAGTCTCCGCTCTACTTCATACGTACTCGTATGCATACGTATGCGCATACATAGATGCAAAAGATCCACGCACACACGCATACACATTGTACTCGTTTAAAGCCCCGTGGCGATATATATCGTATTTGTAAATTACAATGTTCCTCCTCTTCAATTAAGTGCCGTGCCTTTACGTTTCGTTTCAATGATTATAACTCCGCCACAACGGATCACAGAATCTCACCGAAGAATCAAGTTTTATTGTCTTTTGTTATTTTTTCATCTTTTTTTTTCGTTTGCTTGTAAATCTTACGGACTGTTTGATTTAGGACGACAGGCATTGATTATCGATCGGATTGATTTTGTAATCGCCGAGGAATAACGCCATTATGCCAATCATAAATTATAATTGGGGCGTCCGAAATTATTATTGTTATTTTTGTTATCGCGATGATTATCAATATTATTATAGCTATCATTACTATAATTAGTGATGTTAAAGTATGCATCGTTGCGATTCAACGAAAATTGATTCTTTTCAATTGTTCACATCTTTTTTGCCGTTTTGGACTGTGAAAATGAAGCAAACGTTTTTACGTCTTCCTATTAGAGATTCACGAGCTCGATTTGCAAAGAAATGCTTTGGATAATGATAGAAAAGAGGAAACGAAAAATGGAGAAAAAAAATTCGATGCATTCCAACGATGCGAACTTCAACGTTATTATCATTGTGACTGTAATAATTCTTGGATGCAATTATATTTAACAATCATGATTATTATTTATTTTTATTATGATTGTTATCGTGATTGTTATTATTATTGCTGTTATTTTGTTGTTTTTATTACTAACATCGCCACCATTATCCATAAAAAATATCAACAACAATAACATTAACGATAATAATAAAAATAAATTATAATTATCATCATTAATATTATCGTTATATTTTTGAATAAAAATATAACGATAATAATATGAAGAATTTGAATAATGGTGGCGATGATCGTCATAACGTCAAAAATAATAATAACGATGTAATTATTAGTATTTTATTACTTTATTAGAAATCTATTATTATTATTTTTATTTTATTGTTATATCGTTATTTTTGTTGTACTATTATTATCATTTTTTTTATCATCATCATCAATGTTGCTGTTGTTACTGGGGTTATTATTATTATATTTTGTTTTATGGAAAAAAATTATCGTGATTTGACGATGATGATGATGATGATGAAGATGATGACGATAATAATATAGTTAATGAAGAAGTGTTGATATCTCACCTCGTCAGGTAGTGGTTTGGATCCGTCATCGAGGAGACGTGAGAGACGCGCGGCGTCGCCACGTGCCGACGCCTCGCGTACCTTTTCCGCCATTCCGGTCACGCATCTGATAGAGAAACAAAGGAAAGAACGAAAGCATGAAGAACAAAAAAAGGTATATGGAGAGAAAAAACGAGGCGGCAAAAATGTGCGTATGTAAAATTCCGCAGAAAGAGACAACAAAGGGGATGCGAATACGTGTGTTCCAGCCAAATTGAACCGATTGTCAATGGTGCTGGGTGGATGTTTTTTTTAAACAGATTTCCGTCGCGCTTTTCATCGGTGTACAATAACGCGTGTGTGCTAGACGCGGAAGGCGAGGGACGAATTATAAAAGTTGGAGGCACAAGGAAGAATAGCTGGAGAGAAATGAATAGAGGTGCGAGGGCGAGTGAGGGAGGAGGGAGGAGACGCGCACACGAGTACTCGTATAAATGGAACAATGCTTGCACAGTACCATTGTGCTCGATTAAACAATGCGTGTGCTTTGTAGCGCCTTGGTTCGTGCGTGTCGATGGTGTGGAAGAATCTCGATCAAAAAAATTAAAAAAAAAAAAAAAAAAAACAGAAATTGAACAAACTTTTCTAGACGAGGACGCGATTTTTTTTATTATACAGTGAAACTTCAGTTATACGTTTTTCAAGGGGTACATCAAATATGACGTATAAGTGAGAATATCGGAGAAGTGAAATACAGTATGAATCTGAAACTCATTAACATTTGAAAAAGGCAAGTGGTGCATAATTCCCTGTTTTTTAATACGAGTACCTCTGTTATGTTAATGTTTGGTTTTCCAATTGAACATTTGATTGGTAATAATTGAGTAATGAGCCAACTCGAGGTTTTCGAATTTCCGTTTTGAACTTTAATTTAATGCAATTTAATCGACTAGTAAATAACAAACGGGTTCGTATTGATAAGAGATATGTAATCATAGTACATGCGTACAAAGTCGAGGTCAGACACAATAAAACATCGAAACATCAAAACATCAAAACGCAGTCACATGAAATTTTCTCCGGCGAGAGAATATCACGTGTGATTAACGTATAACTGAGAAAAAACGAACCTCGCAACCGACCCTAAAGAATAAAATTAATAACGTATAAGCACGAAAAACGTAGAAATGAAACTTTATTGCCATCTTTAGGGGTCGTCCATTAATGACGTGAGATTTTTCAGGCCACTTTTTGAGCCCCCCCCCCCCCCACCCCCCTCATGGTGATATGTGGTGAGGTTTCTAGCCACCCCCCCCCCCACATCACGCGTATTTTTTTGTTAAGAAATTTCAGACACAATCGATAGAGAGTGCGGTATTTTATTATAAAAAACGAAATAATATACATATTGTCAGTATATTTAAATGGCATTGTCCGCGCAGTTACACAAAAAAATACACGTGATAAGTCACAACACCCAGCATGATCAATCGTGATGTTATCCAAATCCCCCCCAATTTGAGCCTCAAGTGATTAATAGACGACCCCGATGAACGGAATTTGCCGGGGCTAAAGAAATTTGACGTATAAATGATAAAAACGTGTAAGTGCAAAACGTATAAACGAGCTTTCATTATATTGACGTCGTTGGAACGTGACGAAAGTTTCGTGCCCCAATTTTTTTGACACAATTAACCCTTTAAAATCACTCAAACGTTTTTCACGTCGCTTGTTAGATAACTTTAGCCCAAATATGTAAGAAAAGATTTCGGACGCTAATGAAAATGAGGTAATGAAAATATTAGAAAGAATTCTCGGTGCATTTCAACGATGCTAACTTCAACATTATTATTTTTCGAGATTTTTACGGCCAATACGAAAAATCTCGAGGATCGAAACGACTGTGTATATCCGGTGACGTTAAAATTTGCATCGCTGGAATGCAATTACGTTGAAGTTGGCCTCTTTGGAATGAAACGATTTTTTTTTGTAATCTCTTCTTTTTGATAATTATTGGAAACCTTTTTATTTGCAATTTGAGGTCGTGAATCTGTAATAATATGTAAAAACGGTCAAATGATAGTTCGAGGTACTTTCATTGCCTAAATCCGTCGAAGATAAATTCTATGAATGAAAAAGAATTAATTTTCGTTGTCTTCCATCGATGCAAACTACAAGATCGTGGCATGCCATGAACTTTTTTTTTCTCGGAATAAGAATTAAAAATCACGCAAACGTTTTTTAGGAATCCTAATTAGACGTCTACGAGGCTAAAACGACAGAAAAAAGTTGAATAGTGATGACAATAAAATGGTAATAAAAATTGGCAACGAAATTTCATTGCATTCGAATAATGCGAACATCTGCACCATCATTTCGGTAATATTTTCATCGTACTATTCAAATGTCTATTCAATTATAATTTCACAATAATTGATTTTCATCCTTTTCTCGCAACAATGCAATGAATATAACGCGAATCGATTTTCATCGACGTAAAATCGTGTTGAAATTAGCATTCTTCGATCGCAACGAAAATTCTTACTTACATTTTTGTTTCCTCATTTGAATTATTGTACCAAACATTCTTTCGCAAATTCGGATACTAGATCTCGAGATAAGAATTTTTTAAAATCATCGAGGAATTCTCTAAATCAAAACGTGTAAAAAGAAATTTGAGCAATTTTCAAAATTCATTTTCACTGCACCCCAACGATGCAATCTTAACCTCGGGATATAAAATCGCCCCGAATCGAATACCTTTCACACTTGCAATTAATTCGTATCGCGATAAAATGGAGCGAAGTATATAGCAACGAAATACCACATAAGTATGGATTTTTCGAAGCAGCATATATATAGCAACGAAATACCACATAAGTATGGATTTTTCGAAGCAGCATTGCAAGAGAGTACTCACAGCATGTACGCCTTGGAAATTCCGTAGTTCGATTGACCATACATGTCGAGCAAGACTTCCGCTCTGGAGATTGGCATTTTTTTCAAGCCTTTACGTGTGTGCGCGCACGAGAAAAATGAATTCGACGGTATTTCCGCAATTTACGATTCTCCGCACAATGAGAACGTTAATCGCGAGACGAGGCTGCGCTGGTGGGAGTAGAGAGAAGAGGGGCCGAGGGAAACGGGGCGTTTGACGATAATGCTGCTCATCAGCACAAACTACAACCCTTTTATACCCTTGGCTATTTATCCCTGCGGTAGCCGAGACAAGAATTCCTCGTGGCGCGAGCACGCGCACAAACCAGCGGTATCTACGATCGTGTCGATTGCTAGGTATACATACACGGTACTTTCATATATACGGGGTGTCCATCGATTAGGACTAATCTTTGTTGATGGCATCGTTGAAGCGCAATGAAATTTCTGTTTAAGGGGGTTTCTCACTTTAGATGCTAAAAAACGGCTATTTTCATGCATTTTTAAAATAGTTTTATACTATAGATATTGAAATCAAAGTTGTTACACTTAATAAATGCACTTTCGAAATACATTTTTAAAAATTGTTTTATTTATTTGAGTCACTATTTATAGACGAAAATAGTAGTTAAAAAAGTCCTAAAAAAATGGTAGGTCTTCGCTTTTGATGAAATCTCGAAGATGGATCATCCGAAACAAAAAAATCAAACGGATTAGATTCAGTATGTTAATGGCTATAGCGCATATCATACGATTTTTCATATATGCAAAAATAACAAAATGGCGGACATTTTTCGAAAAAACAAAAAAACTAGTTTTTTCATCGTTTTTGGTAAAAGAAAAGTAAATATCGAAAGAAATATAAAAAATCCTTGATATGCGCTATAGCTATAGTTGCAAAGAATATGTAGTTAAAATTTCATAAGGATCGGTTCAGTAGTTTCAAAGATTTTATCAACACGCCGTCGATAAACGTTGTTTCGAGAAAAACACGTTTTTAAGTTTGTTTGGGTTACATAAATACATAAAAGCATTTTTTTAATGTTTTTCGAAAGTGTATTTATTAGGTGTAGCAACTTTTATATCAATATCTATAATATAAACCTATCAAAAAAATTAATGAAAATAGCCTTTTTTAGCGGCTAAAGTAAGAAGACCCTTTAACATTTCTTATTTCTTCAATTCTATTCAAATCTATTTTTTTATAAGTTCAGATCGTGGATCTCTTACGAGGATGAGAAAAACCGTTGGAGTGATTTTTGTACCCTAAATCGGCGGGAAGAAACGAGAGCGATAGAAGAAAAGTGAACTTTCGTTGCGTTTCAACGCTGCTCAAAATGGGAGAACGCGGAAGTCGTGTCGACTTGATAAATGATATTTTATTGAACCCATTATCCCATATGGTATTGGAGATGGTCCTGAAGGTTGCAACGTTGGTCTGCAACGAAAATACTTCTAAAAAATCCTCATTTTTATTATTTTACGCATTTCTTTTTGCGGATTTAAATTATAGATCATTAAATAACCGATTAAAAAGTGATGAACGGATTTTCGTAATGAAGATTAGCCACAAAAAATTCGAGCAATTGATAAATAATTATTTTCGTTGCATTCCAACCTTCAATCTTCAATCTCACTATTGGAGTTTACATTTTTAGACTGCAACGAAAATATATTTTCTTCGTATTGCCGATTTTTTTCCACATTCGGACTATAACCAGATCTGTAACCAAAAACGGCAAAAAAAAAATGTTCGATACTAATAAAAATAAAGAAATGAAGATTAAGAAGAATTTGCGTTGCATTGCAGCGATGCAAAATTCAGCACAATTATCTCATTGGAGAGGTGATAAATTATGATGTTGAAGTTCTCATGGTCGAAATGCAACGGAAATGATTATTTTTTTTATTTCTTTATTTTGATTACTATCTAAACTCGTCTTTTGCGATTCTAGCTTATGGATCCCCAATACGGATATTGAAAAATATTTCAGTGACATTTGTAACCAAAATGTAGCAAAAAAATTGGGCAATACGAGAAGAAAAATTTCGTTGCATTCCAACGCAACAAACTTCAATACCAAGATAAATATATGTTAAAAATTTTTCCGAGTGGAATTTTCTTTGCTATCGTCGAATGGATAATTTGGCATGAAATTGCCTATGGAAGGAATTGTCTGAAGTACGTGTAGACGGCGTGGTGTACTCGAAAGTCTATAGTTACGTATTTGCCCATGTATATAGATATCAGAAGTGAACCGACGAGGGCAATGAAGTACTTGGTACTTGATAATTTGTACCGCGGCGTCATCGCGCGCCGCACTCCTCGGAAAATGTGTACAGAGTAACTCGCTCCTTTTTCTCATCCCACCCCCTCTCACTCTCTCTTTCTTCCTGCCTCTCGTCGAACTTTTTTCCACAGACGAGAGTAAAATCTCCGCAGCTCGCATGAGGAATCTTTTAATTAGTGATCTCGGGGCTGATAGTTACGTGAGAATTGACAGTGACAATTTCCCTTCCTCTCTCCTCTCTCTTTGCCTCAAATGAAAAAAATAGTAAAAAATTTACCTTTATTTCCCGAAATCAGTACAAAAATCCTCAAACCACACTATACCGTCACTTCACCTTCAAACATCTTGTACGATTTAAAGGGCTATACCAGTGTGACACTTAAAAAAATCAATTTTTTCGTTGCCTTTTTCGACAGTTCATACTTTATACTTTACGTTTATATTTAGCAGTTTTTATGGTAAATATAATTTTATCTTGCAAAAATCGGTAGTTAAATCTTTAAACGCGTTTTTCTCGCAATGAGATTTTTCAAATATCCTGACATTGTAACTCAAAGAGCAATTATCCGATTGACTGAAAATTTGAACTGAGTACTCTCGAATATATTTACTCTACAATGACGTAGGATATTTTTGATGGGATGAAAATTGACGATATAGCATTGAAAAAAACGACCATTTATAGGCAAGAAAACAGACGTTTTTTCATATCTACGCCATTTTATTGGATTTTGATATTTTTCGAAAATCATAAGTCATCGTACAGGAAATACATTTCAGTTTAACGACATTTTTTTCCTTTTTCGGTTTCAGCTACTCAATTGGCCGGAATCATGTAAGCAGTGGAGGAACTTTTTTTTTGGCGCCTCCGAAGGCAGCGCATAAGTCGCTTGGATCTCAATATTTCTCTATGAAAAAAAAGTATTGAATATAGGTCAAATATAGCGAAATATATTCTTAATTTTCCGAAACATTTAATTCAGTACTTTTCTTCCAAACTTCCCGAAAATCACCCAAATTGTCAGTGTTCACATTGGTGTACCGCTTAAATATCCATCTACGAGTACAAAAAATGAACAGTTTCTAATCTGCACGTGGCATGGAAGTTTGCATAATTGGAACGCAACGAAAGCTTAGTACCCCGAACTTTTTTTGCCACCTTTGGGCTAGGAAGAACATTCAAAATAAAATAAAAAACAGAAATCTACACCCCAAATTTTCACGATCAGATTTCGGACGATGAAGAAAATGAAGACAAAAAAATAATGATTTTTCGTTGCATTTCAACGATGCAAACTTCAACGTCGTATCTTCCACTACTTTTTTCATACGCTGTTTTTTTCCACTGAAAACCGGCATAGATCCGATATGAAATAACAAAACGATGAAAAAAAAAACCAATGAAAAACGCGAAAGATACGAAACGGCACAAAAGAAAAAGATAAACGGAAGGAAGACACCAGAAGAGTGAAGTCGCGAGACTGCGATCTCAACGCGACTGTCGCTAGTCGCCGAGGAGACAGGATGACAATTTTATCGTTCCCTTTCGATATCTTCGCCAGGCCACTTTTGCATCTGGACGCACCTCGTCCGGTTGCAACGATTCCAACGGCAGTAAAACCGTCGCACGTAAGTACATATACGGACCCAAACGCCAAGGCGCATATTGTGCGTGTGCATATACATATTTATTCTAATCTAGATGAATGTATACTAAAATTAATTCCCGGATATTTTTTGACGCATTAAATATTCTCGTCGGCGTATAGTGGCCTATATACACGGTCATACGTGTGCATAGGTATCGCTGCGTAGAAAGCATAAAAGCTCGAGCGTGTATGCGTGTGCATGCATGGCTATATATTTATTCTGTGTGCATATACGTTCTCGGAAGATCCCTTGAGTTACGCTTTCGACGCTGCTAGTCCTCGGACTCGCTCGTAACATCTCGTAGACGATCCTTGAATTTAATGCCACTGCTCTCAATATTCACGAAGGGTCCGCAGAAAAAGAGGCGCGAGAGGGAGAGAGCGCTTACGAAGGAAGCAAGACGAATGTTATTGAAGTTTGCGTCGTTTGAATACAACGGAAAGTCATATTTATATGTTTATTTCCTTATTTTTTATTACTGTACCAAATTTTTTGGTACATTTCAATTGCAGATCTCCCAATGAGCACTTTGAGAAATGGCGAATGATTTTGCTGGCTAAAATCTAGCAGTAATTTGAGAAAAACAAATTGTTTGCATTCCAACGATGCAAACTTCAATCTGAAGGAAGACGAAATTATCTTATCTGACGCATATATATGGTACTGAAGTTTGCATAACTGGAACGAAAATTCATATTCTTTACTGTTACACTGAAGATTCTTCGACACATTTCAATGGCCCATTTCCAGATGAGCGCCAAAACTAATCGACGAATTTTGGTAGCTGCAATCAGCTAAAGGAAACGTGAGCAAGTGAAAAAATGTTTATTGCACTCCAACGATGCAACGTCCAATCTTATTATGCGAAGGGAGCGCTTTGAGTTTGCATACGGATGTACGATGCACATGCATTTGCATGCGGATGCACATGCGCTCGATATCTCGACCGTGTCATTCGTGTGGTATGACAAATAAAACCTAGCGTAGCGTAGAATTCATGGACTGTGTCTCCTTCGTGGAGATATATCGACGACTGTGAACGATCACTTCCTGCCCACGAAGCGAATAGGATTGGCAATTGAAAAAAGGCCGTAGGGGAGGGGGGAATAAATGCCTCGCGATGAAAAGTGACAAGTCTAGTTCGATGTTTTATTATGGAGTTTTCGCGTGCATTTTTCGTCTTCTATTCGATTCTTTTGAGTCTTCGACTCCACTTTTTACGTTGATTCGGAACAGTGAGAAGGTGTCGAGGATCGGGGAGAAAATTGTTGACGAGAGTGTACGTGGATAGGGGTTATTCCATTAGAGAAATGGTTATTCCATTAGCCGAGAGGATCGCTATGCACGAGGATCGAGTTACGTCAGCCAGAACGATTCTGGATCAGGAGCCTCTTCGATGGGAAAGGTATACGTGAGATAAACCTGAAGAATAAACAACCGGAGGAGAATCTCTCTCTCTCTCTCTCTCTCTCTCTCTCTCTCTCTCCTTATTCACTCTGTATCGACTGATCTCGATAATGGCAAATCACATACGGCCAGAAAGGATTTTACGAAACCGGCAATCTAAACTCGTTGAAAGGAAGAAAGAGCAAGAGCAAGAGAGAGAGAGAGAGAGAGAGAGAGAGAGAGAGAGAGAGAGGGAGCGCGGAGCGAGCCATGTTCTGCTGGATGAAAATAACCAAGATTGGCTAGCTTTCCTTGATCGCTTTCCTAAGCTACCGATCCCAAGTGTTTTTTTAACGCTTATCGCGGAGCTAGTAACGTCTCAATAATGGTCTCGTAACGCGCTGCGTCGAACTGTCCCGCGCTTAATTAATCGTCTATACGTGATCGCGTCGTTGAATATCTCATCAAAGCTTATTTTACCAACCCTGCGTGTGTGCACTGGGTTTTGGAGGGGTTCGGCTACTGTGAAAATGGCAAGAAATCGTTCGTCGCTTGAGGCAACTCAAATTGAAGAGGAAGGTCTAACGTATGGTGCATGAATCGCAGATTGAAGGTAAACTTATGATTACAACGATGAAACTGCTGGTAAAACTTGCAACGCGGTTCTCTCGAAAATATGTATTTCAAAACGGTGCACACGATTGCTCGACATCTAATAAAGGATCGATTTGAAATTTGGTGCACTTATTCAGTGTACTTGTAGTTTAGTCTGGGCCGACGTTTTTTGCTTGATATTTTTTTAATTAGTTATTCACAATAATGATATAACTTATTACCGAAAAATTCAAAAGAAAAATTCAATTTTTTAAATGATTTTAACACGATAAGAAAAAAAGCTCGGTCAAGTATTGGCCAATATTATCTATTTTGAGAAAAAAAAAACTCGGTTTTGTTGTTTCAGATCAACCGGGTGGCCAAAATCAGGTACACCGTTGCGCCCCTTACGTTTAAGGCAGGATATACATTTAGACAGGAAAAAAATAAGCAATATAGACGGATTTTTTAAACTGAGAAATGATTATTCTATAATTATCAAACTTTATATATACTTTAATGGTATATTTAAGTAATGCAAAACAATTTTTTTTAATTAATTCATCATCAAAATGACGGAGCTGAGGCCTAATGTTACAGCAAGGTCGCCGCGGGAGTTGCGAATCGGCGTGCCGTCTAGCTTCCTGTAGACTTTGATTTGTAAAACGGTCCAACCATTTTTCAGTTAGAACGTGTATGATTTCTATGTGACAGTAATTAAAATGAAGAAAGTGCAAATTAAAGAAAATGTCACGTATTTACAAAAAAAAAATCAACATTTCACGCAATATTTCTATAAAATATGGATAAAAAATAGTTCGTTCTTTCCAATGTTTCAAAAACAATTCTCGTCAAGAAGTTCGCTTTGAAACTTTAGGAAAATATTCTACATATATAGTTCTATCGTTTAAAGAGAAAAAACGACTTTTGATTGTTGCCGATGTATATCCCGCCTTAAAAGTCTTCCACGAGATTGTTTACAACGCCTTCAATTATCAATATTTATTTATGCAATTTGGTACACAACTCCTTAAATGTACATACACTGAGAAAAGAAAATCGTTGAATGTGCAAAATGCATTTTGTTGTCTCGAAATTTTGTCGTTTTAACAGTTGCTCAGACATGCTAAATAAGATACAGTTCACACCACTAAAACTATCAGTTAGATTGACAAAACGTGTTTTATGCCAACCAAAAATCAAGTCAAACGTATTTAAACATACATTTTGTTTAACCAACTGAATTTTGGATGGATGAGCGAATTTTTTTTTTCAGTATACTACTAAATTTCCAGACCATTTTTCAATCATCTTACTTATGCCTTAACATTTTTTTTTAATAACCCTGATTTCCGGGTCGTCACAGTAGTCTAACCCCTTAAAGTAACAGTCGAAATTTCAAACTCTCCTGTTTTTCTGCATTTTTTACTATGCTATAATTTTTATTATCAACGATTTTGCACTTTTGGCTTTGGGAACTTCTGGGCTACGTAGTAGATACTTCGAAAAGTACTCTGATTTTTTTCGATTTTTTTATAGTTAAAAACGTTAAAAGGGACCAGCGAAGCTACTTTGATTATCAGCGACGACAGGAGGGACCGGAAGTTGGTACCGATCTCGCTAGTTTCGATCACAATTTGTCGAAATTTTCATCTCTGTCCATCGCTTTCTTTTTCCTTCTCTCTAGCCATGCACAACATTGACAATGCAGCCCAACATTCTTAGTGTACAGGCTTCGAAGACGCCATAATATGGAGGAGAGATCGAAGATGACAGGGAGATATCAGGTTGATGATGATTATTTATTCTTTTTCATTCTTTAGATGTGTGTGTATATACAGTCTGCCACTGCGGCTTTTATTGATCGAACATGGTGATAGGATCCTAAGTGATTAATCATCATATATATAGTACATCTTACGACTATAGTTGACTTACATTGTTTGTCGTTCCTGGCTAGCACGTGCTTTTTACAGTTCGATGTCTCGCGACTCTGAGTGGTGAAGGTATGTTGTGAAACTTTATTTACAGATGGTATGATGACTGGGTGTATGCTAATGTGTTTGTTCTAATACTGAGTTTTAGGGTCTTGAGACTTCGTTGTCAATTCCGGTTAGGTTATTGTCCAACGGTGCTAGTTTTTAAAGATATGCTGTGAAGTGATTATTGGCTCTTTCACTAACGCCCACCTCGTTCAGCATTTTATACAGTGCTCGTGTTGGGAAGCTTCTTAGTAGATCACCGGCTATTTTCAGTATTTTTATAGGCTATTTCTAACTTGGTTCAATTCATGTCGCTCTACAATGGAAGTAGCCATGGAAGTAGCCTAATCGATAGTCGAGTATAGGTAGAATGCAAGCTCTGATGAGTAGTATTTAATATCTTCATTTATTTTATTAATCCAGCTCTAGATTCCAGACAGCATATATGTTGTTTCGCGTGCTTGGTTTATTACGGATTTGGCATGACGTGCCATGCTCAAAGTACAGCGCACGTCTGTGCCTAGGTATCCCATACTGTACCGCAATAGGATGTATTCATTGCCAATTCTGATCGCCCGTTGATGTTTGTGTCCTATACTGAGAAGAAAAAACCAATTGAATCAAAAAAATATATTGGTTGATCCAAATAAATGTGCTGCTGCGGCACGCCACCGATATATGAGATTGTTACAATACTATAAAGTATTGGAAAATGTGATTGATCTAAATAACATAGTATTTTATTTGAAAAAGCTCTTCTGTTCTCTGAATATCTACATTATCCTTCAAATAAAATTATATTCTATTGAAATCATTATATATACAAACCAAAGATGTATGGATGAAATAATTAAGCTGTTGCTACAACATTTTTCATTTCGTACAAAAATATATTGGGCTGGTAAGAAAGTCTTGCGACACACAACATGACTAAAATATAAAAACATTTTATTTTAACAGTAAACAATTATTCAGTAAAGTATGCTCCCTCTGTATCTACAACTCGTGCCTAACGCTCTGGTAGACTTTGCACGCCTGCACTCCAGAATTCTTTGGGTCGTGAATTGAAAAAGTCGACCAGTGTATTTTTGAGATCCGCGACATCATCAAATTTTTTATCCTGTAAATAATTTTTTAAAGCTCGAAACAGATGGTAGTCGGTAGGTGCTAGGTCTGGTGAATACGGTGGATGCGGTAGAACTTCCCATCCCAGCTGCGAAATAGATTGTTGTGTCATCTTAGCTACGTGGGGTCGAGCATTGTCGTGGAGAAGCCGAACTTGGAGACGTTTACGCCTTTTTTGTTTGATAATTTCAGCCAGCTTTTGCAGTTGTGCAGAGTAAGTATTTGCATTTATCGTGGTGTTGGATGGGAGCAGTTCGTAATATAGCATGCCCTCAGAATCCCACCAACAACAGAGTAAAACTCTCTTCACTTCACGGGGCAGCTTAGGGGTCGGATCTGGTTTTTCTCCTTTCGGTAGCCATTGTCGCTTACGTGTGTAGTTAACATAAAGCACCCAGCTTTCATCTCCAGTGACTATTTCTTGAAGAAAATTCTTTCTGTGTGGCCGTTGCAGGTGTGAAAGACAGATGGACATGCGTGTCGCGTTGTTTGATTCGCTGAGATCGTGTGGTATCCAAGAAGAAACAACTTTTCTGTATCCGAGATTTTGCAAATGTTGGAGAATCGTGGGATGGCTACAGCCGAGTTTGTAAACTAATTCCCGTGACGACGTATTAGGCTTTGCCTTTGTAAGTGCTCGTAGTTCTTCATTGTCAACAGTTGATTTCCTGCCGGACCTAGGTTTGTCTTCAAAAGATGTATCGCCAGAACGGAAACGCTGGTACCAACGGGATATCGTTGAATGATGAACTACGTTGGCCTTGAACACACTACACATATTAGCGGCTGCGGTTCTTGCAGAACGCCCTTGTAAAAATTCGTAATATGCAATCGATCGAAGTGCACTATGATCCATCTTCGCTCGTACTGTCTGCGTGGAACAACTGACTCGCTTATATACCCTATGGCATGGAAGGTTCTAGACTAGTCTTGAATATACTACTCTCGAATGTTGTAGAACTTCGTTAGAAGAAAACATATTTTTATCGAAAGGAAAGTGTCGCAAGACTTTCTTACCAACCCAATAATCAATAGAATTAATTATTTATTTGCTGCATCGAAACGAATATGCCATGGGACGTAAGTTTTTCAATTTGTTTTAAATCTTAAATAAAAGGTGAGCATTAGAATGATCATCCACGATATCAGTGGAACGAATATCAGATATCCAATGGAATATCCATGGATAGAGTATCAGATATTCAACTGATAAGAACAGATACTACACTTTGATCTTAGCCACATGCCAAGAAGCGATACTTTTTAGAGTTTCTCCGGCGTTTGAGTAGATTTTCGGTTCGCGCTACGCTTACGAGAAACGAGCGCACGTGCGGCTTCTAGCGGTTACTCCGAGAACTACGGGTTTCTTCACACTTACAATTTCGGTGGCGCTCGGAAAAATGCGCAAGAAACAACTTTTATTTTCGCATAATTTTTTAACCCATTCAGACATATGCTCAATATTTTTTAATAAAAATGAAATATTAATATGTTAACGAATAATGTACTTGGAAAATAATATCGAATGTGGTGGAAAAAATAAAATAACATATTTACTCAATAGAAATTTTATCTGAATCAAACGAACGAAATTCAATTTTTCTCGTGTACTCGAATCAACAATATTCATGTTATGAATTGAAACGCTTTTTTTGTTCGTTGCAGAAAATGCATTCAAAACTATATAATTATTTCGCAATATTTTTTAAGATATTTTCAATAATATATTGTTCTCGGCTAACAATATATCTTGTGAATGAAAAAAAAACTTTTAATTTTATCATGTTATTAAAGTCAATAGCGTTTTGTTTGGACTAATAGATCCGATTATTTACACCAACAATTCTACAATTGAATCAACGAATTTTCATTCAATAAAACCATTGATATTGGATCAATTATTTTTTTCTCAGTGTACAATTATTACTTGAATTTTACCGGCATTGCAGTGGAGGACATATAAGGTTTCAATTACAAAAAAAAAAAAAAACAAATAAAAAACAAAAAAAAACAAACTAGTCATCCCGCGTACTTTTTTATCCGGTAGCGCAGTGCGCATGTAATATGCGGTACCTGTGCATCGTGTCGCTGTTCATCCTCAGATGAAGATCCCTCCCCGTGTTTTCGTATAGAGCGCAGACCTGGTAAAGGCGTGTCGCTTAATTAAAACGTTCAGCTTGATCGCCATGAGCCGTGCTATCTTCATAGCTAGGCTGTTAACTTAAACCGGTACACATTCGGCACGATAAAACTCGTTTCCGGATATAACACTCCTCTACACATTAATATACAAATAGGCACAGTTGTTTTTTTTTCAATCGATCAGCTATTCCCATAAACATCACAACGTATCAGACAATTTTATGCCCGCATTCCAAAAATAAAAAAAAAACACGAAGAACCAAACGAACGAATACCACCGAGAGTGATAAACCAATTCGAGAAATTAACCAGCACCTAATTTTGCAGTGCGCCGGACTTTCCTTCCCCGTTCGGTTCTCCTAATCGGCCAAAATCAGAATTACGGAAATTCGAAAAAAAAAAACCTGTCGCGTCTCTTTAGTATCTCCTATTCCCCGAGTTCTGAAGCAGTGCAACGGTCGTCGAAGCTGGCACAGGTTTGCCTCGTTTGATGAAAAGATGATACCCTTTGCGATGACGTTTACGCTTGCATCGTTGGAATGTAACGATTTTTTTGTTGTCCATTTTTTATTCCTTCTTTTTTAATGTTTTCCAAAGTCTTTTCTTTGCAAATTACGTTCGTGAATATCCAATAACAATACGTAAAGATGTATTAGGGATTGTCAGTCCCAAAGGGCCGAAAAAAAAATTGAACAATTAAAAAGAATTAATTTTCGTTGCATTGCAACGGTGCAAACTTCAGTGTCATCATTTGCGAGTGTACTCGAGGCCACTTTTATTTTATCTTGTGCAGTATCCGTAAGCGAGGTAAAGGGAAGGAGCGATTAACGAACGGAGATCGTTTCAGCTGAGCAATCTTTTTTCCCAATGTTTATGTTTGTGCAAAATAAATAAATGAGCAATTGAAATATATATATATATACACGCGTATATATATGCCCCTATATGTAGTCAGGTCCGAGAGTACCATCCTCGATTTTCACTCTGTAAAACCGAGAGGAGAGATCGGAAGGGAAAAAGGAAGAGAAAATACTTGCATCACAATATGGTGTTGAAGTTTGCATCGTTGGAACGCAACGAAAGCTACCTTTTTACTTTTATTTTCCTAATATTTATTATTATAGAAGATTGTTTTTTATTATAGGTTTACATTGTCGATCGCTAAATAAATTTCGTGAACAATGGTTGACGGTTTTTCTTCGGCTAAATCTGCCAAAAGAAATTAAAGAAATTCAGAAATATTAACCCTAGAACGGTAACCTGGGGTGAAAGACCACCCCAGGTGAGTTTAAATTTCGCGCCCTTTACGGATTTTTCATGTTTTTCACTCTTTTACGTCATTTTTTCATTAACTTTTCCTACTTCAAGCGGAATCGCCATAGGCCTACGTGATTCTGCATTAAGGCAGGATTCTACTTTGAAACTTTGAAAAAAACATTTTTTTTTTACATTTTTCAAAAGTAAATATGTTCAAGAATGTTCGGTCAAAATTTTATAAAGTTCCAAGCAGTCTAACTATCCTTTTTCGCCTTTCGAACGCACCTACCTGAGCGCGCTATTGTGACCCGCCCGGCGCGCGGCCCGGATTCACCAAAACTTTAAACGCGTTTTTCTCGAAACGACATTTTCAAGTACCGTGGTCGTGATAACTCAAAAAGTACTGAACCGATCCTTATGAAATTTGGAACACATATTTTATATGTGTGTACCAACCGACCTAACTATAATCAACTTAAAATTTTGATTAGAACTATTTTTTTATTGCAAAAAAAGACCCAAAAAAAACATTTTTTTTCGTATTTTAGCCGCCATTTTGTTAATTTTGCACGTATATAAAATATTCTAGTTAGGTCGGTTCCTGAAGACATACTGAACATGAAACTATTTGATTTTTTTGTTTCAGACCATCCGTCGGGAAGATTTCACGACCACGGCAACGGTACCTGCTTTTTGAGGCGTTGGCTTTAAACATATTTTACGTGTACAAAAAATGAATAAAATACATTTAAAATTTTTTTTTTATGTACTTAAAGAGTGTATTTATTGAACAGTTTAAACCCCATATCGATATCTTTAATAGTATTCTCAGAAAAAATTCACGAAAATAGCGTTTTTTTCATGGTTTCAAAGTAGAATCCTGCCTTAAAAAACAAAAAGAATGACCCCAAGTTGAACTTTTTTCGTGAAATTTTACCGGAGGTATACATTTTTCAAAATTGGGGTGGTGTATCATCCCAGGTTACCATAATAGGTAAAAAAATAAGCTTACCATTCTAGGGTTAATTTTCATTGCACTCCAACGATGCGAACTTCAATCTCATATGGCAATTCACGCATCTCAGCCAGAGTAACGATGCAGTGCAACGAACTAAATCAACAAAGTTGCGGAACTGCAACATTTCCGTATATTCGTGTCCTTCTTACAACACAGTCACCCCAGTCCAGGGTTCCCCATATATATATATATATATATATATATATATATATATATATATATATATATATATATATATATATATATATATAGTACATACGTATATATATATGTGAGTATATATACAGAGCTGAGAGATTTACGCACATGCATAATAAACATCTTTAAATATATAAAATTCTACTGTTGGTTATATAAATTATTTTATTCCCCTGTACGGGAACCCTCCCGTAATATAGGCAACTCTAACGGCGAAGCTGCGAGAAGTCTCACGATTTATGGAGGAGATAAAATGTGAGTCACAAAAATTGTACGCGCGTTCAGCTCAAGTATAATATATTTTCATATATATAGCTAAAGTATATATATATTTTTCATTTGTTTGGTCAAGATATTTCGTATTCATTAATAAGGGACGAAAAAATTAACAAAAAATTAATTGTACTTCGATTAATATTTCTTTTTTCCAATTTTTTCTCATAAAGAAAAGTATAATATATACATAAATTTCTCTCAGCGTAAGGAATGGTTGGCACCGGTTTCACGCAGGAAAGAGTTTTGGGGGTTTACGGAGTTGGGATTACAGCGAATCGTGCTCGTTATCCTGATGAGTGGCGCAACTGTGAGCAACTTCCGAGTTATTGCCGCAAGACTGATGGACCGAGTTGCCGTTACGTATATTTTTATTTGTATGAATGTGTACCGGGACGTTAACGGGTGGATGGGAAAGCAAATCCATAAAGGATGACCAATGGCTGCGACGTCGCGATAAATCCAAGAAGCTCGAGTGAACGATCTCGGAGAGCTCGTTCGGGACTCAAACGCACAAGCGAGATCGCTTACCGAGTACACATCGCGATGCGCGTCTCGAATCCTATTTCCGGGCGCGAACGAAACGATTCACCGGGCATTCGATAGGTTAAACGTGATGATCTTATGGATGTACACAAATATATGGAAATTGACGTAATTAAGTTATACGAAATTTAAAAGGATTTCGGGGTAAGTGGGACGACGTAATTTGTAGTCGTATTGACTTAACGTGTACGTATAATTTTTATTCGAATAATAATGATCGAACGCTGCTAAGAGATATCTCATAATCCAGAGACGAAATATACACGAAAAAAAATGTTGTAAAATAAGAAAAAAATAGTTGGAATCCAACGATGTAAATTTCAGAACGCTGACTTTTAAACACCGTAGATCCGTGCGACTCTCCTCGCTATTGGGGGATGCTTTCTCATAGGGGGATTCAACATTGTGTATTTCGAATAAATACAACACCGTTTCAAAATCACCCGTGCGGAAATTGTGGTAGGTATCCAATTGGGTTTCCATCCTTGTCCCTACTTCCTGATGGGAATCCAATGGGTCATTGTATTGGAATTCCCCATTGGAATGTACGAATCCAATTTGAATCCTAAAGAATTTCCACATCATCGAACAGAATCGCATACTATTCTTGGTGGATCCTTTCGCATGCTGTACGGTGAGTTTGCTAAACCAAATATATACGAAATGAGTAGATCTTAAAATAGTATAAATCTTATCTTAAAAAGGTGCCGTAAAACAGGGCTACTTTGACATTCAGGGTAACTTTGACAGTTTTTGAGGCTACTTTAACAGAGCGCCAAAATACGTTTTAAATGTGTGCGCAGCGAGCCCGCTTGATCATCTGTGGCGGCGGGTGGGGGGAATAACCCTCTCCGCGGCACGCAGTTGAACTGTCGTAAATTCAGTCCCGGAACTAAGAGCGAAATATTTTCGTTAATTATATTATTTTTAGCAGTCAAGTGCGGGGGGGATTAAAAAATAATTAAAAGAAAAATACAGGCGAGCTTGAAAAAAAAAATTGGTTTTTTGACCATAATGTTCATCTCAAAAGTGATATATTTTTTACAATTTTCGATGTATCGAAAAAAGCGAAAACTTGACTGTTGAAGCAATCTAAGAAGCTACAGTTAAAATTTCAAGGATGCTGAAGTTTGCATCGTTGGACTAAAACGAATTTAATTTCATTTGGCACATTTCACCGACAAAAGTTCTTCAATTATTTTAAAGATATTTATTTAGCGATTTATATTATGAATCTATCAAAAATGATCGCCTATAACAATAAAAATATGGAAAATAAAATGTAAAACGAAACTTTCGTTGCGTTCCAACGATGGAAACTTCAACACCATAAATTTCAAGTCGATTGGACGAAAATTGTTCGAATTCTACTGCCTTAATAACGATGACAATTTGGTTATAAAAACCGTTGTTTTTCATTTAATTCCATGCATAATGCATAAAATATTATATTTTTTATCAAAATGATTTCAAAGTAAATCTTAATCTTTGACATAAGTTGCATTTCAATGCCCTGTCAAAGAAGCCTAACACTCGGGGCTACTTTGACACTTTAAAAAATGTATATATCAAATTGTGAAGGGGTGGTGGAGGCTTGACTTTCTTATATAATACATTTGGTAGCCAAAAGACACACTGTTCTATTGGAGCAAGAAAAGTTGGTATCTTTGATGTTAAAAAACAGTTACCTACAAAAAACTTCTAAAACCTGTTCAAACCCTAGCAATTTTGGCAACTGCGAAGCCAACCAAAAATATCAACGGTTGAATTTGGACAGCTTTACAACGATAAAGTCGACCGTAAAAAAAATCCTAATGGTTGATTCAACGGTTGTTTAACCGCGGCCATTTTGTTTTTGCTGGATGGTTGTCTCACTCCGCGGCACAATCTGTTGCGAATATCTCCCCCCCCCCCTGTGTTTGATTACTCAATTCTCCGCAAATCATCAATTTAATTATCAAGACAGTATAATTTGATTAATCATTAAATATATTGCGTTGAGTCAACCATCCACAGAAAACGCAGGATAGTCGACTTTCAAAGATGAACAGTTGAGAAGCTGTCCAAATTCAACCGTTGAACTTCTACGTTGAGTCAACTATCTTTTACAACCAGTTGACCAAAATGACAGGGACGTAGCCCCGTTTTACGGTATAAATCGCTTAGAAAAATATATCTTAAGATTGGATTTGAATCTCATCATTGAATATCCACTGTAATTATCATTTTTTTAAATTTATTTCACTCCCCTTTGACATGATATCACCACACACGTACACGTTCACGAAGCGTGCAGGTTATGTTTTAAGACGCCGAGTTTTTTTCTCGCGACTATTCACATATTTTGGATACGAATGTGGTAAGAATTCTCAAACAGCATTCATCAAGGAACGCCGTTTGAATCCAACTGAATCCCAATGAGGACTCCCTATGTGCGGCGTCCCTAACAAATCCCTATAGAGATGTGGATGCATCTTGGGACTCTCCAACGAATTTGTGCACGGGTTCACGAAAGGATTTTTCTTGGCAGACCCAACAAATTCCGGTTGAGAATTTCGAATGAAAATTCCCAAACTACGTCAATCAGGAAAACGCGCGGAATCCACTTGGATTCCAAAGTGGACTCCCTATGTGCGGCGTCCCTATCGAATCCCTATAGGGATGCGGTAGGATCTGGGGACACCCCAATAAATTTCTGCACGTGCGATTCGATTAATTATTCTGAAAGCTCCTGCTAAGTCAAGTATGGCGTTGGAGTTTGCATCATTGGAACGCACCGAAAGTTCTTCTTCACATTTTATTAAGGGGTTGAACTTTGCATCGGTGGAATGCAATGAAAATGAATTCTTTTTAGCTGTTCAAAATCATTTGTAGTGGTTTAGGCTATGAAAATCACTCAAACGTTTTTGTAATACATATTCGTACTAGAGATCGACGATCTCGATTGGCAAAGAAAAGACTTTGGCTAATGATAAAAATAAACGAATGAAAAATAAAACGAACTTCAACGTCATATTTTTTTTCCTTATTTTTATTATTACAGAATATCTTTTTATATATATTATTATATTGTAGATCGCGGAATAAGTGTCTTAAAAAGTGATTGAAGGATTTTGGTGGGCAAAATCTGCCAAAAGAAATTAAAAGAAATGAGAAATCCTGATTTTCGTTACATTGCAACGGTGCAAACTGCAACCGCACATCGACACTGAGAGAAAAAAACCAATTGAATAAAAAAATACATCGGTTGATCCAAATAAATGTGTTGCTGTAGAGTGCCACCGATATATGAGATTGTTACAATACTATAAAATATTGGAAAATTTGATTGATTTAAATAACATATTATTTTATTTGAAAAAAGCTCTTCTTTTCTCTGAATATCTACATTATCCTTCAAATAAAATTATATTCTATAGAAATCATTCTTTATACAATCCGTAGATGTATGGATAAAATAATTAAGCGGTTGCTACAACATTTTTTATTTGGTACAAAAATATAATCAATAGAATTAATTTTTTCTTTACTGCATCGAAACGAACATGCCACGGGACGTAAGTTTTTCAATTTGTTTAAAATCTTAAATAAAAAGTGAGCATTAGAATGATCATCCACGATAATAGTGAGAGAATATCAGATATTCAACTGATAAGAACAGATACTACACTTTGATCTTAGCCATCGGCCAAGAAGCGATACTCTTTATAGTTTCCCCGGCGTTTGAGTAGATTTTCGGTCCGCGCTACGCTTTACGAGAAACGAGCGCGCGTGCGTCTTCTAGCGGTTACTCCGAGAACTACGGGTTTCCTCACACCTATAGGCCTCCGAAGTAACTTTCGTGGTGGCGCCCCGTAACGGCTGCCGGTGGCAAAACTTGGATTGGCGCATGGCGGTTAAGTCAAACCGGCACAAACACGAAAGAGCTAGGCTTGAGCAAGCATCATCGATTGGACACCTGATTTAAATGGCGACCGGCATACTGCACTAGCAGACGAAAACCAATCGAAGTTTTGCCAAAACTCGCCGCAAGGGTGCGCCACAAGAGTTACTTCGGAGGCCTATAATTTCGGTGGCACTCGGCCATGATTTGGTTTTGGAATTTTTTCAACCAAATGCGGAAGAAACAAATTTTATTTCCGCATAATTTTTTAACCAATTCAGACGTTTGCTTAATATTTTTCAAACAAAATAAAATATTAATATTTTTCAATCAAAATAAAATATTAATATTTTAATGAATAATGTACGTGGAAATCAATATCGGGTATGGTGAAAAAAATAAAATAACATGTTTACCCAATAGAAATTTTATTCGAATCAAACGAGCGGAATTCCATTTTTCTTGTGTACTCGAATCAACAATATTGATGTTATGAATGTAAACGCTTTTCTTGTTCGTTGCAGAAAATGCATTCAAAACTATATAATTTGTTCGCGATAATTTTTTAGATAGATTCAATAGTATGTTCCTCTCGGCTAACAATATATCTTTTGAATGAAAAAAAAAAACTTAATTTTATCATGTTATTAAAGTCAACAGCGTTTCGTCCGGACTAATAAATCCGATTATTTACACCAACAATTTTACAATTGAATCAACGAAATTTCATTCAATAACACCAATGATATTGGATTAATAATTTTTTTTCTCAGTGTAAGAGGCACGCAATCAAGAGAATTTTTGGCAAGATTGTGAAGGATTATTTTGCGGAGCGTGATGATGAGAACGTCCGGTGCTTTCCTCCAGGCGGGAGCATTTTTACTTGCAGTCAACCGCGGCAGGGCAACAGGTTAGGAATGTTAAACTCGCGGCTCGATAAACTCATCGGGCGCTGAAGAAGAGGAAGGCTGGGGGGGGGACCATACTGGAGATATCACACGATTATTTATCGCATCGATTCGCAAGATCTACGACTGTCGGAGTTTCCTCGTGCCGCGTTCAAATCTACGAAAAAAGAACGTGACATGAAGACAGCGAGAAAGAGAGAAAGAGAGAGATATCAAGAGATCGCTTGGAAAGAGAAATATCGTGCAATTATTCGCTTACTGCAAGTCGACAAGAGTCGGAGAGATAAAATAAATGATCACTTATGGTCCTGCACTTCAGGGCTCTACGCTCCCCTCTGCCCCTCTCTCTCTCACTCTTTCTCGCAAGGTGTGAAGGTATGTTAGGAAGCGACACCCATTCCCAGTCTCGGACGGAAATCTTTTCCTCTCACTTTTCCAAGTACCGAATAAATACTTTCTCGTAGCGTCGATCGTCTTTTTTTTTGTTCCTTCTTCGATGTCTTTACAGCAACCGCAAGCCGCGGATGCGCCTGATATACATTGCCGACACATTGGTAGCACACGGATACGGGAGCTCGAAAAATTTTAGCGCGGTCTTCGACGGCCTCGATCTTTTCTCGTATCGCTCAGGGAGTCGAGTCCGTAATGGCCTTTTCGAGGTCCTTCGGGGGATACGATGTTGGAACATCGATTGTACATATCGAGACGATCTCTGCCTCTCTCCTTGTCCTTCGCTCGCTCTTTCTCATTGAGAAGATAAGCTGTTCTTCTGGCTCAACGAACCACAGCTACTACGTACTTATCTTTAGGGTCATATAGTATCAAAGGGTTTGCATAAAGTGGAGATTTAAAAATATGATTTATTATTGCATATTTTCGTATTAACATCAAATTGCAACAAATATTTTGAAAGAATTCCAAAAGATGACATACTTATGACGATTATTGTGAAGGGTCAGATCGCCCACTGCGCTGGCGAACCGCCTCCTTTTATGATGTTGCAGTTTGCATTGATGGCACGCAATTTATGATGTTAAAGTTTGCATCGTTGGAATGCAACGGAAATTAATATTTTTCAATTACTCTAAGGCCTTATATGCGTGAAAAACTTCAAAATGTTTCATTTTTTTAAGTTTTTGATTCTATTAGCCTGAACGGTTAGGAATATTTTAAGCTTTTCAGAATTGAAAAATTCCAAAAATAAGGCAAGATTGCATTTATAATAGATACCGCGCGGCGCTCCTGACCGCCAACTTCGACGCCGTTTTTCCACGATTCACTTTTTTGAACCTTGTGAACGATCCAACTCTTGAACGAAGGTTCAGATCGCTTTGAAATTTTTACAACATTTTCTTAGTATCATTACATATCGCGTGAAGCACATAAACAAACATTTCAATGACGCAAAAAAATATAAAAAATAAAATACCGACAGAAAATTGAGTGAAAATTGTAAGTTTCGAATTTTTATTATAATAATTTTTTTTAATAATATTGTTGGTTCACACTGAAGATACATTCATTATGCAATTGTAAATGTGTTCATTTTTTTCAGACACCCACATCGATGCCGAGAACTTTCACCATCAACGCGCGCGCAAAAAAAAATACATTGCTTTATTATGTTATATCTCCGCCATTTGTTAATATGTCTGATTTTTTTACATATACTTAACCATGTGCATAATCAATCTGTAAAAAAAACGTTGTCAATATATGCATCATTTTTTTTAACCGCGTCTAGAAAAGTACCTGCGAAAATCGGCGAAATCGCGTATATAAGGCCTTAATTTGTTTTGTCTGAGCTCGCCTACAAAAATCCACTAACTATTTTTTAAGATATTCATGTAGCGATATACAATGTAAATCTATAAAATAAAGATCTTTTTGAATAATGAAAATATGGAAAATAAAATGTCTTTTTTTGTTGATTTAGGTAACGAAAATCACCGATACGGTTTTTTAAATCCTTATTAGAGATCCACAACTTTAATGGTTCAAGAAGTTATCGTTTATAATGCCAAATAAGGAACGAAAATATAAAAAAATAACAAAGATCTTTCGTGAAATTGCAACGTTGCGAACTTCAACGCTATCTCTTTCTATCTTTTTGGTTGGCTAGTATCCACCCTTATTAAGAGGTTGGAAGTAAAAACAATTAATATCTCGGGCGCAGTAAGGACATTCTCATCTTTTTTATTTGCGTTATATATTTTTAGGGTTTACGAGATGCCACGGTGTGAGTCGTATTTCAAAATCGATTCGTCCGATTCACTTCAAATTCGGACAGAGCATAATTTATAACATTTTCTATCGTATGATCGGATGATTTTTTCATCCGATCTGTTTCCATTGATCATCCTTCTCTTGATAACAAATTATTAAAGTTGTTTTTGTTATCGAAAATCGAATCATTTTTCTACCGCTTGCCATTTCCGTATTTTTCATAATTTAAAAAAAGATTCCAGTCATATGAACGTTTTATTAGTATACTAAAACTACATATTTTATTTTTATCTCGGATCATCCCTGCAGCTAGAACCGTATACGAGCCATGCAGCAACGGTGGCACATGGTGTAAGGCGCCAACCCTCTTTGAAAATTTCAAAAAATCGAAAGCAAGCAATACTCGAAGAAATCGACGATGATGAGCAATCAGAAGGGATTTTGTACGGTGCAGGAATTGCCGACTGAGTTTAGGTAAGAGTTTTTCATAGTATAAACTTCAAACGCGTTTTTCTCGAAACAACGTTTTCAAAATCTAGCTCCATCGTATCTCTAAAACTACTAAACCGATTCTCTTGAAATTTGAACCAGATATTGTAAACATGATTCGCAACAGGATGACCCTCGATGGTTTTAAAATTTTGATTTTTACTCTTTTTTTTGCGAAGAACTGCGAAAAACACTTTTTTTTACTTTTTCTCGTTTTTCATCTGTCATTTGGGTCTATTTGTAGCTGGTGTCATACTGGATCTAATGGACTTTGATATTTTTGTTTCAGACAAGCCGTTGCCGAATTGTGATGGAGCTACCTAGCTCACCTATATTTGAGGCGTTACGTTAAACTATAGTTTTTGTACTTAAAAGTGAATAAAAATGAATTAAACATTTTTTTTACTGTATTTCAAGACTTTATTTATCAAGCCCAACAACTTTTATATTCGTATCTTTTATAAAATCCTCAAAAAAAAAATCGCGAAAATAGCCTCTTTCGTGGCTCCAAAGTGGACTGGCCCGTTAAGTAATAATAACCCGATTGTTTATCTACTAATACTACTAACTATGTAGTAATTGTGTGTAAAATCCCGACTCTGCGATCCCAATACTTTCGTCAGAAAAAAATATTGAAAATCGAATGGTTTTTTGGCCCCAAGTTTACGCTGACGCGTTCCCGTGGAAGGTTTAGTGGCTTTTATCATTAATTGACTCAATTTGTTTTTTGTTCTTTTATTCTGGCGATGTGATTATGAGTATGTATTACACAATGTAGAAAACGGTTTTAGAGCCGCTAAATTCCATTAGACAGACAAAGCGCAATAGAGAGACATCTATACAGAGGGGGAGAGAGATAGTGGGAAAAGAAGCAATATTGAGGAGGAGGTGCGAGTGAAATCCGTTTTATTAATTCTCATAACATTTCATGGGTCTGGGTCAAGTCCTTTTGACGCCCCGAAGCATATCGACCCCCGACATATAACTTCCAATCACTCTAAGACATGCAGTCTTGCCTGATCACCAATGCATGAGAGACGACACCAATTAGCCGAAACTTACTGACCGTTGGTTCTTCACGTTAGCTCTACCCGCCAGCTGCTGCCATTTATACAAAGCAGTGAGCAATTTTACGCGTAGAGGACGTCCGCGACGTTTCTAAGGCCGCAATGGAACGCAGTCCAATGTGGTACCCGAATTGTATAGTAGGTGAAGAGCCAATGGATTTCTTAAGATACACTGTCCGTTTACGCAAACCTGAAACGTTCAATCGACGTTATAGCTCGTGCACCGAAGTCAAAGTAAGGAGGCTCATGTATTCGCTTCGAACACGATTGTTCCGATACGCGTACACACGTTTTAAAACCAGCATTAATGGAACTTCGTAAAAAAACGATTAAAAAAAATCGTTCGAAGACGAAAGTATAATAATTCCTCAAGCCAGCTCGACGGGAAGTACTCACTTTATGTATTCCACATGCAGTACCATCCTCAGCTGGTTTCGTATATACCGGGACGTACGAACCGTTTCCTGGCGGCGCGGCACACGCACGGCTCGCACATATCAGCTCACCATCACGTTCGTTCTGAGTCTGTCCAAAGAATCTGACAACTATTACGTGAAACGCAACTGACCCATGTAAGTGTCACGAAGAAACGTTGAAAACTCATCAAAGAGACACTTAACGTTACAAGCTCCGGCGTAGGGACCTCGAGACTTACATTGATACCCGAAAATTCACGGCCAAGGCCGTGAATTTTCCCATTTAATTTCAATGGAAACTCGGACCTACTACACTTTTTTTTGCCCCCACCTAAATAGTATTTTGAAAAATCTGAAACTTGGCATATATCTTTCCAATAGTCATAGGTATTCCTAAAAAAATTGGGTGCTTTACAACGATGGAATTTTCAAAGTACCAGCGCGTCAAAGTTGCGTCTTGAAGTAAAAAATCATAATTTAACGAAATAAATGGATTGATAAATAATATTAAACAATTAGATATACTTACATGAGTTTTTACAAATTGTATGAACTAAGAATTGTTACATTAAACAATTCTTGTAACTTGTTTAAAACAATTAAACAATTGTGCGATTACAAATTGATAGACAAACGAATTTCTGAAGTATCGTTAAACAAATTCAGGAATCATTTGTGGCACCTAAGTCTAGAAACTGCTGCACTGGCATTTTTTGATGAAACATTGTCGAACGAAACGAAAAGACAAATGGTGTCTAGGCTGAGCATCATTAACGACGAAATAGATTGTCCGAAACGAATGGAAGTACGTGACATAGCAAGTTTGCGTAATTGAAATGACGAGTCATTCGTTTCGCCTCAATCGCGGAAATTTTTCGAACGTTTTGACATAAAACAAGATTTTTTAAAGAGTGATCCAATACAGTGGCCAAAAGATCATAATTATAAAACAGGCCTTCAGCTGGTAAAACATCTAAAAGTCGTAAACGATACTGCGGAGAGAGCAGTTAAATTAATTCTAGAATACAATGAAATTTTATCGAAAGATGATGCGCAAAAACATTTAATTTCACAAATTGTATCCGAGAATAGAGCGCAATTTCCTGATGATCGGAAACGTACCGTACTAAGAGATTTATAGATCATGTAAACTCATTGTACCATAGTTGTTTGATCTAAGCTATGTAAATAAAAATGCAACTGTAAATTCGCGTAAAAATAATGTGTCTCGTCATAATTACTGCAACGACATGTTTAATGTAACAATTCTTAGTTCATACAATTTGTAAAAACTCATGTAAGTATATCTAATTGTTTAACTTTGTTTATTAATCCATTTATTTCGTTGAATTATGATTTTTTACTTCAAGACGCAACTTTGACGCGCTGGTACTTTGAAAATGTCACCGTTGTGAATCGCCCAATTTTTTGTAGAATACCTATGAATATAGGAAAGATATACGCCAAGTTTCAGATTTTTCAAAATGCTATTTCGGTAGGGGCAACAAATAGTGTAGTAGGTCCGAGTTTCCATTGAAATTAAATAGGAAAATTCACAGCCTTGACGGGAGTACTTTGAGTTGACCTACAGGCTCCGGCCTTAGCGTATTTTTTAATTTATTTGTTTGAAAACTTTTTCCGCCTTGTCCGCAGGAAAATTCAAAAACACCCACAATAAGGACCACCCTTATGTGTGTGTGTGTATATATATATATATATATATATATTGATCAATATAGATACTGAAATAGTCAATCCTAAATTAAGGAAGTGACACTTCAGAATTTCCATGGAAGAAAAAAAATAGAAACATCGTCCTGCTTTTTAGTCACTGGAGGGAGGAAAAAATCCGAATTCAACCAGGAACTGTGTTCGTTGCAATGAACGTTTTTGAATTTTTTCCACCATATTCTTTTCTAGACCATGCATATATACATATGGTGTAGAAGAGAATACGATGCATTTGTAGCGACGTACGTTACATAAGGATCCAGTGCAAAACGTGAAGCACCAGGGGACGGGGAGAGGAGAGAACTTGCGTTGCGCAGCCACCAAGAGAAGGCTCACCAATTACGAATAATGAGAGTAAATGGCGAGGTGTAATCTTCCCGTGCTCTCGCACCGTGTGCAGCTCGGAAGGAGTTAAATAGCGCCGTTACAAGTGAACAACCCTATATATGTACGAGAGAAATCGAGAGCGAGGAAAACGAGACAGAGAGACAGCAACATAGATCGAGCGAGCCATAAGAGAGAGAGAGAGAGAGAGAGAGAGAGAGAGAGAGAGAGAGAGAGAGAGAGAGAGAGAGAGAGAGAGAGAGAGAGAGAGAGAGAGAGAGAGAGAGAGAGAGAGAGAGAGAGAGAGAGAGAGATAGAGATAAAAGTTCGTTATTTTTTTTCTCTATACTCATCTTGTCCATCTCAAGTTCTTTTTTCTCGTCCCTTTCGGGGCCAGCAAAGAGCAGAAGCTTCCACTCGTCTCGTCGAAATTACCGCAGCAAGTAACTTGTATACAGAAATTATAAAAAATCGGGTAATCTCTATTTTTTACTGTCCCAGTCCCTTACCCCTCTCTCTCTCTCTCTCTCTCTCACTCTCACTCTCTCTCTTTTTCTCTTGGATTCACTCTCGGAAATCGTTGGCAGAAAAACAAAACTTAACGAACGATATATGAAGGTGCCTGTATAAATTTTGCATCGCGGCTTCATTAATGATATTTCAGTACCTCTCCTCTCTTCTAGAGAGAGCAAGAGAGAGAAAGAGTGTGCGTGAGAGAGAGAGAGAAAGAGAGAGGTTGAGAAAGAGCGTAACCA
This sequence comes from Ophion obscuratus, assembly GCA_964007375.1. Lineage (NCBI taxonomy): Eukaryota > Metazoa > Arthropoda > Insecta > Hymenoptera > Ichneumonidae > Ophion > Ophion obscuratus. The sequence goes on from OZ023320.1 coordinate 14,424,227, forward strand.
TCGTGTCACGTTTTGCCACACACACAAACGTCTTTGTTCAATCTTCATCCATTTTGCAGCCTCCATTAAGTAGAAATACATTCACGAAGAAACTTTCAATATTAAGGCCCTAAACGTAATATACCGTACCGGTCAAAAGTTTTCGATCACTTTGGATAATGGCAGAATTATATTAGAATAATATCATTCGTTTTATACAGCTATATAGTATCATCGTAAGATAACAATCAAAATTATCTTATTGTGAGTCTAATCTAATTTTGCAAGATTTATCTCTATATAATTTTCAACATTTTCTTTGCAAGATAAGAATCAAAATTATATTATTCTAATATAAGTTTGCTAATTATAATTAGCAAATTCACATTATATAATTCTAATGTAATAAAGTTATATTATTCTAATACCATTTTTCCAAGATTCTAATATATAATTTCGAACACTATATATCTCTAATAGAATTTCGCAATTATCCAAAGTGATCGAAAACTTTTGAACGGTGCTGTGTGTGTGGGTGGATGTGTATAAATTGCGAAAATTCTCTTTATTGCAGAAAAAAATATTGCTTCGACCAACATCTCGCAAATCAACGTCTTACATGCACCCGTGCAGAAACTTGTTGGGGAGTCCCCAGATCCTACCACGTCCCTACAGGAATTTGATAGGGATGCCGCACGTAGGGAGTCCACATTGGAATCCAAGTGGATTCCGCGCTGTCTCCTGTTTGACGTTGTTTGAAAAAAATTTATTTGAAATTCTCAACCGGAATTTGCTGGGTGTTCAAAAAAAAAAAAATATCCCTTCGTGATCTCGTGCACAAATTCGTTGGGGAGTTCCAATATGTATCCACATCTCTATAGGGATTTGTTAGGGACACCGCACATAGAGAGTCCGGATTGGGATCCAATTGGATTCTGCACTGTTCTCCGATGAACGCCGTTTGAGAATTCTTACCACGTTCGAATCGAAAATGTCTGAAGCGTCACGAGAAAAACTCGGCGTGTTGAAACGCAACCTGCACGCTTCGCGAGCGTGTACGTACGTGGTTATATTATGTCAAAGTGCAGCTAAATAAATAACAAACGATAATTACGGTGGATTTTTAGTTATGTGATTTAAATTGACTTTTAAAATATATACTTTTTTACGCGATTTATACTTCTTTAAGATCCACTTATTTTGTATATCTATATATTTTGTTCAGAATATTCAACATACAGAATGCAATGGGTTCCATCATGAATCGTATCGGATTTTCGATCGATAATGTGGGAATCCTTCAGGATTCAAATTGAATTCATCCATTGGATTCCAATAGGGAATCCCGATTAGCAACCAATGTATGAGCGTGACGTTTCGGTATTAGGCGAAGGAAATAGTTCGTGGCGTTCTTCCCTATAAATGGCTGGGGAAAAACGCCACAAACTTGTTCCTTCACCTAATGTAATGGGTTTTAAGTTTGCATCGTTGGAATGCAACGGAAATACTTTTTCATTCCCGCCTTTTTTCCATTTTTGTGTCATCCACATTTTTTTCGATCATGTTGAGTTGTAGGTTTCCAATCAGGATCTTAAAAAAGTTTATCGTAGCTTTTATCTGCCAATATATTTACTCTACAATGACGTAGGGTATTTTTGATTGGATGAAAATTGACGATTTGGCATTGAAGAAAACGACCATTTTATAGGCAAGAAAACAGACTTTTTTCATAACGACGCCATGTTTTTAGATTTAGATATTTTTCGAAAATCCTACGCCATTGTACAGGAAATACCTTCCAGTTTAACATTTTTTTCCTTTTTCGGTTTCAGCTACTTAATCGGCCGGAATCATGTAAGCAGTGGAGGAAATTGTTTTGGCGCTTCAGAAGGCAGCGCATAAGTCGCTTGGATCTCAATATTTTTCTATAAAAAATTATGTAATATAGGACAAATATAGCCGAATATATTCTTAATTTTCCGAAACATTTAACTGAGTACTTTTCTTCCAAAAAATTCCCGATAATGACCCAAATTTTCAGCGTTCACACTGGTATAGCCCCTTAAAAAAATTTCCTCGGCATAAAAAATGCCAGATTATCGATGCAATGAAACATCAATCCATAAGACTTTGCTAGCAGTGAAACGGAAAATCAGGAAGAAAAAAATGACGTATTGCTTATGGACAAATCACGGAGTTGGTTTGGGCTTGTTTGGGTTTGGGAACAAGTGGGAACGTGTCTTATGCAAGGTGTCCTTTACATGCACACACCCAGATACATACATACACACACATGGATATAGAAAGAAACAGAGACAGACACGGACATACACAGAGAGGAGGGGAGAGAGAGAGAGAGAGAGAGAGAGAGAGAGAGAGAGAGAGAGAGAGAGAGAGAGAGAGAGAGAGAATGCGTCCATGTTTGTGCACGTCGCTAGCGGAATTATCGAACGTTTAAGGCAGTCCCGCCCGAGTTTAAATTCTCTCGAGCAATGACATCCCGCGCTAAAACCGGCCACGAAAGGAAAAAGAGAGAGGAGAAAAAAGAGCGAGCAACAGAGCGCGTGACAGAATGCCAACGTTTCGAACAATTGTAATTGTTATCGTCGAGTTAATAGTCCATGAGATCGGTAAACTTTATTTACACTCGCTTGAAATCCGTCTTACGCTTGCCCGTCGTACGCGGACTCCCGACGAATCGTCATTCGCGAGTCGATTCAAACGGGCGCGTTCGTGTCTCGCACCCTCGATCGTCAGAAGAAAAGTGTTATATACGAGAATCGAGAGGGTTCACTCTCGTTTCTTCTTCTTTTGTAGACATTCATACGCATACGTCTGTACGTCTATATATATTGATCTCGCGACTGTCAGAAATCGCTGAACGATCTCCGCAGAGAACTCTGACGTTCGACGAGAGTCGTAAATTTGTCGATTTCTCGAGAACAACAGTTTACGGTGCTCGAATGTTCTCTGATGTGGCGAACGATTTTTCCCGCGGTCTGCCCCCCCCCCCCCCCGCCCCAAGACTCTTTCCTAAGGAGAAATAAACTTGTATAACGCACTGGGAGAAAAGTGCTTCAAATGAATGGGCGGTTCTTTTTTTGGATTTCCTGCTAACTTCTCTCTGCCTCCTCGCCCCCTCCGAGCAACATCGTCGAATATATATTCAATGTGGATTCCATTGAATTAACGTGGGACTTGCGCAAATACGGTGGCGCGTTTTCTTTGATTTTTTTTTTGCTTTTTTCTTCAGTGCGCTACTGCATTGGGCGACCTGTGAAGTCGTTATGCATCAAAGCGATACGTGCGTACAAACGAATAAGCCTCGAACGCGTTTGGATTGCCATTATCCGTACAATGGCAATCCAAATCTCCAAGACGCCGTAATCGACGTTAGCTGTACATACGATTCTCATTTTCTTCGTACTTCGAAAAAACAGACTTTTGGGGATTTTTCTTCAGAAAAACTACAAAATAAATCGAGATTATAAAAAGGGTGATTATCATACATATCAGTGACTGTATACAATAATTTTTTTGAAGCGATTTATTTCCAAATGGCGACTGTGCAGCGTTTATCTCAAAACTGCATTTTTTAAGTTGGCCGAAAATATAACTCAGACAATTGTCAACCGATTCACTTGAAATGCTGAACATATCTTGAAAAATACATTGTCTATGGAAATACGTAGGATTTTTTTATATTGCATAGTTCATTTGTTATTAACAATTATCTGACGACTTTTTAGGCAAATTTTCGGACAGTGAAAAATTTGCCTAAAAAATCGCCAGATAATTGTTAATAACAAATTCAATACATTATTAATAACAAATTCAAAATAAAACATTCGCTGACGCAGTTTTCTTATAAAAATTATCGATAATGTTATACTTTTTCAAGATGGTACCAACAGAAAAGTTTTTTTCACCTGCGTAAACAAAATACAAAAATGCATCATTTTTGCAGAATGCAGACTTTTTTTTTTGATGATTTCGGTTCTAAAAATAGTGCAAGTTCATGTACTCTCATTAGGAGTTTACGACCTCAATTTGCAAAAAAGGCTTTGGATAATGATAAAAATAAAGTATGAAAAAATGAAACAAAACGTCGTTGCATCGCGTCGATGTCAACTCCACCATGGATCTTTCCACCACCTCTCACTACGAACGTTCTTTCTCACTCTAAGATACATTTTAGGTCCAAATGAATTTTCCTCCTTCTCAGATAATACAAAAAATCCCGGCTTGGAATAGAGCTATAAACAAAACAAAAGACGAAACAAGTAAATAAATAAAAAACCATCGTCGATGTATCTAAAAAACAAAAACAAAAAACGTCGTCTGTTTGCCCAACAATTTTTTTCGGTGTCCGATTTGCCCTCTCCTCTTGGGGCCAGGCTTTCGTAAATTTCGCTGTCGGGAGAAAGAATCGGTGTACGAGGACCGAGCCGTTGGCCAGCGAGGAGATTTCTCTCTTGACCGTGCGCGCCCGCTCCCGGCGTGTATGGCTCGACCGTGGCGAACTTTACGATCGTGGAATAAATTATCGTCGCGCGAAGTACTCGGTTGCACACGTTTGTGTTGAACGTTTAAACTACACACACACACACACACACACACAAATATATATAGATACACACGTATATTATACATACATATATATATATACACACGCACACACGCACGCACACACACACACACACACACACACACGCACACACACACACACACACACACACACACACACACATATATATATATGAGTGTACGTGCATGGAAGTTCGTAGTTTCAAGACGCCCGCGCGAAGTCTCGATCATTCGTCGCTCCGAGCATTTGCCTCTCGCGAAGGCCTCACCGAAGAAGAAAGCTCCGAAGGCGCGATTTTTATAAGAGGAACGAAAGCCAAGAAGGAAGTCGAGGAAGAGGAGGAGTTAGAGGAGAAGAAGAATAATGGGGAGAAAAAAAGGCGCGGTCTGACGAATTATCATATCGAGACTCGACGAGAGACTCCCTCTCGTTCCTTTGCGAGAAGTGTAGGCTTTATCTGTGCTGTAATGCGATGCGTCCAGTATCGTCGTCACGAGACCCCCCCACGATACAAACAACCAGCCACTATTCTTTGGATCACTGACGAGGGACGTGGAAAAAAAAGCCGCGATACATACAGGGTCCGCCAACGTTAAATGCGAACACAAAACGTCGGGACGAAAAGTCCACCGATGTGAGTCATTGAAGGAAGTTGAAGATCCTTTGGGATCGATACTCGAAGTTGAATGCTTCGACGATTTCTTGGTCTTTTTTAATATCGCGATCGAATGCCCTTACCAGAAGATGATGTTGAAGTTTGCATCGTTGGAATGCAAGGAAAGTTTTATTGTTCAATTGCTCGAATTTTTTTTGGCAAACCTTATTCGAATTACATTATCGAAAAATCGTTTTTTTTTTGGAAATACTTTTAAAAAATCCTTTGAACCTTCATAAATATTATGCATATTCGCTTATAGCTGACAAAACAGTTTTGAAGTGGTTTTCGAGCTATTTTTGAGGGGAACCTTTCGCGCTGAAAAGCGCCTGCGGCAATGCCACGCCAGTAGACACGTCCTTGACTCTAGTAAGCCGATTATCTTTGAGGAAAAAGTTACCGACTAAAAATAGTTTTCTTTTCTACCACTGGGTGGCATTAGTTTACGGAAAAGAATCATTACCTGTAGCGTCTATTAACGGGTTATACGCAGTTAGAAATTTCGAAAAATTGTTTTTTTTTTATTGCATTTTCGGAATGTACAAATATGTGAGTATATTCCCTGAAAATTTCAAACCGATCCAGCGAATATTCTCGGAAATACACACATATTTGTAAGGACGTTCGGAGCGCTATAGAGTAAGCGCGCGAAACTTCAAACGCGTTTTTCTCACAACGGTGTTGTCAAAGTCGGTGAGCACGATTTCGCAAAAACGGCTTAATCGATCGGTCTGCAATTTTAACACAACCTTGTCAGATATATTCTTCAGGTATTGATCGAAGGAAAAAGATTTCCGATACTTATTTCTATTTTTTTTAACGATTTAACGAAAAAAAATTCGTCGAAAATCGAAATTGTTTCCTTACAGAGCCACCATTTTGTCAAAAATTAAAATTTCGACTATTCCTTCGATCAATACCTGGATTCATCTATCCCCTAAAAGAATATTTCTGGTTTTTCCATTTTAGATCATTCAAACCGTAGATACTTTGTTCGCCGCCGAACACTTTTTTTTGGGTACCTCTAGGAGACTTCCTACAGGAGCAATATTAATGAATATTATTGAAAATAAAAAATACCAATCTAAAGCTAAAAGATGCCACTACACTGCCTAAAAGTTTTCGTTTTGCCCAAATGAAATCCTTTTCCGGAAAAAAATCGTGAAAAACGACTCTTTTTGGCCTTGCAACTGCGTATAACGCCTTAAGGTATTTCTTTTACGAACCCGAATATTTAACCATTAACTGATTTTCGTCTATAATGAAATAAAAATAAATCCCAATATACTGGTCAAATTTCAAGCCAAGTTACCGAACTTTTAACGAAAAACAACGAATCCAAAAATCGTCTCATTTATACGATGCTTTATGGAGATGACATGCTGGCCACATTGCTATCTAATAATTTATACATTAAATAACTCCAGATGTCTGATAAAAACTGCTCACACGTGCAAAAAAATCTAAAGATGGCGTAACGACAATAAAAACAATAAAATATTAATGATAAAACTTGGAAAAATGTGACCGGCAGAAGAACTTTCGTAGCCGCGACGTTTCAGAAAAAGTGTAGAAATGTCTAAATCTGCTCCAAATTTGCGCGAAATTTGTTATTCCATTTTATCATTGGATATAATAATTGATTGCAACTTATTTTTAATTCAGCGTCACTGTAATTTACGGATGATTCAAAAGAGCCCTGCTTATCCCCCCACAGAATACGGCCCTCCGCAAAAAGAATACCTTAAACCATTGACTTCAATCACGTGTCGCGATTTTTAACAATGTTTATTTATAAGGTAAAATATATAAAACGTAGTGTGAGAGTTCAATACAATAATGTCCGAATAACGTTCTGGAGAATATTTTATATCCATATTCATAAGGTTAGCTATAGAAAAATGCTTCCGTCGTCGTCGAGATGTAGCGTTCTATTGTCTCCGTTATTACACGCCGTCATCTCCCAATGATGACATGAGGCCAATCAACTGTCGATCCCTTGTTCTAGTCCAGTGTTTGTCAACCTTTTTTATAAGGCGGCACACTTGAATCTCTATAAAAATTTTACGGCGCACCTTCGTATTGGACTTCGCCCCGCGCCGCACGCCCGGCGAATCGACACTCGTCACGATCGGCGCCCGGGTATTATCACGTGATACATACGAGGGTGGGGTGAAAAGTTCCGGCCTGACCAAGAGATGGTGCCGCTAGGTCTAGTTTTGGAGCGGCGTCCTACAGTACCATTCCTACCGAGCTTGTATGTACAGTTTCAGCCCAATCGCTACGTTAGTTTGCGTTTGAGAGCACATTGCGCGAGACGCTTCCGTTGTTGTCGTAAAAATGGAAATATTGGAAAAACGTGCTGTCATCAAATACTTCCATTTGAAAGGTTTTACACCAAAACAAATAAAAGAAGAGATGGATTCAGCACTAGGAGACTCCTCCCCATCATATTCAACTATTAAGCAGTGGGTTTCTGAATTTAAAATGGGTGGTGTGAGCACCTCTGACGAGCCTCGCTCAGGACGGCCCGTTGAAGTCACAACTTCAGAGATGATTGAAAAAATCCATAAAATAGTGTTGGAAGACCGCAGGTTGAAAGTGCATGAGATAGCTGAGACCTGTAGGATGTCAGCTGAACGTGTGCGAAATATTTTGCACAACCATTTGAACATGGAAAAGCTGTGTGCAAGGTGGGTGCCGCGTTTGCTAACGCTCGACCAAAAACTGCTTCGAAAAACCATTTCTACCGACAATTTGGCGCTGTATAGGCGTAATCCAAACGAATTTTTGCGTCGATTCATAACTGTTGATGAGAAATGGGTCCACCATTACACTCCTTAAAATAAAGAACAGTCAAAACAGTGGGTTGGAAAAGGGGAACCAACCCCAAAGAAGGCAAAAACCATTTTATCGGCAAACAAGGTTATGGCTACTGTTTTTTGGGATACCAGAGGAATTATATACATTGATTACCTTAAAAAGGGTAAGACTATCACTGGTCAATACTACGCAGAGTTATTGCAACGTTTGAAGCACGAGGTGCACATTTTGGCGAAGAAAAAAGTTTTGTTTCATCATTGTTGCCATGTCCAAAATCCACGAATTGAAGTTTGAATTGATGCCGCATCCTCCCTACTCTCCAGACTTAGCCCCCAGCGACTATTACCTGTTTCCTAACCTCAAAAAATGGCTTGGCGGAAAAAGATTTAAGAGCAACGAAGAAGTTATCGAAGCTGTAAATCAGTATTTTGAGGAGCTTGACGAATCTACGTTTAAAACTGGTATAACTAAATTAGAACACCGTTATGAGAAATGTATCAGTGTTGATGGAGATTATGTTGAAAAATAAAGCAAAAAAAATTTTTAATCATAGTATTTCTTGGTCAGGCCGGCAACTTTTCACCCCACCCTCGTACATCCGCCTATTTTTTGGCGGCACACAAGAAATACACTCACGGCACACCGGTTGAAATTCACTGTTCTAGTCTTTGTCTAGGTCTCCGCGATTAATGTGCCTCAAGTTAGCATCGTTGCTATCCAACGATTTCTTTCTTTTTTTTCAATTTTTTAATTTCCTATCATGTCTTGCTCTCTTGTTCGGCTGTAGTTGCTAAAAAAATATGGTAAAATAAATTTAAAATATTTTCAATCACCGGGACCAACCCTTACAGAGGGGTGAAACTTGAAAAAGATTCTATCTCCCGCGCGTTTGATATAGTCGTTTTTTTTAATTGGCGTCGATGTAAGGTGGCCCAAAAGGGGCCTCCGAAAAAAAAGTTCAACCCTCTAAACGTTCCGGAAGACACCCTTAGCGGAGGGTGAAACTTGATAAAAAATTATATCTTCCGCGCGTTTGCTATGATCGTTCTTTTTATTGGCGTCAATGTAAGGTACCTCCCAACTTCGTCCGCGGCTCTCGCGTATGCGGCGACAAAGATTTCGTCGTAACAAGTTCTTCTCAAAATCATGTTTTTGAAATCGGCACGCAGCACATTTTGAACAATTTTCGTCCAATCGACTTGAAATTTCAACTGTAGCTTCTTCGATTGCTTTAACAGTCAAGTACGAGCGCTTTTCCCGTGAATTAAAAGTTGTACTCAGTCAAGTGAAAAAGGTCGAATCTCGTTTTGTTATATTCGAAAAATTTTATTATGTTTTCCACACGCAATACGCTGTTGAAGTTTGCATCGTTTCAATGCAACGGAAAGTCTTTTTCATTTCCTTTTTATCCATTTTTAACGTTATCAAAAATATTTTTCGACAAAGTTAGGTTGTAGGTTTCTAATGAGGATTTTAAAAAAAGTTTACGGTAGCTTTGATCAGCCGAATTAATATTTGCGTTGGAAAGAAAAAAAATTTCGTTGCATTCTAACGATGCAAACTTCAACATCACCACGCAAAATAGTATGTTTTATTGTGGTGATGTTGTAACTTCAACATCACCACAAACCCAATACTTTAGCACACCCGTTAAATAAAAAGTGATGGACAATTGAATATTTAAGAACAATGTCTATGTATATAATTGTTTTCAAATATAAGTGAACACATGTTGTCGTAGCTCGTTTATTTTTTTTCCGCCGTCGTATTTCAATGCAATATGCCTGAAAAATGGGATGTCCCAAAACTTTTGCACGCAACTCTATATATACACATTTACGCGTGTCCAATGGAATGCGTCGATTGCCAGGGGCAATCCGTGATCAACGGATATTCAAAGTATCTCTTTAAAAAAATCTGAGCTATATCTTAATTACACCCGTATGTTGCTTTCCTGAACAGAAAAAGCAAAACTGACAAAAGTAGAGAATGCGGAAATTGGGCACACCATCGATGAGAGGAAGAATGTTTCGCGGTGAGGAGAACGAGTTGGAAGGTGTACGTCAATTCAAGGAGCCGTGTTTTGTTGGCACAGCTTCGTATTGTTCGTATAGTGTGAATTGAGCGTGAAATCGAGATGAGAAAATATCCCGTGGCGTGTAATAAGGAGCTTTGCACAAAAAATTGCCACAAAAAGGAAGAAAGCCTGGGATCGAAGACTGGAGCGAAAAAATGAATATATATATATATATATATATGTATATATATGTATACACATATAAAAAGGAAAATGAAACGAAAAGAATTGTTTCCTCCTGCGGTCTCGTTGAGGGACGTTCGCGACCACCGTGCAACGACATCCATCGTGTACGCGAGAGGGCGCGCGCGCGTACCGCAGTGGTGAACAGAGCAGAAGAGTCAGCAAACAAGACCGCCTTGGTCACGCACGAGCGATCTCGATCTCGTCCGTGCGTCTCATCGATCGACATCGATCCGGATAGATCGATCTCTTTCTCTTTCTCTCTCTTATTCTCACTTCCTCTCTCTCTACTCTAGTCTAGCTTTCTTTTTCTGATCTTTTCCACTGCTGCTCCTTTCCGTCCCATTATTTCTCTCTTTCTATCCCTCTCGCCATTCTGTGACTGCAAGAATGTAAAGCCATCGGACTCTTCACATTTTTTTTTCTTCACATTCTTAGATCACGTGGTCTTTCGCAGCGACTGCGATATGACGATCCAAGCGAAAATGAACTGTCATCCGCCAACTCGGCTGTTATCACGCGAATGGTCAAAAAATCGAAGCATCATTAAGGGGGGAGGTACCTTCGGGCGAGGAAAATTTTTCTGACTTTCATAATTTTTTAAAAAGAATTTAATCATTTTTTAGACTTAGGGTATATTTTATTATTACTTTTTGCAATGAAAAAATACTTTTTGGTGTAAATTTTCAAAAACATTTAGGGTTATGTTTAGACAATAAGGTTAGAAAGATTCATACCGAATTTCATCAGAATCGGTCGATTAGTTTTGCACGCGCCAGTTTTGAAAATGCACTTTACAAGACCGTGCTGTACCTCCACCATTTTCAAAGATTAATAAAAAAAATAGCATGAAACAGCTAAAAGTAGTAATTCAACATGCCCTAAGTCTCAACAATGGTGAAGAAATCTTTCCTTCAAGGAGGTTGCTCGGCTATCGTGAAATAGTAGAAATTTGCTGAAATTTATTGAGGATATTTGCAAACAGGTGATACGACTCCGTGTAAATATCAAGTACTTCGTCTGCGTGATTGTTGAGCAATTAATTATTGACGTTAGGCTCTTATACACGGGCGACATAGCAAAATCTTCATGAGAACGACTGTCGCAACATGATAAAAATAGTAAGAATTTAATGAAAATAGGCGGAAAAAATTCTTGAGATTTTTATGAATAATTTTAACGAAGAGTACATCGTTTTGTCTCTCATTATCGAGATATTCGTGAAATAAAACAGGACATTTCAGCTGATTCGCGTACAACGAAAACGCGCCCTACGGCACGTGGCAACTCTGCTGTCAAGTCGGCCATTTTGAACAGGCGCCAAAATTCGAAACGCACAAAATATTGCTTCCTTGCTATAAATTTCTTGCCGCGGTTTCATAAAGAGTATGTAAATATTTTCAATCATTCTTTACAGGAGCTGCATTGCATGTGTTTCGACATAACCTTCAAATCAATAACGCGTCTGTCCCTCGACTGCGCATTCATTTTCCGACTCAACTACTTTTTTCCGAGGCTTTCCAGGTTGTACTTGCTCCAACTGTCGATTGTACTGTTTTTCGGGTTGCATTTTTCCCTTCCATCTTTCCATTTTCGCCGAACAAAAAAACGGAATTCGCGATGGATGTTTCACGATGTGGCGTTCGTATCTGAGCTCAGTGATACCAGGTACTGAGAACTGAATTGCGCGTTAGCCACATTCCAATTTGGTTAATAACTTATCCGCGATGTAAATAAACAAAAAAGATTAATAACATTTCTAAACAGTCAATTATATGCGTTCCACATATTTATTAGCTGAAATTTATTTATTTTACGTAACCGAAAATGTGATTATTCGGGGTTGGCAGCAGTTACAGGCGACCATGGCCGTTTATACGCGAAAAATTTCAAAAATGTTCAGTTTTTTATTATTTTTGATTCCATTAGCTTGAACGGTTAGGAATATTTTAAGCTTTACAGAATTGAAAAATTCCAAAAATTCCAAAAATAAGGTAAGCTTGCATTTATATAGATACCACGCTGCGCGCCCGACCGCCAACTTCAATGCCGTTCTTCCACGATTCACTTTTTTGAACCTTGTGAAAGTTCTGACTTTTGAACGAAGGTTCAGATCGCTTTGAAATTTTTACAACATATTCTTGGTATCATCACCTATCGTGTGAAGCACAGAAACAAAATTTCAATTACACAGAAAAATATCAAAAATAAAATACCGACAGAAAGTTGAGTAAACAAATTTTAAGTTTCGAATTTTTATTATAATAATTTTTTAAATAATATTGTTGGGTTCACACTAAAGATACAATGTTTATGCAATTATAAATATGTTCATTTTTTTCAGACACCCACATCGATCCCGAGAACTTTCACCATCAACGCGCGCGCAAAACAATACATTGCTTTATTATGTCATATCTCCGTCATTTGTTAATATTTCTGATTTTTTTTACATATACTTAACCATGTGCATAAATGATCCGTAAAAAAAAATGTTGTCAATAAATGGGTAATTTTTTTAACCGCGTCTAGAAAACTAGTACCTTCGAAAATCGGCGAAATCGCGTATACAAGGCCTTAAACATATGCTAGAGGGGAACCTAACCGCCTACCCGGGAGCAGCCTCTTAAAAAATCCTGAAAATCAGCCAATTTTTTCCTCGCCTAAAGGTATCTCCCCCCTTAATTCGGGACACCCCGAACAATCGATTGCATCCGCGATTGTCCCGGGGCCCGGCAAGCACGAGGGGAAATTCGTTTCCCGGATATCCGGCACGTTCCTCGACGGATATCCTGCGCGAGGCTCCGTGTCGCCCGTGGGGGGTGCCGACAAATGAGCGGGGAAAATTAATGCCGAATTGAAAAAAAAGACGCCTTACAAGCGAAACACGAACGAGGTAACGTAAAAAATTGCGGAAAAAAAGAAGAAGCACCAACTAAACGTTCCGGGTGCGAGATGATATTCATTGGTCTCGATTGAAATTGAATCGGAAGATCGATGCTACGTGTCGAAACGTTGACACTTTTCGATTTATCGTGTGCGCCAAGAGCCTTGGTCGCAATATAATATTGAAACACGGTACGAAATCACCCCCCTCCCACCTTGCTCCTTTTAAGGAGGAATATTAATTTTGTATACACGAATTTAGAGGAGTTGCTCACATTTATCTCTCCGGTGTTTTTGACACGTCGCGAGCGAGAGAGTTCGCTACGATAGCTGCGGGCGTAGCGACGCGGACGGCAAGCGGCGGGGACGGAGGGGCATTCCCGCTAGAACCGGTCAGCCGTGAAGGACGGGCGATCCGCAAGACGGAGAGAGAAATGGCGCTACGCGCTGCTGGCCCGAACCTCAAAATTAAGACCCACGAGCTTGGTTTATTTTTTTTTCGCCTTTTTTCCATTCGTGTTTTCCATGTTCTCGGTTCGCTTGTACGAATTTTTGTGTCTAAATCGCTGACTGTTTGCGAGATTCGATGAACAACGCTTCTCTTTTGAAATCGTTCTCGTCTCAACGCCAAGGGTCGATTGAGTCGTGGCAAATGAAATTTCGAAACTTCCGCATATGCATACGTTGAAACCACGAATTCGCAAAGTTATAAATAATTGCAATAATCATAACAACGAGAACAAGTGGAATATCAATTAATATTATACTACTGAGTCGGTCGTTATTATAATAATTTTATTATATAATAGATACTGACAATCTAATTATTAAGTATAATTATTATATATCGATAATCATAACAATTATTATTATAACTTATTCATCATCATATTATTATAACTTATTTTTTCAATAGTAATTAATAATAAGCATTATTAATCATTATTATTTAAGAGGACCGGAAAATAATCGGCAATGTAATTTAAAATACGAATTAATAATAATAATATTAATTGTTGAGGGTAAGTCAAAGTACGGAATAGGGCCGCAAGATGTCTACTTGAAATAATGAAGATGAGGGATGATAGTTGCCTAAAAAAATGTAATGCCTAAGGGAAGACGTAAGAGCAATTATAAATGGTAACCCATCAAAATGGGGAAAGGAAATAAAAGAAGCAATGGAAAGCTTAAGTGAGGAGGCAATCTGCCAAGCCGTATAGAATGGAAATGTAAGGGAGCTGGAAAGAAAAATAGAGAGAGTTGTAAAAGTTCAAATTGAACTTTTATAGAATTGAAATTCGATACGATCGAAGTAAGGTCGATGCGTCAACATACTGCAAGAAATACAAGCATAGGAAAGCAGGTATACATATGGAAAAATATTGGAAGGACAAGATTATTAGCGAAGACTTGAAAGAAATGTGAGCGAGCAGATGTGGAGACTTTGGGAAAGGCGGAGAACAAGGGTATGTAGAATATCCAAGCCAAATGTAGAATATCCAAGCAGGCAATTGAAAATGTGAGACATATTTGCGAATGTACGGAAGTTAAGGGAAAATTAGACCATGACATAGCAAATTAACTGCAGCATAATGGTTAGAAAATAGCAAGCGGTTAGAAATTGACCGGAAAATATAAGCAACTGAAAATGCAACCCGCAAAGCAACTATGCGATTACATCAGCCAATTTGAGGATAAGCAACAAGGATATATATATAAAAACACCCAAGTCAAATAATTGATGTAAATGAGAAAAAAGGGGCATTTTATAAACACCCTTAGATACGGAATAAAATACTACTAGTACTCAAATATTGCTCTCGTCATTATCATCATTATTATTATTAATTAGTATTTTAAATTAAGTTGCCGCTTGTTTGCCGGTCCAGATGTATATAGATTATGACAATAATAATGAACATAACAATGGTAATAATAATAGTACTCTTGAAAGCTTGTGAACCTTTAAAAGATAGGGATATTGTTTCCGACACCCTGGTCGATGCAACAACATCGCTGTTTACGAATTTTCCAGGTAGAACTCGATCACTCCAAAACTCTCGACCCGGGAGACGATTATAGACAAAAATTGACTTCCTGCGCTAAATAAGGCCAGGACAAAGTTGGGACTAGGAAATTCGTGACCACCAAACGATTTTGCATCGAACAAGAGCCTGCTCAATCGATTTTAGCGTGAAATGAAAACGCCATGTTTTCTTCCTATAACGTTAAAATATTTCCTGGCAGTAACCATTATCTTGATGCATATCAAAAATAATTTTACATTTTTTGTCGAAATAAACAATCGTGATACACGATCAGGCGAGATGGCGAAAGTTTCGCTGTAGGTGAGTGTCGATCGTGGGGTTGTTGGTCGATCTAGACTGCGGAATTGGAGGATCGCCGCTCGAAAGCCGAGTATTATAAATCATGTCGAGTAATCGTATAAATCGTCGCAAGAGAGAAAGATACATGCATACATACACACGCACATATATACATACATACATACATACATACATACATACATACATACATACATACATACATATATATATATATATATATATATATATATATATATATATATAGAGAGAGAGAGAGAGAGAGAGAGAGAGAGAGAGAGAGAGAGAGAGAGAGAGAGAGAGAGAGAGAGAGAGAGAGAGAGAGAGGGGGGGGGCGGCAGGAGGGAGAGATAACACGATATGGCAGCGATCGTGGCAAAGATCACAGATGGGCCTCTCTCTTCTTCTCCCTCTGTCTCTCTCTAACGCGCTTGCTCCTCTCAGGCTCGCCATCTCTCGGCGTATAATAAACGCGTGAGAGCAGGGCGCACGAGAGACCTGGAGGCCTCGTCCTCAGCATGTTCGATAACACCTCGTGCATATTCCCCCCCATATTACGTGCGCATCGACGGTATCCTGCGATAACT
This sequence comes from Ophion obscuratus, assembly GCA_964007375.1. Taxonomy (NCBI): domain Eukaryota; kingdom Metazoa; phylum Arthropoda; class Insecta; order Hymenoptera; family Ichneumonidae; genus Ophion; species Ophion obscuratus. The sequence continues at coordinate 14,440,350 of OZ023320.1, forward strand.
AAACAATATATATACGCACTCACACTCGTATTCCTTAAAGTTAAGTAGGAAAAATAATAATCGGCAGAAAAAGGGCGAACAAAAATTGACGAAAAAACAAGTGAACAGATAATAATAATGATAAAAATAACAACAGCGTGAATGATAATAGTAGGTGATCGTAATAATGATAATAATGGAAAGATAACATTAAAATGCACTTAGATCCAGGGTGTTTATTTTAGACGCGATAGGGTCCTCGTAGCCAGGAAACAACTGGGGAATTTGCTGAAGACAGATCGAGAGAGAGGGAGGCAGGGAGCGGAAGAGAGAGAACAGCAGTTTATTCGTGCTGGGGAGTTTTCGTTTCCTAAGAGCACCGTGCCAGGACTTATATCCCGACGCTTTGTACATGTATACTCATGTGCTTGAGTTTATTTATGGTGTTGAAGTTTGCATAGTTGCAACGAAACGAGAATTAATTCTTTTCAATTGCTAAAGCATTCTTCGGCGGATTTGGGATAAAAAAACCCTTAAACGTTTTTCAGGATCCTTATTGAACAATATCAACATAAATTGGCACGAAAATATTTTCGCTAATAAAGAATATAAAAGGAGGAAACATAGTTTTCATTGCATTCCAACAATGCAAACTTCAATACGTTGTTTTTTTTACAGTTAAGTATAGCACTGTTTTAAAATAAAATAGTTATAAAAACAACAACAATAATAATAATAATAATAATAAACATCAGCTAATAATAATCATAGTAAACATTAGCTAATTACCGACTCACAGCCGTATTACAAGTATACGCCACAGGCAGTCCAGAATAACGACACGCGCAAGATGTATTTTGACGGAGCCATCTTAACGGACAAGACGATAGTTATAAATCCGCCAGATATACCGCTGATCAACAAACGCGCAAAGACAACAACCATAATTGACATTGCAATACCAAACACAAACAACGTGGAGACCATCCGAGAGAAGATCGCGAAATACTCGAAACGTGCGATGGAAGATGGACAGTGTTAGGATAGTGCCAATCTTATTATCAACGACTGGAGTGATACCGACTCAGCAACGCCCTGCACACTCGGACTCCCGACGCAGACGTATGAACAAATGCAGAAGGCAGTTATCCTCGACACCTGCCACATCGTGAGAAAGTTTTTGAGCACCGACGATACTGGAAATTACGTGGACACCATCAACAACAACAGGGACGAATACGATTTAGTTACTCAAGACCTACACGAGAACGATCTGTTAAAAGTGTGTAAGAGAATCCTACTATATGTCCGTAGGATCTTTATAGGTGCTGGCTGGATGCCGAGACTTGTATAAAGTGCCAAAATAATAATAATAATAGGTCACAAATCAAAAGGAAATGCAGTCCTGCTTCTACTGAGACATGTCACTTAAGAACTCCCGTTTCAATGCTTCTTTGAAGCTCTTCTGAATCTTAAGCGCTCTTATTGTATAGTCTATCGCATTCCACATACGACACGCGGTTGTGAGCACGATTTCTAAATGGGCGTCGCAGCTGTTGACTGGGCGCACGTACTTTCCGCATGAAACGTTGCAATAAGCCGGCTCTGATGTTCACACAATGCATATATGAATGATGCAAGTAACAGTTTACGCCGCTCATCAACCCGTAACCACGCGAACTTATAATATTGGGTGATCCGTTCATCACGCTGCAAATTGAATATAAAGCGTAGGCTAGTGTTTGCCCGCTGTAGTTTTAGGTTTAAGTCCGCAGTTATTTATGTGAAAAGAAGACAGCAGTAGTCCAAGTGAGATGGATCAAGGGCTGATACTAGCATCTTTCGATCGTTTGTGAATAGTTTTCCACGCCAGAGCTTGAGTTGGTATGTGGCGGCTCTCACGGTGTGTTCATACCATGAGAGTGTCCGATGGATGGTGACACCTAGGCATATGACAGAGTCCGACCACGGAATCTCGTCCGGTCCCACTACAATTGACGGAAGTATACCCAGGTAGACAGTCACGATCATTACGCCGTGCATACAACTGATGAAGCAAATTTTATAGCATATTGACTACATGTCGTGGTACAAAGCCTCGAAGTCACTTAGTATCGTGAGTGTACAAAACATTTTGATCTCAATATGTTGTTTACAAATGCATCGTACGTTTAGAGCACGTCGAACTCATATCGCGGTGCTCAAGTGTCCGCAATTAATATCTGCAAATTTTACGTCATGTGGAAGTCATCCAATGACGTGTGTTCATGAATGCACTGGATTAGCACTGGTAGTAGACGTGCCATGCAAGCAATATGACGGCGATATGCATGTTTGTCAGTGAAACATTCGATGGGTGCAACATGACGGCGATATTTATATTTGTCAATGATACTCGTACATCCCACGAGCACAATATGATGGCGATATGCATGTTTCTCAATAATACATTCCATGACGGCTATATGCATATTTCTCAGTGATACATCCAATGAGCGCAATATGACGGTGATGTGCATAAAAATCAACAATGATACAAATAGGCAAAGAAACTAAGAAAGTTTACACACGTGTTAGAATGGCTACACTCAGAAAAAAGATTTATTAAGGGCAAAGAAGTTTGTGTCCCGGCGAATAAGTTTTCTTATTTGTATGTCGGCCTACTACGATTTTGTTAACAGCTAAGAAAATGTTTTACTTAAGTTTATATTCTATATATCTATAGTCTGATGAATTCACTGCATGCATATTCGCGTGAGAACAACTTTGCTTCATTTGGTTGTATTATTGTCAATCATCATGTGATGACAATATGACTTCAAGGGGAGCACTCATAAGGGATACACAGCTGTCAGACTTTCTATGCCGCAGAGAAAATGTACATATGATACCAATATGAGCTACATCGGTCTATCTGGGGTGATGACCCAATCAAAATCGCTTTGGTTTTAGCAGTGTTTAATTTAAGACCACTATTTTCTGCCCATCTATGAATTGGCCCTACGTCTTGCTTGACATCAACGATTTCACTCACGATTTCTGATGGCCGGAAATGCAAATAATGCTTCATAAATGCTGTACTTGCACTTTGTGATAGGTGTAGTAACATTACCAACGTAGATAGAAAAGAGAAGTTTACCAAGTACATGGTGTTAAAGTTTGCATCGTTGGAACGCAACGAAAATCATTTTTTTCCAATTGCTAAGTTTTTTTTGGACAAAAATCAAAGCTACTGTGAACTTTTATAAGATACTTATTACATACCTACAACCTCAATCTATCAAAAGTGATTTTGAATAAGAATAAAAATGGAGAAAAACAAAAATGAAAAAAAAAAAATGAAAAAAAATGTTGCATTCCAACGGTGTAAACTTCAGCACATACCAAATAGGGAGATGACCCAATCGCAATCGCTTTGGTTTTAGCAGTGTTCAATTTAAGACCACTATTTTCTGCCCATCTATGAATGGCCGCAACGTCTTTCTTGACATCAACGATTCCACTCACGATTTCTGATGGCCGGAAATGAAAAGAAATTTCCAGATCGTCTGTAAAAATGCTATACTTTGTGATAGCTGTAGTAACATTACCAACGTAGATGGAGAAGAAAAGTTTACCAAGTACATGATGTTGAAGTTTGCATCGTTGGAACGCAACCAAAATCATTTTTTTCCAATTACCAAGTTTTTTTGGACAAAAATCAAAGCTACTGTGAACTTTTCTAAGATCCTTAGTAGAGACCTACAACTTAAATCTATCAAAAGTGATTTTGGATAAGAATGAAAATGGAGAAAAACGAAAATGAAAAAAAAAAAAAAAAAAAAAAATTTTGCATTCCAACGATGTAAACTTCAGCACATACCAAGTAGGGAGTACCCTATACCGCGGCGATAGTACCCTGCGGTACGCCTAATTGTGGAGAGAGAGAAAAAGCTAGAGAATGAAATTTTTTAAGATTGTAGATTCAGATTTATTGTTAATTCACTGGGACAGAAACGTCCTTTGGCACACCTACATTTTGAATAGGGCAGTACAGAGAATGGTGCGTGACTCTATGTAAAACAAAACCTCTAGATAAAATAAAAGAGAGAGGGGAGAGAGAGAGAGAGAGAGAGAGAGAGAGAGAAAGAGAGATACGTGCATATCTCTCTCTCTCTCTCTCTCTCTCCCACCCTCTCTCTCTGCACTCTCACGAGAAAAACGCGACGTACGCGCCGTTTACATCCATACGCGAGTACGAACGAAACAGAAGAACGCACAAGTCCCCACGAGGGCGAAACGCGCCCGCGAGAGACCGTGCACATCGCGTACGGAGGAATTTGCCCGTCCTCCATTTCGTTCGGACAGCACGCACTGTACACGCGTCGAGCTTACGGGCTGTATGGAACACGGTAGACGCGAGTACGCGTACGTATACGTTCATCCGCGGCGGTTGGACGTTGACACATACGTGTGGCGTACATTCGGTGAGCGTCGAAGAAGTTGTCAAGATATTTACTCGAGCGCCGATCGGTCGCGCGAGTTTGACGGAATTGCACCGCGTACTAACCAAATTGACGATTGCAATCGCGAAAGTTCTTGTACGTCCGTTAATTGGACGGAAGAAACGGGATACTGGTGGCTTTACGTTGGAAGTTCGCGCCCAGACAAATTCACGAGGAGAAATACGGAAACTCCATTTTCGTGGGATATTTTATATCTTAAGTAAATAATAATAATAGTCATAGTAACAGCAATAACAATATGTAAATAATAAAAATAATGACAATATCAAAATAATGATAGTTATGGCAATAATAACAATGATAACAATACGTAAATAATAATAATAATTTCGTGGACACCAACAACAGGGACAAATGCGATTTAGTTACGCAAGACCTACACGAGACCGATCTGTAAAAAGTGTGTAAGAGAATCCTGCTTGACATATGTCCGTAGAATCCTCATAGGTGCCGGCTAGATGCCGAGACTTGTATAAAGTGCCAAAATAATAATAATAATAAAAGCGACAGTAATAATAATATTAAATACGATAACATTTTTTGGGGGCGTTGCTAGAAATATTGGAATAGTTATCATTATCATTATTATTAGTGTTGCAATTATTATTATTATTGTATTTTATTATTCCGAGTTACAACAACAATTATTATTATCACATAATATATAATAACTATTATTGATGTTATAACCAGTATTAAGGGGTACCACTAGGTCAGAAGTGAATTAACTGAAAATTCGTGAAACCTTCCAGGCTTAAGATTTATGATTTTGAGAAAAAAAAATTTGGCGCCATAACTTTTGGCATTTTTCGAAAATCTGGTAAAATTCTTATTACGTCAACAGAGCATCATTTTTTCGGATCAAACTTTGGGAAAATCAATGAAAAGCTTTGGATCTTGAGGCTAGAGACATTTTTAGAAATAATCGTGTTGAAGTTTGCGTCGTTGGGATGCAACGAAAATTCTTAATTCTTTCATTTTTATTACTATCAGACATTTTTTGCAGATTTTAGTTACAAATTTTCAATAAGAATTCTCAAAAATATTTCAGTGACTTTGGTAGCCTAAATGTGTCAAAAAAGTTCGGAGATTTTTTTTTCAGTTTAGTCACGTTTTAGATTGAAATACAAAGTTTCATTAATAGAATAATAGTAATATTATTATTATTATTATTATGAGTACCGTTGCCGTGAACTAGCAACATCGTTATTGTTAGTAACTATTCTCGTAACGCGGCTAGCGCGATGCACGTACGACTCACCAGCGATTAGTCGTGCAGTCGCAAAGTTCATCAATTCTCGAATAATCCAGCTCGAGCACGACAATACATCTGCACAATAACAGCGCTCGTGAACGATCGAAAGTCGCGAGTATAAAATATATCACACTGTCACTTCACTTGAGCACTCATTCGTCAAAACTAATTGCACCACCGCGAAAACACGAAACAATGGCTGACAAACGTCGCGCTGCGTACACTTTATTGCGAAAACAACAGGACAAACGTACGTCCGTTCGGTACGCCCGTTCAAACCCACACGAGTTTACTACGAGAGTCGTTCGCGGCGTCATCGCTTCGTTCGATCACTCGTCGAAATCACCGCGAGCTCTCCCGCTAAATACTATCCACCTACGTCGTGGTGGACGAACGATGATCACTCAAACGTTTTTTTCTTTTCTTTTTGCTACTCACCGATCGTGGAAAACTGGGTCGGAGAACACGTCCGCGACGACGTATCTGCGAAGAAGTGCACGCGAAACCGTCACTTTTTTCGACTATCGCACCCCCACCGTTGGCCGTTTATCGTTTGGAACAATCGCCGCGAGAGCACTCTCGAAAAATCATCTCGAACTACGCAAACTTACCCCCCTCCGCTTCGCTCTTTTTGCCACTGTTGAACCCTATTTCTCGAAGTATACGCAAGAGGAATTGGGAAGTGAATTATGACGGTTGCAACGAAGCGGCGGAATAATTACGGTCTACCGAGAAGATAAAGAACGATCGATCAATCATTCGACCAAAAGGACGACTCTTATCTTCTTTGACCAAACAGTACCGCGAGAAATTTTTACTTAGTATTTCGTCGAATATCTCGTGACGAATGATGTTTCGAATGATCAATCAAAACATATCACTGTGCACTGTTTTTTTTATCGCGTCGTTCATGTCAACGTGATCGTGTTAACGTTGAGGCTTTCGTAGAGATCTTTGGCGCGCGAACGAGAATGTTCGTTCGCGATGTTTCCAGCGGTAGCGCGTTGTCGGTGAGAAAAACTGGACTACCTACGAAGTGAAATCGGGAGAGAGACGCGCATCGCTAAAAGACGGTTGCACCGGTACTGACGAACAAAACCGCGGCGAGGATCGACGGTACCCTTCCAAGAGCGTGCGAGGGAGTCTCTTCGTACTCGCGGTCCCCCTTCCTCGCTACACCTGCTTCGGCCCCCCTTTCTTCCTCTTTCTCATCCCCACCGGCGGCAATTTTGATCGAACAGCTCGAAATTCTCCTTCCCTTCGACGGGCATCGCTCTTATTTTTTTGTCCTATATTTCCTTCGACCGATCGCGTACACTCGCCCCTGTTAATATTTTCTTTGCTCTCGGTGGTTGCGAAAATCACCGTTGTGGCGCGACCGTCGCGAAAGAACGCAAACGCTAGATACATTCGCGAAAAAAAATTCTAAGGAGTAGGGAATATTCTTTGTCTGTAATGAATTGTTTGAAAAAATGTACTTTGACGAGAAAAATAGTTCGCCGATTTTATAGACGTGGATTGATAATTATTTCACGTAGTGGGGACTGAGGGCTTATACCTAGTGAACAGTTTAGAAAATATCGATTTTTGGTTTTCGACGGATTCGCAAGATATATTTTTAAAATATTTTCGACAAATTTCAAGCCGATCCGTTTAAAATTGAGGGAGTTCTGGGGGTTTATAGGTAGCTCCCGCGAACGGGCGAACTCAAAATGCGTTTTTCTCAAAATTACTTTTTCAAAATCGATAACCGGGATATCTAGAAAATCCCTGCTCCGATCAACTTTAAATTTTATAAGCTTCTTTTATATATCAAAAAGTAGTGCTTGAATGAAGGAATTATTTTTTATATATAGTTTTTTTTATTAACGAAAAGAGAGGGTTTTTTCACCGAAAATCGATACTTTCACTTGGGACGGCGGCCATTTTTTGAAAAATCAATATTTCATTAAACCCTTCGTCCGAGTATTAGATAATTTAATGCAAAAACTAAAGGCGTTCGATTTTTTATTTCGGATGTTTTATTTCCGAGCAGGAGTGGTTACCGCGAAGGACGTTTTTAAAGCAGCGCTCGGCACAAATCACATCTACCACATTTATAAATATTTTTGGAAAAACAAATCACAATGGTTCGTCTTTTTTCCGGCCACGAGCTAGATGGAAACCGTTAAAAAAAATAATTCGTATCTCGTTGTCCCACTTTGTGCCGGTATTGGCGCTACCGTCGCTGTACGACTTTCGCGCACGCGTGTTTGTTAGTTTTTCTATTATGGCCTGTTTCGTATCCCCAGTGAAGTTTGTTGTTAAAACCGGTAAAAAATAGTTTGCCAACTGCCACCACCGCAGGTGACGCTAAAGCCGCAGTTCCGAAATGCACAGTGGCAAACCAATTCTCACATTTATCAATACGCACACTATTGAAGTTAATATTTTCGGGCTTTGTCCGAACAGGCGGTTATCGTAGATGGGCTCACGCAGTACGCGCCTGTAAACACTCGAAAGGCGCGTCACCGCTGGCCGACGGCTTTCCTAGACGACAAAGAACGAGCTGAAGCCTCTGCAAGCGGTTGGGCGTTTTTGAGAGCAGTCCATGCTAGACCGTTGACGAGAACACATGATCGAACCGCATATTTTTTACCGACGCTTTATTTTTACGCGTCGAAGTCATCAAGGCCTTAGGCCACTCTAGAGGCCGAAAAAATAGGCTTTTTGGAGATTTTTTTTCAGAAAAATCTACAAAATAAACCGAGATTACAAAAAAGGTGTTTATCATACATATCAGTGACTGTATACAATATTTTTTTTGAAGCGTTTATCTCAAAACTGCATTTTTAAGTTGGCCGGAAACATAATTCATTGTCAGACAATTTTCAACCGATTCACTTGAAGTGTTGAATATATCTTGAAAAGTACATTGTCTATGGAAGTACGTAGGATTTTTTTCTATTGCACAGTTCATTTGTTATTAACAATTATATGACGATTTTTTAGGCAAATTTTTGGAAAGTGAAAAATTTCGTCAGATAATTGTTAATAACAAATTAACTATGCAATATAAAAAAAATCCTACATACTTCCATATACAATGTATTTTTCAAGATATCTTCATGCTTCCAAGTGAATCGGTTGAAAATTGCCTGAGTAATGTTTCCGGCCAACTTAAAAAATGCAGTTTTGAGATAAACGCTGCACACCCGCCATTTTGAAATTAATCGCTTCAAAAAAATTATCGTATACAGTCACTGATATGTATGATAAACACCCTTTTTGTAATCTCGATTTATTTTGTAGTTTTTCTGAAAAAAAAATCCCCAAAAAGCCTATTTTTTCGGCCTCTAGAGTAGCCTAACCCCTTAAGCGACGAGATAAATACTTTGTACGAGTCCATTAGACATTTACCTTTATAAAATATACATTAGTAAGGAATTCTTACTACACTATTATTACAATATAAGAAGAATCCGTCAGATCGTTTCATTTTAAGACACAAAACATTCTATTTACCCGGAGAAAGCTCAATAAGCCGCCATTTTGGAAAGGCACATTAGAGCCATCATCCACGAAAGCGAAGATGAGCGGAGCTAGGAAAAGGCAACAAATCAACGGCTGAGTTCATCCAAGCTGAGCGGAGCGATTCTACGGGTGGTTTTTTCATAGTTCCGCTCATTTCCGCTTTGGTGGATGATGGCCCTCAGATACCTTTAGGCGAATGAAAACGTTCCTGATTTTCATGATTTTTTTTTCACAGGGAAGATTTCTTTACCATTTCTGAGACTTAGGGTATGTTTTATTACGACTTTTGACTGTTACATGGTACTTTTTAAAATTAATCTTAAAAAATGGCGGACGCATGGCACGGTTTTCTAAACTGCATTTTCAAAACTAGCGTGACATATGGATAAAAACCTAGTCGACTGCATTTGATGAAATTTGGTATAAATCTTTCTGACCTTATTGTCTAAAACATGACCCTAAATGTTATTGACAAAAAAACCTTTTTTTCAAAACTGTAGCTATTTTTTTCGGAATGCTATCTTTTTGTTTCAAAGCGTACCATTTCATCGATTTTGAACATTTCTCACTTCTCTTCGTTCATATTCTGTGTGTGAGTGTCAATGAAAGAAAAATCATCGTTGGCTTCTTTTCAGACTAATCCCGCCGCGGCTACGTGTTACGCCGTCTGACAAAATCCGCCGCAACCCGTTTACAAGAGGGTGGCATACCTCCGCCATTTTGTAAAATTAATAAATAAAAAATACCATGTAACAGCCAAAAGTAGTAGCAAAACATACCCTAAGTTGAAAAAACGGTGAAGAAATCTTTCCTTAAAAAAAATCATGAATTTTTCCCTCGCCTGAAGGTATCTCCCCTCTCAAGAACAAAAAAACACTATATCGCCCTCTATACATGTGCAGGGTTGGCGATGAAAAAAAAACACCCTCGAACAAACTTTCTCCCCTCCTTCGATTCCCGTCACTCGTAAATTGACCATTCCTCGGCAGATCCAAATTTTTTGTACAGCTTCACCAAAAACATTTAATTGTATCTAAAATAAAATTGCCAAGTATTAAAAGATGGAGGACAAAGTTGAAACCGAAGCATCGGTCGATTCGAGTGAAAACGACGCGCAAGATCCGGAGAATATGTTGTTCGCCCCCTTGAGGGCATTGGACGAGGCGCTGAGCCGAAGAATTCACGTGACAACATCGCGAATTCAGTTGTGCAGGAACGACCCGAGTTCTACGCAATTGGTGGTGATAGATGGCGCCACGGACGAGAGAACGCTGGAGATTCTGGAAGAGTCGGTATCGGACATAACATGTGCAGAGGGGGTTAGCGACAACGGGCCGAGTATCGGTTCGAGGTCGTTTCAAGGTCGCCCGCCGTTGAAGTCGCGCGAGTCGTCGGCCATATTGACGAACGACGCGGTGAGCGAGCGCAGCGCCCCCGCCTCGACGAGTACGAGCGACTCGTTTTACTCGATACCGTCATGCGCCTCGAGTTTCGAGGGAATAATCGTGCCGGAGTCGTTGAGGACCGCGGAGGATGTGATAGCCGACCTGGAGCGCAACGGGCCTGCGGGATTGGTTCACTTGAGTTCGCTGAGCGCTGCGATCGGCAAGCCGATTCGCGTCTGGTCGTCGGGCAACGAGAACAGCCGAAAAGTCGGTAGAACGCGATCGGGCGAACCGGTTGACATCGAGTATCACGAGCCCGGTCCCGATGATCCAACGGGTCATTGGACTCTGAGGGGAAACGCGGAGCCTCGCGACGACGTTCAGGGCCAGCTGAACGACTGTCTTTTCAGCGTCGTCGCCGATCAGATCGGACGCTTGGCGCCCGAACTACGAACGCGGACGATCGCGCGCATGCGCGAGAACGTTCGCTCATTGGCGCATCGCGTGGAAGATATAGCGAAGCGGGAAAAATGCGACCGGATATGCTTGCTCGTAGGTGGCGCTCGATACAACGGCCAGCGGCCCCAAGACGCCGGAAAGATTATCGACGATTCCCAACGAGGCCGCTGTCATCCGTCCGGACTGCAGGGCCATCCACGCGGACACGCCTCACATCCCCAAGCCACCGGACCCACCGACAGCGTCGAGAATTACTCACGAGGCGGATGGAAAACCGGCTTCCTCTCGCGCGAGGATCAAGACGCCGTCGCACATTTGGTACTCGAAACTCCCGAGGCGCAAAAAGCCATGCAGGAACTGAATCGCGGCGCGACCAGCATAGCTCTGAAATTAACACCCGAACAACTCCGACCTGGAGCGCTTCCCGAAGGCGCTGAATTCGTCGATGGCGCCCAGCAAGGCCCTCCGAAGAACATACGAATGTTTGTCATAGTTCTCAGACACCACGTTGGACAAGAAAACAATCCCGAAGCCGATGTCATGGTCCACACCTTTTATCCAGAAGTTCCCAGATAATCGACGCCTTGCCTAATTCGATCGAAACAGGTGTCGCCGGAAATGAGTATCGTGGAAATTGAGACTCTGAGGATCTGGACCTTCTTCCGCATATTGAGTCTTATGTCTCGCGTTGTCGGGAAATTTTACGAGCCAGGTTAATATTGTGATGACGTTGAAGTTTGCATCGCTGAAATGCAGCGAACGTTCTTTTTCATTGGTTCATTTTCTTTATCATCCAAAATTGCTTTCGGCAAATTTGGGTTGTAGATCTCCAGTGAGGATATTGCAAAACGATTGGTAGATTTTGATAACCCAAGTTTGGCAAAACAAATTTAGTCCATTAAACTTCCGTTGCGTTCCAACAATGGAGACTTCAATGTCATAAACGATGATCCAAGCCCCTAAAGCACGGATAGTTTGACATTTGGCAAAAAAAATTCTACATAAACGAGGAATGTATTAGGACTTGGAATTAATTCGTAGCGTTTTTTAATGAAAAAAAATATATATTTTAAAAGATAAAAAAAATACATTAGCGAAACTATTGCCCCTCGCTTTCTACTACTTTTGATCATCCTTTGGGCAGGGTACGAATACCGTGTCGGAAGAACGCCTCGTGTTTAGATGCAATCCACGAATCGACCCATTTTTGACAATCTTCGTAAGAAGTGAACTTTTGCTCGGACAGGCCATCGACTATGAGCCATCGAACGAAACAAATGATAATCAGAAGGAGCGATATATGAAGAATACGGCGGGTGGGTTAGGACTTCCCATTTTAGTGTTTCCAGATATGTTTGTACCGGTTTTGCGACGTGCGGGCGAGCATTGTCGTGCAGCAAAATGACTTTGTCGTGTCTTTCGGAGTTTTCCGCCCGTTTTTCTTTCAATGCATGGCTCAAGCGCATCAATTGCAGTCGGTAGCGATCCCCAGTGATGGTTTCATTCGGTGCCAGCAGTTCATAATAAATCACACCCCTCTGATCCCACCAAATACAGAGCAGGAGCTTAGACCCATGGATATTTGGCTTTACCACCTGATGTTGATGGTTGGCCGGGCTTAACCCATGACTTTCTGCGCTTCGGATTGTCGTAATGGATCCATTTTTCACCACCAGTGACAATTCGATGCAAAAAAGCGGGAAGTAAAACTCTCCGCAAAAACACTTTATTGTGCATAAATGTTGACATATTCAATAAATTATAAAGTGTTATTATTTACGATTCAAAAAGAGGTTATGTACAGCAAATGACATTCAATGATAGCTGTTTCACGATGAATACATTACTGTCGGTAACAACGAAATACTCTACCACCTACGCCATCTCTTGTAAAACGCCACGAATGTATTCCAACACTTAATATTTGAGAAGAAATAGTACCCCGGCATTTTAGGCAGCAGACAATTTTCGAATGAAAATTACAGTCTGCACTCAAAAGGATACAATCCTAGAGTTCTCGGACTTTTCTATGTACGAGAAAATACGAGTTGTTTTATTTCTCATAAAAAAGTTCGTGTTGTTCTACTGATAGAAGACAACGAATTACATAATTAGAGTATTTTTATATGCCAATGAAGGATACGAATGGTCGGGAATAGCAATAACTTTATTATCGTCAGTCGGAGTTTTCCCCTTATTTACATATGCATTTGTATGTGCCTATCTGTGCATGCGCAAATATATATATATATATATATATATATATATATATATATATATATATATATATATATATATATACACACCGGCTGAGGAAACACTATTGCCAGTAGAAATATTTTCTAACCTATCAGACTTACATTAGAAGAAAACTTTTTTGCAAAAGTTGCATAGTTCGAACAGGGGAACATTGAAATTTCTTTTTTTATCAATTGTTTATACAAAATCTTGATCGATTATCTTGCAATTTGGTGTGTCGAACGTATTTTTAGTTTCTTGATAAAATTATGAAGAAAAAAGGGTAGATCCATTTTAAAAAGTGGAGGTGACCTTGAAATCTCCGAAGCGCCACCACCTGGATGAACCTCGTAGCCACCACATGATGATCCCCTTTGATCTATACAACTTTTGTGAGAAAATATTTCTGCTGCCAATAGTTGTCACCTCACCCGGTGTTTGCACACACAGACCAGGAGAAGCTGAAAAGTTTTCGGCTGAGGGAGTATGAATCCTCGTATTCGCTCTTTAATACTTCAGGCTGAGAACTTTTCAGCATCCATTAATGTATTTGTGCACATATATGTCCCATTTCAATCTTACACCTGATTAATTTTGAAAAATATGGCTCGTTCGGGGGAAATTTAAAAAATAAATCTTTTTTATCCAAAATTCAAAATGGCCGACCGGTTTTTTATATGGGTTCATGAATTTTTTTTTCACCAAAACATTTATCAATCCAGAACTAAATTTTGCTGAAAAAGATTTTTTGATAACGTCCATCATTTTGAGGTTAAAATACCCTTTTTGAGCCGAAGTGACGAATCGCAGAGACCTAATGCTTGTTTGGGTTATCGAACAAACCCAAACAAACTCACCCACGCACTTATGCTAGAGATGTTGAAGACTTTAACTCTTCGTGGTACATTCCGGATAGCGCTAAAATAGTAAAAAATGGCATTCTAACCAACAAATTATGAACGTTATCAAGAAACTTTTCCTAAAAAAGTTGTTAGTTTTGATCTGATACGCGTTTTGGTGAAAAATTCATGATCCCATTTGAAAAAACTTGTCAACGTCGCCATTTCGAATTTCGAACCAAAAAAGGTTTTTTTTTAACGCGTCTTTTTGAACCCTAAATGTTTTATTATACTCAATACTTGATCGGAGCATTATTTTTCGAGATAAACCAGGTGTAACATTAAAATAGGACACCCGGTATATATATACATGGTACTCCAAATAAATTGCAATGGTGATTCACGGTTGTGAGGCCACCCCCTCCCCCGCCCTAAAAACGATAAATCTTGTGTGCGTGTGTGTGTAAATATATTTTTTTTATCATCTCGCACCGTGACCACACCAGGTCAAAACCAATTTTCTCAAACTCGCTCTGCCAATCGTCGCTTCTCCGTCCGCTGATCTCGAATCTTCCGTTCTCGCCGCAAATTCTCCGCCGCTACGTAACACGTCCATAATATCGTCAACATCCCCGTAGATCAGGTTACCGACGTCGACGATTTTCTCCAGTTCGCCTCGGCTGAGAGCAACGCGGAAGGACTTTGTCTGTAGGATTTCACTCAACGAGCTCGTGTAATCCTTGTAACAATGGACGCTGGTGTTTTTAGATAAGCACGGCGTAACGCTCTTGAGTACGTTGAGCAATAAGAATTGCAAGTCTTTGTCACGATCGTTGGTCCTCATAACGGCGTTTAGAATTTCGCGAACTATCGACACGAGAATGACGACGCTCTCGATATCGTGACTGGTCAAATTTGCCGCTACGCCGTTGAGCCAAGCGAGAAGACCGTAGCTCCGCGAGAGAAGCAATCCAGCCCTTGGGATCTTCACCGTTGACTCGATGATTTGCAGTATGAGACGCTGAAAATATAATATGATTGAGAAATTAAGCATCCCGGGTGACTTCGCCAACGATGATGAATATGTTTGAGGGGTAGTGTCTTGTCCAGAGGGCTGGGAAAATACAGTTTTTAGCTTGACGAAGGAGATTTTGTTATATTAACTTTTATAAGATAAAGAAGAATGATGCTAAAGCTTGCATCATTGGAATGCAATGAAAACTCTTTTTGATTCTCTTCATTTCTTTATTTTTATTATCAAAAATCTTTTTTTGCAGGTTTTGGCTATAGATTTTCAACAAAAAAGCCTCGAAAATGTTGCAGTCATATTTGTAGTTCAGACGTGACGAAAAAGAATCAGCAATACGAAGAAAATATATTTCCGTTGCAGTCCAACGATGCAAACTTCAACACCATAAAGCACATGGCCGAAAATGAACATCACAAGGAAGCTTGGAAACTACTTTATGGCCTCGGAATTGTAGATTAATTAGTAGGTCATTTAATCACAGCATTTTTTAGTCGAAGCTACAAACGCGTTTTCCTGAATAGCACGTTTGCGTGAACCTCGTGCGAGATAACTCAAAATCTATCTGACCGCCCATTTTGAAGTTCTGCACACTTTCAGATAACACGATTACCGTCTACTTGAACCTAAATATCCTTGGAGATTATTTGTTCTAAAGTTCTTTTTTATCACTAAATACTAAAAGAGTCGTGAAAAATAGAGCATTTTTTCACACACGTATCATTTTCCGAATTTTCGCTTTTCTTTAGATTTTTTAGGTTTACATGGAGAAGGTGGGTCTTAGAAATCTAAAAATCTTTAGCTCTGATGATTCGCATCAATGCTCTAGACGCTAGGCTGTACGCCGTGGAACAACTCAGGCGGCAGCCGTCTCTGAAGCAAGTGTACAGACGCCATTCTTTAATTTTAAAAAATATTCTTTTTGGAAATTAAAAGATGTAATAATACGTACATAAATTTTTTACTATGTAGGATAAATAGTTTCGACACACAAAAAAGTTGAAAGTTCGCTTATTTTCGGCTGCCTAAAGGCACCTCTCACCTCAAAATAGAACGTACGTAAAATGGATGATAACAGAATGACTAAAGATGTGTCTATCAACGACGTTGAAGTTTGCATCAATGAAATGCAACGAAATTTTTGTTTCGCTGTTTTATTTATTCACTTTCTTAATCATCTAAAACCTTATTCTGCAAATTTGGGCTTTTAATTTCCAATGACGATCTTAAAAAACCTTCAGGTGATATTCGTAGTCCAACGTTGCCAAAAAAAATTCGGGCTACTGAACTTTCGTTGCGTTCCACCAATGCAAACTTTAACTTCACATCTACTAAACTATGCATATGTGGAATATTTTATTCGATTGGGCTAGAATATCCACAAGTCGAATATCTACAAGTCGAATATCCATAACCGAGTATCCGTAAGTGCCAATATCCATAAATCGAATACTCATAAGTATGAATATCCATAAGTGAGTATAGAGTAGAAATGAGTGCCAGGAAATGGCGGGAGGTAGAGGAAAAGTGAGTATAGAGGGAATCCAAAGTAAGCCTAAAGAAAACCCAAACAAACTCACTTATGGGCGGGGTAAAGTATTTATTTTTTTTTTCATTTTAAATTTTTTTTTAAATGAATGCATAATATATCAAGTATATCGTGTTAAAATTTCAAGTCGATCGGAGTAAAATTGACGAAGTTATGAGTATTTCAGCGTCTATTGCTCCATGCCGTTCTCTTCTCTTCTGCGTTTTTTAAACCGTTTTTCTGAGACTTGTCATATTTGAAGTTCGTGTGCACGATAACTCAAAATCTACTGGACCAATCGCTTTGAAATTTTGCACAGTACTTCTTCACATAATTCACCAGGTATTGTCGAGAGCTTTTTTGTTTTTTTAATAATTACTAATTATTCAACAACAAATTAGCCGATTTTTTTTAGCGAAAATCGGGTTTTTGGTTCCCAAGTGCTACGAAAAATCGAAAAATCGAAAAAAAAAATCCTCCCGTCATTACCTCGAGAAACATCTCCTTTAACAAATGCATTTTGATTTTTTTGTTCCAAATGATTCTGTTGCGAGTTATCGTGCACACCGCAAACCAACTTTTTTTCGAGGCGCCTCCGGGGTTTAATTTTCACTCGCTCAATTTTGAATATTTTCAATGCTAATTTAGGAGAATGTTGTTCAAATGTTACTTTATTATATGTAAATTTTTCAATAAACGAACACTATTCGTTACGCCAAAAGAAAATCTTAAAAACATGCCTTTTTTTTCGCGGAATTAACTTTACCCCGCCGTTATCTCTACCTTCCACCATTTCTGACACGCATTTCTACTCTATACTCACTTATGGATATTCAACTTATGGATATTCATACTTATGGACATTCGTACTTATGGATATTCGACCTATGGACATTCGTACTTATGGATATTAGTATTTATGGATATTAGTACTTATGGATATTCATACTTATATGGCTATTCGTACTTATGGATATCCGACTTATAGGTATTTCCAAACAAACCCAAACAAACCGAAACAAACTCACCTATCACTACCTCCCGCCATTTCTGGCACTCATTTCTACTCTATACTCACTTATGGATATTCGACTTATGGATATTCATACTTATGGATATTCACTTATGGATATTCGACGACAGTGGTTTTATTAATGTCAGTCGTCATCATAATTTACCCAAAGTTACCTGCTTTGGGGGAAAAAAAGTAATCCGAAAATGACGTACCTTGGTTACAGGATCGGCCAAGACGCTCGTATAGAAGTCGAGCAGCATTTTGAAGACGACGCACCTAAGGGCAACCTCCATATCGAAGTAAGTCCTCATACCGTCCCTCATGACCTCAAGGATCCAATGTCTGTGTGTCCGATGCTCGACGTCCGAGCTGTGAAAGAGCTGCAGCAATTCCGGTATCGCGTTCAATTCCAGTGCGGGCTTCGCCATGAGAAACGTTTGAATCCGTGGATAAAGAGGATCCATGGGCTGGGTCGTGACGAGAGCGGCGCGAGCGAGAAAAGTCGAGGCGAGACAGCTCGTGCGAACGTCCTTCAGGCAAGAATCCATATCGAGAATTCCATTGCGTAGGGCATCGAGAAAATGTATCCAGAGTCGTTTTTCCTTCGAACTGCGAGATAGAGGGAGAGAGAGAGAAACGCGCGAGATAATTAATCCTGAGAATCGCTGCTGACGATATTTTTCTACTTTTTGCCGTTATAGTCGTAACGCCTTGCCTGGTCGCTTCCAGGTGAAAGTAGAAACGCGAAACGATGGTGTAAGCAGCGAGGCGAATTTCCGCGCGGGAGCTACCGGAAGCTGCGAATGTGAGTGCCAGAGCTCCGCTCTGCGTTACCTTGTGGCACGCTACGACGTTGTTGTCGGACAACAGGTAAGACAGAAGTGGCAAGTAAAACGAGGGGTCGTAAACTTTTCGAGCCTCGCAAACTCCCAATGGCTGAAATAAAAACCAGGTTTATAATTGGCACGAACTATGCATTCGCTTTTACAATCTCGTGGATGCTCATCCGTCCATCAATTGCGGCACGATAAAACGAAAATGCCATGAGGAAAAGAACCACCCACGTCCTTATTGGGGCATGCATTAAAGCCTTAGGCCAGAGTAACGGGTATAAAATCATGTGCGAATTTAACAATTCTTTTTCGTATGAAAAAGTGATTCACTCATAAAATTAATTACACATCTATTTAGTATGAATATCAAGTTATTAGAAAAAAAATATATATATATATATTTTTTTCGACGTACAAAATGGCCGACTACTATTATTTTCTTTTGTTATCTTTTTTTAGGCGCTCCGCGGCGTGACATTTAGCATCCACAATTTTTTACCTAGAGCAACGAACAAAAATTCTCGTCAATCTACATTAGGATACCTAGAGAAGTACGTACGGAAATAAAAAAAATATTGTTTTATTCAAAAGTTGGAGGTATTTGAACTTAAGAAATGAATTTTCAGTGAAAAATTTCGTTATAACTGCTCATAAAATGAAAAGTTTTCGATTAATCAGAAATTCCGTCCGTACTTCTCTGCGAAATGCAATTAGGAATGTAACTTTTAAGTTTGAAGTAAATCGAGTGAAAATTGTTGAAGTTATTTGTCACGCGAATTGGAAAAAAGCTGTTTCGAGAAGTTTCGAGTAGTCGGCCATTTTTTTACATCGAAAAAAAAATATATATGAGATATTCCAGCCCAAGTGTGTAAACCCGTGACCCTGACGCTCTCGGATTTCTTCGATTTTTTTTCATATGATCGCTTTGAGTCTAAAACACATCCGCATAATTTTTTTAGATTTTTCCGAACATCTCTTATTTAAAAAAACTTTTTTTTAAAAAAAAAAACGCCATTTTTTTTAATCTAGAAAAGTCTGAAAAAACCGTGAAAATATATAAAAATTTTCAAGCTATCACCCGTAGTGAGCAGATTTTTTTTGTTTTACAAGCTATTAACGTTCTCGAAATTCCAAAAAAATCTCAAATAGCTCAACTTCAGCAGATACTGAATTATTTTGGTACTCGAATTAATTTCGTTGATGATTTTCGAATAATAAAATAGGAATTACCGGCCTTAAATTTAAAATATTACCAGTATTTTTATTGACCGATTGAAAAACGAATCAGCTATAAATAAACTTAGTGCAAATAAGGTTACGTTAATCTTTCTTTGTAGGCTGTAACTTACAAGCATTGACCAAGGACGCAGTACTTTGGAATGCTTAGGACAGTACTTTGGAATCCAAAGGACAGTACCCTTTGGAACATTATACCGACTGTTTGGCCTTAATAATGTGTACCGATCCAACTCCAGAGTGCTACAGTGGACCATGTACATGTTGCCCAGGAATACCGGTAATGTTTTCAATTTAAGGCCGGTAATTCCTATTTCATTACTCGAAAATCATCAACGAAATTAACTTGAGCACCACAATAATTCAGTATCTGCTCAGGGTGAGCTATGTGAGATTTTTTTGGAATTTGAGAACGTTAATAGCTTGTAAAACATAGAAAAAAAAATCTGCTCACTACGGGTGATAGCTTGAAATTTTTTATATATTATCACGGTTTTTTCAGAATTTTTGTAGATTAAAAAAAATGGCGTTTTTTTCAAATTTTTTTTAAAATAAGGGATGATTGCGAAAATCTAAAAAAAATATGAGGGTGTATTTTAGACTCAATGCGATCATATGAAAAAAATCAAAGAAATCCGAGCGGGTCAGGGTAACGGGTTTACACACTTGGGCTGGAATACCTCATATATATTTTCTAACAGCTTGATATGCCTACTAAATAGATGTGTAATTAATTTTATGAGTGGATCACTTTTTCATACGAAAAAAATTGTTAAATTCGCACATGACTTTATATCCGTTACTGTGGCCTAAGGCCTTAAGCGCACATATACGTTTAGACGGGAGAAAATTGAGCAATTTTGAGGCATTTTTCAAACGCAGAAATAATTATTTTACATTTATCAAACTGTAGGTATGCTTTAATAGTATATTTAAGTATACAAAACAATTTTTTTGAATTTACTTATCATAAAAATGGCGGAGCTGTGCAGTGTAGCAGTCGAGCTTCCCGTAGACGTTGATTTACAAAAAAATTCATTTTTTTTTCAGTTAGAACATGAATCGTTTTCATTTGACAGTTATTAAAATAAATAAAATGCAATTTTTTTATTACGTTTTTTTATACGATTTTTTTATCGTTGTAAATGTATATCCCGCCATAAATGATGTATAAAAATCGCACGACTTATATGGTTGATATGTATAAACATCCCGAAACCCCGATATGATCTGAAGAAAACTGGTTTTTTAATTTTAAACGGGATTTTCTTGAAACCATGTTTTCAAAATCGGGCGGACTCGCAGTTCCTACAATTTTCAACCCATTGACTTCAAATTTCAACTGTTGCTTCTTAGATAGGTTTTTCAGCGAAGTACACACGATTTTGGCGATCGATTAACATTTGCGGCATCTAGAAACAAATTGAGGCCATCTTTTTAGTCGAAAATGCGACTTTTCTTTTCATAATGGTGGCCAATCTGCGTAAATCAATGTTTTATAATAATCGTGTGTACTCCGCTAGCGAAACTCATGTGGGTTACGCAAAAATGTAATTTTTGTGTTCTAGGTGCTCATGTGCGTCTCCAACGAGCCCGCCCGTGGAGGTCCTCAAACAAAAGGCTTTCTTTTTCTCCCGGCCATTGGGTCGCCATTTTGTATTTTTTTGGAAAATAAAAAATTGATCCGAGTACACACTGATGTGTGAAATAAACCCTCTAAACCTCATTTTGATTGCTTCGTTAGTATTTTTAAAAAAATCAACAAAGCCTTATTTCCCGACGATCCAAAAGTATATAAGACGTTAAGGAACTATTTTTTATCCATCGTGTTGAAAGTACTGTAGATAGAACGTCGGTGAAACAAAAACCAATTATCTTGACATTTAATTTAAATTTGCAGTAACCGCAATCATTTTTTTGAAAGCACCAATTATTTGCTATTTTCTCAAGTTATTTTGGATTTTCGAAAAAAAAGGGTTACGTGCTCACGGAGGGCACGGCGCCTGCCGTGACAGAAAATTGTAAATAATTATGAATTTTGAATAAGTGCTGGATAAGCCGCTTGACGAATATTAATATATTCACTACCAGGTAAATATTTTTCGAGATCAACAAAAATAAAAGAATCTCATGCACAGCAATTTCCGAAACAATCATATGTATTTTTTTTACTTTCAATTCTCTGTGGACCGGAAAATGTTTTATCGTCTCTCTGATCATCTCGGCGTTCAGGAGATCCAGGACTTGAGACGTGGAGGGTTGCCTCCAGAGCGCTGTGTCGGCTTCGCCTTTGACGCTGTAATGCGTCGCAGCAGCCTCGCCCCACAGATAAGGTTTGTACTCGTTCAATTTTATTCCATTTGCTTCGTAATGTTGAAGAATCTGGCGGAATAAAAAAAAACAGAGATTTTACGAGCTCCGAGATCGCGATATATCACGAATTTGTGATCTCTCCTCACCAGCAAGACAAATTGATCACTCTCGCCAAGAGTCGCCTCGTAGGCCGCCAAGTACAGTGGGATTTGGGACGATGACATTGTGGAATGATTTTTGCGAACGAGGACCCAGAGTAGCTCCAGAAGATCTCCTGCGAAAAGAACACACGGATGAATGAGCTGGAAAATAACAATTATTCGTTGGCTCGATAATAATAATGATCGAGATAATTCTTAACGAGCTACATCTACCGAGGCTACCATTCATTACGGGACACCTTGTATGTACTTTTGTGTTAAAAACAATGAGTTTCTTTTTCACCAACCGTGTCCCAGAAAAAAAATCGGAATTTGGCAGTTTTTTTTCGGGCCTATAGGTTGATGTGGCCCCTTAAGACGGGATATACATTTAAACGGACAAAAAATAAGCACTATTGAAGGATTCTTTAAACTAAGAAATAATTATTCTACAATTATCAAAGTTTAGGTATACTTTTAATTTAAGTATACGAAACAATTTTTTATAATTAATTCATCATCAAAATGGCGGAGCTGTGGCAGTGTTACAGCAAGGTCGCCGCGGAAGTTGCGAAAGGCGTGCAGTGTAGCTCACGTAGACTTTGATTTGCAAAAAAGTTCAAACATTTTTTCAGTCGGAACATGTATAGTTTCTTTATGACGGTAATTAAAATGAAGAAAATGCAAATTTGGGCAGTATTACGATATCTGTGGCCCCAAGTTTTGGTCATGCAGTCTTCATATTTGGCCCAAAATAAGACTTTTTTCAAGAATACAAAAAATCGAATTTCGGCTTTTAAGGGGGTGAAACAGGGGGTTGAAAGTCGAAGCATTATTATGTTTGTGGTTCCCAATTTTGACCATGCAGCGGCCATATTCGATAGAAAATGCGACTTTTGTGTGTGTGGAATCGTTGGGTGGGTCTGGAGCACCTTCGATGTGTGTGTGGAATCGTTGGGTGGGCCTGGAGCACCTTCGATGTGTGTGTGTGTGGAAGAGAAAATAATACAACCTACTTTTGTTGTATTATTGACAAAGAACAATGATGCAATCACCCTTCTGGGAAGCTGAATTTCAGAGGATTTGACGAAAAAAATATAATGTTTAACAACGTTCCAAGCTCCCGTTTATCCCGTTACAAATCGTGTTTCAATGAACTACCTAACTCTTTGAAAATTACTTGTTTTCTAGAATGTTTACGCCGAATTCTAAAGAAATCTACCCAAAAAATACTCCGCTTCATTAAAAATTTAAAACCTCTGTTTCACCCCCTTAAAAGCCGAATTTCGATTTTTTGTATTCTTGAAAAAAGTCTTATTTTGGGCCAAATATAAAGACTGCATGGCCAAAACTTGGGGCCACAGATATCGTAATATCCCCCAAATTTGAGAAAATGGCACGCATTTGCAAAAAAATCAACATTTCACGCAACATTTCTGTAAAATGTGGATTAAAAAAGTAGTTTTTTTTCCAATTTTTTAAAAACAATTTTCGTCAAGTAGAAGCTACCAATATTGTCAATATTTCTACCAAGTTTCAACTCAATCGGCTTAATAGTTTTTGAGTAATGCTGCACGCCAATTTCGATAATGCAGTTTTGAGAAAAACGCGTGTGAATTTCACGCCCGTTCCGAATCCGAGCGGTGAGGCACAGTGTTGACGGGCTGTATTGAAGTTTGTCGAATTTCGCTTTGAAACTTTGGGAAAATATTCTACATATATAGTTCTATCGTTTAAAGAAGAAAAAAAGAAATCGATTTTTTGATCGTTGTAAATGTATATCCCGCCTTAAGAGGGAATGACACCTCATCGCGGTCGGTATGGTAGAACAATTATAGATACCCAAAAATCTCTGAAACGGCTCTTCAGATCCCGTCGAAACTTTGCCAAACGACGTCAAATAGATAGACGAATAGCTGTCAGCTCCTCAAATTTTCCGAATTTGAGAAAAAACATGTAGATTGGCTTATCATAAGCCGATCTAGTTTTTTTTCTTAAATTCAGAAAATTTGAGGGGCCGACAGCTATTCGTCTATTTATTTGACGTCGTTTGGCAAAGTTTCGACAGGATCTGAAGAGCCGTTTCAGAGATTTTTGGGTATCTATAATTGTTCTACCATACCGACCGCGATGAGGTGTCATTCCGTCTTAAGGGGTAAGGCCACAGTAGAATTTTCAAAAAATCGTTTTTTCTTTTCACCAAAACGGTGCTTTCTCATCATAAGAATAAGTTACTATTCAATTTATAGCAAGACCATTTTTTCCACCGACTTTGAGCGTATAACGTAAGCCCACCTCTGGCACGGCCAGAGGCATATGTAAAACTTCAAACGCGTTTTTCTCGAAGCCCCTTTTTTTTAATTGGCGTGACAAATAACCAACAATTTTCACTCGATTTACTGCAAATTTAAAAGTTATGTTCCTAATTGCATTTCTCAGAGAAGTACGTACGGAATTTCTCGTTGATCGAAAACTTTTCATTTCATGAGCAGTTTTATACGAAATTTTTCACTGAAAATTAAAGTTCAATGCAAATTCAAGTTCAAACACCTACAACTTTCGAATAAAACAACATTTTTTAAATTCTGTACGTACTTCTCTAGGTATTCTAATGTAGATGGACGAGAATTTTTGTTTTTTGTTCTAGGTAAAAAATTGTGGATGCTTAAATGTCACGCCGTGGAGCGCCAAAAAAAAAGATAAAAGAAAATATTAGTAGTAGGCTATTTTGTACATCGAAAAATATATATATATATTTTCTAACAGCTTGATATTTATACTAAATAGATGTGTAATTAATTTTATGAGCGAATCCCTTTTTCATACGAAAAAGAATAGTTAAATTCGTATATGCTTTTGTACCCGTTACTGTGGCCCTGTTAACCCCTTAATCGATCCGAGATAACGACTAACTTTTAACGCTCTGCGAGCTCAGCATGAGATTGACAAACTCCGAGTGCGAAGTGGCCATCTCGAAGAGAGTCTTAACGTATTCGTGCTCGCTTCCATCCTTGTAGGCAACGTCGCAAACACTGACGAGCGTCCTGAGCAACGAAACGTGCTTTTTATTCTCCTTCGAAGTTTTCAATCCGAGCTTCAGTGAGAATCTCGTAAATTGGGGCCAGGAATAATTTTTGCTCAATTCCTCGGATATGAAATCGCTGTTTTTCGATTTTATCGAGTCTATCGTATCTCTGAGGCTCCGGCAGAGGGTCTCGAGTTTTTCCTCGTTCTTGGAATCTTTCTTCATCGTCGATACCGTTATCCGTATCAAAACCTGAACCAACTGCGTCAGGGGCTCCTCCAAATCGTTCTCCAACTTCGACATTTTTTTGAACAGACTTTCGACGAGTTTTACGTAATTCAGATCCACGTTGTCCAATTTCTCACCGTTCGTCAGGACTGTCTCGCATGCCCTTTTGCAGTCTTCGAGTTCTGTGGAAAATGAAAGAGTCATTAAGGGGTCAGGTCACAGCAACGGGTATGAAATCATGTGAAAAGTTAACAATTTTTTTTCGTATTAAGAAGTGATTCACTCATAAAATTCATTACACATCTATTCAGTATGAATGTCAAGCTTTTAGAAAATGTTTTTTTTTTCGATGTACAAAATGGCCGACTACTCGAAAATTCTCGGAACAGCTTTTATCCAATTGGCGTGACAAATAACTTCATCAATTTTCACTCGATTTACTTCATATTTAAAAGTTACGTTCCTAATTGCATTTCGCAGAGAAGTACGTACGGAATTTCTGATTAATCGAAAACTTTTCATTTGATGAGCAGTTTATGAGCAGTTATAACGAAGTTTTTCACTGAAAATTCATTTCTTAATTTCAAATACCTACAACTTTTGAATAAAACAATATTTTTTTAATTCCGTAAGTACTTCTCTAGGTATTCTAATGTAGATTGACGAGAATTTTTGTTTTTTGTTCTAGGTAAAAAATTGTGGATGCTAAATGTCACGCCGCGAAGCGCCTAAAAAAAGATAACAGAAAATATTAGTTGTCGGCCATTTTGTACATCGAAAAAAATTCTAACAGCTTGACATTTATACTAAATAGATGTGTAATTAATTCTATGAGTGAATTATTTTTTTATATTAGGAGTACAACTTTGCAGTGACCGTTTTACTTAGAGAGCCACTGCGGCCGAAGTAGTGGCCCTAGCTCAATAAAAAAAGTGGCATTTTAAACTAGAAGCTCTGCCAATGTAAACAATTTAAAAAAGCTAACGTATACGTGTATGCATTATAAAGTTATTGGCACTCAAACATGGCAACCTACGAGCCGAATTCTCAGCATTTGCGGGACCTGCTCCAAAGACAACAAAGGAAGGGATTTTTGCACCGGATTGTGACTGGAGATGAAAAGTGGGTTTACTACGATAATCCTAAGCGCCGAAAATCATGGAGAGTGCCTGGTCATATTCCGTCATCGACGCCCAAACCGAATATTCACGGATCCAAAGTGATGCTGTGTATCTGGTGGGACCAGCTGGGCGTTGTGTACTATGAGCTGCTCAAACCATCCGAAACCATCACAGGGGAACTCTACCGACGTCAGTTGATGCGCTTGAGTAAGGCACTCAAAGAGAAACGGCCACAATTCGACGAAAGACATGACAAGGTGATACTGCAGCATGACAATGCCCGACCCCATGTTGCAAATGTCGTGAAAAAGTACTTGGAAACGCTGAAATGGGAGGTTTTATCCCACCCGCCGTACTCTCCAGACATTGCCCCTTCCGACTATCACTTGTTCCGGTCAATGGCACACGATTTGGCTGACCAGCACTTCGGTACTTACGAAGAAGTCAAAAATTGGGTCGATTCCTGGATTGCCTCCAAGGACCAAGACTTTTATCGACGCGGGATTCGAATGCTACCTGAAAGATGGGCCGAGGTCGTAGCTAGCGACGGGCAGTACTTTGATTAAACAATATGTAGCCACTTTTTTATAATAAAGCCTTAAACTATTGAAAAAAACGGTCACTGCAAAGTTGTACTCCCAATATATATTTTCTAACAGCTTGATATTCATACTGAATAGAAAGATGCTGAAGTTCGCATCGTTGGACTGCAACGGATTTAACTTCTTTTGGCAGATTTCGCCTACGAAAATCCTTCAACCATTTATAAGAAATTTATTCAGCGATCTACATTATAAATCTTCAAAAAAGATCGTCTATAATAATAAAAATATGGAAAGTAAAATGAAAACGGAACTTTCGTTGCGTTCCAACGATGTAAACTTCAACATCATCTAAATAGATGTGTAATTAATTTAATGAGTGAATCACTTTCTCGTACGAAAAAAATGGTTAAATTCGCACATGATTTTATACCCGTTACTGTGGCCTAACGCCTTAAATTCCACAGCGAAGACGTTTAGGTGGAAAATTCTTGTGAAATATGAAGCATTTGCACAATTTATGGTCAGCGTGCGAGAAATTGGTTTATGGACTTTTGGGTAACTCGCCGAAACAAGAGTCCAAGAGAAAAGCCGTCGCTTTTGTGTTCCTCGCTGGCCAGTTTTTGTCGGTCGCTGGCTCGGCGAAATATCGTACGATATCGTCCTTGTAGTGATCGTGGATTTTCTTCAAAAAACTTTGATTCCACGGGTAAGTCAGTCGGCTTGCTACGACGGAGAGAATCAAGTCGTTTTCGGCGAGGATTTTCGCATCGTTCGAGACGAGTTGAACGAAAAGTGGAATATATCGGTCGTTTCTGCTAACGAGGAAAGACAGAAGATTCACGGTCGTCGAATTTTTCGGTCGTTTCAGTAAGCAATTGAATGCATCTGGAAGAAAGAAAATTATTAACGTTAACGAGAAAGGCTCGTATTAACGGGCACATGCTAACTACGTGGGTCCAAAAAGTGGCATTTTACAAAAATATTTTTATTCGGTACTATCACATTATTTATATTCCATGAAAATTTCATTGAAATATTCCTAAAATTCCTAAAGTAGACAATTTATAGAAATATTCCGCACTTGAAACTTTAAACGCGTTTTTATCGCAATATTGTTTTTCAAAACGGTGTACACTCTCAAAGGAAGAGTTTCCAAGCTATCGGTCTTAAATTTTGACACAACATTCTTCACGCCATTCTTTATCTTGCTATGGAAGCTTTTTTTGAAACCTTTATATTTTTCTTAACAGAAACCTGTCAAAAAATTTGGCTAAACTCGATACTTTTTCTCAAAACTGCCGCCATTTTGTTAATTTTGATAAAAAAAAACCTCCATAGCAAGATCGTGGCTTTTATACTGATTAATAATCTTTTTACAAATTTTGTTTCGGATAATATTTACGGCCACAACCGTGTACACCGTGAGGACTCCTTTTTTTCGAAGACATTTTCAACCGTTAAAAAAATGTAAAAAAAAATAAACGTTTATTTCCTTTTCTTCATAAGTGCTTTGATTTGACATAAAAAATCAGACTAATTAGCGTATTTTAAGCATCGAAAAAATCGCGAAAATCAGCTATTTCTCGACTCGTTCCACTGTGATGATCCCTTAAGGTAGTACGAGCGGGCAATCAATATCTGTATGTGTATATATATATATATATATCAATATCAATATCTATATATTGCAATCAACAACGGCAATCAACAAATTGCAACTTTGAACACTGCAGAGTCTGCATTGAAATTTAGACAGAATAATTTTCCGTGAAAAATATTTGTCCCCTATAAGAAGATATATGGCAACACCGCATCGTCCGACGTATCCAAAATGACGTGAGTTTGCGCGGCATATTTAAAATAATACTGCAACACAAATTTTTATTTGGAAGTAATTTTTAATCGAACAAAGTTTTTAATTAGTTATGAATGAACCAACACTTGTACTTGTTTATGAAAATAACATAAACAATATAAAATATTAATATTTATAATGCAAATATTTTTTTATGACAACATATTTAACTTCAGGAACACGATAATTTATTTTTTCTCGAAATATTGCACAATACTGTTCTGTGGTGTTGGCATATGTCTTCTTATTATAGGGGACAAATATTTTCTTACGGAAAATTATTCTGTCTAAATTTCAATGTAGACCCTGCAGTGTTAAAAGTTGCAATTTAAAAATCCATTATCTCCCAATCTAAATAGTCGACTGTTCTGAAATTTCACTCAAACATGCATCATGATATGAACAATGTCTGGTTAAAATTTGAACAAAATCTATAGAAAACAAGATTGCGCGCTCGTACTACCTTAAAGATCGTTGACGATTTCATTTTTTCAAAGTCGATGTTCATTTTTCAAATATTTACGTAAAAATGACGACTTTTTCCATCCATTTTGTATGCTCGAGTTTCAATTCGCTGTGACGCTATAAAAAAAAAAGATTAAAAAAATCGACGAACTTGAATAACCCGTTTGGTTTTTAAATTTCGGATGGTACGTTTAAGCTGGACAGTGCCCACCGCCAAGCGTCGCGAAAAAATTCATAATCTGCCGGCAGCCATGTTCTTGTTGTTTTTCCGTACTTTTTAGTGATCTTTTTTTCAAAGGCTCTCAATACGCGTACAATATGCGCGTTTTTGTTAAAAAAAATGCGTTTCCTTTTCACCAACCGTTTTCCAGAAAAAAAAATATCGGAATATGGCCATTTTTGTCGGGCCTCTAGATAGATATAGCCCCTTAAAGTGGGAAGAACTATGGAAGCATCTTATCATTACGAAAAAAAACTCACGTCCATCAATGTCGGCAATACTTTGAGGATATCTCTCCAGATATCCTTGCAAATTCTTCTCCCACGAGTCCATTCGTACTCCGGCCTGAACCTTCAATTGAATCAAGTACGAAAGAATTTTTTTCACGACAACTGTATCTACGATCGAGTCCGTCGATAAATGATTTTTCCGTTCCGTCAGGAGCCCGATGAATTTCGGCACGAGATTTCCCCAGATCGAGAGCTCGCTCTTATCCGCGAGAAAACACGATTTTGGCAATTCCACGATAGTCCTCAACGCGTCGACGATGTCTTGTCTCTCGGGTCGAAGAATTTCCGCAAATTCCATCGGGAACAACGAGTTCTTGACGTTTTTCCCGTTTTTGCACTTTTTCGCAGCCAGCCTCAATTGCGCGACGAATTTGTTCTTGAAGGGTAGAAAGAGAGCTGAAATGGCGTCCTCCGCTAAGCCAAGATCAACGACAGTTCGAAAAACATCGAGTAGCCCGGTCGTGACGATTTTTTCAACGACGTTCTTCGATTTGCAAAACGGGGAAAAATATTGGAGCACGATAGGATGAGTGAAAATAACGCGTGAGCATCGTTCGATCGGATTACGATCGACATCGTTCAAATCCTTCGCTACGCGCATAAGCGCAATGATGCACAATTTGTGAGAGTCGAATCGTTCCTCGGACAATTCTCCTCTCTGCATGAATTGCGTCGTGTAAAAAAGCGTCATCCTCAGCAATATCGTAACTTCGTACATCCCGAGATCGTGACGCAGACTGATTTTTCTCCCTCGATAGTCAAAGTCGACGGTTCTCGGACCTTGGAAAATTTGGTCAATCTCGATGGACTCGCCGTTCAACAAAGCTTTGCTCAACTTGCCGAGGACGCCAGTGGCGAAGCTTCTTTTCAAGCTCGTCGGTTTCTCGCCGGGCAGCCAACTCGTCAGGTATTTGTTGCCCGGAAAGTCTTCGAGGCCTCGAGCCATGTGGACGAGAGTTCCCGGGCTCACCTGGCAATGCAGCGTCAGGCTTGTCACGTACGAAAGATACTTGGCGTTTGTTTCGTCCGGACATTTTTTCAGGCTCTCGATCGCGCTGCACAAGATCGGCGATACGAGCGTCATCGGTGCGACGTTCGTCGTCCTCGTAAGCGCATTTTTCGCCTCGTCCTCGTAAAGTTCGTTGAAAATATCGTCCAATCTTCCGGCGCTGAGAATTTGTTCACCGGCCGATTCTTCGGCGTCTACGACGAGATCGAGATACTTGTCGGTCCTCTTGATCGCCTGCTGGACGACCTTGACGAGCCAATTTGCCACTTTGATCCGTTCCTCGGGGCATTCGAGACTCGCGAAGCTCTCGATCCAAATGTCAATTTGTTCGAGGCAGCCCTCGAACATTCCGCAAGTGCTCAAAAGCATTCTTATCGTATCGCGGCACTGAGGCTCCGACTCTTCGTCACTCGGACCGAGGAGCGTCAGAAGGAACGCGAGAGTTTGCCCAAAAAGGGATTTTCTCGGTGAAAATGCAGCGAGATCGACGGACAGAAGAAACTTCAGAGCCTTCACTTTCGTTCGAGTGAGATCGCCCGGCTCCGTTTCCGGCACTTCGTCCAATCCGGTCAGAAGACTTTCCGAGCGGCGATCTCCCGAGGCCGAGAGGTCCAAACGTTCCGGGCATAATTTCCGATAAACTTCGAGCAAATCGAGTATGGCGATAAAGTGTTCGTGTCTACGTGGAGCGAATTCCCCGATTTCTTGCCCATCCGCGTGTCCCGCGTCGGGTGCCAGGGCCAAATTCCAAACTCCGAGGATCGTCTCGAGGCTCGGTACGTTTTTGGAAATGTAATCGATCATGGAGTTTCGGAAAACTGCGAAATCCGCCTCGTGGCAGAGCTTCTCGACGATTTTCGCAAACTCGCCAGCCCGTCTGAGCATTATCGTCAGCAGAGCGACGCCTTCGTGTCGTATAGTCGTTTGCTCGTTGTTGAGCGACGGAACGACAGCTGTCTTCAAGACGACCAGAGGCATCGCGAGACTCTGCACGACGCTGATCAACTGTGAACTCGGAAGCTCCGATAAACACGGCTCCAAATAATTCTCAGACTCCAACGAGTCCATCAGCTCACCCACGAATCTCATCGCTGCTATCCACTTTTTCGAAGCTCTCGGCTCGAGGAAAGGCTCCGTGTAGGCCAATTGCGCTCTCACCAGATCCGGACACGCGATCAAAATTTTCATCACGAGATCACGCGGCTTTTCGTGCTCCCAGGGACGGTCGAGACTCTGCAGAACCGTGTTCACCAGCTGATTGTACTTACGGCCGGATGTGCCCAATGTACGGTCGTGGAAAATCACACCGTGCCGATTCGACGTTAGCAGCGTCGTGAGAAAAGTGTGCACCGCGTCGACGGCAATCTGTTAGGACGGACAAATAGAGTAGAAAAAAACCGAGTATTGGCGCACGCGCGATGGTTGACACTCTTAAGGGGCCGTACGCCAATTACGTAACGCAATGTGGGGGGGGGGGCAAGGTTTGCGTTACTTTACGGTTTTGAGGGGAGGGGAAGGGTTTGCACTTTTGAAAAGTCGATTTTTTTTTATAGTTAAACATTTCAAGAATATAATCCCAAAATTTCAAGTCAATCAGAGCAAAACTCTCGAAGTTATTGACTATTTAGTCCCGCTCCTCTAACACTGTAGCTCCGACTTTTCTAAACTTCAAACGCGTTTTTCTCGAAACCACTTTTTCAAAGTCCGTGTTCACTGCCATTTGAAAACTACATGACCGATTTATTTCAAACTTGGTACACACTTTCTACATATAAAATACCTCCCCCCAACGGTTAGTTTGAGATTTTTTTACATTGAGGGGGTTTTCCACCCCCAAAATGGCGGAATTTTTCGTGAAAAATAGCACTTTTCACTTTACATGACCACCAAAAATTGAGAAATGAAAAAAAAATTATGAAAGACCGTTGGGGGAGGATTTGATGATACTTTGACTAAATTTTAATGGTACTTGATTTCGGATAATTTCTAGCTGAGATACAGTGAACACCGCAAATCGTGTTTTTCCAAAGGCGTTCTTGGAAAAGCTTTGTCACTGGCTTGTTTGTGGATATTTTCGCGTACAAATTTCACGGAATGTTCTTCAAATGACACTTTACAATATACAAAAGTTTTCAATAAATTTATTTGGTTTCATTAAATTTATTTATTTTAACTCCAATGTAAGTATCAATATTCTAGAAAAAATATAACTTTATATCAAGAAACACGGAACGAAAACATTGAACACGTTTTTCCCGAAACTAGTTTTTTCGACCTTGTCCGAGCGGATACTTAAAAACTTATCAACCGATTTTCAATTTTTTAAAAAACTTTTTTGTTATCGCTGTGACTGTAGGTTGTACGTATCCGCGTTTTTAACATTTTATAATTACTATTTTTGAAGACTGCTTGGATACAGAAAGAGGGCCTTGAAAATAGAAAAAAATGTCCAAACTGTCGGCATTTTGTAAAAAAAACCAAAATAAAAAAATGGCTACGCATAACGATAGCTACATTTGTATAGATATCGATAAATTGTTGACTTTTAATTTGCAGATAACCTTTCATAACGATATCGATGGGACAATGAAGAGACATTTTTTTTAGTCGTCAAATCAAGGCATATGTCTCGGTTAATTTTCAAGATTTTGTCATAAAAATTGGTATGAAACTAGATGAATATATACTTCATAAAATGAGTATAAACCCGATCCTTTCATAATTAGTTGTGTCCATGAATAAAATCGCAATTATTGACGAAAAAGCGCCCGTTACGTAACGGAATGGGGGAGGGGGGGGGGTACTGGCCAAGTGTTACGGTCCCGTTAAGTGGGGGAGGGAGGTTCAAAAATATGGAAATGTTGCGTTACGCAATTTGTGTACGCTCCCTAAGAGGCTATGCCAGTGTGATACTTTAAAAAAAATCGATTTTTTTTCCTTTTCCGACAGTTTATACTTTCAAGAATATCCTGTAAACATTTCAGGGCCGTATCTCTATCATTTTATCTAACAAAAATCGATAGTTTAATCTTTAGACGCGTTTTTCACGAAATTAGATTTTTTAAATTTGCTGACACTGTACCTCAAAGAGCAATTATCCGATTGACTTGAAATTTGAACTGAGTGCTTTTGAATATATTTACTCTACAATGACGTAGGATATTTTTGATCGGATGAAAATTGACGATTTGGCATTGAAAAAAAAACGACCATTTTATAGGCGAGAAAACAGACTTTTTTTTTCATAACTACGCCATTTTGTTAGATTTTGATATTTTTCGAAAATCCTACGTCATTGTACAGGAAATACCTTCCAGTTTAACGATATTTTTTCCTTTTTCGGTTTCAGCTACTCAATCGGCCGAAAGCGTGTCAGCAGTGGAGGAACTTTTTTTTGGCACCTCCGAAGGCAGCGCTTAAGTCGCTTGGGTCTTAATATTTTTCTATGAAAAAATGATGTAATATAGGTCAAATATAGCCAAATAAATTCTTAATTTTCCAAAACATTTAACTGAGTACTTTTCTTCCAAAAAAACTCTTGAAAATCACCAAAATTTTCAGCGTTCACACTGGTATAGCCCCTTAACTTGCTCCATACGCCCAATATTGTAATACAGTCTAATCTCAATATAACGAATCTTTGGGAAATTTGTTATGTCGAGGTTTCGTTATATCAAGATCATGTTCTTCAAAATGTTCTTTATATAAATATATACTAATATATTTATCTTTAAGATTGCTCTAATTTAATGCTTCCTTTCTTTAAAAAATATCCCTATATTTATAGTACTAACTATAAATATAGGGATATTAAAAAAGGAAGGTTTAAATTAGAGCGATTTTTACGAGCAATTAGCAATTAGAGCTTAGTGTATATTATGATTTTGTTGTATCAAGGTTTCGGGTTTCTATGGGAAGGGAATGGACAAATCTTCGTTATATCACGGGTCGACTGTATTGAATAGAACAAAAATTATTGCTTCCGCAATTACTAATGAAAGTTCCTATTGACTGATGAGGAACATCAGTGTCCGCCGTCGATTTTGTTGAAACTTATATGTGGAATAAAGCATTGAAAACTATTAGACACGTTTTTTTACAATCGGCGGACAAACTATTTTAAGAGGGGAACGATCCCTTAAGGGGCGCGTCACCCCTTAATGAGATTTTTTTCAAGACTTCTATAGCGGATTTTCCATCACTTTATATGAGAAGAATCTTGGTTTCGGTTTCATTCAGATCGGTGGACTATTTGTGAGTTAAATTGCAAAATCGCCCCTCGGTACGCCTTTCTTTGAAAGTTGGTTTTCCCGAGCAAAAAATTTGCTGATTTTGATGATTTTTTTTTTAAACGGAAAGATTTCTTCACAATTTTTGAGACTAAGGGTATGTTTTATTATTACTTTTGGCTGTTAATTTATTTATTTATTTCATTAATCTTTAAAAATGGCGGGGGTATGGCACGGTCTTCTAAACTGCATTTTCAAAACTGGCGTAATGTATAGTTAAAAGGCAAATCGACCAATTCTAATGAAATTTGGTAAAACTCTTTCTAACCTTACTGTCTAAAACATGAGCCTAAACGTTTTTGAAAATATTTTTTTTTATTGCAAAATGTAGTCTTTTTTCGGAAAATTCAATCTTTTCGTTTTAAAGTGTTCCATTTAATCGATTTTCAACATTTCTCACTTTTTCTTGGTTCATATTCTGCGTATGAGTGTCAATGAAAGAAAAATCTTCGTTGGATTTTTTTCAGATTAATCCCCCGACGCTACGTGTCACGCCGTTTGACAAAATCCGCCGCAACCCGTTTTGAAGGCCGTGCCATACCTTCGCCATTTTTAAAGACTAATTAAAAAATACCATGTGACAGCCAAGAGTAGTAATAAAACATATCCTAAGTCTAAAGAATGGTAAAGAAAACGTTCCTTTAAAAACAAATCATGAAAATCACAATTTTTCCTCGCCTAAAGGTCCCCTTAGAACTGTTTTTCCGACGACAAAAAAAAACCACGCGTCTAATAGTTGTCAATGCTTAAGGCGTTAGGCCACAGTAACGGGTATAAAATCATGTGCGAATTTAACAATTTTTTTTCGTATGAAAAAGTGATTCACTCATAAAATTAATTACACATCTATTGAATATGAATATCAAGCTGTTAGAAAATACATATGTATATTTTTCAATGTACAAAATGGCCGGCTACTAATATTCTCTTTTGTTATCTTTTTTTAGGCGCTCCGCGGCGTGACATTGAGCATCCACAATTCTTGACCTAGAACAAAAAACAAAAATTCTCGTCTATCTACATTAGAATACCTAGAGAAGTACGTACGGAATTTAAAAAATATTGTTTTATTCAATAGTTGTAGGTATTTGAACTTAAGGGGTTACCCCCACTTGCGATTTTGAAAACATCGATTTTTTTTATTGCATTTTTTTGAAGTATAAGTATCTGAGAATATGTCCTGAAAATTTCAAGTCGATCCGAACAAAATTGACCGAGATATGATTGTTGAAAGAGAAGAATCCGTTGTGTAAACGACCGGAAATTGAAACTTTAAACGCGTTTTTCTCAAAATGGCATTTCTGAAGTCGGTGACCAAGATTACTCGAACACTAATGAACCGATCTTCTTGAAATTTTGCAGGCTTATTTAATACATAAAAATGTAGTCTTTAATCGTTCGATTTTTTTTCTCGAAAAGAATGGCCGTTTTACAGCCAAAAAACGGCCGTTTTTTTCGTTAAAATCGAACCATTAACTTTGACTGTCCGCCATTTTGTGAAAAATGAATATTTTTTAAAATCCTTCGATTAAAGACTAGTTTCTACTTATATTTGACTAAATCCATCCGCATTTTTTTTTCAGATGATCCACTTCGCCGCAATGTTGGTCACCGCAAACCGTGTATATAAAAACATTATTTCATTGACGGCCATTTGCCACTAAACAATGTAATATTTTTCAATAAAAAAATTACTGAAAGTTCTTCAAGATGTGTTCTTTAAGATGGTATATTGATCGATTAAAAAAGTTTTGTAGTTTTCTTTTAAAAACATCATGAAAAAGGCCTTTTTTTGCGCTACAAGTGGGGGTAACGCCTTAAGAAATAAATTTTCAGTGAAAAATTTCGTTATAACTGCTCATAAAATGAAAAGTTTTCGATTAATCAGAAATTCCGTACGTACTGCTCTGCGAAATGCAGTTAGGAACGTAACTTTTAAATTTGAAGTAAATCGAGTGAAAATTGTTGAAGTTATTTGTCACGCCAATTGGAAAAAAGCTGTTTCGAGAAGTTTCGAGTAGTCGCAATTTTGAACATCGAAAAAAAAAAAAAAATTCTAACAGCTTGATATTCATACTAAATAGATGTGTAATTAACTTTATGAATGAATCCCTTTTTCATACGAAAAACATATTTTTAAATTCGCACATGATTTTATACCCGTTACTGTGGCCTAACGCCTTAATCACATATACGAGTTTCAACAAAAAGAAGACGGACACGTGAGTGATGTTCCTCGTAGTAGCTTCCGAAGGAACGAACAATCGCCGCCATCGCGAATTATATTTACCGCCTTCTCTTCTGGATTCACGATATCTTTGGCAGCGTCGCGTTTCTTGGCATTCGGGCCGGGCCAATTCTTCGGTCCCTTCCAATTGTACAGCCCGACGAGGCTCTGCAGAACCGGCGTCGAGAACACGTGCAATTTCGACGTTTTACTGATCGCCGGATTCTCGAGTACCCAAGTCTTGACCGTGTCGAGCACGAGGTGAACCGTGAGATGCGAATCGTACGTCAATCCCGGAAAGAGGCAGGACAACATACCACGCTTGTCCAGCATCGCCCTGACGACGCTGACGTTTCCCTCGACCAGAAAAGCGAGCACAAAGTGCACGAAGCACGTTCTCACGCTTTGCGAATCGGTGGGCTTCGTGTGTTGTGACAGCGTCTCGAGTACTTGAGTGTGAAACGAGAGATGAGCCAGCAACTCGCGGGGTAAACTTCCACCGAGGGAGACCATGGAGGCGAGCAGACGCAAAACAATTTTACGGTGCTTCGCGTTGCTCTGACTCGACAGCATACCGTGCACGAAGGAGAGATGAGAGTTTATAAAGTGTCTGCAGGCCTCCTCCGCGTTCGATTGGTACTGAGGATACTCCGATAGAATCCTACGACAATTTCATTAATTAGTAAAATATTTTAAAAAATAAACGTAAGAAAACTTTTCAAAAGGAAGCCTTTATTTTAAAGGTACTTTACTAAATAGTAGAAAATAATGTATTAGGAGTACAACTTTGCAGTGACCGTTTTACTTAGAGAGCCACTGCGGCCGAAGTAGTGGCCCTAGCTCAATAAAAAAAGTGGCATTTTAAACTAGAGGCTCTGCCAATGTAAACAATTTAAAAAAGCTAACGGATACGTGTATGCATTATAAAGTTATTGGCACTCAAACATGGCAACCTACGAGCCGAATTCTCAGCATTTGCGGGAACTGCTCCAAAGACAACAAAGGAAGGGATTTTTGCACCGGATTGTGACTGGAGATGAAAAGTGGGTTTATTACGATAATCCTAAACGCCGAAAATCATGGGGACTGCCTCGTCATATTCCGTCATCGACGCCCAAACCGAATATTCACGGATCCAAAGTGATGCTGTGTATCTGGTGGGACCAGCTGGGCGTTGTGTACTATAAGCTGCTCAAACCATCCGAAACCATCACAGGGGAACTCTACCGACGTCAGTTGATGCGCTTGAGTAAGGCACTCAAAGAGAAACGGCCACAATTCAACGAAAGACATGACAAGGTGATACTGCAGCATGACAATGTCCGACCCCATGTTGCAAATGTCGTGAAAAAGTACTTGGAAACGCTGAAATGGGAGGTTTTATCCCACCCGCCGTACTCTCCAGACATTGCCCCTTTCGACTATCACTTGTTCCGGTTAATGGCACACGATTTGGCTGACCAGCACTTCGGTACTTACGAAGAAGTCAAAAATTGGGTCGATTCCTGGATTGCCTCCAAGGACCAAGACTTTTATCGACGCGGGATTCGAATGCTGCCTGAAAGATGGGCCGAGGTCGTAGCTAGCGACGGGCAGTACTTTGATTAAAAAATATGTAGCCACTTTTTTATAATAAAGCCTTAAACTTTTGAAAAAAAAAACCGTCACTGCAAAGTTGTCCTCCCAATAAAATACATTATTTTCTTGTAAAATAAAGTATGTAAGTAAATGTAAGTAAAATTGAAAGTCGAAACAGTATAACTACAAAAAAGTCCCTTCCTTGGTCACTCATCACAGGTGCAAGTACTTAAAAAGTACATAAACGTAGATATTTTAAAAATATGAAACATAAATTTTAAAAGCTTGAGGCTTTTTTCTCAAAAATTTTTAAGTAGTTTTTATATAATTTTATATGTATAAATTAAATGTATTAATTTTATATGTATAATTACTATATGTACTATATATAATTATATATGTATAAATATTATTGTATACATTTAAAATACTTATGACGTTTTACGCCTTAATCTTTTAAAATGTATATTTCATATTTTTTAAATATCTACGTTTATGTACATTTTAAGGCCTCAGGCCACAGTAACGGGTATAAAATCATGTGCGAATTTAACAATATTTTTTTCCTATGAAAAAGTGATGCACTCATAAAATTAATTACACATCTATTTAGTATGAATATCAAGCTGTTAGAAAATATGTATTTTTTTTTCCGATGTACAAAATGGCCGACTACTCGAAACTTCTCGAAACAGCTTTTTTCCAATTGGCGTGACAAATAACTTCAACAATCTTCACTCGATTCACTTCAAATTTAAAAGTTATGTTCCTAATTGCATTTCACAGAGACGTACGTACGGAATTTCTGATTAATCGAAAACTTTTCATTTCATGAGCAGTTTATGAGCAGTTATAACGAAATTTTTCACTGAAAATTCATTTCTTAAGTTCAAATACCTACGACTTTTGAATAAAACAATATTTTTTTAACTCCGTACGCACTTCTCTAGGTATTTTAATGTAGATTGACGCGAATTTTTGTTTTTGTTCGAGGTAAAAAATTGTGGGTGCTAAATGTCACACTGTGGAGCGCCTAAACAAAAGATAACAAAAGAAAATATTAGTAGTCGGCCATTTTGTACATCGAAAAAAAAATATCTATTTTCTAACAGCTTGATATTCATACTAAATAGATGTGTAATTAATTTTATGCATGAATCACTTTTTCATACGAAAAAATTAGTTAAATTTGCACATTTTGTACCTTTTCCTGTGTCCTAACCCCTTAAGGAGTTGCATTGCCCACCTCCTACCTCCGTCATCAGACCAGCTCGATGATACCCTATTATTGCATTGAGTTAAATATAAAAAAAGCTCGTAAAAACAAAAGACACTCAACAATTTCTATGAAGTAAAAGAGATCCACAAAATGAAGAATACTGAATTTTGGATAGGCCGTACTTCATTATTATAAGATGCATCGCGGTAAATACAACGCTCGCGTTGTTGACGTTTTTCTTGTCGGAAGTGTCCAAAAGCCTGAGTATTTCCAGGACACTGCCGCCAGCCTGTAGATATTCCGCAGCCAGATCCCGCTCCTTATTTTCTTTGCAGACGGCCAAAAACTTTGCGAGCGCGTCCAGACCTTCTCGCGAATTGAAACTCTTCCTCAGCGACTTGCCCGACAGAGTCTTTGCCTCTTTATTCGAAACACGCGGCGTTTCTTTATCCTCGTCCTCACTGTGGTCTAAAATTCGGTTGAAGCGTTAGTTCAATGGTGGAAACGATGACGATAGGGATGAAAGCAAAAGCGGTGAGTTTACGCCGCCAGGC
This sequence comes from Ophion obscuratus, assembly GCA_964007375.1. Taxonomy (NCBI): domain Eukaryota; kingdom Metazoa; phylum Arthropoda; class Insecta; order Hymenoptera; family Ichneumonidae; genus Ophion; species Ophion obscuratus. Next base: position 14,481,240 of record OZ023320.1, read on the forward strand.
TTTACTATTGGATAATAATAGGAGCTGATAAATTTTACCTTCGAGCGGAGAATCATCTTGGCTGGTGGAATTTTTCACATCTCCGTTCTGGATACTTTTTAGAGCAGCGGTGATGCGCGTCTTTGGTTTCCTTTTAACCGCGGCATTTTCGTCGATCTCCTCGCGTTTACGTTTTTTCTTCTTCTCTTTCTTTTTTCCATTCTTGTGAGAGTCGTCCTGAGTAATTTCCCCGGGTGTTTCGACGATTCCATTTTTCAACTCCGAATTTGTGTCCGTTTGTGGGTTTTTCAGTTTTTTCTTTTTTACTGGAATTTCTAACGCGGCGTCGTTAACTTTTCGTTTTTTCTTCGTCTCGCCTGGTTCGCACTTCATTTTTTTATTATATTTGTGTGTTTTTGAATGAGAGTTGTAGAAAAAGTGCGAGTTTAACCAAAAATGCAGGAGTATACACGTGCGCGCACTGTGTACAACTGGAAAACTGATCGCGCGCGCAACTTTTTTGCGCAGCCGGCAACGAGGCGAGCGTACTTGCTCGACGCGGTAGCGCCTCTCGCGGCCTTTTTAGCAAACGTCGCGCTGGCGCAATGACCGTATGTACGTTTGGAATTTACTTTTTCAGCGTGAAAAAAGAACACTTTTTTGCGAATCTTTGTCATCTATATGGATAGAGTAAATTTATTGAAACCTTTTGTACATTGTTAAGTGTCATTTCAAGAACATTCCGTGAAATTTGTACGCGAAAATATCCACAAACAAGCTGGTGACAAAGCTTTTCCAAGAACGCCTTTGGAAAAACACGATTTGCGGTGTTCACTGCATCTCAGCTCGAAATTATCTGAAATCAAGTACCATTAAAATTTTGTCGAAGTATCATCAAATCCTCCCCCCAACGGTCTTTCATAATTTTTTTTTCATTTCTAAATTTTTGGTGATCATGTAAAGTGAAAAGTGCTATTTTTCGCGAAAAATTCCGCCATTTTGGGAGTGGAAAACCCCCTCAATGTAAAAAAAATCTCAAACTAACCATTGGGGTGAGGTATTTTATATGTAGAAAGTGTGTACCAAGTTTGAAATAAATCGGTCATGTAGTTTTCAAATGGCAGTGAACACGGACTTTGAAAAAGTAGTTTCGAGAAAAACGCGTTTGATGTTTAGAGAAGTCGGAGCTACAGTGTTAGAGGAGCGTGACTAAATAGTCAATAACTTCGAGAGTTTTGCTCTGATTGACTTGAAATTTTGGGATTATATTCTTGAAATGTTTAACTATAAGAAAAGACAAAAAAATCGATTTTTCTAAAATGCAAACCCTTACCCTCCCTCAACAAGCGTATTCATAGATGTTCCTCCCTGCATAAGAATTCCTTGTTCCTTGTTCTGAACAAAGAACGAGGGTGTAAGTAGACGAAATTTGAAGCAGTTTACATGAATATCGACAGGTGTAGACGCTGAAGTTATAAAGTACACGTTGCGTTATAAACGTCGAACCGTACTGGCTCAATTTTTATCAAAAAATCTAGAACAATGCGTGGGCGCTGTAAATAAAACAGTAAATTATACCAATATACGTCATTATATATACAAATGAAAATTTCACTAATATAAAACAGTAAATTACACCAATATACGTCATTATCTATACAAATGAAAGATTCTTCATTTTTAAAAAAATTCTCGCTGTTATATATTGAAAATTCGATTTTTCATAAATCGTTCTCAATTATTTTCTGGCTTATAGATGATAACTTTCACAGTGTCGTTATATTTCTACTTCGGCGTATTAAGGGGTAAGGCCACTGTAAATTTTTTGAAAAATCGATTTTTTTTTATTGGCTTAAAAAATAGTTTAAACCCTCTAGTTTAAAAATAGTTTAAATCCTTTTAACTTCTTTTTTTAATTTTTTCCAATAAAAAACTATTCGCAAAACTTTAAACGCGTTTTTCTCGAAACATGGTTTTTCAAAATGGCACGCAGCATAACTCGAACAATTTTCATTTTTTTTACTTGAAATTTTAACCAGATGTGAACATTTACATTATCTTGAGAATGTCGATCGGAATTTTCAAGAACTTTATTTATTGATTTTTTATTAACAAAAAACTTGCCGTTTTTTTCGTCAAAAATCAATTTTTTTTTCAAACGCACGCCAAATCCACAAAAATTGATACTTTTTAAAATCCGATCGACATTCTCTAGCTATAGCCCTCTAGATTAATGGTTTTTTTTTGTTCTAGATTCAAAAGTGCACCAGTGGTGCTGCGTGCCGCGGAGCCCTGGAAGCAAAACATGTCCCGGGAAGATAGCTGTGGAACCGCCATTTTGTTTTTTTTTACTGTAAAAAAATTTTATAATAAAGTTTAATGTATGCCCGATAACACCATTAAAAGTTTTTTTTCAAATACCTTCAATTTCGGGAGCAAAAAATTAGTGAAAAAACCTTTTTTTTTGGGCCGTTACAGTGGCCTTACTCCTTAAAGCGCCAGTTTTAAAAGGCAGTTCTCGGTGGCGCTGCGGTCGCCGGCCGTTCTCCGCGCAGGTCCCACGCGCACACGTTTTTCCTTCGTACCTCAGCGCTCAGCTGTGCTTCATCGCTTCGATTGTACGTATTTACAATCTGACGGATTCTAGCTCGGCGAGTTGTGTAGCACGTGAGTGTTTGTAACATGCAATTGAAAATGGCGAATTCGTTCAACGCGAAGCTCGTAAAGCAGCTCATACAAGAGGAGGATCGTTTCGTCTCGGATCTTTTCTCGAAAATGCCACTTCCCATGTCAGAACTCGGTGAGGACGCGTCGACGGTCGATCTAACCTAAAAATCGGGCCGGGCTCGATTCAATATTTCACGCTTTGCGTTTTTTTTTTTTCAGGCGAATACAACGAGGAGTCGGAGGACGAGGTTAGTCCGGTAAAAAAAGGTATTACCGGCATTGCACAAACGTTTGATTTATTCCTCATATTATTACGATCGTCATCCACATTCGTTTTTTCGAGTCTCTCCGCCGTAGTAACTCTCGCTTCGATTCTTCAGCAAAAATCTTCCCCCCTGGCGGCGGCAAGGCAAAAAGGGCGCAGACGTTCGAGGAACTTCACGAGAAACTGGAGCAGCTCAAGGGCCAGAAAAAGCTCGATCACAAGCAAAAGCTGTTGAAGAAAGGCCTGAAAAATAGAATTAAAAAGAAGTCCAAGAGAGAGGAGCGGCTGGCTCAGAAGAAGTTGGCCAGAACCGAGCAGAACGCGGCTGGACTCACGAAAGTAAAGAAGGAAGAAGGCGCGGAACCCGCAGCCAAAATTCCCAGGGCCAAGCCTGTATTCAATTCGGAAGGCAACATGGTGTTCAGCAAATTTGACTTTTCGGAGATCGGCACTAAGAAAAAACCACCCACGAGCGAAAAGGATCCGAAGAAGGCTCTGCAATTGTTGCAACAGAAAAAGGAGAGGCTGAAGGAACTGGAACAAGCCGGAGAGAAGGAAAAGGCACAGGAAATGAAGGAGAAAGACGCGTGGAAAACGGTGCTCGCCAAAGCTAGCGGTGACAAAGTAATTATCCGACGAAAAATTATAATTCAAGTCCAGGAACCTATTAACGTAGCCAGGCAGCAGTAATCATTTCATTGAAGGTCTATTGAATATGACATAGCTAAAAATTCTAATGAAAATATTCTTAAAGGGAGGTACTTGAGTAAACGGCTAGAAAAACAGGTAAACTTTGAGAATTTTTATCTCAAAAACTAATGTTTCGATTGACTACGGGTTTTTTTTATTGGAAAATACGTACATTGAGGTATATTTAGGAATTTTTTAAAATAAATTCGTTGACTGGAAATGATTCAAACGCGATTATCTCGAAACATAGTTTTCAAAGTCGGTGCCAGATGTATCTCGAAAACGGCTTGTCCGATTTTGTCCAAATTTGGATACAATATTTTTCGATAGTTTTTCTCGTTCGCCACGTAGGATTTTTTTGAAATTTTCATTTTTGACGAAATTACGACCGTTTTAATTTAATATTCGTTTTTCGTTCGCAATTTCCGACAATTTCGGATTGCATACACATTGCATAAAAAAGGAATGGTTCAATCAAATGAAAAACCCCTACGTGGCGAACGAGAAAAACTATCGAAGAACATTGTATCCAAATTTGGACAAAATCGGACAAGCCGTTTTCGAGATACATCTGGCACCGACTTTGAAAACTACGTTTCGAGATAATCGCGTTTGAATCGCTTCCAGTCAACGACTTTATTTTTAAAAATTCCTAAACATACCTCAATGTACATATTTTCCAATAAAAAAGAACCCGTATTCAATCGAAACATTAGTTTTTGAGATACAAATTACCGAAGTTTACCTGCTTTCCTCGCCGTTTACACAGGTACCTCCCCTTAAATCTATCTTTTTCAATGGCGTTGAAGTTTGCATCGTTGGAATGTGACGATTTTTTTGTTAATTTTTCATTTCCTTGTTTTTATCATTATCCGAAGCCTTTTTTTTGCAAATTGCGGTCACGACACAGCAAAAAAATTGAGGAATTTACAAGAATTAAGGGGGGAAATACCGTTGGGCGAGGAAAAAATTGCTAATTTTTATGATTTTTTCAAAGAAAATATTTTTTTCACCATTTTTGAGACTTAGGCTATGCTTTATTACTACTTTTGGCTGATACGTGGTATGTTTTCTTTATTAATCTTTAAAATGGCGGAGGTATTGCACAGTATACCAAACGGGTTGCGGCCGATGTTGTCGGACGGTGTGACACGTTGCATTGGCGGGATTAATTTGGAAAAAATGAAGATTTTCCTTTTATTAACAATCATACGCAGTATACGAACCGAGAAAAAGTGAGAAATGTTGAAAATCGATGGATTGGCACGCTTCGAAACAGATGAATTGATTTGTTCGCAAAAAATCTGCCACATTTTGCAATCGAAAGACTTTATTTATTTTCAAAAACATTTGGGGTCATGTTTTTGACAATAAGGTTAGAAATTTGGGTAAAAAAGTTTACCTCTGTGTCACGCCAGTTTTGAAAATGCATTTTAGTAAACTTTTAGGGCGTTTTAGTCGTAAAAAATTAGATGAAAAAGGTTACCTGTACGTCATGCCAGTTTTGAAAATGCATTTTAATAGCATTTTAGTGTATTTTGGTAGCAAAGACTAATAATTAAAAAGAAATACCATGTAACAGCCTGAAGTAGTAATAAAACATACCCTAAGATGTATAGAATAAAACATACTCCTCAAAACTAACGAGGAAATTACTGTTAAAAAAGAATCATGAAAATTAGCAAACTTTTTCCTCGCCCAATGGTATCTTGCCCTTCATTTTCGTTGCACTGGAGCAATGCAAACTTGAACAACGTCTTTGCCGCGCATGGAAAAAGTTTTGCAACCCGAATACACCACTTTTACTGCCGATTTTTTTTCATACAGATTAGGAGAATTCTACGTAAAAGTAGGCTTCTTTTTCTTTCGTCTTTTGTCGAGTACCTGGGCCCCAGGCCTTCACGGTCTAATTAGTGTAAACATTTTTTATAAGGGAGACTTTGTCCTTGGAGTGCCATATTACAGGTGTTTACATTTTATTTTTTTTTAAAGGAAACGAGTAAAGCTTTTTGAGTGCGGTTTTTTTGTTGCTTTTATTCATGATATACAGAACGTTAAAAAAATTTTTTTTTTTTGAAAAAAACCAAAATGGCAGCCGTTGCAGCTCCGCGAAAACAGGTCCTCAAATCGCGGGAGGTACACGGCTGACATCACTGCCCTCTCGTTGTTGATCTGAAACACAAATTCAAAGCATATTATCAATCTGTGACCCTTTGGTCATGGAATGACGGATGGGTTTTTCGTTTAGTACAAATTTCGGAAAATTGCGGCAATTAAAAAAAAAATCGAATTTTCGCGTTTTTTTTTTCGCATAAAAAGATAAATAATAAATGCAAAAATGTATCTATCGAAAAAACGATCCGTCAATCCATGAAGACATATTTTCTGAGTATGCTCTCCAAATTTCAGGTCGATATGTTAATTACAGCGGTCAGGAGAATGTCAGCCATTTTTAAAAACGTGTTTTCGAGAAAAACGCGTTTAAAGTTTTGTATTGTGTCTACACAAATGTGTTTATAATTACCGCTAATCGGCAATGAATTTATAATTATAATTATTATTATTATATTATATAATATATAATATAATTATTATATATTATATATATATAATATAATATTATTATATAATATTATATTATATATATATATATATATATTATATATGTATATTATATAATATAATTATTATTATAATTATAATTACCGCTAATCGGCATCCCTCCTCTTCTTCTAGCTGCTCATGTTGAGCCGCTAACATCTCCTGCTGGGCACAAACGACAAAGTCTCCGATAAGCAATGCAAGGGTTCATTTTGGACGAATCTTTGTTATCCAATAAGAATCACAATGGCGTATATTAGAGAAAAACACTTCAAACGAAAAGAAGAGAAAAAAAACGTAAAACAAAATTATTTCCTTCTTGAACGAAACTGTTTTCTTTTTTTTCCAACGAAAAGGTTCATTGTAGACGAATCTTCATATCCAATAAGCATCAGAATGGCGTATATTAGACAATTTTTTAAAACTAAGTGAGAAAAATGCTTCAAACGAAAAGAAAAGAAAAAAAAACGTAAATCAAAATGATTTTTTTTAAACGAAAACTGTTTTTGTTTCTTCAAGTGTTGAAAAACTCGGTGTTTTTAACCCCTCGCTTGTTTTTCCAGGTGAAGGACGATCCTGAGCTGCTGAAGAGGACGATAAAGCGTAGGGAGCAACAAAAGACGAAGAGCTCGAAGAAGTGGGACTCGAGGATAGACGCGGTGCAGAAGCGGAAGCAGGAACACCAGCAGAAGCGACAAGAGAACATACTAAAGCGCAAGAAGGACAAGAAAACGAACAAGTTGAAAAAAGCGTCGAAAAAAGGTCGCGTTATACCCGGATTTTAGATACGTGAGTGTTGTTTCTAATTTATCGAGAACAATCCGTTGACATTTTTTTTTTACGACAGTGAAAAATCTAAAAACTGCGATAAAATTCACTCACGAGAAGGTAATTTCTTCCGCGTGAATTTCCGTACGTTGCCGTTCGTTCGTTGACTGCAGCAAAAAAAAATAAAGGGAACGAAACAGCCGAACATTGAGCGAGAGATTTGCGCGAGTGAGTTAGTTTTAAGGGCCAAGACTTGTTGGACAGAAGGAGGGCATAAAAAAGTTCGAAGTTACGTTGAAGATACTTCGAAGCATCTCTGATGAGACTAGAATTTTTCGTTCCCAATTTCCACTCACAATCAACATCCATATTTTATTCCTTTATATATAACGCATACAGAACTATATACATATATATATTTTTTTACATTATGTTAACAATATATAAGTATATACAACGATGCTTTCGGAATTTTCGGCAGCTCGTCCACGTGACGAGAATCGTGCAGCTTTCTCGTTTTGTCTTTGCTCTCAATCGCAATCACGTCTACGCAAAGCTCCGTGTGTCTGGCTAAACCCGTAAAAAAATTCTCAATTTCGTACGATTCGTTTTTACGTCGCGCGAGTTTTTTTTTTTTTTTTTTTCGTCTCCTAGCGGGGCAGACTGGCAAAAGTTTGTCCGGTTTTTTTTACGCGTACTTTGCGCGTCGTCCGTATTCGGGGAAGAAAGGCCGTAGACAAAAATATTCCCGGTACGGTTCATCGTACAGGGTACTTTGTTATTTTGTGGATTTTCGTCGATCGTCGTTTTCCGTCACGCCGTGGGGTGACGGTGAAGAATCGACGTTCTCGGGTGTCGCGAGTTTCGCGAAACGTTAGGCTTGTCTCAGGACGAAGGCGTTTGAAAGTGGCGGAGACTCTCCTCGGGGGGTCAGTATATGATTGGTAAATCGAGGACGAGTGCTCCGATGAAGCCTCCACCCTCGACTTCCTGCTAGGTGTCCCGGAGGACGCTCGTCGTCGAGTTCCCATGTGTCAGCGCCGTCCAGAGGGGGCTGTGATCGACGGGGGGCGGTACCACCAAGGTCTTGGATCCTCGCGGTGACCTGGCCATGGAGAACGTACGTGTGCTTAATAACCAGTGTCTAAAAATCACATGACATTCAAATCTACTAAGGCCTTAGGCCACGGTAACGGGTAGAAAGTCATGTGCGAATTCAACAATTTTTTTTCGTACGAAAAAGTGATTCACTCCTAAAATTAATTACACATCTATTTAGTATGAATATCAAGCTGTTGGAAAATATATATTTTTTTTTCGATGTACAAAATCGCCGACTACTCGAAACTTCTCGAAACAGCTTTTTTCCAATTGGCGTGACAAATAACTTCAAAAATTTTCACTCGATTTACTTCAAATTCAAAAGTTATGTTCCTAATTGCATTTCGCAGAGAAGTACGTATGGAATTTCCGATTAATCGAAAACTTTTAATTTTATGAGCAGTTTATGAGCAGTTGTAACGAAATTTTTCACTGAAAATTCATTTCTTAAGTTCAAATACCTACAACTTTTGAATAAAACAATATTTTTTAAATTCCTTACGTACTTCTCTAGGTATTCTAATGTAGATTGACGAGAATTTTTGTTTTTTGTTTTAGGTAAAAAATTGTAGATGCTAAATGTCACGACGCGGAGCGCCTAAAAAAAGATAACAAAAGAAAATATTAGTAGTCGGCCATTTTGTACATCGAAAAAAAGAAAATATTAGGAGTACAACTTTGCAGTGACCGTTTTACTTAGGGAGCCACTGCGGCCGAAGTAGTGGCCCTAGCTCAATAAAAAAAGTGGCATTTTAAACTAGAGGCTCTGCCAATGTAAACAATTTAAAAAAGCTAACGGATACGTGTATGCATTATAAAGTTATTGGCACTCAAACATGGCAACCTACGAGCCGAATTCTCAGCATTTGCGGGAACTGCTCCAAAGACAACAAAGGAAGGGATTTTTGCACCGGATTGTGACTGGAGATGAAAAGTGGGTTTACTACGATAATCCTAAACGCCGAAAATCATGGGGACTGCCTGGTCATATTCCGTCATCGACGCCCAAACCGAATATTCACGGATCCAAAGTGATGCTGTGTATCTGGTGGGACCAGCTGGGCATTGTGTACTATGAGCTGCTCAAACCATCCGAAACCATCACAGGGGAACTCTACCGACGTCAGTTGATGCGCTTGAGTAAGGCACTCAAAGAGAAACGGCCACAATTCAACGAAAGACATGACAAGGTGATACTGCAGCATGGCAATGCCCGACCTCATGTTGCAAATGTCGTGAAAAAGTACTTGGAAACGCTGAAATGGGAGGTTTTATCCCACCCGCTGTACTCTCCAGACATTGCCCCTTCCGACTATCACTTGTTCCGGTCAATGGCACACGATTTGGCTGACCAGCACTTCGGTACTTACGAAGAAGTCAAAAATTGGGTCGATTCCTAAATTGCCTCCAAGGACCAAGACTTTTATCGACGCGGGATTCGAATGCTACCTGAAAGATGGGCCGAGGTCGTAGCTAGCGACGGGCAGTATTTTGATTTAAAAATATGTAGCCACTTTTTTATAATAAAGCCTTAAACTTTTGAAAAAAACGGTCACTGCAAAGTTGTACTCCCAATATATATTTTCTAACAGCTTGATATTCATACTGAATAGAACGATGCTGAAGTTCGCATCGTTGGACTGCAACGGATTTAACTTCTTTTGGCAGATTTCGCCTACGAAAGTCCTTCAACCATTTATGAGAAATTTATTCAGCGATCTACATTATAAATCTTCAAAAAAGATCGTCTATAATAGTAAAAATATGGAAAGTAAAATGAAAAACGGAACTTTCGTTGCGTTCCAACGATGTAAACTTCAACATCATCTAAATAGATGTGTAATTAATTTAATGAGTGAATCACTTTCTCATACGAAAATTTTTTTTTAAATTCGCACATGATTTTATACCCGTTACTGTGGCCTAACCCCTTAATATAAGGTGAAAAATAGAGGTTACGAGTGGAACACAATATCCGATAAATGACAAATCTTCCTCTCCATTTTTATTTAAGCCATTTTTTTAAACCATTAAAACCATTAAATCCATTTTTTTAAATTTCATTATCTAATAGTACAATATGTCTAGAATATTCTCCCAAAGTTTTAAGTCAATCGGAGTAAAAGTCTAGGGGAGAGAGCCTTTGGGAATTCCCCCCGTTGGGAAACACCGGACGGGAACAACGCAGGTATATCGCATTTTTCTCAAAACACTATTTTTGAAGTCGGTGGACACGATTTCTCAAAAGCGAAGGCACCGATCTTATTGAAATTTTGCACACTTCTTCAAAATAGCATTAACTAGTGATTGAACGAAGGTTTTTTTTCGATTACAACTAATTTTACAAGGCTATGTAAAGTGTAAATTGTACCAAAAATTGAACTATTTTGCATACAACTCTGTAAAAAATTCAAATTTCAATTTTTTTAAAATCCTTCGTTCAATCGCGAGCTATACTTATCTACTAATAGAAAAAAGTTGCTTTTTTTAATTTTAGGTAAAGCTATCATGAGTTATTCTGACCACCGCACCGTGAGGAAACTTTTTTTGAGGAGCCTCCGGAAACGAGGTCCCACCGGGTGAATTTCCCAAATTTTGGGATGAATTTTTTTTTGAACATTGTTGAAATGTTGCTCTTTTATGTGCTTCAAATTTTGAATAACATAATTTATATATTATATATTTTTTTAATCGAGAAAATGTGCTTTCTTGACTTCGAAACCCACGTAACCCCTTAAAAGTCGATAATATGGTTATTATTACTACAAATAACTATGAATGAACAGAAAAAGCACGGAAATACACTGAAATAAGGGGCCGGGTTGAAATTCCGAACTTTAAATGCTCCGACAGTTTAAAATACCGAATTTTAATGTTCCGAAATTCAAGATGGGGCCGGGTTGAAATTCCAAACTTTGAGTGGTCAGAGCGCTCAAAACTCCGAAAGAATTTTACACGAAAGACGAAAACTCCGAAAATCTTAACACCGTCAAAATAATTCGGCTATGGAAGTTTTAAAAGTTTCAAAATTTTCGATAAATCGACGAATTATTTCAAGATTTTTTTTTTATTAAGAAGTGATTTTGCGTCAATTTTGAAATTTGTCTAGACAATGTTATACGTGCTACATCATTTACCGTCAACTGTGTAGACTTTCGCTGGCATGATCTTGACATGAAGGCCGGGTTGAAATTCCGAGCGCTGCATGCGCCGACGGTTTAAAATTTCTAATTTTAATGTTTCGAAATTACACGGTTCGTCAAGATTATGCCAGCGAAAGTCTACACAGTTGACTGTAAATGATGCAGAACGTATAACATTGTCTAGACAAATTCCAAATTGACGTAAAATCACTTCTTAATAATAATAAAAAAATCTTGGAATAATTCGTCGATTTATTGAAAATTTTGAAACTTTTAAAACTTCCATAGCCAATTATTTTCACGGTGTTCAGATTTTTGGAGTTTTGGTCTTTCGTGTAAAATTCTTTCGGAGTTTTGAGCGTTCTGACCATTGAACGTTCGGATTTTCAACCCGGCCCCGTTAAGATTTTCGGAGTTTTGGTCTTTTGGGTAAAAGTCTTTCGGAGTTTTGAGCGTTCTGATCATTCAAAGTTCGGAATTTCAACCCGGCCCCCGAAATAAACTAGAAAATCGCTCGTAACCCGTCACAGGACTCGTAATGACAATCTGTCTACTGGCATATGACGTCACTAGAGATGCAACCAATCCTCGAGCATTTTCGTTCACGTGACCGAACGGATTTAATTTAAAAATTGAAATAAACAAAAATAATGCACATTTTTTCGATAAAATGATAGTAAATATTTTTTAAACACTATATTATTTTAGAATAACAAGAGAGTGAACCGTATTTTTAATACAGCCAAATACCTTATTAACATTAAGGCCTCAGGCCACAGTAACGGGTATGAAATCATGTGCGAATTTAACAATTTTTTTTCTTATGAAAAAGTGATTCATTTATAAAATTAATTACCCATCTATTTAGTATGAATATCAAGCTGTGAGAAAATATATATCTATTTTTTTCGATGTACAAAATGGCCGCCTACTAATATTTTCTTTTGTTATCTTTTTTTAGGCGCTTCGCGGCGTGACATTTAGCATCCACAATTTTTTACCTAGAACAAAAAACAAAAATTCTCGTCAATCTACATTAGAATACCTAGAGAAGTACGTACGGAATTTAAAAAATATTGTTTTTTTCAAAAGTTGTAGGTATTTGAACTTAAGGCGGTCCTCTAGTTTCTCGGGTCGAAAAAACCGATTTTTTTTTCTTCATAAATCACATCTACAACATGTGTAGAAAATGTGTGCCAAAGGATTTTTCGATATTCGAAGTGGTTCACAAGTTACGGCCCTGGAACGGAGCAGGTATACGGAGCGCGCGCCGGGCTGCTCCGAAAGCCGAGCGGCAGCAGCAAGACATTCAACGGTATTTTGAAGGCAGAACCATATGGAGAAGATGTTGTTGTAAAAAAAGAGTGTGTTGGACACGTTGAAAAGAGGACGGGGACTCGGCTCCGAAATGCAAAAAAAATCTAATAAAGGCATTGGTGGGAAAGGTGCAGGAAAACTCACTGATAAATTGATTGGTGAGATGACAACGTATTATGTATGGATTAGCTATTCGGAGACATCCAGATTCTATCGAGGAAATGAGAAAGGAAATTTGGCCAACATTCTTTCACAAGATTTCCACAGACAGCAATCCACAGCATCAAAATTGTCTTGCAGGCGAATCTAGTTGGTGCAAATGGCGCAGAGCTGAGTTTCTCGGAGAGGCTGAGCAATTCAAACACAATAAACCGCCTCTTTCTGAAGCAGTTCAAAAAGTTATAAAGCCAATTTATGAGGATTTATCCAAAGAAGAATTGTTAAGCAGATGCCTGGGAGCGGAAACTCAAAATAATAACGAGTCGCTCAATCCGTTAATCTGGACTTTTGCTCCGAAGCACCTCCATTCTGGGCCAAAAGTGGTTGAAATCGCCGCGTTTCTTGCTGTCATAATCTTCAACGAAGGATTCAAATCTATCCTGAAGACCTTGGAAACCATGGGAGTGAAAATCGGCCCACAAGCTAAAGGATATGTTCAACAGCGTGATAGCTCTCGGATCGACCGTTCAGAAAGGCGCACGAGTGATATTGTAAAACAGGCCCGAATCGCGAAAAGGGAAGACGGAGGAGCTCTGCGTGACTTCCAAGAAGAAGAGGAAGGCCTATTGTATGGTCCAGGCATAGCAGATTGACGGTGAGATGAAATTTTTAGTATAAATCACATGCGCGAACTTTCAAACGCGTTTTTCTCGACGCACCATTTTTCGAAACGGTGACCACGATATATTTCAGAAACTACTGCACCGATCTTGTTCCAATTTATACAGCATCTTTAATATTTTATAAGCCAGCGATTGAACTAGGATTATCATGATTGCTTCGATAGTTTTTTTTTCGTACGAGCGAAAAACTTAAGAAAAAATGAGTAAAAAATAGAATGTAATTTTCAAAAGTGTATAAAAAAGTCAATTTTTGTAATTTAGAATTCACTCTAGTTCAATCGCTAGTCTTAAATATGAAGATTAAAATGTCGTTTGGTTTTTTTATTTCAGATAAGCAGAACAGCCGCAATCATGGTCACCGTCAAGCACCTCTTTTACTTGATGTCTTTCAGTCGGCCACTGTAACGTTTATTCTATTATATATGTTGACTTCAAAAAATTTGTAAAGCTTATTTAAATGTTAATAAAGATTGTGCAAAAACAATGAGATTGATTATTTCGATGCTTTGCCCGTAAAAAAATATTGAAAAAGCCGTAAAAAAACAGCCGAGAAACTAGAGGACCGCGTTAAGAAATGAATTTTCAGTGAAAAATTTCGTTATAACTGCTCATAAACTGCTCATATTAGGTGTACAAATAAGTTTTAGGACACGTCGATTTTGTATCATAACAGCTATTCTAAATTAATTCAAAGGTCCCGCTCACTTATCATAGATGGCGCTTGATATGTAGTATCGAAACGTAAAGGAGTCATAAACATAACCTATAAATTCTGTAAATTAAACATGCAGACCGATAAGCTATTTATTAGACACTGCATTCGCTATGAATTCCATCAAGGAAAAAGTGTTAGGAAAGCGTGTGAATCGATATGTTCTGTTCTTGGAGACAACATTGTATCTAAAAGTACATGTGAGTATTGGTATAAGCGATTCAAAGAAGGTGATTTCGACGTTAGTGACCGTGAACACACGGGGCCTCCTGTAAAGGTGGACGATCAGGAACTGCAAGCCTTGCTGGATGAAAACTCTTGTCAGACGGAGAAACAACTTTCGAAACAGCTTGGAGTAACTCAACAAACTGTTTCTTATCATTTAAAAGCAATGGGTAAAATTCGAAAAGGAACAAAGTGGGTACCACACTTTCTGACTCAAGAAAATAAAAACAGCCGTCTTAACATTTGTGTGAGTCTTTACAACAAGCAAAATAGAAAGTCTTTCTTGTGGAAAATTGTGACCGGCGATGAAAAGTGGATTTATTTTGATAATCTGAAACGCAAATATCATTGGGTTGACCCCGGCGAGCCGACAACATCCACGCCAAAGCGCAATGTTCATTGTAACAAAGTCATGCTGTGCATATGGTGGGATATGAAAAGCGTACTGTATTATGAACTTCTCAAACCTGGTCAAACAGTTACTACCGATCGCTATTGTCATCAATTGATGCAAGTGAATCAAGAAATTGAGAAGAAACGTCCATTTTCTGGTAAAGGAAAACGTCCAGTAAAACTGCTCCATGACAACGCGCGGCCTCATGTGGGTAAACCGGTCAAGGATACGTTACTACCGCTTGGATGGGAAGCTGTACCACACCCGGCGTATTCACCAGACCTAGCCCCATCCGATTATCATTTATTCCGGAAAATACAGAACGATTTGTCTGACGTGCGATTCAAAACATTTGAAGAAGTGGAAAAATGGGTCGCTAAATTTCTCACCTCGCAAGACGAAAGTTTCTTTGCGAAAGGCATCCGCGAGTTACCTGAGAGATGGCTGAAGGTCATTCAGTGCGATGGAGATTACTTCGATGAATAACTATGTTTTACTTCTTTTTTAATAAATCTTGAATTTTTTGAAAACTGTCCTAAAACTTATTTGTACACCTAATAAAATGAAAAGATTTCGATGAATCAGAAATTCCGTACGTACTTCTCTGCGAAATGCAATTAGGAACATAACTTCTAAATTTGAAGTAAATCGAGTGAAAATTGTTGAAGTTATTTGTCACGCCAATTGGAAAAAAGCTGTTTTGAGAAGTTTCGAGTAGTCGGCCATTTTGTACATCGAAAAAAAAAATAGCTATTTTCCAACAGCTTGATATTCATACTAAACAGATGTGTAATTAATTTTATGAGTGAATCACTTTTTCATACGAAAAAAAATGGTTAAATTCGCACCTGATTGTTTACCCGTTACTGTGGCCTAAGGCCTTGAATACGTTATACAAACAAAAACAAGTTGAAAGTTCCTGTTGTTCGCTCTGCTCCGCAATTACGATACGCGCACGCATTCTGACCACTCGTCGATCGCAGCGATCCGAGCGGTTGACCACCGAAGTGTCGAAGTTTCCCGTACGTAGGACCGTGACGGGCAATATTAAAATACGAACCTCGACGGCACCGGGGCTAAATGCTAGTCCGGACTGCTGAGCTCAAGGGCGGTGCTCTGCTCCGGATCGGAGCGCTCCTCGACCACCGTGTCCAACTCGAGGGTGGGCAGCGCTCGTGATGCCTTCTCGCTTCTGAAGGACACCGCTCTCATCGATCTTTCAATGCCGGCTGCAAAAAAAAAGAAGATACGAGCATGCTTGAACTACGTTGCGGAGACAGCAAGGGGCTCCATTAATTATCCGTATGCTTGTGGATGTGCTTTGCGGAATGAAAATGTGTTTGTCGACTCGGAAAGGACCCGCTGAGACAACGATTCTTCACGGCGAAACTTTCGACACTACGCATGAAAAATGTATCGTCGGTCCCCTGGGACAACGAGCTACTCGAGCTTGATACTGTTCCCTGTTATTCAATTCGATAAATATACTCTCGTGCTTTTCGAGCTACGAGCTTTGGTATGAGAAAAAACTTTCAGCTTCTTGGAATATATTGCTGGATATCTCCGCGATGCAGATTACAGTGTTGGCCAAAAGTTTCCCCTTCGTCCTGACTCAAAAAGACGAATCATAATTTCTATGTGAAATTTCGTATACTTACAGTATACAAATGAACACGGGGGGAGGGAAACTTATGCCAGCAGTGTGTCAAGATTAACGGGTTATAGCTAGCCGGGAAAAAAGAAATTTTCGTGAAATTTCGCTGGCGAAACGTGGGAAGGTTTTCAATTGTTTTTCTATTAAGGGCGGGGTAAAGTATTTACATTTATTTTTCATTTTTTTTAAATTTTTTAAATGAATGCATAATATATCAAGAATATTGTGTTAAAATTTCAAGTCGATCGGAGTAAAATTGACGAAGTTATGAGTATTTGAGCGTCTATTGCTCCATGCCGTTCTCTTCTCTTCTGCTTTTTTCAAACCGTTTTTCTGAGACTTGTCATATTTGAAGTCCGTGTGCACGATAACTCAAAATCTACTGGACCAATCGCTTTGAAATTTTGCACAGTACTTCTTCACATAATTCATCAGGTATTGTCGAGAGCTTTTTTGTTTTTTTTTAAATAATTACTAATTTTTCAACAACAAATTAGCCGATTTTTTTTAGCGAAAATCGGGTTTTTGGCTCCCAAGTGCTACGAAAAATCGAAAAATCGAAAAAAAAAATCCTCCCGTCATTACCTCGAGAAACATCTCCTTTAACAAATGCATTTTGATTTTTTTGTTTCAAATGATTCTGTTGCGAGTTGTGGTGCACACCGCAAACCAACTTTTTTTCGAGGCGCCTCCGGGGTTTAATTTTCACTCGCTTAATTTTGAATATTTTGTAATGCAAATTTAGGAGAATGTTGTTCAAATGTTACTTTATTATATGTAAATTTTTCAATAAACGAACACTATTCGTTACGCCAAAAAAAAATCTTTAAAACATGCTTTTTTTTCGCCGAATTAACTTTACCCCGCCATTAAGGAGAGATATATACCTAGATGGTCGAGGTCGAGGATTTAGAAGCTATGAACATTCCGTCGACCGTAGAAGACCTACACTATGGGCCTGGTATCGATGATTCCGTGTAAATTGACAAATTTCATGATTTATTCATTCCCAAATTTTCAAGCGTGTTTTTCTCAAAACCACGTTTTTCAAATCGGTACCCAAAATTTCTCGAAAACCAATGAACCGATTGCCTTGAGGTTTTTTGTGGTTATTCTATACACCATTATCTAGTACTTTTCATAGGATTTTTTTTCCGTTACTTACTTTTTGTTTCGTAGGCAAAATAATAACTAATTTTTGGCCCATAAATCACCATTTATGTTCAAACGTCCGCCATTTTGTCATAAATCGATATTTTCAAAATCGGCTACGGCAAGTACTAGATTATAGTATCTAATGTAATAATCTTTTTGGTTTTTTTTTTCAGATGATTTTTTAAGAAACGCCAGTGGGTACCGTATACGCAGATTTTTTTTCGACGCTCCAAGGATCATACAATATCCTTGTATATTTTTGATATTTTTAAATAAAGAAAATTAAACATATTTTTGAATGTATATACTTTTAGATAATTAAAACCCCCAATCCGAAATTTCAAATAGTTTTCCTTGAAAAAATTGACAAAAATTACCTGTTTTCCGGCTCCTAGGTGTATATCTCCCCTTAAGGCGTTAGGCCACAGTAACGGGTATAAAATCATGTGTGAATTTAACAATTTTTTTCGTACAAAAAAGTGATTCACTCGTAAAATTAATTACAGATCGATTTAGTATGAATATCAAGCTGTTAGAAAATATATACATTTTTTTCGATGTACAAAATGGCCGACTACTCGAAACTTCTCAAAACAGCTTTTTTCCAATTGGCATGACAAATAACTTCAACAATTTTCACTCGATTTACTTCAAATTTAAAAGTTACGTTCCTAATTGCATTTCGCAGTGAAGTACGTACGGAATTTCTGATTAATCGAAAACTTTCAATTTTATGAGTAGTTTATGAGCAGTTATAACGAAAGTTTTCACTGAAATTTCATTTTTTAAGTTCAAATACCTACAATTTTTTAATAAAACAATATTTTTTAAATTCCTTACGTACTTCTCTAGGTACTCTAACGTAGAGTGACGAGAATTTTTGTTTTTTTTTTCTAGGTAAAAAATTGTGGATGCTAAACGTCACGCCGTAGAGCGCCTAAAAAAAGATAACAAAAGAAAATATTAGTAGTCGGCCATTTTGTACATCGAAAACAAAATATATATATTTTCTAACAGCTTGATATTCATACTAAATAGATGTGTAATTAATTTTATGAGTGCACGACTTTTGCATACGATACAAATTGTTAAATTCGCACATGATTTTATACTCGTTACTGTGGCCTAACGCCTTAAGGTGGGAGCCTGAATTAGAAGGTCCAAAAAAGCGTTTTTTTCGGGAATTTTGGTAAAACTATAGAATCACGGCTCCAGGCAAAAATCGGTCCAAAATTTTTGTTGGGGTATTGTTATGGATAAAAAAACGATGTTACATGTTGAATTAAGGTGGGGGAAGCCCGAATATGAAGAAAAAAAACGTTAAAAAGTGTCATTGTAGTGGAGGGTAAAAAAGAAATACGTAACATGATTTTTTGTTTGAAAACTCTTTTTTTTTAATCTAGCCATCTAATTGACAATCACTGTCAACAATCACTAGCCATATAATTAACAATCACAGTAAGCCTTACCTTGTTTATGTTTCATCAATTTAAATTCCTTCGTGCGAGTATACATATATGTACACGCGCGCGCGTGTGTGCGTATGTTAGTGTGTTTCTATAATGCGCTTTTTCGTCCCTCGTTTCCGCAAACTTCAAGATCCCGTAATTTATGGAATTAATGAAAAAAGTCGGCCTCCCCCAACTGAATATCAATAGTAAAGACATTATAAAGGCATACATGGAGAAAAAAAATTTGGCATTGAAATTGGTCTGGAGCCGTGATTCTATAGTTTTACCGGAATTTTTTTAGACGGGAAAAAGCAAGTGAGCCTAGTAAACATTGAGGTATCTTTTTATGTATATTTGAAATATATCAAAAAAATTTAACATGAAACAATAAATAACTGCAGATTTATCAGCCTATTCCACGTGCGTCTTGCCACTGCAGTCCCCAATCGGCGGGAAAGATTCAGCTCGTAATTCTTGACTGAACCAAATAAACCAATACAATTTTCAATTGTCATATATCTTTCTTTTGGGTGAACTAAGAAAAAGCTGAAAAAATCGTGAAATTATAAATTTCTCAGGTTTGAACAAAAAAAAAAAATTGTTAAAAAAACACTTTAACGTGTTATACAAATTATTTAAAAAGACTTTTTCAACTACTTTTTTTTATTAACTTTCATTATTCATAAAATTCATAAAATTTTTCAGTTTCCAAAAATTTGCCTAAAAAATCGTCAGATAATTGTTAATAATAAATTAACTATGCAATATAAAAAAAAAATCCTACGTAATTCGTATTGTATTTTTCAAGATATATTCAACATGTGAATATATAAATCAAGTGAATCGGTTGAAAATTGAGTTATGTTTCCGGCCAACTTAAAAAATGCAGTTATGAGATAATCGGTGCACAGCCGCCATTTTGAAATTAATCGCTTCAAAAAAATTATTGTATGCAGTCACTGATACGTATGATAAACACCCTTCTTTGTAAATTCGATTTATTTTGTAGTTTTTTCTGAAAAACAAAATCCCCAAAAAGCTTTTTTTTCGGCCTCTAGAGTGGCCTAAGGCCTAAAAGAAAACTACGCAACGAAAAAAAAAAATCGTTCGTTTAAACGCTGCTTTTCCGATATGTGAACGAAACTTGCAAAATTTAGAGTTGATCTTTCCAGTGATTTGTGAGATGTCGTGCTCACCGATTTCGATAAAGTCATTTTGAGAAAACCGCGATCAAAGTTCGCTGACATACCTCAATTTCAAACGGATCATGTTGAAATTTTCAGAAAATATTTTTTAAATGTTGTACTCTCAGAATCTCAAGATCGAATATCGATATTTTCGAATAATTAAACTAGTTGCAAGGCCTTAATGCACGTTTCTCCTTCGTTAGCTTATGGAAATTATTTTTTCATGCTCTTATTGAAATTATGAACGCGTTTTTCTTAAAATAACGCTTTCAAGTGTGCCAAAGCGCTCCGTGGTGCAAACATTGAACAATTTTGACGAAAGTTAAAGTCGAAGTTTACACTAAAGTCAAAAGTTCACTAAGTCAAAGTTCACTAAACTTAAAGTTTTCACTAAAGTCGCCTCTATAAAGTAATCGCCAATCATAATTTGAAGTTGGATTTTTTTTCTACAAACAAAAAAGTAACCAAATTTTCGTAATATATTTTCCTTCATCATTACATGCAAACGAAAAAGTAACAAAATGTTCGTAATATTTTTTTCTTCAACATCACATACAAACGAAAAAGTAACAAAATTTTCGTAGGTTTTTTTCCTTCATCATTACATACTCATCATAATTAACAAAAAAGTTTATAGAAAATTATCATTGTAGCTTACTCTGCGTGCTAATTTCTACGGATTAAGAATTTCGTTGATGTTCGTGTATCGGGTCATGTGCGGAGGGTCGGAGTCTTACGACACGCAACTCTCATCCGTATCACGTGTACACGACCGTCGCTCCCCCTCCCTCTCCGGATAATAAATTCGGTCATGTTAAGGAATTTTTTCATCAGTAATAATACACTTTCACGTGTACAACATGTAACTTATTTATCTTTCACTATTTTCCTGACAACGACCCCGAAAATTTATGACTCTTCCATACAACGAGGTATGGAAGACCCCCCTTAACATTGTTTTCAGATCGTCAGCTCTCGCCAAGTTGGTTCATTTATGTCCTACTAAAGATTGAGACTTTTTTTTGCGATAAAATCTTTTTCGACAATCGTACATTTTTTAATTAGATAAATGTTTGCCCATCCATATATACGAAATACTTGAAATCGTGCTTGTGGGCCAATTTTACAATAAATTATCGTAGCTGCCTCTTGGTTGGAATATTTGCTCTAACCCCGAGTAAAAAATGATTGTATATACTTAGATACAATTATATAAAAATGATATACAATCATATATATTTATATATAGGTTAAAAAATATCTTAGTACTCGTATATAACTCTATATATTCGTATACATAGTCCGATATAAATGTACTATCATCAAATTTGATTTGATAAAATTATACATAGTTCTGTATATAATGATATATGAATATACTATTTTTATAGGGAGTTCATATAATTAGAGATAATATCATATACAGTTATATATAATTCAATATAGTGTTGTATACAATTATGTATATACGTGAAACTTTTAGTTACGGTATACAAAATTGTATATGACCGTATATGAGTACTTTTATTTTCTTTTGAAAGACATATAACTGTACATATCTTTATATGGCTTCATATATGATTAGGTATAGAAAAATTTATCTTTGGTTTTATTCGCGTATGCAAGCAGGTAAATCAAAAGATTGTTTATTAAAAGTTAACAAATTATCTATTGATGCAATATATTGCATCAATACATAATTTGTTAACTTTTAATAAACAATTTAACAAACAAGCTATTGTGACACATTATACCAGTCGAAGAAAGCATTCATATTTTGTTAGTAAAATATTTAAAAAAAAATAATCCCGAGTAAAATTGAAAATATATAACCATATATAATTGTATATTAACTGAGCATATACAATTGTATACAAAAATTGGCCCGATAGAATTTTATATACTTGTATATAAACGTATACAATTGTATGTACTAATAAACAGTTATGTACGATAGTATATGAATATATATATAATTGTACACGTTTGTATACAAATATATAAAATTCTATCGGGCCAATTTTTGTATGCCCGATTCAAAATTGGGGCGTACAATTTTGTATCGGGCATATTAATTGTATACATAATTAATTGTATACAAATTAATTTGTATAAAATAAATTGTATATTCATTGTAGATGATCAATTAATATACAATTATATATGTTTATATATATTCATTTTTACTCGGGTAATTATATAAACCGTAAATAAAAGTTTCACGTATATATATAATTATATACAATACTATATTGAATTATATATAATTGCATATTAATTGATCATATACAATTGTATATATTCATATACTATCGTTCATAACTGTATATACAATTGTATACATTTATATACAAATATATCAAATACTATCGGGCCAATTTTTGTATACAATTGCATATGATCAATTAATATACAATTATATATGTTTATATATATTCATTTTTACTCGGGACAGTAAAAAAAATCGAAAAACGGGACATTCCGACTATCGCGAGGAAAAAATCCACGAAAGATTAATGTAACTTAAAAAGATTCTTGGCACTTCTAAACCGTCAACTAATTTTTTTTAAATGCCTATTCGTTACGGGGCAATTCTATCACGGGCTTTTCATTAGCCGTTCTGCCGAGGCGGAGCACGTGGACGGAATGTTGGGCATTCAAACGCTACTCCACGGCGTGTATTTGCTCCGAGCCCTTTTGCGAGGTTCCATATGGACGTACCTGTGCACACATGTGCATATGTATGTACACGAGCATGAATTTGGAGCGAGTGCAACGTGAGCTGCGTTATCATCGCGGTACCGCGCGTGAAAATTGTTGCCGGATAGAAAAAGAGGCAAATTGACGAACAGCCGAAAAATTCGAGAGGAATATTCCCAGTTTTTTGTCTACTCGGAGTCAGTCCGTTCGTATAGGAAATTATCGGAAAACCTGGTGTGTCTCGTCTACTTTCGATTGAAACCGTTGTTTTACTTCTACCTGCATGTTGTACGCTTTTCCCACCCACCAGTTCGAAGGTCGTTACATTGAGTTGTAACATATACTCGTCCCGTTTGGTTCGGTGCTTTTGGAGTCGTTTATTTCTATTGGGACGTTGAATAAGTCCTCGCTGTTTTCCAGTAGATGGCGTTAGCAGAGCTGCGTGCGTATAGTTTAAGTTAGTCCTATCGCCAGGCTTCAATCCATAGGATTTTCATAATTTTTTTTTGAGCTTCACTAAATATATTAATAATCGTCTCTGTAAAATTTTGGGATCGTTCATCGACCTAATTACAGAGAAAAGAAATATTAAAATTGTGTATTTTTGTGAAGGAATTCCGAGACGACATAAAAAACTCAATTTCCGGTCGCTACTAAAGTGTATATAATAGTGGGAATCCGTCAGATTCTTAAAAATAATAAGATTTACGTACTTAACACTTGTAGTAATCCAGTGCTCTCAGAAAAAATTACGCTTATTGACCTAATTTTTATGCGATATCAAGTTTAATTTGAACTTCCGATATTGGATTTATTACCACTTGCTACGATAAAGAGACGTGACAGCAAGGCAACAGCTGACTGTAGTCCTAATCTCATCTCACTCATTCGAATTTCCACACATATTTCATTTTTAACCGACATATTTCGCCGACACAAATTTTCCACGCTTTTTACCAGTCGTGGCCCGAATACAATGCTTTATATTTCCCGCACCTGAGATTGTTTTGACAGATCGACGTTGAAAAGCATGGGGATTAAACTTGTCTGGTTGAGTAAAAAGAGACGGAGATGGAACCAATATTGCCAAATATCAAACCTAGAAATACTGCGCGAATCGTTGGAATAACTATTTTTTTCATTTTTCTAATTAAATGTGAACATTCATTAAGGGTGAATGTTCACATTCATAGTGAACACCAGTGTGACACTATAAAAAAATCAATTTTTTTTCTTGCTTTTTTTCGACAGTTTATAATTTCGAGAATATCATAATCATTTATATAATTTATATCAATATCATTTTATTTTGCAAAAATCGATAGTTAAATCTTTAAACGCGTTTTTCTCGAAATGAGATTTTTCAAATTTGCTGACATTGTAACTCAAAGAACAATTATCCAATTGACTTGAAATTTGAACTGAGTACTCTTGAATATATTTAGTCTATAATGACGTAGGATATTTTCGATTGGATGAAAATTGACGGTTTGGCATTGCAAAAAACGACCATTTTCTAGGCAAGAAAACAGATTTTTTTTTCATAACTAAGGTAAATGTCCCAATTATTGAACAGCTAAGGATCTGGGGGAATGAATTCGGTGAGAAAAAAATATAAAATCAAGAAAAAACCATCGCTTTCAGGTTCAAATGATACTTTGATATTTTTACTTTCGAAAAATCACCCTTTAAATTATTTTTAAATGATTTCAAATGAACAAAAAGAATAACAATGTGAAGAATGCAAATGTCCCAATTATTGAACACTGGAAGTGCCTGTGTCCCTAATATTGAACAGGCATGTCCCACTTATTGAACACTCTCGAGAATTCTTTTTCCGTTCTAAAAATATTATTTTGGGTACTGTTGGGGTTTCAACGTTCGTTCTTCTCGTGAACGTGGTACGAAGCTACGCCAACGTAGCGCCAGACGTTTTACTTTCTGGAACTTATTTTTGGTGTGAATTATTTTGTAAGAATAACTCAACACGGGGTAAATCTCATACTAAGATATAGGCTCTTTATTAAACTCGTAGTGGACTGTATTTTTGTTATAAATCTCGCGCTAATACATGGCGAGTCGATGCGTAGAGCTCTCCGTTCTGTCGCTAACGAGAGACTGAGGCCTCGTATGCTCTAGCATAGAAGGCGCGTGGAGGGGGCAACGATGCCCAGCGCCATCACTTCTCCTTGACGCTTCAACATGCCGGCGGCCTTTGAACGACATGTTCAAAACATAAAATAGGAAAATAATACAAAAATATTGGTTTACAATCACAAACCTTGAAACTAAAAATTATTCTACTGGTAGCGGAACTATCTTTCTTACGCAGCGCTTGTATGTACCCTTTATCGTTCTGACAGTTACTACTCGAACGATTCCGTCATCACCTGGATGCAGGCTTTCAACTCGACCGATCACCCAAAGCAGTGGGGGTGCATTGTCCTCCTTGATTATTACCAAATCTCCCTCTTTAATGCAGGAGGACTCACCTTTGGCCCATTTGACGCGCTGTTGTAACTCATTCAAATATTCTTTTTTCCAACGATTCCAAAAGTGTTGCTTCACTCGTTGGATATGCTGCCAGGTAGATAGACGATTCGGATTTATTTCGGCGAAATCGCCTTCTGGGATTGATAGCAGCGAAGTATTAATCAAAAAATGCGCAGGGGTTAGAACGAGTAGATCGTTCGGATCGGATGACAACGGAGTGAGTGGCCGTGAGTTGAGAATCGCTTCGATTTCTATTACGAACGTGTTTAATTCCTCAAACGTGAAGAGGGCATCTCCAATTGCACGGCGCATATGATGTTTGAAAGCCTTCACCGAAGCTTCCCAAATACCTCCAAAATGCGGTGAGCGAGGTGGTATGAACGACCATTGTATTTCTTGATTTGACAGAAATCGCACGATAACCTGTTGATTTTCTTTCTCACTTATAAGATTGTACATTTCGTTCAAGTAATTTTTTGCACCCACGAAATTTGTTGCGTTGTCGGATTGAAGGATTCGCGCTTTACCACGGCGCGCAAATAGTCGCTTTAAGCTAGCTATGAACGCATCGGTTGTGAGATCGCTCACAATTTCAAGGTGCACCGCCTTCGTGACCAGACACACGAATACGGCCACGTAGACCTTTACCTTGTTACGATTACGGTGTTTCTTTTCTTTGATAGAGAAAGGACCGCAAAAGTCGACCCCGACATTTTCGAAGGGTCTTGAACTTACTAACCTGGATTTTGGGAGACTACCCATCTGATATTTAAGAGTCGAGGCCTTCCATCGACAGCATCGCACGCAACTACGTATTACTTCCTTGACTCGATTTTTTCCGTTTAACGGCCAGTATTTTTCTCGTACCCCGTATAATGTCGCTTGAGCACCCGCGTGACAAAGATCTGCGTGCTTTTCGCGGATGATTATTCTGGTAATGTGATTATCGGACGGTAGTAACACCGGGTGTTTCTTATCAACCTCCAAATCTGCGTGCTTCAATCGACCTCCGACGCGAAGTATTCCGTCAGCGTCCACATACGGACTGAGCGATTGAAGAGTGCTTTTATTGTCAAGAGACCGATTTTCATTCAATTGACCCATTTCTTTCCCAAAAGCGACACGTTGCGTTAGCCGAATTATGCGAATTTCGGCTTCTTGTAATTCTTCAGGGCTGAGATCTTCCGAGGTTGATTTGCGCGATCGACAATTTGCAACGAAACGCAAACAGTATGCGACGACCCTTTTCATTCTCCTGAATGATGAGAATCTTGCGAGCAGATCGATGTCGACGACTCCGACCATGACAACTGTTAACCGTTGTTCGGGAATCTCTACGTCGGGTATCAAATTCGGGGGCCAAGCTTGCTCGTCCTCAGCCAGCCACGATGGACCATTTCGCCAGAGAATATTGGTCACGAACTCGGATGGCGATTGCCCCCTCGACAGGGCATCGGAAGGGTTATCCTGTGACGGCACGTGCCGCCATTTTCCTGTTCGGGTATTCTCTTGGATCTGAGAGACCCTGTTGGCAACGAACGTTTTCAGTTTATGCGACGACGTTTGTATCCAATGCAGCGTGATGGTAGAATCCGACCAAAAGAACGTTTCGTCCAGTTTTATTTTCAACGATTGTACAGTGCTTTCGAAGAGTCGTCCAAGGAGCACTGCAGCGCACAACTCGAGCCGTGGCAAGGATACCCGTTTGATTGGCGCGACACGAGTTTTTGAGCAGATCAAACGTATCGTGTGCGCTCCTGAAGGTGCTGTGGAACGTAGGTATAAAACGGCACCGTAGGCAACCTCACTCGCGTCGCAGAACCCGTGTAGTTGAATCCTTATAGTGTTTTCGCCAATGATTTGACGAGGGATGGTGAACTGGTTAATTTCCTCGATTTCCTCAGTGTATTTCGACCAGACTGTAGCGACCTCTAACGGGACCGATTCATCCCAGTCTAGCTTGATTTGCCACAATCCCTGCAACATTATTTTTGCCTTTACTATGATAGGGCCCAGGAGCCCAAGCGGATCGAATAGCGAGGCCACTTGTGATAACATCGTTCTCTTAGTTGCTCGCTTCTGCTCGACGAAAGGCTTCACGACGTGGACCAGATTGTCGTCACACGGGTGCCAATAAATTCCCAGAGTTTTTTGAGCTTGAGAGTCGCTCAGGCATATGTGAGGGTCATCAGACTTCTCCTGGAGCGTATCTAAAAGACTCGTATTATTAGAACACCATTTTCGTAAACGGAAACCGCCTTTGGACAAGACCATGATAAGCTCATCCCTCAGTGTTTGAGCTTCCTCAAAGCTCGATCCACCGGTCAGCAAGTCGTCGACATAAAAATCCTCCCGAATGGCTCTGCACGCGGTCGGAAAGCGCTCTTGTTCGTCGTACGACAGTTGCTGAAGTGCTCGAGTTGCGAGGAACGAGGCCGGGACGGTGCCGTAGGTTACAGTCTTCAACTGGAACGCTCTGATGACCTCCGTGCTGTTATTGCGCCATAGGATCTTCTGAAATTTGGCGTCATCGGGATGAATGCTGACCTGACGATACATTTTTTCGATATCACCGCTGAGTGCGCATCGATGGGTCCTAAATCTCGTAACAATCGAAAATAAATCTTCTTGAATAGTTGGACCATTGCCGAGTACATCATTAAGCGATACGCCGCTAGCGCTTTTCGCCGATGCATCAAAGACGACTCGGAGTTTCGTGGTGTGACTATCGTGTTTAATGACGGCGTGGTGCGGCATGAAATATCCGCCTTCCGTGGACTCAGGACCGGAAAGTACCGTCATGTGTCCCAACCTTTCATAATCTTCAAGAAATTGCGAATACTCTTCGTAAGTCGTGGGGTCCTGAGCTAGCCGCCGTTCTAACGCATACAATCTTTTCTTGGCTATTTGATACGAATCACCCAGTTGGTGTTTGTTCTCATTAAACGGCAGCCTAACCACATATCGTCTGTTTGTATGCCTCGAATGCGTCTCGACGAAATGTTTCTCGCACGCTTTTTCCGCGATTGAAAGGTGCTTGACGTTAGGGACTTCCTCAACTTCCCAGAATTTCGATACTTGGGCGCTCAGAGCGTCTACGGCTAAATTGCATGCAACCTGTTTTTGCAATTGTTCCTGTCCTTGCGTGTGACCCGAAACTACCCACCCAAGCCGGGTTTTTTGCAAGATTAACGCGCTGTTGCTAACCTTAATTTGACCGATGCACAGCAATTGATAAAAGAGCTCCGCTCCGACGAGTGCATCAATTTCCGATGGAGTGCAAAATTCAGGATCTGCCAAGGTAACATTTTTGGGGAGATTTATATCGCGACGGTCTATCGATTGTACGGGCAACATTTCGGTAATTCTTGAAACCACCAGGAAGGCGAGATCGGCTTTGAAACGCCCGTCTCGGGATTTGATACTCGTACTGACGGAATGCTTGATTTTTGTTAGACTTTGATTGAAGCCCGACACCGGTACATTTACTTCTTTCCTTTTGAGATTTAATAGATCGCAGAATCGTTCAGTAACAAAGTTTGACTGGGACCCGTTATCCAACAATAGTTTACACTTTACGGGATCTCTTTTATCGTTTAACATGAGCACTGACGCCGTGGACAACAAGACTTGAGTCGCAACTAAAGCCTGCAGACTCGGGCTTGGGATTGCGTCAGCCGAGCTCGAACTCGACGTTCCTTGCGCGCTAGACTCGTTTTCGAAATGGAGGAGAATATTATGTTTACGTTTGCATTTTCTGCACGGTCCGAATCTACACTCGCTTGCCATGTGCTTTGGTTTTAAGCAGTTGAAGCAAAGTCCCAAAGATTTCACCGTAGCAGATCTCGAATTGAAATCCATCTTCGAAAATTGATCACACTGGTAGATGTTATGGGTTTGTTTGCACAATGCGCATTCCAATTTTCCTTGCGCTGTAACTAAGGTTTGCTGTGCTTTTTGGTTCGTATTGGATCGAGGGTTATTCAATCGCGATTGACTCTTTGACAAATTAGGTGACTCTTGGAGCACATTTTCCAATACGTGACAGCGATTTTTAACGAATTTCCAAAAATTGACAATTGATGGCATCTCGGTGCCCTCAAGCGAACGCTCCCACTCTTTATGAGTGTTTCGATCGAGTTTTGACGTCATTAGATGCAATAGCACTGCGTCCCACGACTCAGTTGGTTGGCCGAGTGATTGAAGCGCGCGCGTGTGTTTTAACGCGGCATCCACTAGCGACCGCAATTGGCTAGCGGATTCTCTTGATATTGTCGGCAAATCAAACAGAGCTCGAATGTGATTTTGAATTATTACCCGACGGTTATCGTACCGATCTGCCAGAAGTGACCAAGCGATCTCGTAGTTTTGAGAAGAAGTCTCCAATGCCTGAATTACTTGAGCGGCTTCGCTTGTCAGCGAGGATCTTAGATATTGCAGTTTTTGAACTGGCGTAAGATTCACGTTGTCGTGTACGATAGATTTAAAATTATCATAAAAACCCATCCAGTCCTCATATTTGCCGCTAAAAGTCGGCAGATTAATCGTGGGTAGTTTTATATTCATGGCTGCGCTTTGAGCGGCAGGAGCCGGCACTGTGGGCGAATTATTTTCGCCCGTCGCGGGGGGCCTGAGCGTAGCGAGCCGACAATCAGCACGTGCCACTAATTCGAAGTACGTATCTTCGAAGTTAGTTCTTTCATTTACATCCTCGTTATTATCTGTATTTGTCTCGATTTTTCCTTGAATCTCTTCAAAGGATTCCCAAGTAGATTTGATTTTTTGCAAACGTTCAAATAATTGCTGTTCGTCGGGCCGCTCAGCCCATTTTTCTAAGTACGTTTTAAAACGCGTCAATTGCGACTTTATTGTCGTACGTTTCTGAACGAGCGTGCGAGTTTCGTCGTTCATTGTGCAATCACGATATGTAAGAACAGACTATATGGATACGATATAGACTAAAGGGAAAACGCAACGGACGATATGTTTACATCGAGAAAAAGCGTTGAAGATACAAAACCTGTGCTAACTGTGGTGGTGCGTTCCGAGCTCGTGGTACGCCTCGAAATCTTTGTTCTATCTTCCCAGCCGTTCTCTTGTATCGAAGCGCTGTTGTCGCGCTGTCTCTCTTCCTCCTGCGACTTCCCGCCGCTGTACGTGCCTTTTCGTCGCCTTTGTCTTGGCGATGCGTGAAGTTGGCGTGCGTCTCACTCTCCCGAATCTCGTTGTCCGCCTTTCTCTCAGCGAATCCAATGGTTTATGTCACTCTTGACAAAAACCCGATAATTTATTTTTAATTTGGAAGAATTTTACGTTCTATCCGGCTCGAAGGACCAAAAATGTTGGGGTTTCAACGTTCGTTCTTCTCGTGAACGTGGTACGAAGCTACGCCAACGTAGCGCCAGACGTTTTACTTTCTGGAACTTATTTTTGGTGTGAATTATTTTGTAAGAATAACTCAACACGGGGTAAATCTCATACTAAGATATAGGCTCTTTATTAAACTCGTAGTGGACTGTATTTTTGTTATAAATCTCGCGCTAATACATGGCGAGTCGATGCGTAGAGCTCTCCGTTCTGTCGCTAACGAGAGACTGAGGCCTCGTATGCTCTAGCATAGAAGGCGCGTGGAGGGGGCAACGATGCCCAGCGCCATCACTTCTCCTTGACGCTTCAACAGGTACAATATTAAGAAATAAAAGCAAAATCAAACACTTAAATAATCTTTTGTTAATCATGTAAAAATACAAAAATATATATTTAGTCTCTTTTGACAGGTTTTTGGTTCATTCGCATTTGGTTTATTTTTGCTTTTCAACTCGAACTTTATTTTATTTTTATTTTCAGCTTCCTCGTTTTCATGTTCTGTCTTTGTTTGATTTTATCGCAGCTTGGCTCCCTGAAATATTGGAGAGCAAAAAATATTGAACAGTACGTTTGTATTTTTAGGTTACATTTAGGTTATATTCTCTTTTTACTTTCCTTTCTATGTTTATTGCACGAAAATACAAATAAAAAATATATTTGACGATCTTAGAGTTATTATTAAAAGAATAAAGGTAAGTTTATTCAGGAACTTACAGTTTTTGTTTGAATAAATCCGATTCACACGATCTGCCACACGTTAACTGTCTCGATGTTTTGATGGGTTTAATGACGCCAACTTGGAAAATTCGAGTGTTCAATAATTGGGACACACTGCATTTTCGATGTCCCAATGATCGAACACCGTATTTTTTAATAAATAATTAAATAAAGTTTTTTCATAAAAATTGTTATTTGTAAGAAATTTTCTGAGAAACCTGAAACGCCTTTACTTTTTGAGATGCGACAGTTTTCGAATTTTTTATGCCTTTACGCATGAAGCGGCGCGTCTTAGCAAAAACGATAAGCAGTTACCACGAGACGTCAAATCGAGTCACCGTTGCTGATTAAATAATTTTTTTCTCTATTAATTAAAGCTTTTTTTTTGCACAAGTAAGGTAACATTTCGATAGCTAAAAGTTCCATATATGTAATGAAATTTTATAAATAAGCAAATGCATGCAGGTGAATGAGAAATAATAAAAATACAAGATCGTGTTCAATAATTGGGACCTGTTCAATAATTGGGACATTTACCTTACGCAATTTTGTTAGATTTTCATATTTTTCGAAAATCCTACGTCATTGTACAAGAAATATCTTTCAGTTCAACGACATTTTTTCCTTTTTCGGTTTCAGCTACTCTAACTAAAATTATGTAATATAGGTCAAATTTAGTCAAATATATTCTTAATTTTCCGAAACATTTAATTGAGTACTTTTCTTTCAAAAAATTTCTGAAAATCACCCAAATTTTAAGCGTTCACACTTGTATAGCCCCTTAAGGGACTATACCAGTTTACACATGGAAAATTTAGTTATTATACATATTTTTTGCATATATTAAAAATATAAACGGTACAAGTCTCGAGTATGATCAGTGGTATGGCTATTGTGAAGCGATAGGACTACCTTGAGATAGTAGCGCATCTATAAAGAAGTACTATAAGCAAGCTCGAAATTCAGTATATATCATTTCGCCGAAGTGTAAAATTTTTTCTTTTTTCATAGTGTTAAACATGTCGAATTTCTTGCCAAAACAGAGTATTTGCAGGGAATTTGATTGCATTGCTTTATTAGGGAAAAAATTGCAGCTGAAGCACACAGAATTCTTGTTGAGACTTACGGCGACCATGCTCTGTCGGAAACAACATGCAGAGATTGGTTTAGACGTTACGAAAATAATGATTTTGATGTGTTGAATTGGAGGCATTGCGTTATGAAGACTCATATCAGACGCTAGCTGAACTTGCAGAATCATTAGGAGTTGATCACACAACAGTTTCGAAACGTTTGAAAGCATTATGAATGATTTTTTAAAAATAAATAGAGAACTTATTCAACATCCCAATATATTCAGTAATAAGTTTTATCAATCACGGGTGCGTCATTTTGATCGATGAGCTTTGTGATAGTCGATGGATTTCTCGATCAATACTGTGGCTTCTTAGTTGAAATCGGATTCGAGTAGTTTTGGCAGATGTTTGAGTCTGGTTAATTCGCACCACTTGGAGAGTTCTGCAAAGCTCTATACGAATGGGAGTCCAAAGGTGCGAGGTGCGAATAGGGTGGGCGCACTAAAAAGCCCCAGTCAAGTGGCAACAGTTTTTGTCGAGTAGTTTCAACTAACAAGGAACATCACTTTGGTGTCTGCCTTCGTATGGAAAGATTGGCAGAAATTGATGTTTCGAATTCGAAATTCTACCAAAAATCGCAAAATAATCAGAACTCCCTGAATCGAACGGTATTTCGAAGGGAAAACTATCACGAAGAGAATGCGACCACAGCGGAGTTCCAAATCCAAACCGAAAATGAATGATTGACGATTCAGTGCAGCCATTTATTTTTAGCCGAAATGGCAAAAGATTTTCGATCATTAATATTTTTTTCTTAATCGATATCCATGTATCTTTACCCCCTGAACTCGAATTAATTATTACTTTTTTCCTACAACCAACATTTTTATAAAATGTCTTCGAAAGCGTGTGAAAATACATTTTTGGCGTTTAGCCCGCGTAACTTTGAGCTTTCGACAAAAACTTGATCATATTCGTAATCAGTGGGAAATTTCCCAATCGTTGAACAGCTGAAAAAACTTTTTTGCGTCTGATTTGGCCACTCTTTCAGAATTGTCAAAATTTCAAACGTCCCATTTGAGCGACAAACTTAACCCCTACGTTGACATTGACGCAAAAGTGCGTCAAATAATTCCGTACCCTGTGTGGCATTGACGCAATAGTGTGTCAACCTTTATTTCCCTATTTAACTTGCTCTGATTTGAAATCGGAGCCTCACTCGGGGGTTTTTGGGTTCGCTGAATCCGAATTTAAAGTCAAAATTTGGAAATTCAAAATGGCGGCGCCAATATGGCGGTCAAAAATAAAAAACTTTACTCGATTTAGATGAAAATTAGTACTCCGGGATTTTTGAGGTCGCTCATTATGAATCTGAACCTCAAATTTGAAAATTCAAAATGGCGGCGCTAGAATGGCGAACGGAAATTGAAAATTTTACTCAAATCAATCTGCATTATTTGTATTTTCATTCGCCATATTTGTTCGTCATCGTGAATTCTTGAATTTTGAGTTCACATTCGTAATCAGCACCCAAACAAACGCCAGAGTACAAGTTTTCAGGGTAAAAAATGTTTCCTGCCATTTTGGGCACTTTTTGTCGAATTCTCTCTGCCAACGAAGGGGTTAATAGGGTTGTTTTGCAAAGGATTTTGATCGACTAAGAGAATACCGCTGGATTCACCTCGATATCGTAGGTCCTTATTTTTCGCGGACAGTCTACTTGAAAAATGGCTGCTCGAATAAAAATGAATCTATATAAACATATATAATCGTATATTAATTAAACATATACAAAAATTTGCCCGATAGAATTTTATATATTTGTATATAAACGTATACAATTGTGTATACTAATATACAGTTATGTACGATGGTATATGAATATATACAATTGTATACGTTTATATACAAATATATAACATTCTATATGGCCAATTTTTGTATACAATTGTATATGATCAATTAATATACAATTATATATGTTTATATATATTCATTTTTACTTAGGTTTATATTTTATAATTCAAAGTTTCAATGTAAAATACGTTGATATGTTTCGTCATATAGAAAAAAAAAGCTATTGTGACACATATTATGCCAGTCGAAGAAAGCGATTACATTTTGTTAGTAAAATATCAAGAAAAAACTAATATTGATCAACTGATCAGAATTGTAAATTATTTGTGTAAGAAACCCAATAATTGTAATCAAATTTGGTAAATATATTGCATGAATACATAATTTTTTAACTTTTAATAAACAATATTTTGATTTACCTGCTTCCATACGCGAATAAAATCAAAGAAAACTTTTTCTATATCTAATCATATATGAAGTCATATAAACATATATACAATTATATGTATTTCAAAAGAAAATAAAAGTACCCATATACAGTCATATACAATTTTATATGCCGTAAATAAAATGTTCACGTATATATATATATATAATTATATACAACAATATATTGAATTATATATAACTGTACATAATATTATATCTAATTTTATAAACTCCCTATAAAAATTATATGTAAACCTATATATAAATATAGGTTTATATATCATTTTGTATATCACTTTTATATAATTGTATCTAAGTATATACAATCATTTTTACTCGAAAGCAAAGAAGCAAAATTGGCAAAAGTCGATGTTCAGACTTTGAAATTCTGTTAAAGATCGACGAATTCTCGGATCTCCATGAATCGAATGGCATTTGAAAGAGCAGACGATTACGAATAGAATAAACACGGAATGGTTTTCCAAATCGAAGCAGAATCACAATAATTGACCACTTAGTGAAGCCACTTGTTTGTGCTTGAAATGGAAAAAAAATGGATTTTAAATCTTTGTTTACAAAACCATCGAATTCTCGAAAATCGTCGAAAGCGTATAGAGTATGGCCCTTTCGAGCAAAAAGTGTCCCTTGTGTGCCTATCCTATGAAACACTTGCAATCCATTGTGTTGCGTAATGAAATCGTGCAATCAGCTAGTCAAATAATTGATTCTAAATAGAGTCCATAATCGTATTAGTATCGATTACAAATCTATATACGATTCCATCATTCGACGTAGAATTGAACAAAATCGCGTACACTTCGAATCGATGAAGGAATATTCCTAATACATTTCCGCCGAGTTAGCGTACGAAAGAAAAAAACAAATTCCAAAAATTTCGTTACCCTAGCTTGGGGGTTCCGTCGGTTTGATTGATCGTTCGTAATTTCGTAACGCGCTCGTTGGAGCGTTTGTGCAAACTCGGCGGTTTGCTAAAGTAATCACCAACTCACCCAAGCGATGCACCGGACTGAAACGTACGAGGCTCAGTGCCCCATGATCGAGATCGCAGTTTCTTCGCCTTGCTCGTTCTCTCGCTAATTTCGCTCTTCTCCTCAAACAGCATATAACGAGTAGTGCCAGCAATGGAAATCCCAGGATGCAGGATACTATGGGAACAATTATGCTCTCGGGTGATACTGAAAAAGAACAAAAATTATTTATAAACGTGTATGTATTTTTTTATGTCACTTCGAGGCCCTTTCGGGCTGTTGTGATGCCACCCCCTTTGCTTTTACCCCCCTCTTGCTACTACTGCAGTATTGGCAATTTTTTTGAGACCCCCCCCCTGACTAGTGTTTCCAGCAGCGACTCTTTTCTAATGCGCTGTCGCATCTACACCCCCGTGCTGATGCGGCGACTGTATTTTACTGACAAGAAACATTACTTGAGGCTTTAAGCCACTATAGAGGCCGAAAAATAGGCTTTTTGGGGATTTTTTTCTCAGAAAAACCACCAAATAAATGGAGATAACAAAAAAGGGTGTTTATCATACATATCAGTGACTGTATACAATAATTTTTTTGAAGCGATTAATTTTAAAATGGCGGCTGTGCAGCGTTTATCTCAAAACTGCATTTATTAACTTGGCCAGAAACATAACTCAGACAATTTTCAACTGATTCACTTGAAATGTTGAATATATCTTGAAAAATACATTGTTTATGGAAGTACGTAGGATTTTTTTTATATTGCATAGTTCATTTGTTATTAACAATTATCTGACGATTTTTAGGCAAATTTTTGGGAAAGTGAAAAATTTGCGGATACTTAGATATACTTAAATAAATTATTAAAGTATATCTAAAGTTTGATAATTGTCGAATAATTATTTCTCAGTTTGAAAAATCTCTCAATATTGCTTATTTGTTTCCTGTCTAAATGTATATCCCGCCTTAAGGAGTTTCGGGATAAATGACGAAATGTAACCATTTGCTTCAAATTTATGCAGTAAATTCGTCGTTATATTCTGAATGCACTCTCCAAATTTTAAATCGATCGTGTACACCGTTTCTATAAAATGTACCATTGGAAAAACAATTTTTAACATAAGGAGATGCCTGTGATCAGATAGCACAAGGAGTACATTATGATAATGTTGTCAAAATTGTCATAATTTACGGAGAGATTTTACGGTTTTGTATAACATTTCGAACATTTTTTCACACTTTTTCATGCGTAAAACTGCCATTCAGCGATAAGCGTAAGCATCTCCCTATGTTGAAAAGTGTTTTTTTTTCAATTATAAATCTTATAGAAACGGTGTAGACGATCGATTAAAATTTTTTAGGGTACATTCAGTAAATGTCGAAAAATGTACTGCATAAATTCAAATTAAATGGTAATATTTTGTCACTTGAAACTTCTTAATAAAATTATTAGACACGTATCGTTTTTTATCGGCGGAAAAATTGGTTAAGGGGTGAAACTACCCCTCAAAGACAGGCGTTTCGAGGGGTGACTCTGCAGTTTCGCCAACAAGCAGTCCACCAATCTGAATGATACAAAAACCTTTTTTTTCTAATGTAAAGCGATAAAAAATCCACTATGGAAGTATTGGAAACAAATTAAATAAAGGGGGCGACGCCTTTCTTTGAGGGGCTTAAACGGCCCTTAAAGGCGTTTATTCGCCGATAGAAAAAATCCGCGTTTAATAGTTTTCGATGCTTTATAACATATATGAGTTTCAACAAAATCAATGATGGCCACTTAAGGGACCATGCCCGTGTGCTTGGCTTGATAATGGCTGATTTCCATGATTTTTTAATTTAAAAAAATAACATTTGATAATCAGTCCGATTTCGTTCTCGTTTATTCAAATGACTTATGTTGTACGTACAAATATTGTTTAATGTTTTAGTTCTATTTTTCATATAATTCTTTTGGCCACTGCAAAACGATGCGTAAAAAATAGTGCCCGGCGTTAGAAAGTCATATTACTCCAAAAATTGAAAGAAAAAACCAAAAAGATTATTAACCGGTATGAAAAACTGTAAATGCGTACGGAGGATTTTATTTTCCAATGAAAATTGACAAAATGGTGGCCGTTCCAAAACTACGTGTTAAATTGGGCCGCTTTTCGAGTTTTTTGTTTTAAAAAGTTAAATTTTCAAATAAAAGAGATCGCTTCTGTACAACGTTAAGGAATGGTGTGAAGAATAATGTGGCAACATTTGAGACGTATAGCTTGAAAACTGTTCATTCAAAATCTTCCACAGTTTTGAAAAACGCGCACCGTCCGCGCCAGGTCTCACGCAGCTGGTCGAATCCCTTTTTCTAAGAAAAGCTGTAGCGACCAAAATAATTCGAATTTCGCGACCAAAATTCAACAGCATGTTTATGAAAGTTCATATTTTTTTTTATAATGCACAAAAAAAAACGATTTTCAAAAAACTGTATACTGGGATGATCCCTTAAATGATGTTCGTTGTGAGTTTCATTTGGGTTACCATAAGCGATCACCCAACCAAATATTGACCAAGGCTAATTCGAGTGAACGAGGGAGATTGCTACAGCCGCACATCAAACCCCCATATGTTACTTTCGCTAACTGAACTCTTCTCGCTATACGGCTTTGATGTGTGTCTTGCGCAGGTGTTTTTCGTCTTCCACAGTATTCCAGATACTTGCACCGTTCCATTCCTCCAACTTCTTCTCGTAGCGTTGCTTCTCGCTTTTTCTCACTTTTCCCCCGCTTCGAAAAGTCATTACTTGCGTTTTTGCACATACAGCGATATTTCCTTTCTCATCACATACTTTCATTGCGTTCAGAACTTTGTTTTGCGGACTTCCGCTCTGGCTGCCCTAATTCCTTCTATTCCACGTCCAAATCATCTAAACGAATGTTGAGTAGATTGAGATCGAGTGAACACACCCTGGCCGAACTTGTCCATTTGACTCGACGCTTTTCGTGCACCCCTCTGCTGTGGTAACTTCATTTTTTCTTTTTATATATTTATATATTTATATATTCTCTGGCTGTATCAAGCATTCCTTCCTGATATTCCATTCTTTTGGTATTTCCAATCGTGATTTTTTGATTCGCGAAATTGTAGAATGTTTCGGAATAGAAAGACACACCATCTGATGGCTTCGTTTCTGAGTGTGTTGCCAATTGGCAAATTCAAAATGAAGACGCAATCCCTTAAGGGGTCTTCTCACTTTAGACGCTAAAAAAGGCTGTTTTCATGATTTTTTTTTTGATAGGTTTATATTATAGATATTGATATAAAAGTTATTAAACTTAATAAATACACTTTCGAAATACATTTAAAAAATGTATGGCTCGAAACGACGTTTTTTCGACAGTTTGTTGATAAAATCTTCGAAACTATTGAACCGATCCTTATGAAATTTCAACCACATATTCTTTACAACTGTAGCTATAGCGCACATCAAGGATTTTTTTAAATTTTGATATTTACGTTTTTTTGCCAGAAACGGTGAAAAAACACGTTTTTTTTGTTTTTTCGAAAAATGTTCGCCATTTTGTTATTTTTGCATAAATCGTATGATATGGGCTATAGGCATTAACATACTGAATCTAAAACCGTTTGGATTTTTTAGGACACTTTTTTAACTACCATTTTCGTTTATAAATAGGGACTTAAATAAATAAATGTTAAAAAACATGTATTTCGAAAGTGTAACAACTTTCATATCAATATAATATAATCCGATCAAAAAAATTCATGAGAATGGCCTTTTTTTAGCGTCTAAAGTGGGAAGACCCTTCTACACCTAGCTCGAAGTCGAAAAAAAGGAATTTTCGTGGATTTCGTCCGTCAAATACGCGAGCAGTCTATAACATTTTTTTTTACGTCAGAGAAAATGTTAAGTAGCTTTACAATTTTTGTAAAATCTACTTCGACCACTGCTGCTCGGAAACAAATCGTCCAAAATTAAAAAAACGAACGCATTTAGTTTTTGCATGAAATTATCTAGTGATTGGACGGCGGATTTAATAAAAAAATTGATTTTTAAAGAAAATTCCGCCGCCTCAAGTGACAGTGTCCCTTTTCGGTGAGAAAACCCTCTATTTTCGATGATAAAAGAAAACTATGCGTCGAAAAAAGAATTCCGTGTGTCACGTACGTTGCTACTTTTTTCGCGCCAAAAGTAAAAAAAGCAGTTCGTCGTATCTTTTGATCTCCAGCCCATGGTTGTGGTGTGACGGCAATCAAGTAAGTGTATTTTAATTTCACGGTAGTGTATTTATACGATGACAGAATAAAACATAATCTAATATTAATAGTCTCAGGGTGGCTCGTTCCAATTAGTGAAAAAATGGGGAAGGGGTCATTTGAGCCAAAACAAGCATGGTTTCTTGAGCATGGCTCATTAGATTTGCATTAAAAATCAGGTGTTTAAACCCCACCACAAGTACCTATGAATCTTTCTACAAAACCATGTCTTTTTTCGGGATGCGAAAGTACAAGAGAAAAATTGAAGGACCTATAGTCTCCAAAGATCTGATGAAAAGTGCCGCAGAACAAGTCATCAACGACCAAAGTATCCGAAAAGCGGAAAAAGTTAACAAACTAGAGAGAACAACGTGTTCGTCTTTAAAAAAATGTTTCTCTTGTGAAAAAACCATTATTATCCCATTGGTCAACTAGCTGCGTGGGGTGGCTCAGTTGACCCCACTAGGAGGGGCGAATTGAGCCATCTGACTTTTGTGATATTCATGTAAGTTTAGTCTAGTAAGCAACGTTTTTACATTTTTTGTATGGTCTTACATAGCCAAATAAGCAACCTATTTGAAAAGATATCATTACTTATCAATTAATTCAGAGCGATACTGCTTAGATGAAAATCATGATCAAATGACGCCGCGCTGCCCTACTCGACAAAAATTGTTGCCACTTGACTGGGGCTGTTTAGTGCGCCCACCCTATAATTCGCACCTCGCACCTTTGAACTGCCATTCGTGTAGAGCTTTGCAGAACTCTCTCAGTGGTGGGAATTAACCAGACTCGAACACCTGCCACAACTACTCGAATCCGGTTTCAACTAACAAGCCACAGTATTGATCGAGAAATCCATCAACCATCAGAAAGCTCATAGATCAAAATGACGCACCCGTGATTGATAAAACTTATCACTGAATATATTGGGATGTTGAATGAGTTCTCGCTCTTTTGTTTCGTGAAAATTGATGCTTTATTGAAAGAAAAAAAATCATTCCTAATGCTTTCAAACGTTTCGAAACTGTTGTGTGATCAACTCCTAATGATTCTGCAAGTTCCGCTAGTGCCTGACATGAGTCTTCATGAAGTAATGCCTCCATTTCAACACATCAAAATCATTATTTTTGAAGCGTCTAAACCAATCTCTGCATGTTGTTTCCGACAGAGCATGATCGCCGTACGTCTCAACAAGAATTCTGTGTGCTTCAGCTGCAGATTTTTTTAAAATCAAGTAGTGCGGTAAAATTCCCCGCCGATGCTGTTTTTTGGCACGAAATTTCATATGTTTATTTCTATGAATAAAAGTTGTTTACCCGTCGGCGAAATGACACACGTCGAATTTTAAGCTTGCTTATAGCTGGTCCTGAATTTGCCGATAGGCTGCATAGGCAGTTGCCTAGGGGCGGCAGACTTTAGTGGGCGGCGGATTTTAGAGGCACCTAAAAAGGCCTAGGTAAATACAAGTGATTAAAATAGAAGGGGCGGCACAAAGTCAAGTGACCTATACTTAAGAAAAGTATAAATCCGGCACTGCTTATAGTATCTTAAGGGGTTAGGCCACAGTAACGGGTATAAAATCATGTGCGAATTTAACCATTTTTTTTCGTATGAAAAAGTGATTCACTCATAAAATTAATTACACCTCTATTTAGTATGAATATCAAGCTGTTAGAAATTTTCTTTTTCGTTGTACAAAATGGCCGACTACTCGAAACTTCTCGAAACAGCTTTTTTCCAATTGGCGTGACAAATAACTTTGTCCTAATACTTTGAGAATCGTCCTAATACTTTGACGTATTAGGACCTACAATAGACGTCCTAGCACTTTGAGAATCCGCCGAAAATCGATATTTTCAAAACATTCAACTAGGTGGTCCCCTTGATATATTTAATTAGAAAACCATCCTAGCTATGATTATTTACCTTATCTAATTTAGTATTTTCGTCACTATTGCACTTCTTGTAAATATTCTATGTGCCACCTTAGCTAACGATATTCCCACGATACCTGCAACATTTGCATCTTCAGCTTCGAAAGATCCCTAGATTATGATGTATTTGCATTTTTACACGTGGGCATGCACACCAAGTGTCTGCGAGCCCCATCAACATGATCTCCCGCGTGGTCTGTTAGGAAAGTTTCGTCGTCGCATGACCCCAGCAGCGGGACAATTTCACGATTCGTTTACACCCAATTTGGCGGAAAATTATCCCGGTTCAGCCCGAAGGCTTGTCTGTTGGAAAAATACTTCGACGTTGGTGGGAAAAATCGTAAATGAGAATTCCGATGAGTCTCGAAGAGTACATAAAATCGTTCGAAAGTGTAACAACACGATGTGAAGATGGACAAAGTTTTTGTAGTACTATAACAACAAAAAAAAGTCTTCGCAATCAGCAATATTGATTCTACGGGTAAGAGATTGGCGGAACACATCGACTATCCGTATAACTCGTTGGTTCGGTTGTCTGTCATAAAAACGTATACGTATATTTCTCAAGAGTTTTACGATTCAATGGCCTTTCACGATTTATGAAATTCCTCGTACCGTGTGTCGATGTGTGGTAGAGTGTGCGTAAAAAAATCGAGTGCGCGGCTCGAGCATGAAGAAATGAGAGTAGAGGAGATAGGATTTTCTCGCTGATTTGAATATCTTTAATAAAAGCCCGCAGGAGAAATCGCTCTTGGTCTCGTTTCTTCTTTTTCTACTTTTTCTTCGTTTTTTTTTATTTTTTGAAGGCGCACACAACCTTTCACGTGCTTTCGTTCCGTCAATCCCTCATTTTTCTACGTCATCGCGTTCGTGCCCGCGATCTATTCACCAGCCGATAAAGTATGGGCTCGCTACTAAGATGTATTTTCCCCTGCAAGAGTTGGGGTGGAGATGACGTTGGACCACGCAGCTCAAGGTTGAACAGTGCGAGAAGAAAAATTAGGCATTTAATGAAGTTCGCAGAGATTTAATGAAGAAAATTGAAGAGGAAGATCCAACAGGTGCAGGAATAAGAGGTTAAAGGGAAACTCATAATACAACGATAGAAATGGTAGGAAAACTTTGAACGCGTTTTTCTCGAAACCATTTTTTTTTAACCGTGTACATGATTTCTTTATATCTAGTGAATATATTGACGTGAAATTTGGCACACTCATTTAGTGTTATAGTAGTTTAGTTTTGACTATATATATATATATATATATATATATATATATATATATATATATATATATATAATAATAATAATAACAATAATGATGAAAAATAGAAGAAAAAAATCATTTTTTTTATGATTGGAACACAACAAAAAAGTCTCCGCCAATATCTTAGCCACTATTATTTATTTTAAGAAAAAACTCGTCTTTTTTTCACATCAACTGGATGGCCAAAATCAATTAGACTGTTGAGCCTCTCACGTTCAAAGGTCCTCCCCGAGATTGTTTATAACTTCTTTAATTATTAAAATGTTCTCATGAAATTTAGTACACAACTACGTTAATGTACATACAAAAAAATGTCCAAACGATTTTTCAATCATCTTACTTATTCCTTAAAATTTTTTTTTTTTAATAACTGATTTTCGAGCCCCTATAGTCGCTTAACTCCTTAATGAAATTTGCCGATGGATAATAACGTTGCGAAAGTGGTTCGAGCAGGGGGATGTTTATTATTGCCGTTAACGCGCGCGTCGTTTGATGAAATTAAGCGACCGTATTTTCTTCTCGGACTGACTTTTGTGTCCAAGCCGCGGATGAAATTTCATTTTCTCGCTCATCGTTGGGAGATGACTTCGTAAGAGGTCAACCCTCATGGTCTTGGGCGATTGGCGAGCGCGGAAGTACAGAATTGCGAGCGCTGTTTCAGTCCCCATTTTACTCTGTTTCACAATACCGCGCGTTTCGTTAGAATTATTCATTAAGGTTGTGGCTTAATAATTTTGAGGTAAATAGATATTGATGAAAATGTTACTAATCGTTATGGTATACTTTCTGAATATACTGGCAAAAAAAGAAGGGCGGTTTCCGCACACGTTTATTGAATATTAAATTTCCAATACGGGAAGTTTGGAAATTAAACTTCACATTATATAAAAATTAGGCCAATAAGCGTAATTTTTCTAAGAGCATTGGATTATTACAAGTGTTGAGTACGTAAATCTGATTATTTATAAGAATCTGACGGATTCCCACTATTTTTTATATATATATATATATATATATATATATATATATATATATATATTGGGTTGGTACAAAAATCATGCAACACTTTTTTTTCAATTAAAATATTTTTCCTAATAATGAAGTTCGAGAACATTCGAGAATAGGAAATACAAGAATGGTCTAGCACCTTCCATGCCGCAGGATATATAAGCGAGTCAGATGTTCCGCGGAGTCAGTATGAGCAAAGATGGATCAACGTGCACTTCGAGCAATCGCATATTACGAATTCTTGCAAGGGCATTCTGTAAGAGCTGCAGCCCGTAATATGTGCATTGCGTTCAAGGCTAATGTAGTTAATTATTCAACTGTCTCCCGATGGTATCAGCGTTTTCATTCTGGCGATACATCTTTTGAAGACAAACCTAGGTCCGGCAGGGAATCGATTGTGGATGATGAAGAACAGCGAGCACTTATAAAGGCAAAGCCTAATATGTCGTCACGAGAATTAGCCAACAAACTCAACTGCAGTCATCCTACTATCCTTCGAC
Organism: Ophion obscuratus; assembly: GCA_964007375.1. NCBI lineage: Eukaryota > Metazoa > Arthropoda > Insecta > Hymenoptera > Ichneumonidae > Ophion > Ophion obscuratus. The sequence continues at coordinate 14,525,980 of OZ023320.1, forward strand.
ATTTACAAGAGATGGGATATAGGAAAGTTTATTCGTCTTGGATACCGCACAATCTCAGCGAATCAAACAAAGCAACACGCATGTCCATCTGTCTTTCACTCCTGCATCGTCCGCAAAGAAAGGATTTTCTTCAAGAAATAGTCACTGGGGATGAAACCTGGGTGTATTTTGTTAATCACACGCGCAAGCGTCAGTGGCTATCGAAAGGGGCAAAACCAGAACCGACCCCTAAACAGCCCCGTGAAATGAAGAAAGTTTTACTCTGTTGTTGGTGGGATTCTGAGGGCATGCTCTATTACGAATTTCTGCCAACCAACACCACAATACAGGCAGAAATTTATTCTGCACAACTGCAAAAGGTGGCTAAAATTATGAAACAGAAAAGGCGTAAACATCTTCACGTTCGGCTTCTCCGTGACAATGCTCGACCCCACGTCGCTAAGATGACACACGAAACTATTTCGCAGCTAGGATGGGAAATTCTACCACACCCACCGTATTCACTAGACTTAGCACCTACCGACTATCACCTGCTTCGAGCTTTGAAGAACTATTTACGGGATAAAAAATTTGATGATCTGTCAGCTCTCAAAAATACATTGGACGACTTTCTTAATTCACGATCAAAAGAATTCTGGTCTGCGGGCGTGCAAAGTCTACCAGAGCGTTGGGCAAGAGTTGTAGATGCGGAAGGAGCCTACATTACTGAATAATCGTTTATTGTTAAAATAAAATATTTTTTTTTTACTCGTGTTGTGTGTTGCAAGATTTTTGTACCAACCCAATATATATATATTATATACACTTTTGTAGCGACCGGAAATTCGGTTTTGCATGTCGTCTCGGAACTACTTCACAAAAAACGCAATTTTAATGTTTTTGGTAAATATTCGGAAGTGGGGCTCCTGCTAGAATCAGGCTAATTTTTTTCTTGTTTCTTTTAATGATCATAGCAGATGATACGAAGTAATATTATGGCCGCCCACGACATTTTTTCTTCGAAAAAATTATTTAAAAATTTGGACGTGGATTGAATGGCTTGGATGGACTAATTTTGGGGTACATTTGGGCTACATTTGGGCTATGATCATAAAATCATACACTGGGGGGCGGGGGGCACCTCGGGTGGGTGCGCGGAATTGTCGGGTTCATAGAAAACTGGGGTGGGCGGCGGGCACCTCGGATGGGTGCGGGGAATTGTGGGGTTACGTGGAATATAAATATTCATAACATTATTGTGGCGGAAACATCATGCGCCGTTACAATAATGATAAGGATGATGTTTGTTAACCATATTAAACCATTTATACAAAAATTAGCCTGATTCTAGCAGGAGCCCCACTTGGATTGAATGGATTGAACCCTGGCGATAGGATTACCTTAAGATGGTAACTAATCTATAAGGAGGTACTATTAGCAAGCTTGACATTCAGTGTATATAATTGCGCCGAAGTGTAAACAACTTTTTTTCATAGTGTTAAGGGGCTATACCAATGTGACACTTAAAAAAACGATTCTTTTTGCCTTTTTCGACAGTTTATACTTTCAAGAATATCATTATCATTCATATCAATAGCATTTTATCTTGCAAAAATCGATAGTTATATCTTTCAACACGTTTTTCTTGAAATGAGATGTCAAATTTGCTGACATTGTAACTCAAAGAGCAATTATCCGATTGAATTGAAATTTGAACCGAGTACTCTTGAACACATTTACTCTACAATGACGTAAGATATTTTTGATTGCATGAAAATTGACGATTTGGCATTGAAAAAAAACGACCATTCTATAGGCAAGAAAACAGACTATTTTTCATAACTACGCCATTTTGTTAGATTCTGATATTTTTCGAAAATCCTACGTCATTGTACAGGAAATACTTTACAGTTTAACGACATTTTTTCCTTTTTCGGTTTCAGCTACTCAATCGGCCGGAATCATGTCAGCAGTGGAGGAACTTTTTTTTGTGCCTCCGAAGGCAGCGCATAAGTCGCTTGGATCTCAATATTTTCTTATGAAAAAATTATGTAATATAGGACAAATATTGCCAAATATATTCTTAATTTTCCAAAACATTTAATTGAGTACTTTTCTACCAAAAAATTCCCGAAAATCACCCAAATTTTCAGCGTTCACACTGGGATAGCCCCTTAAACATGTCAAATTTCGTTAATGTTTTTTAACGCATTTTATTTAAAATTTTTAAATTATACTTTAAAAAATCTTCAACCGAAACACACAGAATTCTTGTTGAGTCTTACGGCGTCCATGCTCTGTCGGAAACAACATGCAGAGATTGGTTTAGACGCTTCAAAAATAATGAATTTGATGAATTGAATTGGAGAAATTACTTCGCGAAGACTCATGTCAGACGCTAGCTGAACTTACAGAATCATTATGAATTGATAACACAACAGTTTCAAAACGTTTGAAAGCCTTAGAAATGATTTTTTTTCAAATAAAGCATTAATTTTCACCCAAAAACAGCAAGTACTTATTCAGCATCCTAATGCAAAAATTACTCTTCTGGTTTCAATAAAGGCTTGGCGACGATGGGACTAGAAAATTCGTGATCACCAATCAATTTTGCATCGATCTGCATCATGCCCAATTGATTTGGGCGAACAATAACGAATGGCGTAGACAACTTGCTTGTTGCCCAATTTACCGAATTTATTTGCGGGGCATATGGCATATTTTTTTCTCTCATTTAATACGGATAAATTTAGGTGTGCTTTATCGCGAGATCTCGCGAACGCATCGGCGTTCACGATCACATCGATTATTTACCCTTCGGATTCTTAGATCGAAAGCGAATATTAAATGGACAACGTTTTTTCTTCCGACCTCATTTTCGCAATTTATTTAGAGCGTGCAATTAAAGACCAGGCGTTAATCAGACTCGTCCAGACAAGAGGCAGATTAGTGCTTATAGTAAAAAGCTCTACATATACACACAAATTTACGCATATATATATATATATATATATATATATATATATATATATATATATATATATATATATATATATGCGTAAATTTGTGTGTATATGTAGAGCTTTTTACTATAAGCACTAATCTGCCTCTTGTCTGGACGAGTCTGATTAACGCCTGGTCTTTTGGACAGTCTTCCATGTCCCTCTTTCCACTTCGTCCCTCGAGCAGGGCTGGTAACACCAATTTAGACGACATTGTTGCTTGGTTGAATAGAGACCGAGATTGCAAATTACACTGGGGTTGCTTGTTATTAGCCGAGCTTTACGGCGAGGGAAAGATTTCAGTGAAAAATAGTTGCTAATTAGCTGTGTACCTGCCTCTCGAGTACTTTATGCACAAGCTTGGCTTGTGCTTGTAAAATCAAATTCACGAAAAGTTAAGCACGTTTTGGCTTGTAAAATCGAATTAACGAAAAAGTAAGAGCATAAAGTTTATTTTTTTTTAAATTTACTTCTGGCCTTATCAGTGCCTCTTGTTCCTGAGAAATAACTTTTTTACCCTTATTACTTTATCACTTCGTTCCGTTCGATTGTTATTTTTCGTCAACTTGTACTTTTTCGGTGCATCGTTTTTTTAACATATATGTAATATGTTTATGTATATTTGATCGTAGAATCTCATTGATATTTGAAAATGGTAGGGTCTGTAAATTCGTTTTTACTGCGGGCCAAAATTAAGCCGATAGGGTCAGAATACGAAGTTGCGACGGTATCCTTTAATTTTAGGAATGAAATTTTAGAATTTTTTAGAATTCGTCTGTTTTTATATTGGAGCGAAGTTGGTACGAAAATGGCTACAAATGTTATTCTGAACCTTTGGTAGGTGGAAGCTAGTAGAATTTTCCTGCACTTTGTTTCGTCCGGATCCGTCAAGTTCAACCCGAGGAAATGGGATTTTTCTTATAAGGCTTCTTATAAGGCATCTGAGTAGAAAAAATTGTTGACGGTTTTTTCATTGGCTTACATGACGTATAAATAATTTCAAGAATAATCACAAAAGTTATATACAAATGGAATTATAGGCGAATTTTTTCTCTCTTATTTTTAGAGACAAACCCAATCTTTTATCTAATTTTTAAAAACAAACTTGAACAAATTTTTCTTTCTTCTTCTTCAAAAGTGTGTTAAATAATCGTGTGTTGATTTTCTTTTTTTTTCTACGTGCTAATCCGCACTACTTGACATTTCTTCTTTTCATAATAAATTTCCTTTTGTATACGTCAACACATGCAGAATAACCCCTTCAAACTTCATGTTGATTGCTTTTTTAGTATTCTCAAAAACGATTCCGAACAGAGTCTTATTTTTCGGTGAGCCACATACATAGCCTTAAGGCGTGATATACATTTACAACGATAAAAAATCGATTTCTTTTATTTTTTCTTTAAACGATCGAATTATATATGGAGAATATTTTCCCAAAGATTGAAAGCTAAATTCGAAAAACTTCAAACGTTCCAGCCCGTCAACTCTGTGCCTCACTGCTCCGCAGGTAGAAGCGTGAGCGCGGAGGGGCAGGCAGGGATCGACCAAAAGTAATTAAATTAATAACTAACAATTACAATTAATATTGTAATTGATAATTTAATTACTTTGTACCAGATTACTCAAGTAATTAGTTACCACAAGTACCTAGTGCAATTTAATTCACATTCGATGTAAACTTCAAACGCATTTTTCTCAGAACTGCATTTTCCAAGTTGGCGTGCATGATTACTAAAAAACCATTAAGCCGATTGAGTTGAAACTTGGTAGAAAAATTGATCATATTGCTACCTTCTACTTGACGAAAATTGTTTTTGAATTTTTTTTTAAATTTGTTATTTTTTTAAATCCAAATTGCACAGAAATTTGGCTTGGAATGTTGATTTTTTTTTTGTAAATGCGTGTCATTCTCTTAAATTTACATTTTCTTCATTTTAATTACTGTCAAATAGAAAATATACATGTTCTGAATGAAAAATTATTTTTTTTTGCAATTCAAAGTGTACGGGAAGCTTGACCATTATGATGGTAAATTAATTTAAGAAAATAGTTCTGTATACTCAAATATACTGTTAAAGTATACCTACAGTTTTAAATGTGGAACAATTATTATTCAGTTAAAAAATCCCTCAAAATTGCTCATTTTTTCCTCATCGCATTTTAGCATTTACGAGGAAGCTGTTCACTAAATACTCAACGTAATACAGTTAGTCAATGATTTAATATTAACTTTAATCAATATCGATCTCAATTTTTGTATTTTCTTTTTCTGGTGATGGGATTATCAGTATGTATCAAGCTATATACATAGAGCGTTTATTTGACTCCATAAATAACGTGTTTTCTAACATATGAAAAGACGTCTCTTTTACAATCTTGCCATATAACGCTTAGAAGATATGACCCCAAAATTTATTTCCGAGATACTGATGAACGGAATTTCCGACACACGCGAGAAAAGCCGCACGTAAAAGTGTGCACAGCAAGGAGACTCGGCAATACCGCAAGAAAAAAAGACTACGTCCAATTGAATCTCGATATTCGAGCGAGGCTATCGTTACCGATATCAAATAACATTATAATAAGGTAGAAGGTTCGCATTTTTTTTAAACGTGTAATTCAAAGGAGAATTCAATTTAGCGAACCAGTTCCGGCAAGGCTACGACGGTATCAACGATATTGGACCGCTAGCAAGAAGGGCGAACTAATTATATTATTTCTCGTCGTCCCCGGCGACTCGCGTCTCTCGAGCACTTCCATATTGCCTCGAGCTTGGAAGCTCAAGTTTCTCCTCCCGCCGCCGCTGCTTTCTCTCTCTCTCTCTCTCTCTCTCTCTCTCTCTCTCTCTCTCTCTCTCTCTCTCTCCCCTCTCTCTCCCTCTCTCTCCCCCCCCTCTCTCTCTTTCTCGGCCTTTCTCTTTCCATTTCGTTCACGATAGACTTCTCGTCTCCGGTTTGCTCGTCTCCGTTCATACATACCTAATCCACAATTTGCCAGAGCAAGGCTGAGTGGGGTTTGCGCTGTTTCTCAGGATCTCTGAAGTCTAACTAGGCACTCCGCATATGGAAAAGCCCACTTTGCAAACCCTCGTCTCTCCTATCGTCCATCTCACTCTTTATTTCTTTTTTCACCCCACCACGCGTTTCACTCGTGCTAGGCTCAAATTCATTGACACATTTTTATTTTTTCACCTACTATACATATATACGTGTGTGTGTGTTGGCCAAGAATAATATTATGTATCGAAAATTGTTTTAAGGGGTTAGGATACCGTAACGGGTATAAAATCATGTGCGAATTTAACAATTTTTTTCGTATGAAAAAGCGATTCTCTTATAAAATTAATTACATATCTATTTAGTATGAATATCAAGCTGTTAGAAAATATATTTTTTTTTTCGATGTACAAAATGGCCGACCACTGATATTTTCTTTTGTTATCTTTTTTTAGGCGCTCCGCGGCCTGACATTTAGCATCCACAATTTTTTACCTACAGCAAAAAACAAAAATTCTCGTCAATCCACATTAGAATACCTAGAGAAGTACGTACGGAATTTAAAAAATATTGTTTTATTCAAAAATTGTAGGGATTTGAACTTGAGAAATGAATTTTCAGTGAAAAAAATTCGTATAAAAATGCTCATAAAATGAAAAGTTTTCGATTAATCAGAAATTACGTACGTACTGCTCTGCGAAATGCAATTAGGAAGATAATTCTTAAATTTGAAGTAAATCGAGTGGAAAATTGGTGAAGTTATTTGTCACGCCAATTGAAAAAAAGCTGTTTCGAGAAGTTTCGTGTAGTCGGCCATTTTGTACATCGAAAAAATATATATATATATTTTCTAGCAGCTTGATATTCATACTAAATAGATGTGTAATTAATTTTATGAGTGAATAACGTTTCCATACGAAAAAAATTGTTCAAAAACTGGTGGAAGGAATTTTCGTGAATCTTTTCTGAGAAAACGCGTGCAGGTTTAAACATTTTTCCGGATTAAAGATTATGGGTTCAAGGCTTTTACAGTGTTTGCATTGAAAAATATTTATAAATGTAGTAGATGTGGGTTGTGCAGATCGCTGTTCAAAAAACGTCCTTCGTGACCAGCGGTGACCACTGTAGCTCGGAAACGAACCATCCGACATTAAAAAATCAAAAACATTTCGTTTTTGCATGAAATTATATTGTGCTTGAACGAAGGATTTAGAAAAACATTGATTTTTGACTAAATGGTCGCAATCCGGTGAAAAAAGCTATTTTTTTTGTCGATAAAAGAAAGCTATGCATCTGAAAAAAAATCTTCGTTCAAGCATTGCTTTTCGATATGTAACAGAAGATTTTTCAGATATAGTAGTTGCCGATCTTAAAAAAGTCATTTTGAGAACAACGCGTTCGCCTGTTCGCAGAACCCACCAATAAAAGCCCATAACTCCCTCAATTTTCAACCGATTGACTCGAAATTTTCAAAGAACTTTTAGAAATGTTATATTTTGAGAATCCGTCGAAAGCCAAAAAATATTTATATTTTTTAAAATTCAGGTTTTAGTCCTCAAATTCCAAAGACCCGTTCGAAAAAAATAATTTTGCCAGTTAATAATTATAATATAAAATAATATTTACGGAATCGTCAGTACGATGGGAATTTTACTTCTTTCGGGCTTCTATTTTTTCTGGCTCCCACTTATGTGTTAAACGTTTTCCTTTTCCGTCTTATTTACATCCTTTCCTGTTAATGAATTACTTTATGCACTCGATAAATTCACAGCGAGTCTACAGAGGTTGGAAAAAATAAACTTTTACCCAAGAGAGAGGGAGAGAGAGAAGGAGAGAGGGAGAGAGAGAGAGAGAGAGAGAGAGAGACAGAAAGTTCTCTCGTACGCTGATTTTTCTATTACTCCGGTTCTTTGACGTGCCTCAAATGCGTGGAAATTTTTTCTCGTCAAAGTTACGAGAGTTCCAATGAATATCTGCGAACTTCATACCACCCCATCGACCCTTACTCTTCGTCGCTTTTTTCCACATTCGATATACGAGTAAGCACACACACACACACACACACACACACACACACACACACACACACACACACACACACACACACACACACACACACACACACACACACACACACACATATATATATATATATCTAGGTGTAAAATATAAGTGAAAAGTATTTCGTCGTCGATGGAAATTGAGGAGTTTGAGAAACAATTGATCGAACGACGGAAATCCGCATTTTTACGATTTTGTATTTTCCAATCTTTAAGCCATTTCTATTAACTTTTTATAATATTTTCATTAAGCCAATTTCAAAATATCAACATTAGGAACATCACTTAAGAGGCTATACCAGTGTGATACTTTCAAAAAATCGATTTTTTTTGCCTTTTTCGATAGTTTATTCTTTCAAGAATATCGTTATCATTTATAACAATATAATTTTATCTTGCAAAAATTGATAGTTAAATCTTTAAACGCGTTTTTCTCGAAATGAGAATTTTCAAATTTGCTGACATTGTAACTCAAAAGCAATTATCCGATTGACTTGAATTTTGAACTGAGTACTCTTGAATATATTTACTCTACAATGACATAGGATATTTTCGATTGGATGAAAATTGACGATTTGGCATTTAAAAAAACGACCATTTTATAGGCAAGAAAACAGACTTTTTTTCATAATTACTCCATTTTGTTAGATTTTGATATTTTTCGAAAATCCTACGTTATCGTACAGGAAATACCTTCCAGTTTAACGACATTTTTTTCCTTTTTCGGTTTCGACTACTCAATCGGCCGGAATCATGTCAGCAGTGGAGAAACTTTTTTTTTCGGCGCCTCCGAACGCAGCGCATAAGTCGCTTGGATCTCAATATTTTTCTATGAAAAAATTATGTAATACAGGTCAAATATAGCCAAACGTATTCTTCATTTTCCGAAAGATTTAATTGATTACTTTTCTTCCAAAAAATTCCCGAAAATCCCCCAATTTTTCAGCGTTCACACTGGTATAGCCCTTCAATTGTCCGTATTTTTTTAACGCCGGAAAAACGGTTTTAAGGGAGGAAACCACCCCTCAAAAAGAGGGGTGTCGACGTGTGTTTTTGCACTATCACCCACCAGCAGTTGACCGATCTGAATGACACAAAAACCAAAATTCTTCTAATGTCAAGCGATGAAAAATCCATTACAGAAGTGTTGAAAATATTAAATTAAGGGGTGGCACGTGTACGCGGTCTTTCTTTGAGGGGTGGTTTTTCCCCTTAGAACCTTTATTCCGTTGATAAAAAAAATACGTGCCTGATAGTTTTCAATGCTTTATCGCATATATCAGTTTCCACAAAATCGACGGCGGAAAATTAAGGGGGGAGGGGGGTAAGGTATTAATTTTTTTTGAATTTTTTTAATGATTGCATAATATCGCAAGAATAATGTTTGAAAATTTCAAATCGATCGGAGCAAAATTGACGAAGTTATGAGTGTTTGAGCGTCCGTTGCTCCAGGCCGGGTTTTTATCCCTGACGCTGCTCCAGGCCGAGCAGAGGAGCAAGCGGCGCACGAGAGTAAAGAAGGAAATTTTTGCGTAGACAAATGCAAATAGATGCTCTAGATCATGTTGATGGAAGCTTTTTGCTCTACGAACCTGGCATCGACGACTCTGTGTGAGTGTAAGAAAATTATCGAGTTTTATTTTGAATTTTTCAGTGTGCAAAACTTTAAAGCATTTTTCTGAAACTTGTCATGTTTGAAGTCCGCGTACGCCGTAACTCAAAATCTACTGGATCAATCGTTTTGAAATTTTTTTTTCACATAATTCACCAGGTATTGTCGGGAGTTTTTTTGTTTTTTTTTTAAATTAATTATTACTTTTTCGACAACAAATTGGCCGATTTTTTTAGCGAAAATCGGTTTTTTGGCTCCCAGGTGCTACGAAAAATTGAAAAATCGAAAAAAAAATTCTCCTGTGGTTACCTCGAGAAACATCTCCTTTAAGATAAGCATTTTGATTTTTTTTTGCTTCTGATGATTCTGTTGCGAGTTATGATGTACACCGCAAAACAACTTTTTTAGAGGTGCCTCGGGAGATTCACCGTCACTTGCTCAATTTTTAATATTTTGCAATGAAAATTTAGGAAAGTATTGTTCAAATGTTGCATTATTATCTGGAAATTGACTGAATAAACTAACACTATCTGTATCGCCATAAAAAATCTTTAAAACATGCCTTTTTTCCCCGAATTAACCTTACCCCGCCCTTAAGGGCAGATATACACCTAGATTGTCGAGGTCGAGGATTTAGAAGCGATGAACATTCCGTCGACCGTTGAAGACCTACACTATGAACCCGGTATCGATGATTCCATGTAAGTTGACAAATTTCATGACTTATTTATTCCCAAATTTTCAAACGCGTTTTTCTCAAAACCACGTTTTTCAAATCGGTACCCAAAATTTCTCGGAAACCAATGAACCGATTGCCTTGAGGTTTTTTTTTGTGGTTATTCTATACACCATTATCTAGTACTTGTCATAGGATTTTTTTTCCGTTACTTAGTTTTTGTTTTATAGGAAAAATAATAACTAGTTTTTGGCCTAAAAATCACTATTTATGTTCAAACGTCCGCCATTTTGTCATAAATCGATATTTTCAAAATCGGCTATGACAAGTACTAGATTATAGTATCTAATTTAATAATCTTTTTGGTTTCTTTTTTCAAATGATTTTTGAAGAAACGCCAGTGGGTACCGTATACGCAGATTTTTTTACGACGCTCCAAGGATCATACAATATCCGTGTATATTTTTGATATTTTTAAATAAAGAAAATTAAATATATTTTTGAATGTATATACTTTTAGATAATTAAAACCCCAATCCGAAATTTCAAATAGTTTTCGTTGAAAAAATTCACAAAAATGACCTTTTTTCCGGCTCCTAGGTGTATATCTCCCCTTAAGTAATCCTTGCAAGTGCACGTAATTAAAAAAAATCCAAATGAATTAATTATCATTGGGGCATATATTTTAAATATTTTTTTTGCCTCACTTGTACATAATAGGCATCTTTTCACTTATAAATTTCTGTAGATTTTTCAAGGGGGTAATTTTTTCGTGTACGAGAAAAATTTCAACGAGTTCTGCTGGAATTTCAGCTGTGTGGAGAAAGAGGAAATATTTTTGACCTGGAGCACAATAGAAGATTGCAGTAGTACGAACCGTGAACGCGTGTATTTCGCATTCAACTCGTCCGCTTTCTTTTTCTCTCGCTCCCCTGTTTCTCCATATACGTGTATATTTATCTCAATTTCTTTCTTTGTCGTTCTTTCTTTGGCCAGTTCATTATTTATCGTCTCATTTCTTCATGCACTCGGTGTGTTCTCGTGCGAGCTCTCACCAGTGGGATAGACGAATATCGTAGGCCTCTTGGAGTGTGAAATCGTCGGCATCGTCGGCCGACCAGCTCCGACCTCGACCGACATTTTTATCTTCGACGTTCCTTCGTCTTCGTTTTTCCCCTCCCTCTCTCTTTCTCTTTCACTCTCTATCGTCCCTCTCGCCACTCTGTAACACACGTCACATTGCAACATTAATATCACCAGTTGCAATTCGCCGCTAGTTTAATTTTATTCGTCGTAAAATTCCTCGAGATCACCTCGAACATGTTAGCCATGAGAATCCGCGACTGAAAGTCCTATTGCAAAATTGTAGTACTTCCGTCGCGTGTGCTCGCGCGTAATTGCATCGCGAGATTTAAGGCGGAATAGATACACGTTTACAACGATTAAAAAATCGACTTTTTTTAACGCCAGAATTATATATGTGGAATATTTTCCCAAACTTTCAAAGCAAAATTCGAAAAAAACTTTGAACGTTAAAGCCTGTTAATTTTGAGGTTCACGGCTCGAATTCGAAGTGGGCGCCGCATGTAGAAGCGAGAGCGCAGAGGGGCAGGTCGAGATGGGCAAAAAGTAATGAAATTAACAATTAAGGTAGATCTGTAATTTTGGTCAAATCTTAGGAATTGGCTGAAATCTAAGTATGGTGTAGATATGACCTTAGTGGACTGATGCCCAAAAAATCAATTTGCTTCACCGTTTAGTTCATGAGATAATTGTAATTGAATATGGGTATTTTTGTACGCGATCTACTATACCTAACACGTAAACCGATAGGAGTTTGCTTGGATTTCTCGATATCTTTAAAACAAAAACACAAAAACACAAAAATCTTAGGACTTCAAAATAAAAACACACGTGTACGCAGTACTATTGTAGGATTGATTAAAAAAAAATGACAAACTTCGACCGTTTAGTTTCGGAGATATCGACTTATGAAAAGTGGTAATTTTATTCCACAGCGAACTCGGGCCCAACCATCTGTAATGGAATGGCAACAGTGTACGCTGCAGCCAGCTGATCGGCGCGTTGTCTGGGAACTCGAAGCGTGTTTTTTTCCCGAGTTCTAGTAATTCTGACAAGGAACATTCCTCAGATGTCCGCCTCCGATTTTGTTGAAACTCATATATGTGATAGAGTATCGAAAACTTTGAGACACGTATTTTTTTGTATCGGCGGAAAAACGATTTTAAAGGGGGAAACCGCCCCTCAAAGAAAGGCGAGTCGAGGGGTGATTTTGCAGTTTCACCCAGAAGCAATCCATCGATCTGAATGAAACAAAAACGAAAATTCTTCTAATGAAAAGCGATGAAAAATCCACTATGAAAATGTTAAGAAAAAATTTAATCAGGGGGTAAACCACCCCTCAATTTGCCTTTTTTTCACCCCACACTTAAGAGGGTTGTATGCAAATTAATAAAACAGGTATCATTTCGAAGGGCAATTAAAATTAAAGTTGACGGGTTTTTGCGTTTTGGCGGCATAGCAAATTTAAGGGGGTAAACCACCCCTAACAAATTTATTTATCATGGTCGTTTTTTCTGTGTTAAAAGTATCTCCGCTGATTTTGAATATTTCTATAAGCTACAATTTAATGTTTTATCATATTTCGAAATTATTACATTCGTCTTAAGGGGTAACTACCCTTCTGACGAGAAACATCGCTGAAGTATCCGCTTTCGATTTCGTTGAAACTCATATATGTGGTAAAGCATCGCAAACTATTAACTAGTTTTTTTTGTATCGGCAGAAAAACGGTGTTAGGGGATGAAACCACCCCTCAAAGTTTCTCCCACAACCAGTCCACCGATCTGAATGAAACAAAATCGAAAATTCGTCTAATATTAAGCGATGAAAAATCCACTACAAGAGTGTTGATTAGAAATATAATTAAGGGGTAAACCACCCCTCCATTTGCCGTTTTTCACTCCACGCTTAAGAGGGTTGTATGAAAATTAATAAAACAGGTATCATTTTGAAGGGGAATCAAAATTCAAGTTGACGCGTTGTTGCATTTCACCGGGACAGCAAATTTAAGGGGGTAAACCACCCCTAACATAAATTTGTTCATTTCCATTCATTTAAAAACCCAGAAGATTTAAAAAATCCTGTTACCTTTGGTTTTGATAAATCGAACACACATTGTGAAATACCCGGTTGCAATAATTTGGCCATTATCAGATGTGCATGGTGCAAAAAGTCGTTGTGTTTAAAGCATTTTTTGACGATTATCATTATTCCAGGAATTATGAGCCATAATTGTTGATAGACTAGAAAAAAAGTATATATCACAAGAAAATGATTTGACGGCATATGACTGCGATACTTTTCACAAGTACTTTTAATTAAATCAGCTGATATGATTCCCAAATGAAATATATCAAAATATATTAAAAACATGTTCGTTAACCTACTGCAAAACCCTCAGTTTCATTAATATGTTTAATTAAATAAACGGTAAAATAATAAAAATATACATTCCTCCACAAAACTACGTCACTGGCTAAATTATCGCTTGATCCAGGCGCATCATCGTTCCGAAATATACGAAGTGAGCCTTATAACTTATTCTGAAAATTATTATAATCAATGATTAGTAAAAGTGTATGTTTATTCCTATGGAGATGCTTAATGGACGTGCATATTAAAATCGGGAGTGTTTCGACACGAAAATATGAGTCTTATGAGTAAGGGGTAGCCCCACGTCCCCGCTCCCAAAGTACCGCTCCTAAAGCTCAAAACGAATATGCCTGCACACACAAACATAAAATTGATATTACCGATGAAATGAAAACAGTTTTAACGAAATTCGTGAAACCTTTCGCGAAACTTCAAACGAAAAGCAATTAGAGGGGGTAGTTTACCCTTAAAATGTAAAAATTTTAAATCGTAATAATTTATAAACGCGGGAGAATATTTTGAATCCGCGGATACATGTTAAACACAGAAAACACGAGGGTGATGAACAAATTTATGTTATGGGTGGTTTACCTCCTTAAATTTAATGTCCCGCTGAAACGCAAAAACGCGTCAACTTGAATTTTGATTCCCCTTCAAAATGATACATGTTTTATTAATTTCCATACATCCCTCTTAAGCGTGGGGTGAAAAACGGCAAATGGAGGGGTGGTTTACCCGTTAAGTATATTTCTAATCAACACTCTTGTAGTGGACTTTTCATCGCTTAATATTAGAGGAATTTTCGATTTTGTTTCATTCCGATCGGTGGACTGCTTGTGGGACAAACTTTGAGGGGTGCTTTCATCCTCTAACACCGTTTTTCCGCCGATACAAAAAAAACTAGTTAATAGTTTGCAATGCTTTACCACATATATGAGTTTCAACGAAATCGAAAGCGGATACTTCAACGATGTTTCTCGTCAGAGGGGTAGTTACCCCTTAAGACGAATGTAATAATTTTTAAATATGAGAAAACATTAAATTGTAGCTAATAGAAATATTTAAAATCAGCGGATATAATTTTAACACAGAAAAAAAGACGATGATAAATAAATTTATGTTAGGGGTGGTTTACCCCCTTAAATTTGCTAAACCGCCAAAACGCAAAAACCCATCAACTTTAATTTTGATTGCCCTTCAAAATGATACCCGTTTTATTAATTTGCATACAACCCTCTTAAGTGAAAAAGTGGGGTGAAAAAAAGGCAAATTGCGGGGTGGTTTACCCCTAATTAAATTTTTTCTTAATATTTTCATAGTGGATTTTTCATCGCTTTTCATTCGAAGAATTTTCGTTTTTATTTCATTCAGATCGGTGGATTGCTTCTGGGTGAAACTGCAAAATCACCCCTCGACACGCCTTTCTTTGAGGGGCGGTTTCCCCCCTTAAATCCGTTTTTCCGCCGATAAAAAAAAATACGTGTCTCAAAGTTTTCGATGCTCTATCACATATATGAGTTTCAACAAAATCGAAGGCGGACACCCGAGGGATGTTCCTTGTGAGACAGATGTGAAATAAATGTATTCTGCAAATAAATTTAATTTGTTCAATTTATGCATGTATTTGTGCATGTATTTGTCTTTGTTACAGCGAATACACTTTAAACTGTCGCCAAGATGTTGTAAATCCACAACCCGACGTCCTTCGACAGCGAATTTTTGTTGCTGATCGTTGAGGTTATGGTTATTCTCATCGCGTTTAGCCGCATTTGCTTGACACATGGCTGCCACAGCTTTCAGTCTTTTAGCCAGCGTCTTTTTTCTTGTAAACTTTCCGTTGTATCGCACTTGGGTTGACATTTTCACGCTTTTTTTATTTATATAAAATATTTCGCGAAAGACGGATCGTAGGAAGCTCAACGCTATGACTGCAGGAAAATCGCGCTGTTGCCACGATTACAGCGCCGCTCTCTATGCGAGTATGAGACCTATCTATGCATGAGGTGCGAATGTGTGGGAGAGGGAACAAGCTCTGTCAAAAATGTACAACCAACAGCATCGTATAGGCATTGGATGTTACTATACGCTTCGACCG
Organism: Ophion obscuratus; assembly: GCA_964007375.1. Classification (NCBI taxonomy): domain Eukaryota; kingdom Metazoa; phylum Arthropoda; class Insecta; order Hymenoptera; family Ichneumonidae; genus Ophion; species Ophion obscuratus. The sequence goes on from OZ023320.1 coordinate 14,541,859, forward strand.
AAACTTTTGGCTCATACGTGTACCTACAGAACTATCTTAAGGGTTACTGTCACTACTGTAATTGATCATTTCATTACTTTGTAACAGATTACTTAAGTAATTAGGTACCACAATTACCTAGTGCAATTGAATTCAAATTGTATGTAAACTTTAAATGGGGGTTTCTCAAAACTGCATTTTTGAAATTGGTGTGCAGGTTTATTTAAAAACTATTAAGGCGGGAGCCTGAATTATAAGGTCCGAAAATTCGTTTTTTTTTTAAATAGCTTAAGTCTATAGATAAAGTATTCGAGAATATATTTACAAAGTTACAGAGGCCAATTGTAAATATTTTCGAAGCTACAAGGCCAAAAGCAGAGAAGCGATTGATATTTCCTCCTATTGGGAAAATTCGAGGCGCGTTTTCTCCAATTTTCATTTTCACGATTTTTCCAAATTGGCGGGCGTGATAGCAAAAAAACTAAACGACCTATTGAATCAAACAACAATTTATATTCTTCAGTATGAAAATCTCTTCTAACAAGGAACACCACTTTGGTGTCCTCCTCCGATTTTATTGAAACTTTTTTTTTGGAAAAGGGTGTCAAAAACTAAGAGACACGTATTTTTTAATCGGCAAAATAACGGTTTTAAGGGGTGAAAAGCACCCTCAAAAATGAGGATGTTTTTCGTTTTTCGTCGATAACGTTTTCGTTCTCATCTCCAATGCATAGTACGCGAAAAATAAAGGTTGTTGCAATTAAAAATTTTCTTATACCTCGTACCGTTAAAACGTTATCGACGAAAAACATCCCCATTTTTGATGGTGCGTTTCACCCCTTAAAACCGTTTTTCCGCCGATAAAAAAAGACGCGTCTCTTAGTTTTTGATATTCTTCCACATCAACAAGTTTCAACAAAATCGTAGGAGGACACCGAAGTGATGTTCCTTGTAAGTGAATTGAAAAAGTATTTTTAAATAACTTTTATAGCACGTTAAAGTGTTCTTTTTAAACATATTTTTTTTAAACCTGGGAAAAGTTATAATATCACGATTCTTTCAGCTTTTTCTTAATTCGCCCAGAAGAAAAATATATGACACTTGAAAATGTTATTGGTTTATTTGATTCAGTCAAGAATTACGAGCTGCATCTTTCCCGCCAATTGGGGACTGCAGTGGCAAGACGCGCATGGAGTAGGCTGATAAATCTGCAGTCATTTATTGTTTCATGTTGGATTTTTTAAATACTTTTCAAATATATATAAAAAGATACCTCAATGTTCACTGGGACCACTTGTTTTTTCACTTAAAAAAAAATTCCCGAAAAAACGCCTTTTTTGGACCTTCTAATTTAGGCTTCCGCCTTAAGCCAATTGAGTTGAAACTTGGTAGAAATATTGATAATATTGCTACCTACAATTGTTTTTTGAAAAATTAGAAAAAAACTCCTTTTTTCATCAAAATTTTACAAAAACTTTTTTTGTTTTTGTAAATACGTGCCATTCTCTTAAATTTACATTTGCTTCATATTATTTAATGTCGAATAGAAACTATACATGTTCTAAGTGACCAATTTTTGAATTTTCTTGAAAGTCAGAGTCGCCGGGAAGCTAGACTGCACGTCAATTCGCACTTCTGCAGCAACCTTGCTGTACCACTCTGTCACAGCTCCTCCATTTTGATGATAAATAAATAAATAAAATTGTTTCATACACTTCAATATACTATTAAAGTATACCTATAGTTTGATAAATGTAGAATACTTATTTCTTATTTTAAAAAATACCTCGAAATTGCTTAACTTTTACCCGTCTAAATGTATATCCCGCCTTGATTGACTTAACGTGATTTTGTGCCGCTAAGAACTGAACAACTTTGCTTCGAAACGTTCATCTCCGCAGCGTCACCTTGTGAGATATTTCATTGTATATGATGGGAAAAGGTCTTCTTCCAAGCCCTTTTCTTCACTGCTAATCCGCGTCTACGTGTAAACGTCGACACCCGACTCTGGAACGCGGATTGTCATGCAAACTTCACGTCCCGGAGCTTTCGAAAACTCCGGGGAGTCTCTTCGTTCCGAAAGCTTCGGGCTCTGCGTGCTAGTCCCCTGAAAAGACTTATTTACGTGCGAACTCTGGGGAGACACGGAATGACTTATAACGCGGATTCGTGGTGAGATTGTACCGCGTATAGATATATAGGAGATGGGAAAAACGGGTCGCTGGAGGAAGTTGGCTTGGTGGTCAGCCAAGAAATAAATCAGCTAAGGACTCGAGCAAAATAGCTCGGAGTGTATCTCCCCGTTCAGTGAAATAAGATCGGCCTCGTCGGATAAATTGTCAGGTTTAAAGATACACCGAATATTTCGTTCTGACCTCCTTTAGGCGAAAAACCGTTTTAGAAAAAGTCTCACGATTTTGGCCTCTGCAAATTTTCAAACTTCTACGCTTTGTTATCTACGCTCGAAAGATTTTCAATTGTTTTCTGTGCCTCGTCCTGCCACCCGTGCAGACATTGCCGCAGAGTTTCAATTGGATTCTCTAAATTTATGGTGCTGAAGTTTGCATCGTTGGGATGCAACGAAAACTCATAATTTTTTCATTTCTTTAATTTTATTGCTATGTGAAATGGTTTTTTTGGAACTTTTTGGTTGTACGTTTTTAATAACGATTCTCAAAAATGTTTCACTGACTTTCGTAGCCTTAATGTACCAAAGAAAATTCGGGAATACAGAAAATAAATGTTTTCGTCGCATTCCAACGCTGTAGACTTTAATACCATCTTAATTGTCCCTACTCCCTGATAGGGAATTATCTGACGATTTTTAGGCAAATTTTTCACTTACCAAAAATTTGCCTACAAAGTCGTCAGATAATTGTTAATAACAAATGAACTATGCAATATAAAAAAAATCCTACGTACTTCCATAGACAATGTATTTTTCAAGATATATTCAACATTTCAAGTGAATCGGTTGAAAATTGCCGGAGTTATGTTTCCGGCCAACTTAAAAAATGCAGTTGTGAGATAAACGCTGCACAGCCACCATTTTGAAATGAATCGCTTCAAAAAAATTATTGTATGCAGTATGATGAACACCGTTTTTTGTAATCTCGATTTATTTTGTAGTTTTTCTGAAAAAAAAAACACTAAAAACCTATTTTTTCGGCCTCTAGTGGCCTAACCGTTCAAAAGAGTATATCTTAACGCTAGAACTGATGTACGGGGTAGAAACCCACCCCAGTTGACTTTCAAAGTGTGCTCCTAAGCTATCACTCGACATTATTGACTCGGGGCCATGATTACAATTAAGTTTACTATCTGGCTGTGAGGGCATGCCGGCAGTGATTTTTCATAAGGCCATATATTTTATATTACATTATATTATCTTATATTATATTATATTATATTATATTATATTATATCTGCGTGACAGTAGGATGAATTGCATGTACGATTTCTTTATATTGTTTATGTTCTTATTTTTATAATGAATATTAATTATATACTATTTTCTCAATAAACGAAAGTGAAAAATATACTATTTCAACGGAACTAATTTTTTCCAGTAAGCTCGATAAATCTCCTTTAAAACGGGGTGGGATATTTGAGGATCTATCGATTAGAAAAAAATATATAATTTTTTGTTTGAATAATGCGATTTTCGATAATTGTCGACCGATGTCGGAGTTTAAACGGGCGTTGCACTAAATACATTTCAATAAAATCGAATTTGCCTTGGACAATTCTCTTTCTCATTGAAAAACGCGAGAAACCCATGTCCTGATGTTTCTCTTTACTGCTTAAGGGGTAAGGCCGCTGTAACGGCCCAAAAACAAAGGTTTTTTCACTAATTTTTTGCTCCCGAAATTGAAGGTATTTGAAAAAAAACTTTTAATGGTGTTATCGGGCATACATTAAACTTTATTATAAAATTTTTTTACAGTAAAAAAAAAAATGGCGGTTCCACAGCTATCTTCCCGGGACATGTTTTGCTTCCAGGGCTCCGCGGCACGCAGCACCACTGGTGCACTTTTGAATCTAGAAGAAAAAAAAAACCATCAATCTAGAGGGCTATAGCTAGAGAATGTCGATCGGATTTTAAAAAGTATCAATTTTTGTGGATTTGGCGTGCGTTTGAAAAAAAAATTGATTTTTGACGAAAAAAACGGCAAGTTTTTTGTTAATAAAAAATCAATAAATAAAGTTCTTGAAAATTCCGATCGACATTCTCAAGATAATGTAAATGTTCACATCTGGTTAAAATTTCAAGTAAAAAAAATGAAAATTGTTCGAGTTATGCTGCGTGCCATTTTGAAAAACCATGTTTCGAGAAAAACGCGTTTAAAGTTTTGCGAATAGTTTTTTATTGGAAAAAATTTAAAAAAGACGTCGCACAGGACCTTTTTTTTCTTATTCTAGAGGGTTTAAACTATTTTTTAAGCCAATAAAAAAAAATCGATTTTTCAAAAAATTTACAGTGGCCTTACCCCTTAAAGGAGCGATGTACCCACAAGAAACGCGTGGGGTGGGCCCCACTCCTGAGTTAGGAGGTAGAAAAAATGATACATGAGTTCTAGGATTAAAAATCGATTTGAATCACATCACTGAAAATCCACTGTACTTATCGTTTGTTATTTATTTCACTGCCTTTTGACATAATATCATCAAATACGTACACTCTCACGAAGCGTGCAGGTTATGGTTTCAATACGCCGAGTTTTTTCTCGCGTCTTTCCACATACTTTCGATCCAAACGTGGTAAGAATTCGCAATCGGTCTTTATCGTAGAACAGTGCAGAATCCAATTGGATCCTAATAAGGCTCCGCATGCGCGTTGTCCCTAACAAGTCCCTATAGAGGTCTGGTTGCATCTTGGGACTTTTCAACAAATATGCGCATAGGATCACCAAAGGATATTTTTCTTGGAGATCCAATTAATTTCGGTTGACAATATCAAAGAAAAAAGTCTCAAACGATGTCAATCAGGAAATAGGGCGGAATCCCCTTCGATTCCAATGCGGACTCGCTGCTTTTGGCATCCCTATCACATCCTTATGGGAATACGGTAGAATCTGGGTACTCTGCAATAAATTTCTGAACGGACATACTTTTCGTCATCAAGTGACAGTACGTGCTAGAAATAGACAGGATTATTTTGGAATCCAATGTGCTCGGAAAAAGCAGGATGATAATGGAATCCAATGGGGCTGGAAAAAGCAGGATTATTTTGGAATCCAATGGTGCTGGAAAAAGCAGGCGTGTTTTGCAATTTGATGCACGAAACGTGTCAAAATCTAATACGCAGCCTTGGAGAAGCAAGGAATCCTTCGTTGAGGTGTCCTTCGTCTTCAAATTGAGGAAGCACTATGAATAGGAGTCAGGTTCGTGTGGCACGGAAGTGCTTTATGCACGGAGCTAAGCTCACTTGCATCACAATAATACAACGGGTGTGAGCTTTGGCTTGGCAGCCTGCTCTATATCTACCTTCTCTCTCTCTCTCTCTCTCTCTCTCTCTCTGTGTGTGTGTTCGCAAAGCCAACCAGAGTTGACACTCGGTGGTTGTGACGCAAGTGCGTACACACGCGCAACGCGCCCGGACATTGTATTCCCGGCTCAAAGTGACCTGATTACTCGTCGCGGACAAAGCTGAATCGGATTTTATCCAGAGTTTGCAAGTCCCCTGGAACCCCAGAGAGACACTTAATGTCCCGAGGCTCAAGACTCCCCAAATCCATACGTAATTCGCTTGCGGGAGGTTGGGGGAACGAAATATCGATTGTTCTCGGCCGGCTCTCACAGTGGTCCGTTTTGATCGGTGAAGCTTGTGCAAACGCGAGGAAAGAGGTTAAGGTGATGTAAAAGACGGTTTCGGCGCAAGGGAAACGGCTCTGTATAGCGAGTGAGTGGAAAGGACGTTCCCTCGTCACGTGCGTCTTTTGCATCCCCTCCGGAAGGGTCGAGCGTTTCACCGATGAATGTTAAAGCACGTTTATTCTTCTCAAACGTCGATATATCCCGATGATGCTTCGAAGTCCCCACCATTTCCACCGTTTCACTCTCGTGAAAAGCAATGCCAACATCTAGGCATTTTAGCAGTGTTTTTTGTGCATTTGATCTACAACAATTTAGCAGAGCTTTTTGTGGACTTGATTCACGACAATTTTTCCAGCTGCAAATTGTACAAAAACAATGATGATGACACTTGAAGAAAAAAAAACGTTTTCACGTCTTCAGCATCATCTTTAAGAATCTTCAGCCGGATTTGCAAAGTATGAATTATTCATTGACCTGCTTAGGCTTGAACATAAATAGGGAATATTCGTAAACAGGTTCGTCATTTAATTCTTGTTCGATTAGTCTTTGATTGATCGGCTTAATCGATTGGCAATCAATTAATCGCTTGTGTGGTAAAAAACCTGTGCATAGAGGATTTCTTTAGACACAATCTTGGAAGGAGAGAAAATTGCATAGTCATTCACCGGCACAAAAAGAATATTCGGCCTTCTGCCATTTCGCCGATATGAATAGTCGCAATATCCAGTAGATGTATGTGGGTGTCATGAATATTGATTGTCGATGCTGCAGTGCACTGGAGAGAAAAAACAAATCGAAAGGCTTTTGTTGCCAAAATGGAAAAGTATAATAGACCGAAATTCTTCGAACCTCGGTGCCTCTTTTCTTGAAGTGAGCTACGGCCAAAATCCCCATCTGCTCACTCCCAAGGCTAGAACGGCCTATAAAGATCTATAAAGAGGTCTCTCGTAGTATACCGCATGCGCAATTTTCGTTCACCACAGAAATTCTATTCAGCGCAGCCACTAATTTGTGTAATTTTCAAACGATGATCATCATTCCCGATGAACAATTCGTGGACCAAATGATCGAGGTTTGAAAAGCTGGCTCAACTTGTCGTGGATCAACTGTAGGATCATAGAGATTGGATTGTCCCAGAAGTTTCCTTCGCCATCTGCACGCAGCTGCTTCATCCGGCGGTGTATAAAGCGGAAGAAACTTTTGGAACAACCCAATGCATCCCTCGCATTGCAAAGAGATATCTACTGCAGCTGAATTCATGACTTTTCAAAAGACAACATGTTGAATTGGCTAGACCTGAATGTTCTTTTTCTCCAGAAGACTAACCGTCTTTAGTAATGATACTTGTTGACAGTTTGAGCTTTTATTCGACGCATGTATGGCTATGAAAGTCCTGCCTGTCCTTCATGTCCATCAACATTCATCGGTGTGAGATATTAGAGGAATCTTCTCAAACTGGCACGCGTGGCTTCGCTGACGCGATGTTCGATCTACCAGCTGCCTAACCTTGAATACACTTTGAATCCACACATATGAGTTTTAATGAATATTCTCAGGATACAAGGTCCATTGTAATCGTATTCACGAATGCATGAATAATAATTGGCTCTAGCGTGACTGGAGGAATAGATTGACCGGCCACCAAGCAACATGGGGAATTTTCTCTACCCCCAGTTCATTACTATATTCGAATAGTCTCACCGGATCGTGCGTTACCTATATACGAGCTAGATTTTGCCGCGAGATAATTTCAATCAACCCTGGGGAAGCTCCTCCACAATTTATATGTCGCTATCGTTTTGCGACCCTGTGTCACACGCACGCGCAACAAGCCATCTAGGGAGGATCATAAACTGCGACGAGAGATATCGAACTGGCAGTCAATGGCCTGGTGGAAATCACCAAATTCGTTTGGCGGAAACTCAATTTTTCCGGAATGTCGACCTTTTTATGTCTTTTTTTCTTTGAACATACGATATTTGGTAAATGGCGATAGCGATTTTTTTTTAAGGCCGTAGGCCACAACAACGGGTATAAAATCATCGGCGAAATTAACATTTTTTTCGTATGAAAAAGTGATTCACTCACAAAATTAATTACACATCTATTTAGTATGAATGTCAAGCTGTTAGCAAATATATATACATATTTTTTTCGATGTACAAGATGGCCAACTACTTGAAACTTCTCGAAACAGCTTTTTTCCAATTGGCGTGACAAATAACTTCAAAAATTTTCACTCGATTTAATTCAAATTTAAAAGTTATGTTCCTAATTGCATTTCGCAGAGAAGTACGTACGGAATTTCTGATTAATCGAACACTTTTCATTTTATGAGCAGTTTATGAGCAGTTATAACGAAATTTTTCACTGGAAATTCATTTCTTAAGTTCAAATACCTACAACTTTTGAATAAAACAATATTTTTCTAATTCCTTACGTACTTCTCTAGGTATTCTAATGTAGATTGACGAGAATTTTTGTTTTTTCTTCTAGGTAAAAAATTGTGCCTGCTGAATGTCACGCCGCGGAGCGCCTAACAAAAAGATAAGAAAAGAAAATATTAGTAGTCAGCTATTTTGTACATCGAAAAAAAATATATATTTTCTAACAGCTTGATATTCATACTAAATAGATATGTAATTAATTTTATGGGTGAATCACTTTTTCATACGAAAAAAAATTGTTAAATTCGCACATGATTTTATACCCATTATTGGCCGAAGGCCTTAAGGGGACGAAGTTTCTCGTGAAATGACAAGTGGCAATTATTGTTGGGTTAGATGTTTCCCACATTTATTCGCGGAAGAAAATATTGTGGGGAGCTAGAAACGCTTCGAAGTCCGTCGTCGGGCTGAACATTTGGTCGATCGGGGCTAGAGGAATAGGTAAATTGGTAACCCAGAAAGGAAAAGGAATAAATCGAAAATGGAATCAAAAAGAACCGTGAAAAGGAGAAAGAGCAATTGAGAGAGAGAGAGAGAGAGAGAGAGAGAGAGAGAGAGAGAGAGAGAGAGAGAGAGAGAGAGAGAGAGAGAGAGAGAGAGAGAGAGAGAGAGAGAGAGAGAGAGAGAGAGAGGACGGTATGAGGAATGAAAGTTGCAAATTCAAATCCCGGAGGTCAGAGGTGACGAAATAGGAAACCTTGAATGTTGCCAAAAGCGAGAAATTTACCTCCCATCCCTCATCGAGATGCCCTCGTATTCGTTGTTCCATCATTTTCTTTGTGTCCCTCTTTCCTTTTCTACTTGTCTCTCCCACATTTTCTTTCTCCCTCTTTTTCATCCCCTGCTTTTTCTACCCTCTCCTTTTTGTTCATTTTGCTGCTTGTGCTGTTCTTTTTTCGTTCTCGTTCTTTTTTTTTACTACTCCCTCTCTCCCTCTGCTCTCTCTCAATTTCTCCTGATCCCTCTAGGGCTTTTTCTCTTCCTGACCTTTTTCAAATACCGAGTACCTCCGCGGCCCACTTGTTTAGCCCGGGGAGCTGTTCTCGTAGTGTTTCATCGCAGCTTGTAATACACGTTCGGAGTATCAATCCGCGGTATTGCCACGAAGTCCTACCGTTCTTCCGCGAAATGAACCCTTGATATTGCAGTCCTCACAGTTTTCCTCTCGCTCGATCCGAGGCGGGCGTAAATTATTCAAGCTTCGCCTTATATCGCGCAGGACCTTCCTCCCCTTTAGGGAGCTCGTTTCCACGTCACTCACAGGAAATTAATCGCGATCGGGTCGTTTCCTGGGTCCATCGCTGGGCACGCGCGAATTCAATTGGCTTTGATAAATCGAGGCTTCTCGTTTCGCAAACGTCGTTATTTTGTCACCCGATACGATCGTTGCGATCGCGGGATACTTGCCGTCATTGGGGTCGGAGCAATCTGATTGGGGCGTAATCGTTACATGGTGATCCAAATAGATGGCTTGCGATTGCAGTTAATCGTTTGTGCCTAGTTGTAACAGTCGAAAACAGCTCATTCTTGGGATTTTTAATTTGAAAAATCGCGATGATAAATTTTGACAAAAATTAGGAATTTGAAAAAATATCATCCGAAGAACTTGTTTTGTGCAAAATAATTTTTTTGCGTAAAAATATTTATTTTCTAATCCAAGATGTTGAAGTTTGCATCGTTGGAACGCAACGAAAATTAAAATTTCCCAATTGCTTCATTTTGCCCATGAAAATCATCCAACCATTTTTTAAGACATTCATTTAGCCATCTACAACGTACAGGGTGTCCCTCTTATCTCTGTTACCCGAAATAACTCGGTAATTATCGACGTCGCAAAAAAATGTTCCAGACAAAAGTTGTACGGTGTGAAGGGGGCCATAAAATGCGACCATTTTTTTCTGTGGAGGCGCTGTCGCACGGTGAAGGTCACCTCCACTTTTTTTTAATGGAATGGTACATTTTTTTCAACCATCTTGTGGAGCACCTCAAGCCGCATAAAAAATATTAGGGCGTCAAATTCGTTGAAGGTCATTCAAGGTCAGTATCGATTATACAAATCTAAATAGGTGACCTTGAATGACCTTGAACGACTTCGACTTTATTATGCAATGTTTTTTATGCGGCTTGAGGTGCACCACAAGATGGTTGAAAAAAATGTACCATTCCATTTAAAAAAGTGGAGGTGACCTTTACTGTGCGTCAGCGCCTCCACCGAAATAAAAAAAAATTGGTCGCATTTGACGGCCTCCTTCACACCGTACAACTTTTGTCTGGAACATTTTTTTGTGACGTCGATAATTACCGAGTTGTTTCGGGTGGCAGAGATAAGAGGGACACCCTGTATGTCTATCAAAAAAAATATATCTATGATAATAATAACGTGGAAAATAAAATGTAAAATAAAATTTTCGTCGAGTTCCAACGATGCAAACTTCAACAGCATTCTGAACCAGATTGTCTAATATAAAAAAATCAAACAGTTTTCTCTAGTATATTAGTTTATTCTATGATTGATCGAAGGGATTTCGGAAATATCACATTTACAAAAAATGGCGCGTGTTCAAAGAGTCTTGATTTTTCCGAAGAAAACCCGCATTCGTTGTTCATCAAATCGAAAGTATACATCGGAAAAAAAATTCTTCGATCAAATACGATATTTTAACATTTAGAAGAAGCCCGAACCATTTCAGGAAGAACTTTACAGTATTTTTGAGATATTTTGCTCATCGACTTTGAAAACGTACTTTCGATAAAAAAAAGCATTTAATGTTCCGAACGCTCCGAGCGTTCCGACGGGCGTCAACATAACAGCCTATAAATCTGTCAATTTTGCCTCGTCCACCGTGAAATTTTCAGTGAGCACTTATAAGATGATGCACCGTCCGAATTTGTTGGTTTTCAAAAAACGTATTTTTTCGACTTTTACAACTAGGCATAACCCCTCAACGTAACGTCAGTTCCAATACTATCGTCCGCACTCTCTCGATCCATTGTGCTCAAAATTGACATCCACCAAAGATTGAGAGTTGCAATTAGTATTGTCATTGATCCCGAATGGAAGTCTGCTACGCGTGAATTCACCCCGCGAAATAAAGCAACGTACGATTATATCGCGATGCGATTATTGACGACGTCATTTTGGCTTCTAGACCGTAGCAATAACTGCGTCATCAAATTTCATTGTAATAGTCACAGCGCGTTCGTCTCATCGTTCCCTCCAGAGTTCGACCTAGATAGGAGCTCGGAATAGACGCGATTCGGTCCTTGCTGCACTTACGTAGCAGGACTCGGTCGATTTCGCGGTGGCAGCATTTGGACGCACCTGGAACTCAATGGCAAACCGATCGAATAGTGTCTTGTCCGAGAATTAAATTTCCTGTCCGCGTCAATTCACCCGCTTTTTCAAGACATTTCACACACACACACACACACACACACACACACGCACGCACGCACGCACGCACGCACGCACGCACGCACGCACGCACGCACGCACGCACGCACGCACGCACGCACGCACGCACGCACGCACGCACGCACGCACGCACGCACGCACGCACGCACGCACGCACGCACGCACGCACGCACGCACGCACGTACGCACGCACGCCCGCACGCACGCATGCACGCACGCACGCACGCACGCACGCACGCACGCACGCACGCACGCACGCGCACACACATCTATAAAATCTTTTCTCTATACGGAATTATGCATGAGTAGAGTGCACGGAGAGGGAAAAAACGAAAATAAATCTTTTATCTTCCACGTCGATACATGCCTGGGATGCATACGCATATATATATTTATATAAAGTGGATGTTGATTCACATTTCGTATTTCCTCGCTGCTAGTCTCATTCCCCAAAGGTTCCGATGGAGTTGGGCGAGGTACAGTCAATAATTCAGCCTAGTCTGCTTCGGGCAGATCTCATCATAGCCTTCGTTAAATAAATATATGTGTGTGTGTGTATATATATATATGTATATATATATATATATATATATATATATATATATATATATATATATATATATATATATATATATATATATATATATATATATATATATATATATATATATATATATATTTGTGTGTAGGTGTGTGTGCGAGCACACATCTAGCTAGAACAAATTCCAACTTTTACCGCTTCAAACATTATTATACCGAGTAAAAAAAAATGCCTGCAATATTTGTCAAATCCGGCTGAAGATTCTTGAAGCGGATTGAGACACTTTTGCATAGCTGTTTCGAGAATGCGGGTATTAGTATTTTTTCACAAATTACAGCTGAGTGAAAAATGCATGCATCTTCGTCGCAAAACAAAGAGGCTTCTTTCGAATGGCTGGAAGTTGAGTGAATAAAATGACGCTGATTGGGAAGAAAGATTTTTAAAGCTGTGAAGGTCAGCTTTGAGAATATTGAACCGGATTGGAGGAATGAGTAGATGACACCTAGATGGGATTTTTGAAAATAGTGATTTTCGGTTTTCGACGGATTCTCAAAATAGCATATTTCAAAAATATTCGCTGACAATTTCAAGTCGATCTGTTTAATATTGAGGGAGTTATGGGCTTGTATTGGTAGGTTTTGCGAATCGGCAAACATTAACGGCGTTCTTCTCAAAATTACTTTATCAAAATCTGTGACCACGATATGTCAAAAATCGTTGCCGCGATCAACTTTTAAATTCTACAAGTTTTTTTAACGTGTCAAAAAGCAGTGCTTGAAGGAAGGAATCTTTTTTTCGATGCATAGTTTTTTTGTTATGAACGAAAATAGAGGCATGTTTCCATCGTAAATTGATACTTCAGTTTGGACTGCGGCCATTAAAAAAAAATCAATATCTCATTAAATCCTTCGTCTAAGCACTAGGTCATTTAATGAAAAAACTAAATGCGTTTGATTTTCTTGTCGTTGATTGTTTCCAAGCAACAGTGGTCACCGCGAAGGACGTTATCCAAACAGTGCTTTGCACAAATCGTTATATGTTCTACATGTATAAATATTTTCCAGTACTAAAATTGTAAAAACATACTCAAAACCATACCTTTACAAATGTTTTGCACAAGCCATTGTATCTACTACATTTATAACTACTTTTCAGTACGAAAATTGTAAAAGATACTTAAAACTATACTTTCTAATGTATAAGAAACAAATTGAAAACTTGCACACGTTTCCCAGCAAAAATTCACGAAAATTACTTTTTTTTCTGGCCACGAGTTATGTGTAACCCGTTAATTAGGTGCTGCGTTGTTCCCGTTTGAATATGAAAAGCGAATTTTTGTGTTGATCAAATTACATTAAGTAACATTTTTATCGACATAGCATAATAGATACAGTAGCGTGCAAAAGTTTCGGGCCACCCTATTTTTCGTGGATATTGCATAGAAATACAATGGTACGGGAAATACAAACGAGTGATGACACTTATAATTGGCGTCGAGATGCTTGATATTTAAAAAAATGTGGTATAAACAGTAATATCACTCTTCAACAATTAATTATCCAACAGTTTTTATTTAACGACTGTGCAAAAGTATCGGGCCATATACTATTGCGTATGAAAACAAAAAACAAAACTTTGTAAAAATAACAAAACATGGTTTAGTTTTCTCTCTAGAGTCAATACTTCGTAGCCATGCCCTTAGCAGCGAGTACAGCAGTACATCGTTGGGGTATGGACGAAATTAATTGCGAGACGCGATCTTGTGGCATCTGTTCCCACTGATATTGTACACGATCCCATAATTCCGTCTTGTTGGAGTGATTCTTCGTTCCAACGCGAACCTTGAGCACTTGCCACAAATGTTCAATCGGATTTAAATCCGGTGCTTCGAGGGCCAGTCGAGAAGGCGCACTTGTCGGCTTTCAAGGAAATTCTTCACAAGACGCTAAGCATATTTGGGATCATTGTCGTGTTGAAATATCCACCCATTCGGCATATTTTTCTTTGTAAATGGGAGCATATGGTCTGGCAATATATTTCGATACATTATAGCATCCATATTGCCTTGGATTTCTATTAGCGAACCAATACCGTTATCAGAAAATGCTCCCCAAACTTCAACATTGCCGCCACCGTGTTTTACAGTTGGAATTTGATGTCGTACATCGTATGTGGTACCTGCTGGACATCTTACGTACTTGCGACCGTCACTTCCGAACAATTGAAATTTGGATTCGTCGGAAAAAATGAACTTTCCGCCAATTCGATACTGTCCAATGTTGATATTTTTTAGCAAAATTCAATCTAGCCTTCTTATTCTTTGTGCTAATGAGTGGTTTCTTTACACCGACGCACCCAATCAATCCTATAGCCTTCAGACGTCGGGATACCGTACTCCGACTGATATCAGCAAGATTTTCACTGCGTAATTCTCGCAAAATTATTGCTGCAGTTTTTCGTGGATCTATGACGCATCCTTTTAAGGGCGGGGTAAAGTATTAAAATTTTTTTTTCATTTTTTTAAAATTTTTTAAATGAATGCATAATATATCAAGAATATTGGGTTAAAATTTCAAGTCGATCGGAGTAAAATTGACGAAGTTATGAGTATTTGAGCGTCTATTGCTCCATGCCGTTCTCTTCTCTTCTGCGTTTTTCAAACCGTTTTTCTGAGACTTGTCATATTTGAAGTCCGTGTGCACGATAACCCAAAATCTACTGGACCAATCGCTTTGAAATTTTGCACAGTACTTCTTCACATAATTCACCAGGTATTGTCGAGAGCTTTTTTGTTTTTTTTTTAATAATTACTAATTTTTCAACAACAAATTAGCCGATTTTTTTAGCGAAAATCGGGTTTTTGGCTCCTAAGTGCTACGAAAAATCGAAAAATCGAAAAAAAAAAATCCTCCCGTCATTACCTCGAGAAACATCTCCTTTGACAAATGCATTTTAATTTTTTTGTTTCAAATGATTCTGTTGCGAGTTATGGTGCACACCGCAAACCAACTTTTTTTCGAGGCGCCTCCGGGGTTTAATTTTCACTCGCTCAATTTTGAATATTTTGCAATGCAAATTTAGGAGAATGTTGTTCAAATGTTACTTTATTATATGTAAATTTTTCAATAAACGAACACTATTCGTTACGCCAAAAAAAAATCTTAAAAACATGCCTTTTTTCGCCGAATTAACTTTACCCCGCCGTTAATGATTTTGTCCACGCGTTTTTAAGTTTTTCGTGGTCTACCGCTTCGATTTTTATCACACAACGAATTTTTTTATTTACATTTCGCAATAACACTGTGCTTTTCCCAATAGATAGAGTATTTGCAATATCACGAGAACTCTTTCCTTTTTCAAATAGTTTTAACACAACTTCGCGGACCTTAATTTTTGTGTGTTTCGCCAGTGCGGCAGAAATAGAACTGATGTTTTCATGGTTCTTTATGTTTCGAACTGACGCGAAAGCAAACGCGAAAGAAAACGTAAACAAACCGTGTGGCTGGAGAAGGTGAGACAGCGGCCCAATATTTTTGCACACTGACCGAACGCGTTCGATGCTGTACACAAACCATATACTATACAAACAAAATAATGTACCACGCTATTATGTATATCATAGTTCACTCAAATATTTGAAATGATGGAGAGGTTCAGGCATTAAATATTTTGTCGAATAACTGAGAAAAAAGATTGGGCCGAAACTTTTGCACGCCACTGTATATATATATATATATATATATATTTCCTGAGTTTCAGCGTATACCCTGCGGGGTTTTTTATGTTTGACCCTTCCCGATTGAACCCTTTCTTATCATCCCCTACCCGCCCTTCGCTAACCTACCCTAACTTTCGCTGCGTCCACAGCTGGCTTAACCCTATATTGACACACTGGGTCATTTTGACCCAGACGAATTTTAAACAAAATGCTTACTTTTCCAAAAGTGAAAGTTTCTAATGATTTTTTACAACAATTGAACTCCATACTTTCCGAATGTTAATTCTTATTTAGATAATACATGTTAAGAAACATCTGAGGTGTATCTCTGATTTATTTCAATAAGACCCGACCGAAGGGTGGTTAATGGCATGTGGATGATGTACTAGCCGGATAGAACTGACCCAGTGTGTCAAAATCGCGGGCAAATATACGTGTCAACGAAGGGTGCACTACTCGCGATTCCTAAAACTTTTAGTGCCTCTCGTGGTCTAAGGCAGAAGTTTCACTAGTATAATAAACTTTATCAAAATACATTGATAAAAATGGACAAAATTTAGAAAATAAAAAATTACTCGACATTCTGTTGTGTTCCAGGGTGCCAGACGGCTAATAAAAGTATATTGTCGTTCCATAAGCCACCAAAGATAACGTCCAAAGATAACGTCTTTTAAAAATAGTGATTGTTGGCTCTGAAAATTACTCTCTTTAGACCATCAAGCCAAGTTTGTAGTCACTGCACAAGATTTTTTCTTTCCAAGTCTGTATATCTTTATAAATCATAAATCGAGCAATATTAAAAGGTATTTCCGTTATATTCAATGTATAAATTTAATTTTAGACGCCCCTTGTAGAAAGTATGCTCCGAAAAATACAATCACTCCTTCTCTAAACCTGCGAGTCACTCTCATAACCTCAAAAAATATAAATTCCACGCTGCCAGAACTAAAAAAGGAGTGAAAAATAAATTATTGACTTCAGTAGCATCTTTACAATCTATGCTGGGAGTAAATCCAATAGCCAACTCGCAGGAAATCAAGACCAAAGTAATTGTTTACGTTTGACGCTATACTTTGACTAGCCATGTTGAAATGTTGCTGTGCCACCTCTAGGACGTGGAAATCGCGAATACCTCACTTGCATCGACGTTTTACTCAAGTATTTACACCAAAGTTTCAATAGTATTGGTCTTCCACTGACTGGTTGTTGCGCCAGTCGGTACACGGCAAAGCGGTTACCGATCCGAGTATCGGCCATGCACCACGCTGCTTAAATCGATGTACCGTCATGGCCGAATTCCGACCACCTACCCACCACTGTCGCTTATATACATGTGTATATTTATCATAATTAATGAAGCTCAGGCTGGAGGGAAAGCCCTTCTGTGGCCACGTTCCACGACCATGATCCAACCTGCTGTAGGGGAAGGTGCGGTGCACTGTGTCACTTTTTTTTTAACGAATTGTTACTCTAATCAAGAGAGCTGGATTAGAAAAAAGATCATAACCGATTTTATAGACCTTTGGGCGTACAATGAAAGTCGCATATTTTTTGCAACAAGAATGAAACTACCAACATAATGGGATCGAAAAAAGTCTGCGGCTTGGCTCATTGTACCCCATGGGTGGTGTACAATGTATCATATAGGTGGGTACAGTCTGTCAACTACTGCGAAACGTCGGGTACAATGAGGCGGCTGAAACTCATATTTTTCTAACATAGATAACAAATTTTTACCCATGACAGTATGAACCCAAACGAAATCAATATATCAGTATCAGTATAAAATCAGTAATGTCACAGGAACGTCTTATTTTTGCTAAATGCACGTCGTTGACAGCGGCCCGTGACACATTGCGCGTCTTCGGAGCGTCGTTACTTCTTTGTTTCCTCATTGGGAGTGGGGCATTGTGCCCCACATTTCGGTGATACATTGTACCCCGCTAGTGGAATATTTGATTATTGATGAAAAAAACTGTTAAGTAAACTACGAATGGAAAAATACAAGTCACTGAGCTCATCATGAATAATAAAACTATCGAATATGACCGAAGACCCGAGCCGCTACAGAAAGTTACGTTATACTTGACGTTTTTCCGGCGACCGAAATATTTTTTTCCAAGTCTCAAATCAATTTTTAATTTTCAATAATTCGTTGTGAGCTGCTATCGAATTTGTTGTAGGCTTGAGGAAACCAAATATAACTCGCGGTCCAGCACAACAAATGGCGGAATTTACGAGCTCCAATGGGGCCGTACACAAATTACGTAACACAATTGGGAGGGGGGCAAGGTTTGCGTTACGTCACGATTTTAAAACTGCCAGAAATAGCAAAATTTCTGCATGGTCAAGTTTTAAATTTAAGCCTTGCGTGCAGCTTTACCGTGGACAGCTCACAGCTTTCTATACGCAATGTCCGTTAAGGGGGAAAGTCACTGTGCAAGAACTTGCATAGTAGCTTTCCCACATCCCCCAAGCGAAATTTGAAGGATTTGTTTTTTAAATATAATTCTTGAAAGTATATGTATTGAAAAATATGTTGGCAACATTTTTATTCACAAGTCCGAAAATTGACGGAGTTATAGTCACTTTAGTGAGAACAGGTAGCGCGACCGGTTAGTGTCCTCAGTTTCTACAGATGTGGCATCATTTACAATAGATAAAGTACAGGCCCTTATTATTTTGTGAACTATCATGAAGATGAAGAACCGTCGAATCGCCGGCGACTTGATACTTCAATGTGAGTATTCATTTTCTAGAAAAAAACATCATTTTATATCAAGAAACACTGAACGAAAACTTTGAACGCGTTTTTCTCGAAACTAGTTTTTTCGACCGTGTCCGAGCGAATACTTACAAAATTATCAACCGATTTTCAATTTTTTTGAAAACATTTTTATAATCGCCGTGACTAAGGTTGTACGTATCCGCGTTTTTAACATTTGATAAGTACTATTTTTAAAGACTGCTTGAATACTGAAAAAGGGCCTAGAAAATATAAAAAATGTCCAAACTGTCGGCACTTTGTAAATAAAAAAAAACCAAAATAAAAAACGGCTACGCATAACGACAGCTACATTTGTATAGATATGGATAAATTGTAGACTCTTAATTTACAGATAACCTTTCATAAAGATATCGATGCGACAATGAAGAGAATTTTTTATTTTTCGTCGTTAAATCAAGGCCTATATCTTGGTTAATTTTCAAGATTTTTTCATAAAAGTTGGTATAAAACTAGATGAATATATACTTCATAAAATTAGTATAAATCCAATCCTTTCATAATTAGTTATGTCTATGAAAAAAAATCGCCATTATTGACGACAAAGCACCCGTTACGTAACGGAATAAGGGGGCGGGGGGGAATTGGGAAATTTTGCGTCACGTAATTTGTGTACGCCCCCAAACCTCTGAGGAATCGCATCTAGTTCACAGTGCCCCATGATACATTACTCCACTCACCACTACCCGATAAAGCAAATGTTTGCCTTTTTTTTCACCATTGGCTCAACTCTGTCATCAGGACAGCTTCGTAAAAAGTTGTTTAGTGGAATCCATATGATATTATTAGTTGGAATTGCTTTTTGAGAAGTCGGATACTTTCCGACTACTCGTAATGAAGGCTCTAGGGATGAGTATTTCAATGACATTGGTGTATAAGCGAAGTCGTAACTAAAACTTACCGCGGGTGTTTAATGGAGCACACGATCCTTGAGCAATAATGTCTTTATAAGGACGCTTGTGCAGCTTGCATACGATATCACCGCAAACTTGCTTGGCAAAGCCGAGAATATCCGCGTGGAAAAGTGATTTAGCCACGTTAAATGGCTTGCCAAAGAGAGAGGAGAGAGAGAGAGAGAGAGAGAGAGAGAGAGAGAGAGAGAGAGAGAGAGAGAGAGAGAGAGAGAGAGAGAGAGAGAGATGAAGGGGAGGAGACGTTCTCGTAAAATCTCTCCCTCGAGACACAAGTGTTATCCGCCACGCTATTCCTTTATCCGATCGTGAAGTACAAACTTCCAAAGGTCAATCACGCGAGAAACTCGCGCGCACGTGCTCCTTGCCTCGCCTTACGACCCTCGAAAACTCAGGAATAATTCACCGACTCGCGTCTAGACGAATTCAGCTTACGGCGATCGAAAGCCGGTCGTAAAAACACGAGTGACTTAGATGTAATTGAAAGATGTTTAAAAAAATCCTGAATTACTCGCCCACCCCTTCGACCGATTGATAACATTAAGCAGTCCTGGATGTAGGGGGGGGGGGGGGGGTACCGTGTTGCCCCAGACGGCAATTCAAGGGGGCGACTACTTCATGTGTTTAAAAAAAAAATTTGTTTCACTAAAGCGCCTAGGACCCAGGGCGCTTCGAATTTAGATAGCCTCGCGATCCTAGCCATCGAAAATAAAGCTGCTTATGAGCTTTGATGAGGTATTGGATTCTTTCGCGGAAAGGAAAGCTCAACGTGGAGCAAGATTAGATAGTAAAATTACTGGGATCTTTCTTCCGATTTTTTTTGTCTACTAGATTATTCATGTGGGATTTGGAAAAAAACGTATGGTATTGAGGGTTTAGGCCACAGTTAAGGGTATAAAATCATGTTCGAACTTAACAATTTTTTTTCGTATGAAAAAGAGATTCACTCGTAAAATTGATTACACGTCTATTTAGTATGAATATTAAGCTGTTAGAAAAAATATATATATTTTTTTTCGATGTACAAAATGGCCGACTACTAATATGTTCTTTTGGTATCTTTTTTTAGGCGCTCCGCGGCGTGACATTTAGCATCCACAATTTTTTACCTAGAACAAAAAACAAAAATTCTACGGAATTTAACGTACGGAATTAAACAAATATTATTTTATTCAAAAGATGTAGGTATTTGAATTGAGTTTTAGGTATTTGAATGAATTTTCAGTGAAAAATTTCGTATAAAACTGCTAAAAAAATGAAAAGTTTTCGATTAACCAGAAATTCCGTACGTACGTCTCTGCGAAATGCAATTGGGAACATTACTTTTGAATTTGTAGTAACTCGAGTGAAAATTGTTGAAGTTATTTGGAACGCCAATTGGAAAAAGCAGTTTCGAGAAAAACGCGTTTAAAGTTTTCGGTATTCTATGGCCGTGCCAGAGGTGGGCTTACGTTATACGCTCAAAGTCGATGAAAAAAAAATGTCTTGCTACAAATCGAATAGTAACTTATTCTTAAGATGATACAGCATCGTTTTAGCGGAAAAAAAATCGATTTTTTGAAAATTCTACTTTCGCCTTACCCCTTAAGCATACATTGAACTTATTTCGTATAATTTTTTATTTAAAAAAAATTGAAGTTACCTACGTCATTGAGGTATAACAAAGCTGATATATAAAAAATGTGATCCAACGGCCGGATCGATAACTTGATAATGGTTGACCTGGAGGATAAAAAAATGTTATAGTCTACATAAATGCAGTTCTCGTTGAACGTAGCCGGTTTTCGAAATAAAACATTCCACAAAGTGGCGGGTGCGAAAAAAATGTAATTTCGGCGAAATTTTTACTTTCGAGGGCTTAAAAATACTAAATTGAAAAAAAATAACTGCTACGTACACCGATAGCTACTGCAATTACGTAAATGTTGGTTTTTTTAAATTGAATATCGAAAAAAAATCAATTGAACAAATTTGTTAATCGAAAAAAAATTTGATTAAATATTTTTAATTGAAAAAAATGATTTAATTTTTTAACTGAAATCAATTCTTGAATTGAAGAATTCTATTGAATTGAAAAATATATATAGGGTGTATTATATAAATAGCTAGAGTTAGGATTCTGGCAAGGTCGAGAAAAGTCGTTTCGAGAAAAAACGCGATTGAAAGTTTTAGTATACGTAAATCGTTACGCTACTTGCTCTAACTAAATTGCCCGTAGATTGGTCAATTGTCAATAATTTAACTTTAATTATTTGTCATTTATTCTTGAATAACAGAAGTTTCTATAAACAGAATAAATAAACGTACTGGCGTCCAGCAATAATACCGGATTGCTTGAGTTTTTAAGGCTTTCGTATCTGCAGTGAACACTGTTTCTGTCTCAAGTTTCGAGATATGGCGCGATTTCTTTTACATAAATGGAACGTAGGGATTACGTAGGGATGGTTTAGAAAAGTAAATCGTGCAAATGAAAAACTTGCAGTTTGCTTCCTCGTTACTTTACTTCGGTGGAAAAGTTTATTCCGTGAGAAATTCAGCATTGAAGAAACGACTCGTTAATAGGGGAAAACTTTGTGAGCGGAGTGAAATAATGAGGAAGCAACGTGCGAATTTTTCTACCAATCGACAATACCAAAGTCATCGTTTCTATCGTAGAAATAACAATTTTTGAGAAGAGTGTCATCAGTTCTTTCAGAGAGTTTCTCTCAGAGTGAAAGAGAGAGAATTTTTGAGTCGTATTTCCTCGAATTTTTCCGAATCCAACAATGTCCATTTTTTTACCGGATGGAAAAAGAGCTCCTAGCGAAACAAGGGCAATAAAACCAAAACCGAATTGTATTGTCAAGGACTGCAAGGAAGAGAATGCTCGGGACGTTTCATCGCAGCTCCGCAGTCGCGTGAGAGCTCTAACAACAACAGAGCTCTCGTCCCTTTTCACGACGTCGGTGGCACTCGCGAAAGGCAAAGATAGCAAATGCTGAAATAAAATATCATGCGCGTTGAGTGCAGAGCTACTGCTTGAACTTTGCTCTTCCTAAATCCATAGCAAGTCGATCCCCGGGGCTAAATAAAGACGAAGGAGGGTTAGAACTGGAAAATTCGTCGCCACCATACGATTTTGCATCGAAGAAGAGAGCCTGCCCAGTCCATTTTAGCGAGAATAAGAAATGGTCCATTTTCAGGTTTTGTGTCCCACCGATTACGACCAGTCTGAATCTAGCAGTCCAATCGAGTGGCCGACAACTTGCTCGATGCGGAATCATCGGCTGATTACGAATTTTCCAGGTAGAAGTCGTTCGGCTCAAATTGTTGATCCGGGACACGTTTATATTTAAAAAAATCCACTTCTTTGACTAAATATGGCCTGGATGGGAACGGCAAATGAAAATTCTTGACTACCAAACGATTTTACATCAAATAATAGCCTGCCAAATCCATTTTAAGGGTTACGTAGGTTTTGAAGTATAAACAAGTATATTTTCTCTATTAAACAAATATAATATATAAATTATTTTATTCAAAATGTTAAGCACATAAATGAGCAACATTTCAACAATATTTAAAAAAAAATGTAATCCAAAAATTTGGGAAATTTAACCGGTGGGACCTGCTTTCCGGAGACCCCTAAAAAAGGTGTCCTCGTGGTGGTCAGGATAACTCATGATAGCTTCATCTGAAATTAAAAAACCAGTTTTTTTCTGTTAGTAGGTAAGTATAGCTCGTGATTGAGCGAAGAATTTTTTAAAAATTGTAATATGAATTTTTGGCAAAGTTGTATGCAAAATAGTTCGATTTTTGGTACAACTTACACTACGTATATCCTTGTAAAACGAATTGTAATCGAAAAATAAACCTTCGTTCACTCATAAGTCAATGCTATTTTGAAGAAGTGTGCAAAATTTCAATAAGATCAGTGCATTAGTTTTTGAGAAATCGTCTCACTCTCTCTCTCTCTCTCTTTCTCTCTCTTAGACTTTTACTCCGATTGACTTGAATATTCAAGACATATTTCTATTAGATAATAAAATATATAATATATATTAAAATAATTATATATTTTAACATATAAAATATATAATAAACCTTCGTTCACTCACAAGTCAATGCTATTTTGAAGAAGTGTGCAAAATTTGAGTAAGATCGGTGCATTAGTTTTTGAGAAATCGTCTCACCTACTCTCTCTCTCTCTCTCTCTCTCTCTCTCTCTCTCTCTCTCTCTCTCTCTCTCTCTCTCTCAGACTTCTACTCCGATTGACTTGAATATTCTAGACATATTTCTATCAGATAATAAAATATATAATATATATATTAAAATAATAAAGAAATAATAAATATAATAAAATAATTTTTATTAGACAATGAATTTCTTTTAGATAATAAAGTATACTATTAGATAATTGAAGAAAAATTTAATGAATTTTTTGAAATTTTCAAACCCACGTAACTCTTCTGGCGAGAAATGAAAAAATCCAATTTGAGGTCTAGCGATGCATCGATTGCGACCATATTCAATCAGGCCATCCAATCGAGTTCCTGACACCCTTGTTGATGGAAAGTCATCCGCTGATTACAAATTTGCCCGCCAGAGCTCGTCGAGAGCAAAACTTTTGGGGTGGCTGAGGTTAGAAGACAAAAGCCCGCTAGTACCAAGTGCCGGTCGCTTCGCCTGCAAAACGAGGATGGTCCGAGATTTCGTAAATATATAGCAAAATATAACAAGACCGGATACGTATGAGGAAACGCAACAGTACAGATTTTTTGTTTCCCGACCGTATTTCATTTGCAGCTTTACACTTTTTATTGCCATTACAGTTATTGGTATTATAATTTATTTGCACCCAAGAATATTTCACCGTCTGACCGAATCGATTCGTACTACTGGCGAGATGTCACCCGGCAAAAGTCACTGAGAATGAAAAGCGTAAAAACTATATTTTCAGAGTAAACCGTGATAAAGTGGAAAAATAAATCTTAGAGTCGAATAAATATCATGTAGATTCAAAATAAATAGAAATTTATTGCAACATTCTTTCATCTCTGGAGACTCGATTATTATTTTTGCTCTTTCTCTCTGTCTCTCGGGCGCTGTCTCTTTTTTCGCTGTCCGCATAGATACACACACGTGTGAGTATATAAATGTATATATATTAGCCATTTGGGCGAGCATTACAGTCGTGCCCAACATGAGAATTTATGTGGTTTTATGGCATGGGCCGCGAGAACGTCCATTACGAGGAGAATACAAAGAACGAGAGAGGGCGAGAGAGAGAGTTAGGAAGCAAAAGGCAGAGAAAAGCTCGGTGGTTACGGAAGAGCCAAACTCCTGAAGCCTCTATGATACAGGATGGTAGAGCAGCTATTGTATTGCGTAATGTCTGCCATGCATAGGCAATTATGCTACACAAACACATGCACACACGCGTCCAGGTGTTGTTCCATATGTATATGTATATATACAGGGTGGCCCGTTTGTAATGTACACGGCCAACATTTCACGGAAATGACGTGCAATGTTTCCTACGGCTGTCAAGGGTGGCGATTGATGGAGTTATTTAAAAGAATTGTCCACCTAAACACCGCTAAAAAATGTTGAAGTGTCATAAATGTCATGTTCTCGATGCCAGATAGGTTACCATTTTTTCGTTAGATTCATTTTTGAAGGAGTTGTTTTTGAAGAAAGCAAAACCGTTTTTTTTTCTTCTAAAATCTTGCGAAATCCTAATGTTCTATGGGGTTGAAGTTTGCAACGTTGAAATGCAATGAAAATTCTTTTCGATTCCTTATTTTCGTAAGAATCCAAAATCATACTTGGCGGATTTAGGTTGTAGATGGCTACATAAGGATCCTGAAAAATGTTTGCCTGATTTTCGTAGCTTAAATTTGCCAAACGAAATTTGAGAATTTGAAAAAAATTATTTTCGTTGCATTCCAAAGATGCAAACTTTAACGTCATAATGTTCTAATGTCCCCTAATGGCCCCTAAAGTTATTGTATTAAAATATAAACCTATTTTATTAAAGTATAAAGCTATTTTATTAAAGTATAAAGCTATTTTATTAAAATATAAAGCTATTTAATTAAAATATAAAGCTATTTTATATTTAAAAAATTGTTTTTGAAGGCATGTCATCACCAGCATCTTCGTGATCCATTCTTGGATATAGGGGTCTTCCCTTTTCCTCCAAGGCATGCACAAAATCAACATAACCTCGCAAATTTTCGAGCGGAGCTTCATACATAGTCGAGCTTTCTAAACCCAAATCTCTGTCCGAAAATGTCCGCTGTCTCTAGTGCACCCACGTGTTACTTAAGGGGTCTTCTCAATTTAGATGCCAAAAAGGCTATGGTCATGAATTTTTTTGATCGGTTTGTATTATAGATATTGATATAAAAGTTGTTACACTTAATAAATACACTTTCGAAATACATCTAAAAAAATCTTTTTATGTATTTATGTAACCGAAACAGACTTTAAACGCGTTTTTCTCGAAACATTTTTTTTCGACGGCTTGTTGATAAAATCTTCGAAAATACTGAACCGATCCTTATGCAATTTTAACCACATATTCTTTACAACTATAGCTATAGCGCACATCAAGGATTTTTTTAAATTTTGATATCTACTATTTTTTGCAAAAAACGGTGAAAAAAAACCTTTTTTTTTTGTTTTTTCGAAAAATGTCCGCCATTTTGTTATTTTTGCATATATAAAAATCGTATGATACGCGCTATAGCCATTAACATACTGAATCTAAAACCGTTTGATTATTTTGTTTCGGATGATCCATCTCCGAGATTTCATCAACAGAGCAGACCTACATTTTTTTTAGGACATTTTTTCAACTACCATTTTCGTCTATAAATAGTAACTGAAATAAATATTTTTTTAAAATGTATTTCGTAATAGTATTTATTAAGTGTAACAACTTTTACATCAATATCTATAATATAGACCTATCCAAAAAATTCATGAAAATAGCCTTTTTTTGCGTCTAAAGTGAGAAGACCCCTTAATACACTTGGGCCAAACAGAACGAATGTTACCACGATATCAGTGTGGGTCAAGTTTTTCTCCACATCTCCCCCGTAGGTCCTCGAAATTGTCAACTTTTGGCGAGAAACATTTTTTGTTACTTATGGGGCCAGTTCACTTTGAAAATTTCAAAAAATCGAAAGCAAGCAAGACTGGAAGAAATCGACGATGATGAGCAATCAGAAGGGATTTTGTACGGTGCAGGAAATGCCGATTGAGTTTGGGTGAGTTTTTCGTACTATAAACTTCAAACGCGTTTTCCTCGAAACTACGTTGGGGCCGTCCATATATTACGTCATTCTGAATTTGGGGGGGGGGGAGGTTCGTCTGCGGATGACGGTAAATGATGGATGAGGGGGGGGTTTCGAAATTGACGTCATTCTTGTGATACCAGTTACTTCAAAATGTACAATAGTATATTGTACAACTAGAGTGGTTTCCCCGCATGAGTGATGAAAAATATTTTGCATGTACCTAATGGTATTAATTATTGAACTCATTATTTATTTATTTATTACATAAGGTTTGTCTACATTATATTCGAGACCTTCAAATAACAGCGTACCTATGAAAATAGTTCGATCGAGCCAAAATGAATATGGGGAGGATACGGAGATATTACCCGTGATCCAGGATTTGCAAGAATGGGTGACAACTCCGTGGGAGCTATCCAAAGAAGAAAAAACTAAAGAATAGGGAAGAATAATATTATTATATTAATGAAAATTGTCAAAGTACAAAATAATAAAAGATGTTTCTATAACAAAATGTGGGAGCTATCCAAAGAAAACTAAAGAATAAGGAAGAATAATATTATTATATTAATAAACATTGCCAAAGTACAAAATAATAAAAGATGATTCTATAACAAAATGTTTTAATGTTACCCAATTTTTCTCAAATCCGCAAATGTTTTAATTTTGCCAAACTGGTAATGACGTCAATTTTGCGAGAGGGGGGCGGTCATTAGGAAATGACGATAGGATGATTGTAGGGGGGGGGGGGTCGAAAATCAGCAAAAATCGATGACGTAATATATGGACGGCCCCGTTTTCAAAATCTAGCTCCATCGTATCTCTAAAACTAATAAACCGATTCTCTTGAAAGTTGAACCACATATTGTAAACATGATTCGCAACAAGATGACCCTCGATGGTTTAAAAATGTTGGTTTTGACTCTTTTTTTTTGCGAAAAACTGCGAAAAAACGCGTTTTTTTTAACTTTCGTTTTCCATCTGCCATTTTTTTATTTTTTGATAAAACTTTATATCCGAGGGTCATTTTATAGCTGGTGTCATACTGAATCTAATGGACTTTGATTTTTTTGTTTCAGACAAGCCGTTGCCGCGTTGTGATGGAACTACCTAGCCCACCTATTTTTGAGGCGTTACGTTAAACTACAATTTTTGTACTTAAAAATGAATAAAAATGGATTAAATTTAAAAAAAAATATATTTCAAGACTTTATTTATCAAGCCCAACAACTTTTATATTCATATGTTTTATAAAATCCTCAAAAAAAAATATCGCGAAAATAGCCTTTTTTCGTGGCTCCAAAATGGACTGGCCCCTTAATTTTCGCAACTTACAGCATGAGGCAGCCACACTGGGACACCCTGTGTACAAACACATACGTGGCTGAGGCTGTATATTTATGTATATGTGGCTTATGCCATATATATTTAATATATACGGTGTACGGTGGTTGAAAGCGATAGAAGGGGTGCACGGTCAAAGGAAGATCAGATGTATATGGCTGATGGGTGGAGTGCAGAAAGGCCCTCTGAAATATCCTTCCAGAGTTGGTACACATATGGTGTGCACTGCACGTTTCCACCCCGATGACAAATTGCTCCGAGCGCCCGTTATCATCTCTCATCAAACTATTCTCCGTGCAAATTTACAGTAATAACGTATGAAATACGGCCCGTCCGTTTAGCCCTTTTAACCCTCATGCACTCAATTTTTTTCCCCAAAATCCAGAACCTCAATTAATTTCATGGAAATATTAAACAAACTTGGTTCGGTTTTCCAGCCATCGAAGTCCTACTTCTAACAAGGAACATCCCTCAGGTGACACCCTGCGATTTCGTTGAAATTTGGATATTTTATAAAACACCGAAAAGTAAGCGACGCGTATTTTTTTTATCGGCGGCAAAACGGTTTTAAGTGCTGAAACGCACCCTTAAAAATGGGGATGTTTTTCGTTTTTCGTCAATAACGTTTTAACGGTACGAGATATTAAAAAATTTCAAATTGCACCAATGTTTATTTTTTTGTGCACTATACATTAGAGACGAGAACGCTAACGTTATCGACGAAGAACGAAAAACACCCCTATTTTCGAGGGTTCGTTTCACCCCTTGAAACCGTTTTTCCGCTGATAAAAAAAAATATGTGTCGCTTACTTTTCGGTGCTTTGTAACATATCCAAATTTCAACAAAATCGAAGGGTGTCACCTGAGGGATGTTCCTTGTAAGCTGGGCTCTTCGTGTATACAGAAGGAACAAAAAGTGAACGTCGGAAAAAATAACATTGCGACGTCATTTTGCCGATACTTATTATCGATTTGTCCTTCATCGTGACAGTTTCCTGCTGGCAATTCTATTCTTCCAGCGTCTAGCATTGATGGACGCGCGGATCGAAAAGTCCGGCTTAAAAAAAGGACGGAAGCGCTTTCGCGGGACAAGAGAGAGGGAGAGAGACATAGAGGGAGGAAAACCCAATAATCTCGGATTATTGGGATCCTCTACACTCTGCACATACCACACGTGCTTACTATTAATCCACGATACTGCGTCGTACATGCACTCTATATAAATGTACACATGTATACATGCACGAAGAATATGGTACTCTATGTACGTATATATGACACGGAGAAACCCGCATATCTATAGAGGGTGATGCACTTGAAGTTAGCCACTCGACAACACCTACAAATAATGACGTTGAAGTTTGCATCGTTAGAGCGCAACGGAATTTTTTCCCTTCACATTTTGTTGCCTATTTGCGTTATGAAAATCACTGATGAGTTTTTACGTATTTTTGTTGGAGATCCACAATTTTAATCCGCAAAAAGGTTGTACGTAATAATAAAAACAAATATATAAATAAAAAAATTAAAAATAAAATGAACGATACAAACTTCAACACCATATTAACAACAAAGATTAATTTTAGACGCAAAAGTCAGAGCCAAAATGTGAATGGTTTGTTATTGTCTACTTTTTGATAGCCTTAGGCTTTTTTACAAGTCGAGATATCGACCGAATTTCAAGGCCACTATTTTTTAAAACGAAAATCCTTTTTTTGTTCGCCTCCAAAGTAGAGCACAAAAAAACCAACGACCTACAATCGCATGACCTTCGGATGACCTTGAAATACCAACATATTTGCAAAACGGTAATGTTCAGCTTCCAATCATATTTTTACTGCATGACGTGTTAAAAAAATCGCGGTTAAGGGGTTAGGCCACTCTAGAGGCCGAAAAAAAGACTTTTTGTGGATTTTTTTTCGGAGAAACTACAAAATATATCGAGATTACAAAAAGGATGTTTATCATACATATCAGTGACTGTATACAATAATTTTTTTGAAGCGATCAATTTCAAAATGGCCCCTGTGCAGTGTTTATCTCCAAACCGCATTTTTTAAGTCGGCCGGAAACATAACTCAGACAATTTTCAACCGATTCACTTGAAATGTTGAATATATCTTGAAAAATACATTGTCTATGGAAGTACGTAGATTTTTTTATATTGCATATTTCATTTGTTATTAAAAATTGTCATTTGTTATGATAATTGTTAATCACAAATGAACTATGCAATATTTAAAAAATCCTACGTACTTCCATAGACAATGTGTTTTTCAAGATATATTCAACATTTCAAGTGAATCGATATATTTCAAGTGAAGATTTATAAATTCTTATAAATTCACTTATAAATTCACATATATAAGTGAATTTCGATTCACTTATATATGAATCGATATATTTCAAGTCAAGATCGATACATTTCAAGTGAAGATATATTCAAAATTTCGAGTGACAAACTTCTAGCCAGTCACCATGTATATAAGAGACACTCTTCCGTGTACGTGCATTACATGCGGTTTATACGAGAAACTAAGCTCACGTGTGTATATATATATATATATTCACGTTTGAAGAAGGTAACTTGCGTCTCACGAACCACGAGAATTTTCGGTCTGACCACACGTTGCAAGTAGTTCTCCAAGTAATGGCTCCATGTGGCCATGAAGAGAGACATAATCGAGCGAAGTTGGCGGACTGTCGTCCAACCAAACGTTTCCTTTATTCGAAGCCATAGAGCTTTTATATAAGTCCGCAAAAAACTTCCGAGAGCGCTCATTCTTTTTATTAAATGTACCGGTGCAGAGACTTGTTGGGGTGTTCCCAGATCCCACTACATCCCTATAGGGATTTGATAAGGACGTCGCATGTAGGGAGTCCACATTGGAATTCAAGTGGATTCCGCGCTATTTCCCGATCGTCGTCGTTTGGGGACTTTTTATTTGGAATTCTCAAGCGGAATTCGTTGGATCTTCAAGCTAAAAATATCCTTTCGTGATCTCGTGCACAAATTTGTCGAGGAGTCCTAAGATGCACCCACATCTGTATAGATATTTGTCAGAGAGACTGCACATTGGAAGTCCTCATTGCGATTCAATTGGATTCTCCACTGTTCACCGATGAAAGCCGTTTGAGAATTCTTACCACGTTCGAATCGAAAATATGTGAAAAGTCACGAGAGAAAAGCGCGGCGTGTTGAAACGTAACCTGCATGCTTCATGGAAGCGCACGTGTGTCGAGATTTTATGCCAAAGTCCAATAAAGTAAATA
This sequence comes from Ophion obscuratus, assembly GCA_964007375.1. Taxonomy (NCBI): domain Eukaryota; kingdom Metazoa; phylum Arthropoda; class Insecta; order Hymenoptera; family Ichneumonidae; genus Ophion; species Ophion obscuratus. Next base: position 14,573,376 of record OZ023320.1, read on the forward strand.
ATAAACGGCAATGACAGTCGATTTTCAGTGATGTGTTGCGAATAGATTTTTAAGATGTACGTTTTTTAAGGGGTTACGCGTAGTTGTAAAAGTTGAATAATCACGGTTTTCAAAACCAATATCTATTGACAGCGTTTCAACTTATAAATGTTTCGTGAAAATTTCAAGGTGATCGGATCAAAATTGACAGATTTATAGACTGTCATGTTGACGCTCGTCGGAACTGCGGGGGCGTCATTCGAAAGTTCAAATGCTTTTTTATCGAAAGAACGCTTTTAGAATCGGTGAGCAAAATATCTAAAAAACTACTGCATCGATCTTTCGGAAACTTTTTGGGCTCTTTCCAAATGGACTAATATAGGACTAATGGACTTTCTAGGTGGACTAATATAGATCGAAGGACTTTTTTCCGATGTATATTTTCGATTTTACGAACGAAAAATGCTCATATTTTCCGCTAAAATCAGAACTCTCACTTTGAACACGTGCGAAATTTTTTAATTTGTTATTCCGGGAATTTCTTGAAACTTCTTTTTGATATTTGACAACCTGTTCCAAAAGGGCATTGCTCACCGCAAAAGACGTTTTCGAAAGGTGCTTCCCGGACGTCGCCTGTAAATCGATCATAATTTTATATTTTTACTAAAAAAAAAATTACAGATTTTTCTTCAAAATGCCTAATTCTTGTAGAAATTTATCATCACGATTGTCTATTTAAAAAATATCAAAAAATGAGCAATTATCGACTGTTACAACTAGGCATAACCCGTTGAGCGATTTATACTTTTTCAATATCTACTTATTTTTTATATCTGTATATTTTGTTTGGAAAATTCAACGTACAGAAAGTGATGAGGTTCATCAAGAATCTCTTAGGATCAAAATTGAATTGGTACATTGGATTCCAATGAGGAATCCTAATGAGAATCCAATGTACGAGTCGAGCTTGCTGTTTTAGTATAGGGATCCAATGCGATCATCAATTGGATCTCTGTCAGGAAGTAGGGAAAAGTATGGGAATCCAATTGGATGCCTACGGCAATTTCTGCACGAGTATCTTTTTATCATAACGTAACTTTACTATTTCAATTGAATTTACATAAAAGCCATTATTTTATAATAAAATTGAATTTCCATAAAATCCATTGTTTTATAATAAAATTGAATTTCCATAAAATCCATTATTTTATAATAAAATTGAAGTTCCATAAAATCTATTATTTTATAATAAAATTGAAGTTCCATAAAATCTATTATTTTATAATAAAATTGAATTTCCATAAAATCCATTATTTTATAATAAAATTAACTTGAATTTAATTAATACTGCAGTGACTTTTTAGATGAATGTGCATACCTTTCCGTGCAACCTTTCCCGTGCAGGAAAAATATAACTCTCGCGTTTCACATTGAAATTTCGAAATCACAAGTAATATTATTTCGGTATGATAATCGTACGAAAGAATCAGAATAAAGTCGAATAATGGATGTGCGAGGACTGAATATTTGAAAAATGATTCCGCCAAACGCGGAGTAAAGCCCGTGGAGGCCATAAGTTTTTCCTGGAGCTCATGTTTCACGTCGCATTATCCAAATTTTCTCTCATACACGAAGCGTATCTCGTGATGTATCTCTCGAGATCGCGGTCGAAGTATTCACGATGAATGGCGAGTTTCCTTATCTGAGAGAACGAGAGTTCCCCGAGCCGACCCTCGCGAACTTTATTCTCGAGATTCTTGCTCCAATTACCCGAACGTTCGCGCGCCATACCACGAACGTCTGAATCCCAAATGTTCGCCTTCAAGGGACCACCGAGGAATGGAAAAGTGTGGCTTGAGGCGAGAATTAACCGATGAAAAAATACCGGCGCAGGGCTTGGAGCATGGAAATGAGCTGCTCATCCAATTGAACGCTTATCAATGACAAAATTAACGCTTCCACTGCACACTGGGTCGTTTTGCACCATTTTTTTTTAATCCGACTCTATCTCAAAACGGGGTAATCTATTCGGTCGCAGTGCGGCGCTCGAATGTTTCCTCACTCCTGCTCTATAGGTGAACACTCGGTCCCCATCCTACATCCTGCCCGTGTACGGAGGACACAGCTGTCGAAAAAGGTCCCGGGGTCGAGACGACCCCGTTCATGCAGTAGTGCGGTGAAAGAGAAATCATTTTTTGTGTGAAATTTGGCTTTTTATTACTACGTGTTAGTGTGTTACGATAGCAAATTCTCATATATATTTTTTATTTTGCGCTACTATAGTAAATTACGTATTTAGAATGCCGATCATAAAACAAGCAAGTGCCCGTTATGCAGGAGGGCAATGTGCAACGAGCACTGAATGTACTTATTCCTCGATTGCGGTAATGGTGAATAATAATAAGCAATTGAAGTAACAAAATGCGAAAAACGGTTTTTCGGGAATTTTTTGGAAGAAAAGTACTCAATTAAATGTTTCGGAAAATTGAGAATACATTTGACTATATTTGACCTATATTACATAATTTTTTCATAGAAAAATATTGATACCCAAGCGACTTATGCGCTGCCTTCGGAGGCGCCAAAAAAAAGTTCCTCCACTGCTGACATGATTCCGTTCGATTGAGTAGCTGAAACCGAAAAAGGAAAAAATGTCGTTAAAACTGGAAGGTATGGACAAGAAACTGGAAAAACTGAGAAACTGGTAAAACTGGAAAAAATGTCGTTAAAACTAGAAGGTATTTCCTGTACAATGACGAAGGATTTTCGAAAAATATCAAAATCTAACAAAATGGCGTAGTTAGGAAAAAGTCTGTTGTCTTGCCTATAAAATGGTCGTTTTTTTTTCAATGCCGAATCGTCAATTTTCATCCAATCAAAAATATCGTACATCATTGTAGAGTAATTATATTCAAGAGTACTCAGTTCAAATTTCAAGTCAATCGGATAGTTGCTCTTTGAGTTACAATGTCAGCAAATTTGAAAAATCTCATTTCATATTCTTGAAAGTATAAAAATCTCATCTCATATCCTTGAAAGTATAAACTGTCGAAAAAGGCAAAAAGAAAATCGATTTTTTGAAAATTGCACACTGGTATAGCCCCTTAATCTGCCGAAGGAGTCGATTTTTTCCATTTTTCACTATCCCGAAAATGCTCAAATTCAAATCTCCGAATAAATATACCTTTTGGAAAGACGGTCGACACTGTCTTTTTGGTATCTACAAACCTTCCTCTTTAAAAACATCAAAGGAATTTTGTTAATATTTTCAAAAATAATTATGATATTTTGCATGTAAGTACGTATTTTTCAACGCATCTCCCACTTTGAAAGGATATTTGGGCACACAAGGGGCCAGTCCACTTTTGAAAAAATTTTAAGTCGAAAGCAAGCAAGACTTGAAGAAATCGATTATGATGAGCAATCAGGAGGGATTTTGTACGGTGCAGGAATTGCCCATTGAGTTTAGGTAAGAGTTTTTCATAGGTTAAACTTCAAACGCGTTTTTTGCGAAACAACGCTTTCAAAATCTAGCTCCATCGTATCTCTAAAACTAATAAACCGATTCTCTTGAAATTTGAACCACATATTGTAAACATGATTCACAACAAGATGACCCTCGATGGTTTTAATATTTTTATTTGTACTCTTTTTTTTGCGACAAATTGCGAAAAAACGCGTTTCAAAAACTTTTTTCATCTTTCATCTGCCGTTTTTTTATTTTTTGATAAAACTTTATATCCGAGGGTCATTTTGTAGCTGATGTCAAACTGAATCTAATGGACTTTGATTTTTTTGCTTCAAGTCGCGAAAAAGCCTTTTTTCGTGGCTCCAAAGTGGCCTGGCCCCTTAATTTGTCTTCCCTTGAAAAATAAATTTTGGGCCATAAAATAAGGATCATGGACTACAAAAACGTCTCTGCGAGAAAACAAAATGCATATTTACTGAAATACAACGACTTAAAAATCGACTGGGGTCAGATCGACCCCATATGCAATCAGAGGCTCGTGGCGAAAGTGTGCAGTTGAAGGGTTAATTAGTCACTGCGAGACGAGACAATTTTCGGAGAGTGCAAAAAATTTCGTGAAGATAGAACATCGTGTAGGAAGATAAAATGTAGAGACACAACAAAAAACGAAGCGAAAAACGTTCTCCCGTTACTGTATTGCAATTACGTTTTTTTCCGAAAGACTCTTCAAGCGCCCTACACTTTTTCACGGCATTGCCGAGAGTTTCCTCTTGCTTAACGTTCGCACGGATTTTACTGCAATTTCTCGTTCTTTCTCATCGGAAAATGAGGAAAAGGAAAATAAGGAAACAAGAGCTGATCCCGCAGGAAGACTATTCCTGGAAGTGAAAATATTCGCGTGGAAAATTTGCCTTTCCCGCTATTTTCCAACCGACCAAAGGAATAAAGTGTTCTCCTGAGCTGTTTGTATTTACTCTCCTGAATTTGCTGAATCGATTCCATGTGTATCCGGAACTTGGCGCTCGTCAAATATTTACCGCATGGTTGTTCGTTGCGAATTATCGAGATAGGCTTCGCTTCCGTTTTATCAAATTTACCATCCACTCGTCTGCCACGCAAACTTTTTCAATTTCCCCAAATATTTTTCCTCGGTGACACAGTGATGCTTACGTTTTTTTTCATCAGCCTTTCCGAACCAGTCATCGGCAATTCTATCCACCGAAATATTGTCACACGTGGGCAGGTCTCGTTGAAAGTTGCACTGAGAGAAAACCCCATGGTATTTACGACAAACGCCCATGGTAAAAGAGGGGATAGTAAAAGGTTATTAACACCACAATCATAATATGGTTAACGCAACCATAAGCGAAAAGTATACCGAAACATGCGATTTGGGTGGCACGTTTGACTATTATCCCCGAAAGGATTATTCACTATTGTAAAAAGCTTGGCAATATAGATGTGGTTAATTCAGTGCTATAGCAAAATCGTCGTACAAATACTAATCTTGTATACTCTACGTTGAGTTTTGTTCAGTCACACTTCTACTATTCTTTTCAAGTTTATACAATTTATGAGGTTAACATTAACGTTTTTCGAGTATAATTTGTTGGAAGACCTCATGAAAAGTGACTATTCGAAAAAAATCATTTGCAGTTTGAGCAACCGCAGCTTAATAGTCTCAAAAACTACGCATGTCTCACAAACTGTTACATAGTATGTTTGTTGCGTTGCAAAAATCGGGTATCAGTTCGACACTACTTCTAGTAATTCACCTTCTATTGTTGTAGGACACATTACTATGCAGTTAGCAGGTCGTATCATGTGATATGGTATAAATCATTATCATATGGTACAAAACTATTGCAAAGCGCCGAAAATCCATCTAAACAGTGACCATATTATTGAAAAAACAACCTGTCCAAAATTCCACCTGAATAGCAGGTGACAGCTATTCGGAAGTATAGCCGGAATTACTTTTATCTCTTATGACATACCTGTGCTAAAGATGCCAAAAGTACTCAGTAGCATAGTGGTAGCGTGCGTAGTATAGGCAGAAGGTAGGCAGTTAGGTTGTAGGTTTGATTCCAATTAGGCGAAATATTTTCTTCGTAATAAAGTATTACAGGTGGTCAAGGAATGGCGAATTATAATTTAAAAATCATCGAGGTAGAACGCTTAGTTGCGTGTTTTATTTTATTTTGGATTTATGAAATATTCCATGCATTTAGTAGACGGGTGATGCCTTGTACTAACACTTGTCTAACACACCAAATACGCATATAGCAGGTCGTATCTTATAATGTGGTACAAATCACTATAAGCATCGTCGCAAATCACAGGCAAAATTTTTAATCAATGTATACAGGGTGTCCCGGAACTGAATGCGTTCCCTGAAATGGGGGGTTGTGGGTCAAATTCTGAGTCGATTGATATAAGTATGTGTGGGTCTCAGATCAATCCCTGAATTATTATTAATTTTTAAAGGCGGGCCAATCAGGCGCGTCCGATGAGCCGGCGTACGTCGGTGAGCGTTACGCGCGTGAAGTGGTGCCTGGCGGGAGCACCGCACGACGTACGCCGGCTCATCGGACGCGCCTGATTGGCCCGCCTATAAAAATTAATAATAATTCAGCGGTTGATCTGAGACCCACACATGCTTGTATCAATCGACTCAGAATTCCACCCTCAACCCCCCATTTTAGGGTACGCATTCAGTTCTGTTTCGCAATTCAGACCCCCGGTATATATTTGAGCTCACTATGAGAATCTTGGGGAAGTAAATTTTCGATAGTATCAGAGAATATCCATTTCATGAAAACCTATTGACGAATAAACGTATGTTTGTAAGATTGGTGGTTGCGGTCAACATATGTGCATAATTCATGAAACTGCTAAAATATCGATAAGCAGTACTACACTTTTGGCAGTAACTATGGCTATAAAATGAGATTGTTCCCTCAGGGAAATACAAGATATAGTTAAAATACGGTTGAGAACACCATACATTTCTCTCAGTGTGGATGTACCTTGTGCTTGGTAATTAAAAATAGGATGTTCGGATATCCGTCCGCTCGTGAAGTATCGCGATTTGCGAGGGGAATGAAGCGCTCCTTTTTTTCGTGATCTCGCAGTGTGTCAGGCTAGCTCGGCCTACATAGCTACGAATTTCAGGCGATGCGTGGCAGTCGACCACGTCTGCCGAGTGGTGGCCCCCAGAAGGACCTAACTCGCTCATTTTTAGCGAAAAATAGCGAGCTGTTGAGCTCTTTTGTTTGCCAGTAGTTGATGAACGTACGAGGTCATGCACAGACATATATATATACCGTTGCCAGTCACGTTTGTGCGCTGGGAGGCTTTTGAACCAGGCTAAAGTCGGACACGGCAACTCAACGTACCCCATATCTGCATTTTTCTTGTTTTTCTTTCCAAATGAGACGGAGAGAGTGAGAATGAGAAGGGTGAGCGAGCGAATTCGCACTAGATGAGTAGAATACTCACTTTCGAGATGAATTACAAGTACGAGCTGCCATTTTGCATTCGCTGCTGCCGAGCAGGTACGTAACCCTAAAGCCGATGGACTTTTAAGGGGTTACCCCCACTTGCGATTTAAAAAAAATCGATTTTTTTTATTGCATTTTTTTGAAGTATAAGTATTTGAGAATATGTCCTGAAAATTTCAAGTCGATCCGAACAAAATTGACTGAGATATGAGCGTTGAAAGAGAAGAATCCGTTGTGTAAATGACTGGAAATTGAAACTTTAAACGCGTTTTTCTCAAAATGGCATTTCTGAAGTCGGTGACCAAGATTACTCGAACATTAATGAACCGATCTTCTTGAAATTTTGCAGGCTTATTTAATACATAAAAATGTAGTCTTTAATCGTTCAATTTTTTTTTCGAAAAAAAAAAAAAAATGGCCGTTTTATAGCCAAAAATGGCCGTTTTTTTCGTTAAAATCGAACCATTAACTTTGACTGTCCGCCATTTTGTGAAAAATGAATATTTTTTAAAATCCTTCGATTAAAGACTAGTTTATACTTATATTTGACTAAATCCATCCGCATTTTTTTTTTTCAGATCATCCACTTCGCCGCAACGTTGGTCATCGCAAACTGTGTATATAAAAACATTATTTCATTGACGGCGATTTGCCACTAAACAATATAATATTTTTCAATAAAAAAATTACTGAAAGTTCTTCAAGATGGGTTCTTTAAGATGGTATATTGATCGATTAAAAAAGTTTTGTCGTTTTCTTTAAAAAAAATCATAAAAAAGGCCTTTTTTGCGCTACAAGTGGGGGTAACGCCTTAAAGAAATTCAAGAATGATGGAGACGTCGACATAATTTGAGAATAAACAAAAAGCCAAGTCTCCAACCGAGACGGAAAAAACAACTTTTTAGCCAGTAGCAATGGGATTATTTTTATCCAACCGTTTGATTATGTCTTTTACGGGTTTTTAAAGGGAGGCCTATGACGGGCCAAAAAAGGCCGTTTTTCCGATTTTTTTCACGAATAGAAAATCGGACAATTATTTTTTTTCACATATTCTTGAATATATGCCGGAAAACTACTTTGGGCTACTTTGACAGAGCGCCAAAATACGTTTTAAATGTGTGCGCAGCGAGCCCGCTTAACCTTCGGTGCCGCTGCGGGGAATAAACTTGAGCAAGAATTTGTTGTTCAAGTTTATTATAATGTTGCTAAAGTTGATTTTGATCTCAATGACCATTATAAGACTTATTAAGTTCCTATAATAGCACCCCAGGTACTTGATATTTTTATGTAAAATCTTTCCATAAGGGAGCGCACCACTGTAACTGCCCATTTTCGACCGTTTTCTTTGGATTTAACCCTAGAATGGTAACCTTATTTTTGTTTACCTGTTATGGTAACCTGAGGTGATAAACCACCCCAATTTTGAAAAATCCACATCTCCGGTAAAATTACACGAAAAGGGTTCAACTTGGGCTCATTCTTTTCGTTTTTTAAATGCAGAATCACGTAGGCCTACGGCGATTCCGCTTGAAGTAGGAAAAGTTAGTAAGAAAAATGAGGTAAAAGGGTGAAAAACATGAAAAATTCGTAACGGGCGCGAGATTTAAACTCGCTTGGGGTGGTCTTTCACCCCAGGCTACCGTTCTAGGGTTTAAAAAAAAGGAATGGAATACCGGGTCAAAAGAGCTTTTAGGTTTTATGAGGTATATATTGTAGTAGTAGTATTTATTTTCCACGGTATGGTGTACTACACCTTTTACAGTCCATCCTTCATATAATTCTCTCAATCGCTTGGTACATTGCATTTAGTTCGCTTGTTCCCTCTTTGTTTTCATTTATTTTCGCGTTTTCCATTTTCTTATGTTCTAATTTATCTTATATTCTAGCTTATCAGTTAATCTTGCTCCCCCTCCCTTTCCCTATTTCCGGTGGATCCCTCGGTTCTCGCCCTTTTTATTCGCTCATAGGCTTTTACGAACTCGCACAACTCTGAGCTGATTTCCCCTTTTAGCGTTTCTCATGTCCACTCTTTTAGTTCTGTTCCCTGTCTGTTTCCTCTCCAGCTGTCCACCGCCTGGACCCATTTTTTCCGCATTCTTGTTCTGACTTCCTCACACTTCCAAATATGCTCTATGCTCTCTTCATGTTTTCCACACACCCCACAGTTCGTATTTGTAAATCCTTTTTTACCCTGCTTCCCTATGTTACCACAACGAAGACGGACCCATGTCTCTTTAAGGTCTCCACTTATTTCTTCCGAATCCCAATACTTTTCTCTATTTACCCCAATTTTTATTTTTGAGTAGATTGGGCAGAAGGATGATACGTCGGCCTTTATCCAGTCCTGCTGCGTATCCTGTTCCATTTTTCTTTTGATTCCTTCTTCTAACGCCTTACCTATTGCCCTATGCCCCCCCCCCCTTCCCATAGCAGGTCTATTACCCTCCCGTCTCCGACGTCTTTCATTGCATCGGATAGTTCTTTTCCCCATCTCGATGGGTTTCCGTTTTTAATCCCCCTTATTTCTTCTCTTAAACATATCTTTGGCCACCGATCCTCTTCCATTTTTGCGATTTCTACAACGTAATTTCCCGCTCTTCTTCTTGCCTCTATTTCCACACTTCGTCTCCCTGCTTCCAGCTTCCATAGATAATCCGGCGTATTTCTTGCCAATCCCATTGCCATTTTTATAAACGTGCCCTGTAGCTTCTCCATAATTTCTCTTCTTTTCCATCCCCATAGCTCTATCCCGTAGAAGGCCCCAGCCTTAACTAACGAGTCCATAAGTTGTAATCTACTCTTTAGCTTGTTAACACGTGCCCGTTTCATTATTCCCCACACAGCGTTTATTGCTTTTCGGGCTTTCCCGTCGACACTCGTTAAGTGTTTTCTCGTTGTGTTTTTGGTGGAGAACCAATATCCCAAATATTTGTATTCGTTAATGATTTCTAAGTTCTCGCCCTTGAAAGTGAATACCTCATTTCGCTTTTTTCTCCCTCCTTTCCTGAATATTATAACTTTTGTTTTTTTCACGTTAACCTCCATGTTTTCTGCCTCCACATAGCGCTCCAAAGTTTTTAGCATTTCGCGTAGCCCTGCCGCATCTTCTGCTATTAAGGCCACGTCATCCGCATATTTGAGGGCGTAGATTTTTTTACCTCCCATGACCGTGCCTCCTTCCTTTTTCCTTTCCCATTCGTCATCCACATCATCCAATACTAAGTTGAATAGCAGGGGACTTAATGGGCAACCCTGTCTTACTCCTGCTTTTGTTTCAAAACTTTTCGAAATTCCTTCACCCGTGATCACCTCATTATCCGTTTTCTCGTATATGCCTTTAATCATGTCGTACATTTTGCCCCTAATTCCTCTTTGCCAGATCTTATTTAGCATACGGCCCCTATCAACCTTGTCGAAAGCTGCCTTAAAGTCTACGAATGCAACATACATCTTTCCCCCTTTCTTTTTCAACCTATTGTTCACTAGTGAATTTAAAACGAACATATCGGAACTCGGCTGAGTCCTCCGTTTTTCTATGAATTTCGTCTTCCTGGTTGTGCCTTCGCTCTCTTCCTAATTCTTTTTTGCCTAAAAGACTCACAAAATATTCTACCCATTGATTTTTACTAATATTTACCCCAGTCTTTTTCTTTTTACTCCGAAAAAATCTCACTGCCTCCCACCATTCGACCATGTTCCTGCTTTCCCTGACTTTGGCCCATTTTTCTTCAAACCGTGCTCGTCTTTTCGCCGCATTTAACTCTTTTAGCGCTTTTCTCTCATTCCTCCACCTGCTCTTGTGTATTTCTGTTTTGTTTGCTAAATAGACATTTAGGCTTTTCCACTCTTTCTTCCTCTGCTCCTTGCACTCCTCGTCCCACCAACTTGCCTCCCTATATTCTTCCTTATGAGTCTTTATCATCCCTACTTTTCGCGCAGCTTCCCAAATGGTTTTCTTTAGCAGCTCCCAATCTACTTCTCCTTCCTCATTCTTTGGCTCCTCGTTAATTTGTCTGTCCACCTCGAGTTCGAATTCTTTGCTCCCCTCCTCCTTCCACCTTAGTCTTTTGGTGTCCTGTTTTTTCTTCCGTTCGATTTTCTTTTTCGATTTTGCCCCTCCCTTAATATTTAATGTTACTGGCAAATGGTCGGATTCAATCCTAGGCAGTACCTTCATCGAGATTACCGTGTCATCCTCTTCATCTTCCATTTTAATTACCAGGTCGAGAACCGAGTTACCTCCACCGCCCCCTATGAACGTACTTTTCCCCTCTTGGTCTCCTTTGAGTCGGCCATTTAGAATTGCCAGACCCCATTTTTCGCAGAATCGTAATAACTTTCTGCCTTCTGTGTTGATCACGTTATCTTCTGACATTCTTTGTTCGGCCAGACCCCCTGTTCTTTCACAATCTACTATTCCCTTTGCTCGTCCCACCCTCGCATTCAGATCTCCCGCTATGATTACCCTTGCCCCCTCTGCCATTCCTTCTTCTAGGATTTTCCTTAAATCCTCCTCCATTCGTGCAAAGCCAATATTATTATATACGTCGATAACCCACAACCTCTTATGTTGTGGATTCCTATCAATTTCCACGATCATTCCGAATTTCCATTCTCTTATCCTACAACGGTCTTTTAGATGATTTTTAACGCCTATAATGTGTCCCCCGCACGCCCTTCCTCGCGATTTTTCCCGTTCCGCTGGTTTTGCCCACCACTTAAAGTTTTTGTCCAGTGTGTTTAAAACCGCATTTTCCTTTACTCTTTCCAACCACGTTTCTTGGAGTAGAACGATTTCAAACTCGTCGAGAAAATGGGTAGCCTTCTTGATTTTTCCCCATCCCGCGATGTTCCACGTTACGACGTTCAGGTGCTCTTCTTCCTCCTTCACGAAAAAACATTTCCTCTAGTCTTCCTTCGCGCTCTATCCACTTCCACCAGCTTCCGTTGATGCACATCTTCATATAACCGATTGACACGTTGTTTCCTTTTCTTTTCTCCACTTCAGCTCTGCTTTGGAGCCACTCTTGCACGTCGATTTCTCTCGGTGTGAGATCATCCTCTAGCCACACCCATGACCCCTTCAACTGTCGCCTTCTCCTCATTATCTCTTTTTTCGTTTCTGATGATCTGCAGGTCACCACGGGACCCCCGCCTAGCCGCTGGACCTTTATTATTTGTGGGTCTATTCGCAGCCAGTCTTTTAAGATACCCGTAATCTAATGTGCCTTTTTTGTCTCACTTCCCCCGCTCCCCACTCCTTTCACCTTTATGTTTCTCTTTCTTCTTGATCTTTCAGTCCTTTCCATTCCCACTCACCTGCCGATAGGGCCTCAGGCCGTCCGTCTTCATTTCTCTCACACGCCTCTCGATTGTTTCCGTTATTTGCTGCTGTGTTTCCTCCTCCAATTGGCCTTCTCCTTTTTTTGTGTCTACGCGATACAACTTCCTCGAAATCATCCCCCTCGCTTGATTCGCCGTTGTTACGTCGCCAAGGCTCCATTTCTTCCTCGCTCGTTGTACCTTTCTTCCCTTTTCTTTGTCTCTCATATGCAACAACATTCCGTGTTGTTGTTGCCGTCCGCATCTTCGTGCGCCAACGCTATCTCCTCATTCTCGTTCCTTCCGTAATTTTGGGCTTTTATTTCCTCGTTCAATGCTCTTATAGTTTCTTCGTACCTGGTTTTCTCTTCCTCCCATATCGCTCTGTCCCTGTATGCTGCCATCTTCCATACTTCGGCTTCTCCAAGCAAGTCCTTAATGATCGCGTTCATGTTTTCGCATCTGCATGGCAGTGGTGCCATTTGCTCACTGTACTTGTTGCAGTCTCTTTATTATTGCTTCTTGTTGTTCACATATTCCCTCCCACTTCCCCACCCATTTACTCTCAATTTTTTCTATTTTTCCCAACAATTCTTTCTGCCAGTTGGGTAGGCCCTCCCTCTCTTCTTCGCTCATGGGTGTTTTCTCGCTCAATCCTCCTTTACTCCCTATCTTCCTTTTTCCTGTTCCCCAGCAGTCCATGAGGGACCTTACACAGTGCGTCTTCCCTTTTTTCAGCCCTACAGCCCCTCTTGGTCGTCCTCTCCTCCTCTTGCCTGTCTCCAATATTTCGTCCGTTGTATCTCTCTCCTCACCTGACTCCGCCCTCGGTGTTTCTCCGTCTGTCATAGCGACATGTGTGAGCTCCGTCGGTGTCTCGAAGATTAAGTCGGCTTGGTCGATCGCGTCTTTACCGGCGCCGATTTCGTCCTCTTGGTCGGTAAGGTAGACCTCTTCCCCTGCTTCGGGTTCGCGTCGTTTCTCGTTGCCCGTCGCTGCCGTTGCCAGCACCGTTTCCGCGTTTTGCCCTCTCACTCGCACTCTCTCCAACCACTTTTCCTAACCTCATTCTTGTTGTTCAACTATTTATCTCTCTAGCTGTTTTATTTCACCGTCCCCTTGCACGCTAACAATAGCACTGTTTCCTCTCCCTCTCCGGTGCCGCTTAACTATTTTTCAGCTGTTTCGTCGTCTTTATGCTAGCACCTTTTCTATCTACACTCGCTCACAATCTATCACGTCTGTTTCGCGGTGTACGCCAACCGGCCACTCATTTGTCAGTCGAGGTATATATTGTATTGAATACAATATATATTGTATTGTATACAAAAGAGCTTTTGAGTTTTATAAGTATGTAAATAAATATTATTTGTCAAAAGTATACAAAATGGCGGCGCATTACTGTTTTTCAGCCAACGCTCTCCGCGGCACGCAGTAGAACTGTCCGTAAATTTAGTCCCGGAACTAACAAGGGGACAGTACGGCAGTCGGATTTTTGTAATTTTTCGTACTCATGGTACGCGAAGTTCAGAGCTCGAATATTAATATCCCAAAGCAGTTTGACGCCATATTCAGAAATTTTCGAGAAAATTGACTTTGAAGTTTTCGAGCGCACTCTTATCCCACAAAGATGCAACGATATTCGAACCGGGCTCGTGGCGTACCCGGTAGCGCTCGAGTCTAGTAATCGCGGGGTCGCTGGTTCGAGTCTCACTTCGAATTTTTTTTTTTTTTTTTTTTTTTTTTTCATTTTTTTTTTAATTCGCAGCATACCTCCGTCATTTAAATATCCCGATAAATTTGTGTTGTATATAATCACATATTATTATATATAATTAATATAATATATCTATATATGTTTATATATGGACAAAATCCATATATAGTTATTTATGTACAAAATTCATTATAGTTATACATAATTATATATTTTCTCATATATGATCATATATTATTTATATATAACAATAGGTGATTATTTATAAAAAAATAAATAAATAATCCCGGGATAAAAATCATAAAATCTATGATAATTCACATATATGTAATTATAATTGTCAATGATAAATGCAAGTCTTATTTTTTATTATCTCTTGCTTGAAATTGCGAATAGGCGACGTAAAAATATCCAGTAATAATATGAAATATGTGAATATAACGCTTGCTTTGGCAACCGTCGATATTGTGAATAACAGTTCTGCGTACATCGTTTGCCTTTGTCCTGATCAACTACCTGCGAAGCGGGTAGTTGAACCTCAAAATGTTGTTGGTTATAAATATTGATACCTGAAAATGTATGTTTATAATCAAGAGATAATTAAAAATATGACTTGCGTTTTTTCATTTAAAAAAATGAAAAAAAAAAAAAAAAAAAAAAAAAAAATTCGAAGTGAGACTCGAACCAGCGACCCCGCGATTACTAGACTCGAGCGCTACCGGGTACGCCACGAGCCCGGTTCGAATATCGTTGCATCTTTGTGGGATAAGAGTGCGTTCGAAAACTTCAAAGTCAATTTTCTCGAAAATTTCTGAATATGGCGTCGAACTGCTTTGGGATATTAATATTCGAGCTCTGAACTTCGCGTACCATGAGTACGAAAAATTACAAAAATCCGACTGCCGTACTGTCCCCTTGTAAGAGTGAAACATTTTCGTTAATTATATTATTTTTAGCAGTCAAGTACGGGAGGAATTAAAAAATAATTAAAAGAAAAACAGAGACGAGTTTGAAAAAAAGTTTGTTTTCTTCGACCATAATTTTCATCTCACAAGTGATATATTTTTTATAATTTTCGATTCATGGAAAAAAGCGCTCGTACTTGACTGTTAAAGCAATCTAGCAGCAACATTTAAAATTTCAAGTCGATTGGACGAAAATTGTTCGAGTTCTGCCGTCTTAATAACGATGACAATTTGGTTATAAAAAAATCGTTGTTTTTCATGAATTCCATGTATAATGCATAAAATACTACATTTTTTTATCAAAATGATTCAAAAGTAACCCTTAATCTGTGACATAAGTGCATTTTAATGCCCTGTCAAAGAAGCCCCACACTCGGGGCTACTTTGACACTTTAAAAAGTGTATATATAAAATTGTGAGGGGGTGGTGGAGCTTAACTTTATCATACATTTAATGGCCAAAGGACACACTGTTCTATTGGAGCAAGAAAAGTTGGTATCTAGGATGTTCAAAAAAAGTTACCTACAAATTCCAAAACCTGTTCAAAGCAGCCCCGTTTTACGGTATACTTCGAGAAAATGTAAAAAAGTTGATTTTTTTAAAATGTCACAGTGGCGTTTCGCCTTTATTAAAAAATTTTACCCATGTGTGCAGGTGTGCTGCAATATTTGATATCGTGAATTGGAGGCATAATTTGGTAGCCGAATTAACGTTGAATGAACGAGGCGAGCAGGATTGGCAATTTGATATTCACGGAGCAATAATATTCCAGTGGCATTGCTCACATCGGGGGTTAATAGTTAATAAGTTAGCAACGATAACGCGGCAAACGACTCGATACACGTGTTCAATTTAATGCCGATTTATCGAGCCACATTTCCAACGCTCGGAATATTTGAGGGCGTTCGCCCTGGGATACCGTTGCAGCTAGGAAGAGAAGCTAGGAAGAGAATTGAAGATACTTTGTTTCCGGTTGACTAGCCCATATGGAGGGTGTTATGCATACGGTTATCGATATCGGTTGGCACGTATACACGAGAAAATGCGCTGGATTCGTTTTCGTTATTTCTCTATTCACTCTAAAAAAAAAATATTTCACCGCGCACGACCATTCTTACATATTCAAGTTTTATGGGGATACTTTACGCTTGCATATGAAATATCATTGAGGGGCAATGCTACTACAGAGGCCCGAAAAAGACGTTGCTTTGAGAATTTTTTTGTGCTTAATTAAGTAAATCTAATATTTATTCAAGGCGGGACACGACTGTGGCTGGCACAAAAATTATTATTTCTTGCTCTTTCTATAGGTATACATATTCAAGAATATGTGCAAAAAAATTCAAGTCAAAATATTGAAAATTGATTGAAGAGCAAGTGGCGCAACGATTTACGTATACTGCAACTTTCAGTCGCGTTTTTCTCGCAACAATTTTTTTTTCGACCTGGCCGGAATCATAACTCTAGCTGTAGTGGTCCGATTTTCAATTTTGAAAAACCAAAAGTTCCGTTATTGCAGTTGCTATTGTTGTGCGTAGCCGTTTTTTTATTTAGCCTTTTTTAAGCTCCCGAATATAAGTAAAATTTTTGTCAAAGTTACGTTTTTTTTAACACCCGCCATTTTATCGAATTTTTTTCTTTCGAAAAACAGCTGCGTACCACGAGAACTACATCTATGTAGATTATAAAACTCTTTTATTTTTCAGGCCAACCATTGTCGAGTTATCGATCCGTTGGACCACTTTTTTTATACAGAGGCTATTTTTTACCTCAATAACGTTATCAATTTTTATTTTTTTTTAAATAAAAAATCTACGTGAAATAAGTTCAATATATGCATGATAAAATACTTTTTTTCCAAATTCTAAATAAATAATCCAGTAGGCAAAAAATGTGGGAAAAAACGACCTTTTTTCGGCCCGTCACAGTGGTGTCCTCCCTTAAAGAACTTTACTGTACATTCATTCTTTATTACATTATCGTAAAAAGTATATCAAACCATGCGAATTGAAAATTATTTCCTACAAAGTGGCCACTTTGTACGAAGCGCAAGTTTTTTTTTTGCGGAAGGTGCTTCCAGCTTTGCTAACAGCTAGAAAAGTACGTAGTTTTTAGATATTAATTTTTATAGAAATGGCAATTGGAAAAACAAGTTTCATTTTCGGAAAACAAAAAATCATGATAAATTGTTTATATCAAGAGTGGATTTTCGTTTTCAACAAATAGAGTATTTTTAGAGTATTTCATATTTTAGAGTATTTTATATTTTAGAGTATTTTATATTTTAGAGTATTTCTTATTTTTATTTTTATGGAGATGGCAAATTGAAGTGAAAACAGTTTAATTTTCGGAAAAAAATCATGACATATTGTTTATAACAAGAGGGTTTTTTTTCTTTAACAAAATCAAGGAATAACTACTGGCAAGAATTTCATTCAGACAATATTTCAGAAATGTGGAGTGAATCGCACGAAATTTATTCAAGTTACGTCGCAAGGCAATTGGGAAAATCGTTTTAACAGGAAAAACGACAGTGAAGCTCCCCAAGTGACTTTGTAATTGAACTTTCTTTGTAGGTTGACGTCTAAAAAAAACAACATCAGTATCCTTTAAACATTCATCGGGGCAAACGTTCGACCCTCTTCTTGCTCCATACACCTAAAGAAAGAAATTCTCAGCGAACGACATAACTTTCTCAATACAAAATCGCACCAATAACTTTTTGTGCAGTTTCGCGTGTTCTCGCCTGGACGACTCGCGGCATATTGCATCGATCTTTTTTTTTTGAATGTTACGAAACTGACGTATCGAATTTGCCAAATAGTTCCTCGCGTTTATCTCGACCAGGCTGCCGGGACTTTTGGCATTCGGCTGTAATCCCAGCCGCGCGTTTGTCATTGACGAAATTGTTTTCCAATACGAGGAATGTATAGGCTCGGACTGTTTTTTCCCCCACGTAGGAATGCGAGCGCAATCGTTAAAGATAGATAGCATCGTAAAACGCCGAGAGTATCTACGAGTTTGTACACGTGGAACTATAATGAAGAGTGAATCGAGAGGGCACTAAAATTGACAATTATGGGGACGTGAACTAGCATCCGTTCGATGTTTACTAGCGAATTTACGTTTTATGTAACTGTTCTCTTAACGGGCTACACCTGGCTCGTGTAAAAAGCCTTTTTTCCTGGCCGGAAAAAAGAAGAATTTTCCGAATTTTTTTCTGAGAAAACCTGTGCAGGTTATCAATTTTTGTTTACGTTAAGGGGCTGTACCAGTGTGACACTTTCAAAAAATCGATTTTTTTGTTATCTTTTTCGACAGCTTACACTTTCACGAATATCATCTATATCAATATCATTTTATTTTGCGAAAATCGATAGTTAAATCTTTAAACGCGTTTTTCTCGAAATGAGATTTTTCAAATTTGCTGACATTGTAATGCAAAGAGCAATTATCCGATTGACTTGTAATTGGAACTGAGTACTCTTGAATATATTTACTCTACAATGACGTAGGATATTTTTGATTGGATGAAAATTGACGATTTGGCATTGAAAAAAACGACCATTTTATAGGCAAGAAAACAGACATTTTTTCATAACTACGCCATTTTGTTAGATTTTGATATTTTTCGAAAATCCTAGGTCATTGTACAGGCAAAACCTTCCAGTTTAACGACATTTTTCCTTTTTCGGTTTCAGCTACTCAATCGACCGGAATCATGTCAGCAGTGGGGAACTTTTTTTTTTTGCGCCTCCGAAGGCAGCGCATAAGTCGCTTGGATCTCAACATTTTTCTATAAAAAAAATTATGTAATATAGGTCAACAATAGCCAAATATATTCTTCATTTTCCGAAACATTTAATTGAGTACTTTTCTTCCAAAAAATTTCCGAAAATAACCTAAACTTTCAGCGTTCGCACTGGTATAGCCCCTTAATCATCGGTAAATTCACGTGCAGAAATGTGACCGAGCATTCCCTACTTTGAGTCCAGCCCTGACCAGACTTGCCTTGTCTGATTTACTTGACCGGGCCCTCCCATGGAACAAACTGGGAAGTTCGCAAAATCGTTTTTTACAGCTTACCCTCTATGTTTGGAAATTACAAGCTTCTGGCCGGGACACATTGCGAGCAAGTACATCTTCGTGTAATGTCTATCCAGCCAGAACATTGACATGTTCTCAAAAGTGGAGCCTGTCTTTAAGAGCTAAAGAAAAGCTACTTCGCTGTTCACCTCATCAAAGATATTTATAATTGATTGAGATGAAAATAAAACATCTGTCGTAATTCTATTCATCAGTAAAAGCATTCACTTCATCAATGATAATCGACGAGGATAACAATGCTTATCATGAATGCCGGGATTACGATAACTAATGATTTGAGCATAAAGAATAGCCAAATTATTTTATGCGGCAAAAAAGTAAAGTAGGTCATTTGTGGTTTTTGAACGCCTTGTCGGCATGTAGGAAAATATCAATGTTCAGGCCGGGAAGACATTACCTGAATGTATTTCGGCAACCATCCGCCGATGGCAAACAAGCGAAGCGCTTCACGTCAGCAGTGGTACCATCGTACGAGGATAAAAGTTCGTCCTGTGAGTTGTACCACGTACAGAAGTGCTATGCTTACAGCGTGCACTTACGCTTATGATTTTGCGATACTTCCCGTGCAGAAATTTTGGCAGGGATACAGCTGCATTCTGACTTGTATCCCGGGCTCCCAGTTGGGATCTAGTCCGATATCGGATCAGATTCGAAGACTAAATGTAAGATCCGTAAACTGGATTCCATTAGGGATCCAGAACCGGATCCTTTAATGACTCTAAATAGATTCCCCATGGAATCATTGAGGAATCTGGGAAGGATCACGGGTGAATATAGGCTGAAATAAAATGTCAAAAATGGAATTATGACATGTTAAATTTATTATAAAAATAAATAACATTCATAAAGTTTTGGTGCATTAAACTATCAATAAAAAAAATTTGTCCAAAGATTCAAATGGCAGATCGCGCTCATCGCGAGATTTTGATGTGAATTAAAAAAAATTCACATCAAAATCTGTGAATGCAAATGTATTGACAAGAAATTATAAATACAAAAAAATTCACAAAATTAGTTGTGAATTTTTTCGTATTTAAGACAAATTAAAATCAAATTCAAAATGATTAGATTAAAATTTGCGCCCAAAGTGAGTTCGTACGTATTTTGAGAGAAAACATTGCCTCGAGACAAAGAAATTTTTGCACATAACTTTTTGTGCGAACATTTTGCTTCAACACAATGTTTTCTCTCAAAATACGTTTACACTTGCGGTGTAAATTTTAATATAACTCTCGTGAATTCGCTTTTTATTTTTTTCAACTTGAGGAAATTCACAACTCATTTTGTGATTTTTTTCATATTTATAATGTAATATTTGAAACTCACAACTTTTTTTGCAAAAATTTCTTTGCCTCGACGAAATGTTTTCTCTCGAAATACGTAAGAACTCACGGTTGGTGTAAATTTTAATCTAATCATTGTGAATTTGATTTTAATTTGTCTTAAATACATGTTTATACCCACCGACATGTCGGTGGGTATAAACAGCAGAGACTTATTCCCCAAAACCGGTATCCCGGTTAGAATCCAATTTGCATCAGTATCGGAATATGTACGACGACGATGGCATAATTTTGAAAATTTTGGCATCACGTGTATTTTTGGTATTACTATGTGATTCCTATCTATAGATAGGAATTTTATAGATAGGAATCTATAGACAGAAATTCCTATCTATAGATAGGAATTCCATAGTAATACAGAAAATACACGTGACGCCAAAATTTTCAAAATGATGCCATCTTCGTCGTACATATGCCGATACTGATGCAAGTTGGATTCTAACCGGGATACCGGTTTTGGGGAATCCATGATAAATCCTGATCGGGATTTGAGCGGACATAGGGTATCCCGGTCAAAATTTCTGCACGGGTTGGAAAAAACCCTTTGCACTCTAGGCCTTTTTCGCTCGGATAGTGATCTGTGTACATTTTTTGTCTCTTTGCCTATCTGGAAATGCGAGCAAGCATATGTATATACTCATATACTACCTTAGCAAGTAGATAACCAACAAACAATATGTTGTCGAAATACTAAATTGAATACACTCCCGATTTTACCTCCTCAAGGATTCCAAAAACGCTGAAACGTTATTTTTTATTTCCTTGTTTGTTCCTGGTTATTTCGCGATCTATTCCCTACAACTTTCCTGGTTATTTACCGCTTCTTCTCCTGATAAGCTCCCAAAAAGGGAACGGCGGAACGGGACCTAGCGTTAGACCCGTTACATTGCGAACCTATTCCATAAGTTACAATCAATTATTATATCCAACGATAAATAAGAATAAAAAATTCCACGCGAATTTGCTAAATTTCGACATTTTCTTTGAAGCGTCATAGCTACGAAAATTCTTCTGCTAGTCACTAAACGTAGTTTTTAAATACATTTAAATGAACTACAATTGTACCAACGGCTGCAGGGGGAGAGGGGGAAGTAACCGCCGCGATTTCTTTTCTGCATTGTATTCAGAAAGTTTTCTTTTATAACCCCCCCTCTCCCACCTCACACCCCCAATATAGGTGTTGAAATATTTAAAAATGCCCTATTTTATTACGTGTTTCCGGGTTTTTCGGAAAAGCGGAAAAACCGTCGTTTTTCGGAAAAGTCCTCAAACTGCATAATTAGTATATTTTCTTCAAATATTCGGTGACCCTCTGTTTTTACTGTCGTTACGTAATCTTTTAATTTTTAATAAATCATGATTTTCAATAAATACTGTAGTTTCACTTGAATATACACTATTATTTCTACAACTTCGATTTTCACTTCCAATCTTTCAACGTTTTTTTTTTTATTAAGGTTTCACATAAATATCGGAAAATAACGAAATACCGGTAATCTGATATTACAACTTATTGATATCGAAATAATACCGGTAATGGAAAAAGCTCCGATAGTCCAAGCTCCAGCTTGGCCGAAGAATTTAATAAAATATTGATTTAAAAAAAAAATAGCCGCATTCCAAAGTGAAAGTATCGATTTTCGATGAAAAAAGCTCTCGACTTTCGTTGATTAAAAAAACAGATGCATCAAAAAAGAACTTACTTCGTTCAAGCACTGCTTTTCGATATGTGAAAGAAGCTTGTAAAATTTGAACCCGATCGTTGTAGCAATTTTTCAATATCGTGGTCACCGATTTGAAAAACGTCATTTTGAGAAAAACTCGTCTAAAGTTCGCCGGTTCACCGAATCTACCGATAAACGCCTATAATTCCCTGAATTGAACAGACCGACTTTAAACTGTCAGAGAATATTGTTGAAATGCTATATTTTGTAAGCCCGTCGAAAACAAAAAATCGATATGTAAAAAAATGTCAAGTAGGTGCAAGCCTTCAAATATCTCCTTGCTTTCGTGTTCGAGATA
>OZ023320.1:14596002-14728502 GCA_964007375.1 Ophion obscuratus
ATTTTCTTTTATCGTTTTTATGATTGATATTGTTTCCATTCTCTTTATTATAGGGCGTCTCAAATTGACCTGACATTTAAGTTCAATAATAAAACGTATTATTTATATGAAAGGTACGAATATTTTCATTTTAATATAAGGTACAAACATGGATGTTATGGGTGGAACAGAATATCCGACAGATGGCCGCCTCGTCCCTGTTTGCAACCATTCACTCTTTTGACGAAATTTTCAATAACATTTTGGCATCATTGCGGACTAATTTCATTAACGGTGCGTCCAATTGCTTCCTTGAGCTCCGAAATGGTCTGTGGATCATTGGCATACACTTTTCCTTTCAGAAAAGTCCAAAGAAAGAAGTCCAATGGCGTCAAATCGCACGATCTTGGTGGCCAATTCACATCGGCGCGGCGCGACCATGAAACTTCGTTTGCAATAACTATGCAGTAACAATGCAGCAAATAACAATGTGTATGCATTGCTCGATCGTGTAATTCTCCATGACTAAACCTCAATACTTCCTGATGCCAGTTGTCAAAGATAAGTACTCTATGTTCGCCACAATAAAAATTGCGCGCCATTTAAAATGTCAGGTCATTTTGAGCCACCTCATATTACTAGCATAACAGTAATGATAATGATGTTGATGATAATGAGGCCAATAATATTAATAATAAATTGTTGTTAAATAATGACAATAATATGTGACGGAAATAATGACAATAATAATAATAATACTTATTACTTTTGTTCCCGTTGTCACCCTCATTTCGGAAAATCAATGAAAACTGCTATTTTTAGATGTAAATTGGTTAGGTGGGTCAGTGAAGACAGGAGAATCAATAGTACCAAAAAGTACAAGATCAGTGGCTACATCTGACGTTAACTTATGTAGCCCTAACCGTACTCGAACGAGGCATTTTATCATCCCACCCTAAGTTTGCGTGTTCGGTGAATAGGCGAAAGGGGGAAAGGAAAAATGGCAGGTGATTAGGTTTTTCTAGAGGGTTTTGGCCGGCCAAATGTTCGACATTACGTAGCCGCCAAGTACAGTAACAACGGGGACGAAGGTACTCGAGTTTCGAGATTCTCTCATTTTTCTCTTACCTCATTCTTCTTCTCGTTATTTCGGGTCTCTCGTTGTCCAAACTTTCGAACGGAGAAGCCGAAAGAACGAAAGATTTTTCAAGTTGGGTGCAGTTGCGAAAAGCACTGCCGGCTGATTGGACTGAATTGTCGAGAAAAGATTCTCGTTTCGTGAAAAATAAAAATCCTCGAAGTACTAGGTGCGCAACTAAGTTCCCGGGTTTCACACATGGATGGCGCTAGCGACACATGTAGTCGGCATACAGGTCTGAAATTGGGTGTCTTTATAGCTTGGACGTCTGTTAAGAATACCCAGTCGTAATATAAACAAATATCGTAACACAACGACCTTTTTTCTAACCTCGAAAATGTCAAAGTTTGCGCCATGTAAACAGCATTTGCGGGAAGCATTGCTTTTCTGCTTCAACCTGAAAAAACAGCAGCTGAAGCACGTCGGTTACTCGAGGAGGCCTACGGCGAACATATACCAGCAAAAACAACGTGTAAAGATTGGTTCAAGCGGTTGAGAAGTGGCGATTTTGAGACTGGGGACAAGGAGCGCTCGGGTAGAGTGCAAACACTTGCGGACGCTGATCTGCAAACGTTATTGGATGAATAAGGTGACGTTCAAACAGAAGATCAACTTGCCAAGGTATTACCCAGGTAGGAAATCAAAAGGCTGACGATGGAAACAAGCTTGTGCGAGCCTTGTTTCACCGAGCCTGAGTGAGACAGACCTGGGCCTGGTTTCATTGCATCGTTTGGAGCAGCCTGGAACCAAGACTAGCTGCTTAGCCTAAACTCAGCGTTATTTCAAGCTTTATTCAGCCGGTGGATTTTGAGGCTAAAAAATCAACGCTGGATGCAGGCTTGTTTCAGGTTGTGATAAAATGAAATAAGTTTCATATCATATTTTTTCTGTACTTCTATGAATAAAAAATTGAGCAAAAAATTTGTCGGCTGCAAAGACACGAAAAACGAAAGCGAAGGAGGCAGCTCAGAACATTCGAACATATGCTCCTATCGATATTTATGAGGTACACAAAAAAGTTTTTTTCTCGTCACGCACAGATTTCGTATATACTCACTCTCTGGAGTTTGCGTACACTCTGTGTATTACGTGTCCCATAAACAGCAAATAAAATAAAGTATTGTTTTTTTTTAATTTATATATATTTTTTTACCACTAATATAATGGATAATAAATATATATAATAAATGAAATGAATTCTTTACAAATTTATTAAATTTGCCCCAATGTAGAATATAGAAAACTAAAAACAGCCCTCATATAGCCTCAAGAAGAGTTTGGGATAAGCCTGGTCATAAAAATGCTCGTGAAGGCTTCATTGAGGCTCGTTTTGAGCCTTGTTGTTTCATCGTTTCAGGCTTTTCTACCAGCCTTTGGTCAAGCCTGTGTGCAAGAGCCTGAAACCGCGTTATCATTCAGAGGTTCAGCTAGGCCTGAAATCAGGCTGGTGCTCAGCCTGAATTAAAAAATGTGAGCCTTGTTTCAGAGCTTGGCGAGCCCTTTTTTCATCGTCAATTCCTACCTGGGTAAATGTGACCCGGCGATGTATTTCGAAACGTTTGCACGCCATGGGCAAATTCATTAGGAAGGAAAGTGGGTGCCGCATGAGTTGACTGCAAGACAAGTGGAAAATCGAAGAGCCACTTCCGAAATTTTGCTTTTGCGGCAGAACACAAAGAGTTTCCTGCATCGAATTGTTACTGACGATGAAAAATGGATATATTTCGAGAATCCCAAACGCAGAAAATCGTGGCTTTCGCTTGGCGAAGCGTAAACATCGACGGCACGGCCAAATCGCTTCGGAAAAAAGACAATGCTGTGCGTTTGGTGGGACCAGAAAGGAATCGTGTACTATGAGCTGCTGAAAGACTAAGAGCTCGTTCAGCTTCCAAAATTCAAATCGTTATTTTTTCCGCCATATCTCCGAAAATATTGATTATAGAGAAAAATGTTTTAAATAAGAAATGACGCTCATGTTTAGCTCTACAGGAGAGATTATATACATCTTCCACAAAAACGCAAAAGTTTGGCTGTAAAATTGAATAGTATTCATTGTTAGTCCTGCAAAGCATTTTCAATTATGGGGCAACCTAAAACAGTAAGTCAAAAATACTTTCTACCCAGAAAAAAAGGAAAATGTTATTTAAGCAAAAGTCGTGCATAGGACCGTGAGAATGGACCCTCATATGATCCGTTGGGACGCTGGGAAAGTTTCCACACCATCGGACGAGCGATACCCCTTTCCCTGAAAGTCCTGAAATACTTTCCAATATAGTCCCAAAATGTGCATAACCTTTTCCGCGGGGATTCACGAGAGCGTCATTTACTTTTCAAAATATTTTTCGCAAAAATCAATATTTTCGAGGTCGTGACGAAAAAGGAATTTGACATTTGGGTGGCGATGGCCTAATCGTAAAAAATCCTTTTACCGTTTTATTTTTAGTGGTAAGGTTCCGACCCCCCCTCCGATAGAGCTGAAATTTTGCACGAACCTTCCGCTTAAGGGGTAAGGCCACAGTAGAATTTTCAATAAATTGATTTTTTTTTCGCTAAAACGGTGCTTTGTCATCATAAGAATGAGTTACTACTTGATTTATAGCAAGACATTTTTTTTCACCGACTTTGAGCGTATAACGTACGCCCACCTCTGGCACGTCCATAGAGTACCTAAAACGTTAATCGCGTTTTTCTCGAAACAGCTTTTTTCCAATTGGCGTGACAAATAACTTCAACAATTTTCACTCAATGTACTTCAAATTTAAAATGATGTTCCTAATTGCATTTCGCAAAGAAGTACGTACGGAATTTCTGATTAATCGAAATCTTTTTATTTGGTGAGCAGGTTTATACCAAATTTTTCACTGAAAATTCATTCAAATACCTACAACTCAATTAAAATACCTGCAACTTTTGAATAAAACAATATTTTTTGAATTCCGTACGTACTTCTCTAGGCATTCTAATGTAGATTGACGAGAATTTTTGTTTTTGGTTCTGGGTAAAAAATTGTGGATGCTAAATGTCACGTCGCGGGGCGTCTAAAAAAAAAGATAACAAAAGAAAATATTAGTAGTCGGCCTTTTTGTACATCGAAAAAAAATATATAAATATTTTCTAACAGCTTGATATTCATACTAAATAGATGTGTAATTAATTTTATGAGTGAATCTCTTTTTCATACGAGAAAAATTTGTTAAATTCACACATGATTTTATACCCGTTACTGTGGCCTAACCCGTTAATATCTGAAGACAACGCCTAAAGGGATTTTTAGCAACTCGCAATAGTTTTCGAGATATTGAATTTTAAAGATTTTTTTTAACGCGCGCCGACTATCCATAAATCTGCTATGTCTCCATTCATTGTTATATATGTTGTCGCGCTCTCTGTTTTGCCAAACCTAAACAAACCCAAACCCGAAAACTATTGCGCGTCGCCAAAAATCTGTTTAAGGGTTGTCTTAAAATGTTAAAAGGAAGTTTTAATATGTGTTTGTGATAAATTTCAGCTCGATGAGGGGGGGGGGGGGGGGGGGGAGTCGGAGCCTTACCCATTTTTTGGCCTAAAAAGAAACCTGACACAAAAATTCAGCCCCGTTAAAACGGTGCATTTTTCAGAACTTTATATCCTCGAAGTTCTCCCGAGATTTCCACGTCGTTGATATCAATGCCGACTAATTGTGAGTTAATTGGAAATGCATTATCTCAGTGGCAGCTAATCGGTGAATTTTTCTAACAAGAAAGTTGCGAGGGAATTGTTGTCTTCTCCACTTCGTTCCGGCCAATGCGGCGGTGATTTATTTCGCGGCGCTCGGAAAACCATTTTTTTTCACCCCTTGACTTGCTTTTCAACGCTGACGGAAAAGACATCTTGTTTTCGTTTTATTTTCGTCTCCTCGCGACGGATAATATTTCAATGGAAGCGTCGAGGCGTTATGAAGCGATTTGGCGTCCGGCGCGAAACAACGCCACCCTTCGTCACGTCCACAGAAAAACGCGAAAAGTTTCATCCGGTTGGGTGTTTCCGCGAGGAAGAACGCAAAGAAATTCAAAGCGTAGAATTTCGCCGAGAATATAATGGATTCCCAAAGAACGTCACCGAGCTCTCTTTCGCGTTTCCCATTATATTCGATACTTTTACCGTAACGTACGAATGAAGAAATTATGAGAGTTTCGTAGCCACTGGGAACTTTTATCATTTCCCCACGTCATCCCACCTTCCATTCTTGAAAATGTAAAATTATCCGGAAAAATTAGTGCAATAAGTAGTTTGAATTAACATCAGTGCAGCTGCTCTAAAACGATGGTTCTGAAGTTCGTATCGTTAGAGTGAAACAAATGTTTTACTTGATTTTCTTCATTAAAAAAAATTATTATCTAAAATTTCTTTTGGCTCATGAGTTTAGATTTTGAAAAAGGGACCTCGAAAATTTTTCAGTAATTTTTGTACTCTAAATTCGCCAAAAAAAAAATCGGAACTGCCGAGAATATATATTTTCGTTGCAGTCCAACGGAGCAAACTTCAATATCATGTAAAATAATTACGTGGATTTGAAAATTTCAAAAAATTCATTTTTATTTTAATGTCTAATACGATTATCTAATACAATCAATCAATCAATTATCAAATACAATTATTATCTAATACAACCTAGTACAATATGTCTAGAATATTCTCCCAATGTTTTAAGTCAATCGGAGTAAAAGTCTAGGAGAGAGAGCCTTTGGGAATTCTCGCCGTTGGGAAAGGCCGGCCGGAAGCGACACAGGTATATCGCATTTTTTTCAAAACACTATTTTTGAAGTCGGCGGGCACGATTTATCAAAAACTAATGCACCGATCCCATTGAAATTTTGCACACTTCTTCAAAATAGCATTGCCTAATGATTGAACGAAGGTTATTTTTTCGATTACAACTAATTTTACAAGGCTATACGCAGTATAAATTGTACCAAAAATTGAACTATTTTGCATACAACTCTGCCAAAAATTCTAATTTAGATTTTTTTTAAAATCCGTTGTTCAATCACGAGCTATAGTTACCACCCATCAGAAAAAAATGTTTTTTTTTTTTAAATTCAGATAAAGCTATCATCATGAGTTATCCTGACCACCACGAGGACACTTTTTTTAGGTGTCTCCAGAAACCAGGTCCCACCGGCTGAATTTCGCAAATTTTTTGATGATTTTTTTTTAAATATTGTTGCTCTTTTATGTGCTTAACATTTTGAATAAATTAATTTATATATTATATTTAAAAATCTACACATATTACACAAAGTTCAACTATCTCATGGCATTGAAAATGTAATCAGACATTTCGGGTAATAAAAAACAGGTACATGTGAATATCCATCTATCTATCCATCCATCTATCTATCCATATCTACCCATCCATCCATCCATCCATCCATCCATCCCTCCCTCTCTCCCTCTCCCTCCCTCCCTCCCACCCACCCTCCCTCCCTCCCTCCCTCTTTCCTCCCTCTCCAATCACAGGCAGTTACCCGGGTAGAAATTTGAGTCGGGAAAAAGTACTGCCCCTGATCTGCCTTCCCGACATAATATCAGGCTCTGGTCGGGCCTTCCACCCTGGAATAGGTTCGCAACGTAACGGGTCTAAGGTTAGGTCCCGATCCGCTATTCCCTTTTTTGGGAACTGATCAGGAACGGGCCGGGGAACAAGCGGAAAATGACCAGGAAAGTAGTAGAGAGTAGATCGGGAACTGATCAGGAATGGGCCGGAGAACAAGCAGTAAATGACCAGGAAATGTCGATAAAACCAACCTCAAAATTACTTTTGTTGATATATAGAGAACAAGAAAAAAGAAAAAAAATAACGTCGGCGTCGTACTATAAATATTAATAATTCACCGCGATAATGTGATTACATTTATTGTGATTATATCCATCATATCAGTATATAATTTTCGTTGACTATCATAATTTATTCTTTATGAGAGCATTGACAGGCGTCGATTATTCTTAAAGAAAATAATATGATAATACGATTACAATAAATGTAATCATATTATTACATTCAATTATTAATATCTTTGATGATGCAAAAAGTATTATGTAATAATAGGTTGGGATTTGATATTCAGGAAATGTCAATGTTCTCCCCAGGAAAAAGTTTTGTGATATTCCTAGTCTGTTCCACAAAAGGGCCCTGTTAGGTAAATCGGACGAGGCAAGCCAGGCCTGGACCAGACGCCAAGTCGGAAATGCCCGGTCACATTTCTGCAGGGGTAGTTCGTATGTCGCAGCTTCCCCCACTCTACTACAACACAGTGGCAGTGGAGAGGGGGTAGCGTTAGTTTCGTGTGGCATCCAACTAACTCAGACCCCTATACCCAGCCAACCTCAACAAACATATACATTTTTAAAAGCACTTTCAATGCTAACAAAATAAAGAAAATATGCTTTTTTGGCTTCGAAACCCACGTAACTCCTTAAGACATGCACTTGACGCGGCATTTTTTTTTCTTGCGCCAGAAAAAGCTTTTCGATATTCTTGGCATGGACGTTTTTTTATCCCGCACAGATCCAGAGCGATTGCTATACTCTGTGCGCTTTTCATCAAGAATTTCGTAGATTTTTGTAAAATATTCTTGGAGGTCTGTCGCCCGAAAGAGGGCAATAAGAGCGAAACTCGTGAGCGCAGCGGACGGAATTTTTTCCTGTCGGTTCCGGGCCTGCATTTTTATCCGATTCAGGCTCACAGGATGGAAGTGAAAAAAAAAGGGTCGCATATGCTGCACGGAGCGAGACGGAAATGGAGATGAGCGCGTGAAAGGTCGCCTACGCGTATATGCATGTATGCATACATGTATATAGATGCATGCGTATACATGGGGAGTAAAAGGTAAAAGGATCGAGTAAAATGATCGGGGAAGCAGCTCGTAGGGAAATTCGATCGGGCGCCCGGTTCGAATATTGCCCTTCCGTGTTCGATATTGCCGAGGAGAATATTCGAATATCTTTCCCGGAGTAGTCGTACTGCAAAATATTAGATACCGGAAATAGTTTTTTCGCTAAATTTATCCGGAATGGGGGAAAAAAATCCTCATCGATTGGCTCTCATTATCGCTCATTTTGAAAAATCCAAAATTTTGAACCCTTTCTATGGTCCCATCGCAAGAAAATTTTCTCGTAAATCTCTAGAATAAGGACTTTATAGAAAATGGGCCCTGAATTTTTTTATTTATTTTTTACGAATACGTAGGGCTGCAGGGATAAAAATGTGTCAAGGAAAGCATTTTCTCTAATTAGTTTGCACACCGAGATATTTCGTGCTATTTATTGTTGATGGTATTTACAACGAATGCCAATGGTAGAATACATTCGAGTAAAACGAACCGTCATTTTAATGCAGGGTGATGTGGTGCCGGAATATTATGTTTGCTCTACCGATAAATCTTTAGTTTAATGTACTATCTTTTGCAATGGGCGTTTACTTGAAGTGCCACGAACTTTTCGGAAAGTGTGACTCTACGAAAAAAACATCAGTGATTCGGGCTGAGAGGAAGGGATGGTCTTAAATTGACTGACAAAAAAGTTCGCCAGAATGCTGCGTGGTGGGATAATTTTTTAACAAAATGCCGATCGACACAACTAGGAGGACACCAAAGGGCCGAAAAAGGTAGAGTTTTCCAATTTTTTTTGTCTCCTAGATTACTCATTTAATATTTTGAAAAAAGGTATGTTATTAAGCATACATTGACTTTATTTCGTTAACATTTTATTTGGAAATAATTGAAAATTAGCAACGTTATTGAGGTATAATAGGTAGGAAAAATGTATAAAAAGATGTGATCTGTATAAAAGGTATAAACATTTTTAAAAAGATTTACAAAATAGGAAAGGTACAGAAAATGTGGCCTAACGGCCGGAGTGATAACTTGACAATGGTTGAACTGAAAAATAAAAATGTTTTATAATCTATGTAAATGTAGTTTTCGTTCTACGTAGTCGCTTTCGAAAGCAAATTTGAAAAATGGCGGGTGTTAAAAAACAGTCTCATTTTGTTGACCTTTTTACATACATTCGGGAGCTTAAAATACCAAATTAAAAAAAAGGCTAGGTACAACGATTGTTACTTCAATTACGGAATTTTTTTTTTTTTTTTAATTTGAAAATTGGACAATTATAGCTAGAGTTATGATTTCGGTCAGGTCGAGAAAAGTCGTTTCGAGAAAAGCACGATTGAATGTCTTAGCAATTAAATCGTCTGTCACTTGGTCAACTGTCAATATTTTCATTTGAAAATTATTTCCCATATTCGTTTCTGAAAAATCGTTTTTTTTTTTATTACTTAACTCGATAGATAAACTATCGAAAAATATATTTAGAAAGTTACAGAGGCCAATTGTAAATATTTTCGAAGATACACGGCCAAAAGCAGTGAAGCGATTGATATTTGATATTGATATTTCCTCCTGTTGAAAAATTTGAAGCGCGTTTTCTCCAGTTTTCATTTTCACGATTTTTCCAAATTGGCGGGCGTGATAGCAACAAAACTAAACGAACTATCGAATCAAACCAAAGTTTATTTTCTTCAGTATGAAAATCTCTTCTACGTGAACTAAAAAAGTCGTTGAAAAAGTCTTTTTAAATAATTTTTATAGCACGTTAAAGTGTTTTTTTAAGCACATTTTTTTTCCAAACCTGAGAAAAGTTATAATTTCACGATTCAGCTTCTTCTTAATTGACCCAGAAGAAAAATATATGGCAATTGAAAATTCGATTGTTTTTTTTTGTTTTAGTGAAGAATTACGAGCTGCATTTTTCTCGCCGACTGGGGACTGCAGTGGCAAGCCACGCATGGAATAGGCTGAATCTGTAGTCATTTATTGTTTCATGTTAAAATTTGTTTTATACATTTTAAATATACATGAAAAGATACTCCAATGTGAGCCCATTACTGGGCTCTTTTGTTTCTTTCCCTTCTAAAAAAATTCTCGAAAAAACGCTTTTTTGAACCCTCTAATTCAGGCTCCCGCGTTAAGGTGATGTGAAACAGAAATTGGTGCGAAAGATAGGATAGATTTCATCTGAGCTTAAAATCGAGACGTGTCTCTAGGAGTCTTCCCTCTCTCATTTGTCTCTTGTTCTCCCTCTGTCTGTCCCTTTCGCTTTCCGAAGTTCACAATACATGCATACGAGCACACAGTAGGCGTGCAAGAGGTGGCAAAGTCTCACGGGCTCTTGTTGCAAATTTTGTGGCGTCGAGGCGTCGTGGACGAAGAACTCTCGAGGAATGCACTTAAATGCTCATAGCTCTGCACACTACAATTTACCCTGGATGATGTAATCAGACGCGAGGAAAACGTCTCCAAAGATGCCCCGGTTCATGAACGCTTAATGGAGACGCGTCTGCGAACGTGGCGCCCTCTTAACTTTTCGCGTCACTTTTTTTTCTCTCGTTGCTCTCCCGTCTTAAATGTTGAACGTGCCTGGGCGCTATTTTCCACGTCACCCTCGGTAATTGTCTCGTTTGCGAGCCCCACTGCATTCGCAGCCGCCTTTTTCTTCGCTACTTTACATCCGAGCTAACGACGTCTGAATTATTTCGCGGTGCTCAAAAAATCCTCGTTGACTCGAAGAAAAGAACCGCTATTTTCCAAACCGTCCAAAACAAAGTTTCCAAACCGTCCAAAACAAAAAAAAATTAACCGAAGCTTCCAAATCGTTGGAACTCGTTTGTGGTCAAAAAAAAATACCGAGTTGATTTTGTTTCGAACAAATGAGCTTTATTTTTTATTCCGGTGAAAAGATAACATCTTCTTTAGGGAGATTAGGTCAGTGGGGAGTTTTTTCTTCTCTCGGCGCGAAACCGAGACCGAAAGGAGTCGTAAAATTATGTCGCGTCTGGGAGCAAAGAGGATGGAGAATAAAAAGCCTCGGTGATGAAGAACGAACAGAGGATGACTGTGTGGCGGAAGGGGAGAAAGTGAGTAAAGGACAGACAGAGAGAGAGAGAGAGAGAGAGAGAGAGAGAGAGAGAGAGAGAGAGAGAGAGAGAGAGAGAGAGAGAGAGAGAGGGTGAAAAAAGCGCTTCGGGCAAGTGACTCCATGGTTGGAAACTTTTTTTTATGATTTTTTTATTATTCCCTTTCTCTCCTCTCCTTCACTTTCTCTCTCTACTGTTCAAGCAAGTACTTACGTGAAATTACAACCCACCCAATTGTCCTTCTCAGTTAGAAATCGAATGGACGAATTTCCATTTTTCCTCGGGCTCCCTTCAGTATCCAGCAGGCATATAGGGGAACTCGGGGCAAGACGAGTACGCGGGGTAAGATAAAACATAAGCCCAGCTACTAAACAGTGCATACGAGGACAGTGCTCCCGTTGGAGCTTGGAGGGGTGGCGGGGAGGTGAATGAGTATGAACGTAACAACTGTAGTCCAGTAAAAGAGACGAAAACACGTAGCGTAGTATATAAATTTTTGACTGAAAGTAAATGGTTGCATACTGAAAGTAAGCCTAATAAAATTTTGCCCCCAAACTCACCCCAACCCTGAAAAATAGGGGTTGAAAACTTAAAAACGCCGTATCTCGATAACTATTAGCCCGATCAAAAAATATCTCAAACAAAAGTTGTTTGGAATAATAAAATACGTATAAAGCTATCTGACGTCCAATACTCTAACTTTGTAAATAGCGACACAAAAACGATTCTCAAATTCGTCCTTGTCTGGGGCAGTGGTGCTCTCGTGTTTTTGTGCCGCTATGGTAACAATAAGAAATACTTATTTTTTTGCTTCCAAAATTAAAAGGTTAATAAATGTCGGTCGGTTTAAGGCGGGACATACATTTAGAAAGGAAGCAAATAAGTAATATTGAGGAATTTTTTAAACTAAGAAATAATTATTCTACAATTATCAAACTTTAGGTATATTTTAATAGTAGATTTAAGTATACGAAACGATTTTTTTAAATTAATTCTTCATCAAAATGGCGGAGCTGTGGCAGAGTGTTAAGACGGAATGACACCCGACGCGAAACTCCGACGTGGCCCCGGCTCGAATCGGTAGGGCAGAGCTCGCACGAGCTACTACTCCCTACCGCTAGATGTCACAGCGCGCGTTCGGAACGAACACGCGTTCGTTCCGAGGCTTATATTGTATTGTTCTGCCTCGACGCAACGTGTGTGTGTGCTCATGAGTCTGTGGCATTCGCTACCTCGGACGCACGCGGTTGAAGATTGTTTTCTTCCCGCATGCTGTCCCTTCGCAGCGAGACACACTTCGTGTGGGTATATACACGTATATACCCACACGCTGACCCACGGTCAGTGCAGACAAAGAATTTCGGTTTCTTTGTCATCGCCGACTTCGCACGAAATTCGAGATCATGGAGAATCTCTATTTCGTAGCAAGCGTTCTTGCTGACGGCTCGCGCTTTTCTGCAGCGAGATAATTGTTCAAAAGTAATTATTTTTAACAATTGTTACATTAACAAATATGCGGTACGTCTTATACCTCTCAGCAAAAATGATTATTTTTGCATTTATTCTCGATCATGAGTATGATCGGTAGATACAGAATGTTATATACCTCTTAGTCAGCAAATATGATTGCTGCTTACGCAGTGCGAAAAGTCACGGTAAAAATTGCACAAAAAAAATTGTTAGAACAATTATTATTGCATTTATTCGCGATCATGAGTATGATCGGTAGATACGGTATGTTCTATACCTCTCAGTCAGCAAACATGTTTACTGCTTACGCGCTGCAATAACAACGGTAAAATTTACGCAACAATAATTATTTAAACAAATATTATTCCATTTATTCTCGATCATGAGTATGATCGGTAGATAAGGTATGTTCTATACCTCTCAGTCAGCAAACATGATTGCTGCTTACGCGCTGCAAAAAACAACGGTAAAATTTACGCAACAATAATTATTTAAATAATTATTTTTTCATGTATTCTCGATCAAGAGGATGATCGGTAGATACGGTATGTTCTATACCTCTTAGTCAGCAAACATGATTGCTGCTTACGCGCTGCAAAAAACAACGGTAAAATTTACACAACAATAATTATTTAAATAATTATTTTTTCATTTATTCTCGATCATGAGTATGATCGGTAGATACAGTATGTTCTATACCTCTTTATCAGCAAATATGATTGCTGCTTACGCACTGCGAAAAATAACGGTAAAAATTAAACAAAAATAATTGTTGAAAAAATTATTATTGCATTTATTCTCGATCATGAGTATGATCGGTAGATACGGTATGTTCTATACCTCTTAGTCAGCAAATATGATTGCTGCTTACGCACTGCGAAAAGTAACGGTAAAAATTACACAAAAATAATTGTTAGAACAATTGTTATTGCATTTATTCTCGATCATGAGTATGATCGGTAGATACGGTATATTCTATACCTCTCAGTCAGCAAACATGTTTACTGCTTACGCGCTGCAAAAGCAACGGTACAATTTACTCAACAATAATTATTTAGACAAATATTATTGCATTTATTCTCGATCATGAGTATGATCGGTAGATACGGTATGTTCTATACCTCTTAGTCAGCAAATATGATTGCTGCTTACGCACTGCGAAAAATAACGGTAAAAATTACACAAAAATAATTGTTAGAACAATTGTTATTGCATTTATTCTCGATCATGAGTATGATCAGTAGATACGGTATATTCTATACCTCTCAGTCAGCAAACATGTTTACTGCTTACGCGCTGCAAAAGCAACGCTAAAATTTACGCAACAATAATTATTTAGACAAATATTATTGCATTTATTCTCGATCATGAGTATGATCGGTAGATACGGTATGTTCTATACCTCTCAGTCAGCAAACATGTTTACTGCTTACGCGCTGCGAAAGCAACGGTAAAATTTACGCAACAATAATTATTTAAACAATTATTTTTGCATTTATTCTCGATCATGAGTATGATCGGTAGATACGGTATGTTCTATACCTCTTAGTCAGCAAATATGATTGCTGCTTACGCATTGCGAAAAATAACGGTAAAAATTAAACAAAAATAATTGTTGAAAAAATTATTATTGCATTTATTCTCGATCATGAGTATGATCGGTAGATACGGTATGTTCTATACCTCTCAGTCAGCGAACATGTTTACTGCTTATACGCTGCAAAAACAACGGTAAAATTTACGCAACAATAATTATTTAAACAAATATGATTGCATTTATTGTCGATCATGAGTATGATCGGTAGATACGATATGTTCGATACCTCTCAGTCAGCAAACATAATTGTTGCTTACGCGCTGCAAAAAACAACGGTAAAATTTACGCAACAATAATTATTTAAACAATTATTTTTGCATTTGTTCTCGATCATGAGTATGATCGGTAGATACGGTATGTTCTATACCTCTCAGTCAGCAAATATGATTGCCGCTTACGCGCTGCAAAAAACAACGGTAAAATTTACGCAACAATAATTATTTAAACAATTATTTTTGTATTTATTCTCGAACATGAGTATGATCGGTAGATACAGTATGTTCTATACCTCTTAGTCAACAAATATGATTGCTGCTTACGCACTGCGAAAAACAACGGTAAAATTTACGCAAAAATAATTATTTAAACAATTATCATTGAATTTATTATCAATCATGAGTATGATCGGTAGATACGGTATGTTCTATACCTCTCAGTCAGCAAACATGATTGCTGCTTACGCGCTGCAAAAAACAACGGTAAAATTTACGCAACAATAATTATTTAAACAATTATTTTTGCATCTATTCTCGATCATGAGTATGATCGGTAGATACGGTATGTTCTATACCTCTCAGTCAGGAAACATGATTGCTGCTTACGCGCTGCAAAAACCAACGGTAAAATTTACGCAACAATAATTATTTAAACAATTGTTTTTGCATTTGTTCTCGATCATGAGTATGATCGGTAGATACGGTATGTTCTATACCTCTCAGTCAGCAAATATGATTGCTGCTTACGCGCTGCAAAAAACAACGGTAAAATTTACGCAACAATAATTATTTAAACAATTATTTATGCATTTGTTCTCGATCATGAGTATGATCGGTAGATACGGTATGTTCTATACCTCTCAGTCAGCAAATATGATTGCTGCTTACGCGCTGCAAAAAACAGCGGTATAATTTACGCAACAATAATTATTTAAACAATTATTTTTGCATTTATTCTCGATCACAGGTATGATCGGTAGATACGGTATTTTGTATACCTTTCAGTCAGCAAATATAATTGCTCCTTATGCGCTGCAAAAAACAACGGTAAAAATCTCACAAAAATAATTGTTAACAAAATTATTTTTGCTTTTATTTTCGATCATGAGTATGATCGGTAGATACGGTATTTTGTATACCTCTCGCCAGCAAATATAATTGCTGCTTCGGCGCTGCAAAAAACAACGGTAAAAATTTGACAAAAATAATTGTTAAAAAAATTATTTTTGCATTTATTCTCGATCATGAGTATGATCGGGAGACACGCAATTTTGTATACCTCTCAGTCAGCGAATATAATTTCTGCTTATGCGTTGCAGAAACAACGGTAAAAATCTCACAAAAATAATTGTTAAAAAATTATTTTTGCATTTATTTTCGATCATGAGTACGATCGGTAGATACGATATTTTGTATACCTCTCGCCAGCAAATATAATTGCTGGCGAGAGGTATACAAAATACCGTATAATCGCTGCAAAAAACAACGGTAAAAATGTCACAAAAATAATTGTTAAAAAAATTATTTTTGCATTTATTCTCGATCATGAGTATGATCGGGAGACACGGAATTTTGTATACCTCTCAGTCAGCGAATATAATTGCTGCTTATGCGTTGCAAAAACAACGGTAAAATTCTCACAAAAATAATTGTTAAAAAATTATTTTTGCATTTATTGTCAATCATGAGTATGATCGGTGGATACGGTATTTTGTATACCTCTCAGTCAGCAAATATGATTGCTGCTTATGCGCCGCAAAAAACAACGGTAGAAATTTCACAAACATAATTGTTAACAAAATTATTTTTGCATCTATTCTGTATCATGAGCATGATCGGTAGATACGGTATGTTCTATATCTCTCATGAGATGAGTTACGGGCTCCCACTTCGCGTGCTCATAGTGTGGGTAGGTAGGAACCAAGCCCCAAAATGGAGGTGCCAACTCGGCTTCGTTTTCGAGAAATCCCCGGTCAAAGTTGGGAACCCGCTTACGTACCGTAGAGTTTGTACATGAAAACATCGAGGCGAGCAGCCCAGCGGCGAAGGAGTAAGACTACTGTCCGGACGGCTCTGGTTCGAGTGCCGTCTATGCTATTTTTTTTTCAAATTATTGTTGAAATTTATAACTTATGATTAAAAAATTGCAAGAAATTGAAAAAAAAATTATGCACCTTTATTGATCAAAAGTTACGAATTAAATGTCAATTTTTTTTCAACTCTCTTGCAGTTTTTTTAATTTGATATAATAAATTAGCCATAATTTACTTCAATTTTGTTTTTATTTGATATTTTTTTTCAATTTTTTGACTTCTCTTTCGATGCAGCAGAGAATATTTTAAAAAATTACCAAGGAATATAGGAATTTAATTTCTGTTCAATTAATTAAAAATGTCTTCAAGCAATGTTTTTAATACTCACAAGTACACTCTGACCTGTGATAATCATTATAAAAACAATCAAAACATTTATACTTTTTTACATTTATTACATATTCACATTTTTTTCATTTCTTTCAATTTTTTTATTATAAGGTAGAAATTTCAACAATAATTTGAAGAAAAAAAATAGCATAGATGGGACTCGAACCAGTGCCGTAAATTAATATTTATATTTTACTATAAAACAATTATTAATTCAACAATTAAATTTTAATTAAATTTAATATAATTTAAAATTATTTATTTATTCATTGGTCAAACACAGAATCCTTCGCAGCGAGCCAGAGAAGATCTCGCTGGAAGGCACATGTATTTGCAAAGAACTTGTTCTTGTCAAATGCATTTGCGAAGAACTTGTTCTTGTTAAATGTATTTGCGAAGAACATGTTCTTGTCAAATGTATTTGCGAAGAACTGTTTCTTGGCCAATCATTGTATCTTCCGCAGTGAGCCTCCCAAGATCCTGCTGCAAGGCACCTGTCAATCATGCAAAGAACTTGTTCTTGGCAGAACACAGAATCCTTTGCAGCGAGCTGATGAAGATCTCGCTGGAAGGCACCTATCTAACGGAGTTGCGAAGAACTTGTTCTTGGTACAACGCGGTATCGTTCGCAACAGGCGTGCAAACATTCCGCTGCGAGGTACCCATCAAATGTGCCTGCATGGATCTCACTGCACAGCACCGATACAGTGTCCATGCCAGCATCTTGCTGCAGATGACAAACTTTTGTGCTTTGCAACAAGCTTGCCATGATTCTGCTGCAATGTACCTGTCGATCGGGCCTGCTAAGAAATTGTTCTTGGCAAATCACAGAATCCTTTGCAGCGAGCCGGTGAAAATCTCGCCGGAAGGCACCTGTCGAATGCGGTTGCGAAGAACTTGGTCTTGGCACACCATTGTATCTTTCGCAACGGACGTGCAAAGACTCTGCTGCAAGATACTTGTAGAATATGTCAGCATGGATCTCGCTGCACGGTACCGATACAGGGTACGTGCGAAGATCTTGCTGCAGATGACAGATTTTTATGCTTTGCCGCTTGCCACCGGGAAAAAAGCAAACCCTTTTCCATGAGCCGGAGAAGCACTTGTGTAATGAGTCACTGGAAGTCTCCTTACAAAGTGAGTGTCCTTTTCAGAGATCTCCACCGACGGAGCTTGCTGAAACCACGACAAGAGGAACGGTGGTTTCCCGCTACCTTTGTACGCTTAGCGGCAGACGCCAGATCTCCAGAGGCTCCGTTGTACACAAAAATATTTCATCGCACCGGTGGCATTCTTTTCAAACGCGTCCGCAACTTTGAAATTATGTAATTTTATTTATTGAGATTTGGAGAGCTCAGAAAAAAATATTTTAATCAATTACCGCTACATAACCTCAGCAAATACTTGTGGCTCGTCGGATACATCGCCCCGGTGATTCAATCCTTGAAAATATCCGCAATCGTCGCACTTCAGATCACGCAAAAATTTATTTTTTATATCGTTTATATACGAAAAACAAAACTTTTTCCCCTTTTTTGATGGCACTCACACACGCAGCCAAATATCAGCTGTCACTTTGCCGGCGTATCGAGCTCGTGCACATCGATGCGCGTCGTCTGCAGACCACGTGGCGAGCGCCGCGCGCGGAATTCTCGTGAACTGAGTACGTCGAAGTTCGGGCGACATTTGCTCGCAATTATCAACAATTACACGACAAATCTAGATTACCACTTTTCTCCTAAGATATGCAACGAAGCGCAGTGATTGAGAGCTCAAATTGTGCGTTTTTTATGTGGCTACCCGGTCTCACTTTTCTCTAAGTCGTGACATTAGCCAAACATCTGATTTTTCATCTTTTCGGTCTCGAGTACCGCATGATAAGCCAATCTACTTTTTTTTTCTTAAATTCAGAAAATTTGAGGGGCTTCAGAAGGGGATGGTATTCAGAACTTTGAATACCATAATTTTCACTCTAAGGTTCAAAATAAGCGAGTTATTAGAAAAACAAAAAAAAATCCCTCTTTAACTCAAGATAGCGGCAAACGCACCGGGGGGATTTTCCCGAAAATCGAGATTGACACTACCAACCACTCCCCCCCTAAGTATAAAAAAAGAAAATCGAAGCCCGGAATTAATTCCAGGTGAAATCCTATTTCGACTGGAGTATTAGTTTCTTTTCACCGTTCTACGAGGTCAGGAATTTTGTTTTCAGTTGAATCAATGGATAGGTCAGGTAGCTTGTTTATTCAGCTTCAATTTCGTTTTTTATTAGTCTCTCAACGTCAATTTTTTGCTGAGATATCCAACCTTGAATGAAAAAGTATCCTTTTGTCTTTGATCATCGATATCTCAGCAACCAATGATCACACAAGGATTTAAAGGGCAGCTTCAAACACTTGAATACATTCCCTACAAAATTCTTTCGTTGATTTTTGAGAATTTTTTTTGTTCACCCTTAACATTGAAATGAAAAAAGTACAAACACTACAAGCGTTGATCGGAAGGCTAGGGTTGCCAGGTTTTTTTTCAGCTTGATGTATCCCCAATAGCCCTGTAAATTTGCGAATTGATCTGTCGCACTGTTTTTCCGGACCGATTGATCAAAGTTTACAAAACAATTGAAGGAACAATTCTATTGGTCCTAAACATCGTGTAATCATCATCAAAATCAAAAGACCAACTTTTTTCGACTTTTTCACAACGTTGCACTAGTTTCTTGTTAAATTTGAGAAAAAAATTCGAAAAATTTCAATTATTTTTTAAATTTGAAAAACAATTCAGGAAACAACACTGACTCATTTTAGACACGATTTTGAACGTCAATTGTGAACAGCCGGCATTTGCGTTACCCAAAGCGTACGACTTTGAGGTTGCACGGTCGGATTTACGCTTTCTGTGCACATGCACGTCTATGTGTCTGTCTGTGTGTGTGCGTGTGCAGGTGCCTATGTGTGTGTATGTGTGCGTGCATGCGCGCGTGTGTGTGCGTGTGTATGTGTGTGAAATGTTTAAAGAAATTAATTTTTTTAAGAAAGACCTCGCGGCTTGTCAATTCCGCGTTATTTAACGACACCAATCTCATTCATTAATACCTATACCAGTGTGGGCTATACCAGTGTAACACTTTAAAAAAATCAATTTTTTTGCCTTTTCGACAGTTTATACTTTCAAGAATATCCTGTAAAAACTTCAAGGCCGTGTCTCTAATCATTTTATCTTGCAAAAATCGATAGTTAAATCTTTAAATGCGTATTTATCGAAACAAGATTTTTCAAATTTGCTGATATTGTAGCTCAAAAAGCAATTATCCGATTAACTTGAAATTTGAGTACTCTTGAATATATTTTTTCTACAATGACGTAGGATATTTATGATTGGATGAAAATTGACGATTTGGCATTGAAAAAAACGACCATTTTATAGGTAAGAAAACAAACTTTTTTTCATAACTACGCTATTTTGTTAGTTTTTGATATTTTTCGAAAATCCTACGTCATTGTACAGGAAATACTTTCCAGTACGACATTTTTTGCTTTTTCGGTTTCAGCCACTCAATCGGCCGAAATCCGATTGAGTAGCTCGGAACTTTTTTTCTTACTTACTTTTCTTCCAAAAAAATTCTCCAAAATCCTATTTCTCCGAAAATCACCCAACTTTGCAGCGTTCAGACTGGCATAGCCCCTTTAATTGCGTGTGTGTGTGTGTGTGTGTGTGTGTGTGTGTGTGTGTGTGTGTGTGTGTGTGGCTATGTATATTCAATACCGTGTGTTGCCGCCTCTACTTAGAATCACTGTACTTAATCTTTCAGGCATATTAAGGGGTGAGATGCAGCAAGAATTTTCAAAAATTCGATTTTTTTACCTTTTCTTTAAATATGATGTTTCGAAAATACTCCCTGAAAATTTCAAGTCAATCCGATGAATAGTTTTTAGATTCTCAACGTATAAACGTGGCTGACAAACGCGCAAACGATAATACCCGGGAACACAGAATGTTTCGAAGACAACAACAAATTGATATTTTGGAAACTTCCACATCGGCAGAAACCCTATTGAATGGGCCAGGGATTGATGATTCGATGTAAGTAATTTTTTAATTAGTATTTCTAAACATAAATCAAGTGTAAAATTGGAAAACTCTTTCAGAAATTTTCAAAAATGTATTACTCAAAAACTATGAACTTTAGCAAAATTGTATAAAGAATACTTTCGTTTTAAAATTGCCCAAAATGTTAAAAAAAATAATAATTCATCCCGAAAAACTTAATTTTTTGAAAAATTGTCTTAA
This sequence comes from Ophion obscuratus, assembly GCA_964007375.1. Classification (NCBI taxonomy): domain Eukaryota; kingdom Metazoa; phylum Arthropoda; class Insecta; order Hymenoptera; family Ichneumonidae; genus Ophion; species Ophion obscuratus. Next base: position 14,617,067 of record OZ023320.1, read on the forward strand.
CAATTGGCTATGAACAATTGAATGCTCGACTTTTCAGCAAAAAACTGTGATATTCGGATTCAGCGGATCAAAATACTTGTAAAAAAAGTTTAGCTTCATTCATCAAGCTCATAATTTTACGAACCAATAATACCGTATCGACATAGAAAAACTTTAAACGCGTTTTTCTCGAAACTATGTTTTTCAAGTCAGTGACCATAATTCAAAAACCACTCGATGGATTTTGATAAAATTTGGTGTGCTTATTGATAGCATTAAAAATAAAAATACTTGTAAAAAAAGTTTAGCTTCATTCATCAAGCTCATAATTTGACGAACCAATAATACCGTATCGACATAGAAAAACTTTAAACGCCTTTTTCCCGAAACTATGTTTTTCAAGTCAGTGACCATAATTCAAAAACCACTCGATGTATTTTGATAAAATTTGGTGTGCTTATTGATAGCATTAAAAATTAGTCCTTAATCGAAGGATTTTCATTTCTGTTGAAAATTTATATATTTTTTTAGCAATAAACGAGCGATTTTTTGGTCGAAAATAGAAAGTTATCTGTCGGAAGCCGCCATTTTTTAATTAAAAAAAGCTTCGATTAAAGACTAGTTTTATTATTAAACTAATGATTTTTTTTGGTTTTTTTATTTCAGATGATCCAGTCAAATTTTATAATCGTCACCGCAAAGCACTACATGCCGAAAGAGGTCCGACAAAGATGGCGATATTGTTATAAATAATCAATATTTCTCTTTGAAAATTTGTACAAGTCAAGTTTAAATATAACGTAAAAAGTCTGTGTAACCACTTTTGTAAAACAAACTTAATTACTATTAGAAAAAAAATATTGACAATGCTCGTTTTTTCACGCCTCTGATTGCATCTCACCCCTTAATTACAAATGAAAAAAAAAAAATTGGAAATGTCTCGAATTTTTTTCTTAAATTTAACAAGCAACTAGTGCAAAGTTGTGAAAAGAGTTGGTCTTTTGATTTTGATGATGATAACGCGATGTTTAGGAACAATAGACTTGTTCCTTCAATTGTTTTTCAAACTTTGATCAAGCTTGTAGTATATTGGTAGATTTACTGAAAAGCCGTAAAACGGCAATTTTTTGTACTTTTTTCATATCAATGTTAAGGGTGAAAAGAATTTTCAAAAATCAAGGAAAGAATTTTGTAGGAAATATATTCAAGTTTTCAAAGCTGCCCTTTAAATCATTGTACGATCATTGGTTGCTGAGATATCGATTATCAAAGACAAAAGGATGCTTTTTAATTCAAGGTCGGATATCTCAGCAAAAATTGACGTAAAGAGACTAATAAAAACGAAATTCAAGCTGAATAAACAAGCTAAGTAACCTATACATCGTTTTAACTGAAAAAAATTCCCAGCTCGTGGAGCCTTGAAAAGAAACAAAAAAATTGAATTTTTTTCTTGCGCTATTTCTCATGATTGCGCGATAACCGTAGGTCACAAAAAAGTGTTGCCGACGGATCTAAAAACTAAAAACTGGAAGCTTCAAAATGCTTTATTTTCATCTCGATACCACCATTTTTCACACAGAAACAGCGCTTCAAAAAACACTTAAAAATATGCACGAAGCTTTCTGTTCCTTAAATTTTTTGGACTAGTGTATATATAATTTAATTTTAATTCTAAAAAATGAATTCTTACTAGTGTAAGTAACAAATTTTAAATTAACTACATTTAAATTCTAAATTTACTTTGAAATCCTCCTGCATATTAATTTTAAATTTAATAATTCGTATAAATATAAATTTATTTTAATTCATCTCTTCTTTATAAAAGCTACATTTTGATCTGAAATAATATAGATAATAATAATAATAATAATATCTTTTTAAAAATGTTATTTAACGAAAATATATAAAGTTCTTTATAAAGTCAATCCTATCGTGTAAAGAACTATCATGTCCTATCATGAATATCATGTCCTATCAAGTATAGAACAAATGCCTCTAAATAAAATAAAATACCGCCAAATTTTTTAAATCTATTAATTTTTCAATTAATACGTAATTATAAAATTTGATTAAATATAATAGGGAATGTAATCCTAGTTTATATTTTTTATGTATAATTTTAATTTTTTATTAATTGAAGAGAAAATAAATATTCATATTTCACCATAAAAGAGTTATTGATTCAACAATGTAATTCCAATTAAATTTATTATAAGTTAAAATTATTAATTCATTTATTGGCAAAATACAGAATCCTTCACAGCAAGGGCGGGGAAGATCTCGCTGGAAGGCACCTGTCAAATGGATTTGCGAAGAACTTGTTCTTGGCAAATCACTGTATCTTCCGCAATAAGCCTCCCAAGCTCCCGCTACAAAGCACCTGTCAATCATGCGAAGAACTTGTTCTTGGCAGAACACAGAATCCTTCGCAGCAAGCCGATGAAGATGTCGCTGGAAGGCATCTGTCAAATGTAGTTGCGAAGAACTTGTTCTTGGCACAATGCTGCATCTTTCGCAACAGGCGTGCAAACATCCCGCTGCGAGGTACCCATAAAATGTGCCAGCATGGTTCTCATGGTACAGCGCCGATACAGTGTACGTGCCAGCATCTTGCTGCTGATGACAAACTTTGGTGCTTTGCAATGAGCTTGCCATGATCCTGCTGCAAGGTACCTGTCGATCGGGCCTTCTAAGATCTTGTTCTTGGCAAATCACAGAATCCTTCGCAGCGAGCCGGTGAACATCTCGCTCGAAGGCACCTGTCGAATGCGGTTGCAAAAAACAGGGTCTTGGCACACCACAGTATGTTCTGTAATGGACGTGCAAAGACCCCTCTGCGATATGCTTATAGAATATGTCAGTATGGATCTCGCTGCACAGTACCGATACAGGGTACGTGTGAAGATCTTGCTGTAGATGACAAATTTTTGGCTTTGCCACTTGCCAACGGAGAAAAGAAAACACTGTGCAATGAGCTCGCAAAGCACTTGCGTAATGATCACTGGTGGTCTTACAAAGTGAGTGTCCTTCTCAGAGATCTCCACCGACGGAACTTGCTGAGACCACGTCAAGAGGAACGTTGGTTTGCCGCTACCTTTGTACGCTTAGCGACAGACGCCAGATCTCCGGAGGCTCCGTTGTACAAAAAAATATTTCATTTCGCACTAGTGGCATTCTTTTTAAACACGTCCGCAACTTTAAAATAATTTAATTTTATTTGTTGAGATTTGGAGGGCTCAGGAAAAATATTTTTAAAAATTGCATACATAATCTCAGCAAATAACTGCAGCTCGTCGATACATCGCCCCGGTGATTCGTTCCTTGAAAATATCCGTAATCGTCGCGCTTGATTTCGCACGAAAATATCTCTTTGACGTCACTTTTGTACAAAAAACCAATGCGACTCCCATTTTTCGATGGCACTCACACACGCAGCCACCTATCAGCTGTCACTTTGTCGCGTAATGAGCGTGCTCACACAATTATTTTAGATTGCCACTTTTCTCCTAAGATATGCAACCAAATGCAGTGATTGAGAGCTCAAATTGTTCGTTTTTTATGTGGCTATACGGTCCAGCCTATCTCCAAGTCGTGACATTAGCGAAACGTCTGATTTTTTATCTTTTCGGTCACGAGTTCGACACGACCAGTCAATCGACTGCTTTCTCTGCGGCGCATCAGATACAGCACCACGTTCGCAAAAAATGTCCACAATCCTATCGTCGCACTTGAGGTCACATGAAAAATTCTTTTTGATGTCGTTTTTATACGAAAAACAAAACTTTCTCCCCTTTTCGATGGCACTCACACACACAACCAATATCAGCTGTCACTTTGCCGGCGTATCGAGCTCGTGCACATCGATGCGCGTCGTCTGCAGACCATGTGGCAAGCGCCGCGCGCGGAATTCTCGTGAACTGAGCACGTCGAAGTTCGAGCGACATTTGCTTGCAATTATCAACAATTACACGACAAATCTAGATTACCACTTTTCTCCTAAGATATGCAACGAAGCGCAGTGATTGAGAACTCAAATTGTTCGTTTTTTATGTGGCTACCCGGTCTAACTTTTCTCTAAGTCGTGACATTAGCCAAACATCTGATTTTTCATCTTTTCGGTCTCGAGTTCCGCATGATAAACCAATCTACTTTTTTTTTCTCAAATTCAGAAAATTTGAGGAGCTAGAAGCTGTTCGTTTATCTATTTGACGTCGTTTGGCATAGTTTCGACGGGATCTGAAGAGCCGTTTCAGAGATTTTTAGCTATTCATAATTCTGTTCTACCATACCGACCGCGATGAGGTGTCATTCCGTCTTAAAGCAAGGTCGCCGCGGGAGTTGCGAATCGGCGTGCAGTCTAGCTTCCCGTAGACTTTGATTTGCATAAAACCTCAAACATTTTTTCAGTTTGAACATGTATAGTTTCTCCATGACGGTAAGTAAAATGAAGAAAATCCAAATTTGTGAAAATCGCACGCATTAAAAAAAATTAACATTTCACGCGACATTTCTGTAAAATGTGGATAAAAAAAGTAATTTTTTTCCATATTTTCAAAAACAATTTTCGTCAAGTAGAAGGTACCAACATTATCAATGTTTCTACCAAGATTCAACTCAATCGGCTTAATAGTTTTTGAATAATCCTGCACGCCAATTTCGATAATGCAGTTTTGAGGAAAAACACGTTTGAAGTTCACGCCCGCTCCGAATCCGAGCCGTGAGGTACAGCGTTGACGGGTTGTAACGTTTGAAGTTTTTCGAATTTCGCTTTGAAACTTTGGGATAATATTCTACATATATAGTTCTATCGTTTAAAGAAAAAAAAAAATCGATTTTTCGATCGTTGTAAATGTATATCCCGCCTTAAAAGAATAATTAAAATTGACTGACTCATATATGTATTGTTTTATTTGAACATGACCTTAGCATTATCATCTTGCCCCTACTTCCCCTATCCACCTTCAAATTTCCGGTATTCCTTGGCCTACAACAATGGCGTTCCGTGACTCAGTGACCTTAATTTCTCAGAGGCCTCGCGCCGAGCAGGAAAGCAACCGGCGCGAGCCGCCGCCCCACCCGCCGAAGAAATATCCGGACGATTTATTGAGTAATAAAAGGTAGTAGGTCCACCAGGCGATAAAACCGATGATACAGATTGCCTGGAAGCGTCCAACGTTGAGGTCGCGTGGAACACGAGGAGGGACCAATAAGGGGTTATGTTCCTAGCTCTGCTGAGCACGAGGAGGGCGCGGGGTGAGGTCTAAAGAGTGACGTATGGAATTCATCGAAGGGGTTGTTAAACCAGGCGAACGAAGCGATCAAATAAAATCCGCTGTTTGTTCGAGTGTATCTCGTATTATTCCACGCATACGTGCGCACGTCCTTTCGAGGGCTCTGTCGATATTCGTAAAATTCTTTTTCTCCATATACTTCCATCGACGGTATTCATGTCCGATGAAAAATTCTCTCAATTCTCCAGAGGCGAAAAATCCTGCATTCGAATTGTACGAGGCACTGAACGCCCAGCCAGACACCTTGTGCTTTTTGTTGCAAAAAATACTATTTTTTGTCAAAGGGATTTATAGTGAGTTGGTAGCGAATTATCAGAATGATTGATCGGCTGAAATTCCGAGCTGGGTTCGCGTTGTGAAGCGGACCGAGCGTTGGGTAACGCGATGACAAAATGATAGGGCGCTAGAGTTAACATGGGAGCGCGAAACGTTGAGCATGTTCGAACGGACTGGTGTGGAAACGGCAGGGGTGAGTAGAGGAGGATAGGAGGATTTGAGGTTTTTACGGATACGTCTAAATGAAATCGTCCATCGCAACCCTCGGGATGAGAGATGTACTTCTCTTTGGGGAATAGTCCAGTAAACGAGACGAAAACCCAGCACTTTTTAGCGTAGTATATGAATTTTTGACTGAAGGTTGCATACTGAAAGTAACCCCAATAAAAAAAGTAATTGGGGAATAGTCCAGTAAACGAGACGAAAACTCAGCACTTTGTAGCGTAGTATATGAATTTTTGACTGAAGATAGATGGTTGCATACTGAAAGTAACCTCAATAAAACTTTTGCCCCTCAACTCGCCCCAACCCTTAGAAATAGGGGTTGAAAACTTAAAAATCGCCGTATCTCGATAATTAATAGCCCGATCAAAAAACGTTTTGAACAAAAGTTGTTTGGAATAATAGAATACGTATAAAGTTGTCTGACATCCAATCCACTATCTGTCCTACCTGCCTACTCCCCTCGCACACGCATCAACCCCGAATTTTCGAATCGTTTTTGTGCCGCTATTTTCAAAGATAGGGCGTTGGACGTCAGACAACTTTATACGTATTTTATTATTCCAAACAACTTTTGTTTGAAACATTTTATCATCGGACTATTAATTATCGAGATACGGCTATTTTTGAGTTTTCAACCCCTATTTTTTAGGGCTGAGGCGAGTTGAGGGGCGACATTTGATTGGGGTTTCTTTCAGTATGCAAACATCTAACTTCAGTAAAAAATTCATATTCTACGCTAAAAAGTGCTGGGTTTTCGTCTCTTTTACTGGACTGCAGTGGAGAGCAGACGGTTCGCGTGTCCATTTTTCACAACGTGGCTCCTCGGGGACCGAGCGAGAGAATCGAACAGACCCATGTCCACGGTCAATACATTCGCGATTGACGTTTATTTTCTTAGGCATTTCGAGAGGCTTCTCAGCTATCGGATTGGATGGATCAATGATTCCATTCGTGTTATTCGATCGTTTAAGGGGGGATATACGTTTAGACGGGAAAACGATAAGCGAATTTGAGGGTTTTTTTTAAACTAACAAGGAACATCCCTCAGGTGTCATCCATCGATTTTGTTGAAACTTACATATGCTATGATGCATTGAAAACTTAGCGAACCGTATTGTTTTTTATCGGCGGGAAAATGGTTTTGAGGGGTGAAACCAGTCCTCGAATAGGGGTGATTCACCCCTTGATTATATTTTTGTGCGACAACTGGTGGATTTTCCATCGTTTCGGATTAGAAGAATTTTCGTTTATTGTTTCATTGCGATCGGTGGACTGCTTGTGGGTGAAACTGCAATATTACCCCTTGATATACCTTTCTTCGAGAGCTGGTTTCACCCCTTAAAACCATTTATCCGCCGATAAAAAAAATACTTGTCGCTTAGTTTTCAATGCTTCGTAACAAATATAAGTTTCAACAAAATCGAAGGACGACACCTGAGGGATGTTCCTTGTAAGAAGTAATTATTCTACATTTATCAAACTTTAGGTAGACTTTAATAGCATATTTAAGTATACAAAACAATTTGTTTAAATTCATTTATCATCAAAATGGCGGAGTTGTGGTAGAGTGTTACAGCAAGGTTGCCGCGAGAGTTGCGAATCGGTGTACGGTCTAGCTTCCCGTAGACTTTGATTTGAAAAAAAATTCGAAATTTTTTTCAGTCCCAACATGTATATTTTCTATTTGACAGTAATTAAAATGAAGAAAATGCAAAATTAAGAGAAAGACACGCATTTACAAAAAAAATCCACATTTTACGCAAATTTTCTGTATAATTTGGATTAAAAGAGTAGTTTTTTTTTTCGAATTTCGCTTTAAAACTTTGAGAAAATATTCTACATATGTAGTTCTATCGTTTAAAGGGAAAGAAAATTAATCGGTTTATTGATCGTTGTAAATGCATATCCCTTAAGGCGGGACATTACTGTGACGGGTAGATAAAATAGATTTTTATGCATTCTCTCAAAACATGCATCTTCAAAAATATGTCCAAAAATTTTCAAGTTAAAATTGACCCAGTTACAGATGATTTAGTCAGAGCAGCTTGCGCAATGATTTACGTATACTAAAACTTACAATAGCGTTTCTCGACCTGGCAGGAATCGTAACTCTAGCTATAATTATGCTATTTTTAATTTAAAGAACTTAAATCCTCATAATTGCACTAGTTATCGTTGTACATAGCTGTTCTTTATTAAATATTTTTTGAGCCCCCGAATAATATAAGTGAAAATTTCGCCAAAATTACACTTTCTACACCCGCTATTTTGTGAAATATATATATATATTTTTTAAACGGATACGTGCAACGAGAAGTGCGTTTATAGAGATTATAAAACTTTTGTATATCCTTTTTTCAGACCGACCATTGTCAAGTTATCGATCCGGCCCTTGGTCCACATTTTTTATACAAAGGCTCTGCTATGCCTCAAGAACGTAGTTAATTTTTAATTTGAATGACAATTATTTTAATTGAAATGAAATTCAAATTATTCAAAAATTTGAAGATTATTTTAATTTGAATAAAAAATGACACGTAATAAGTTCAATGTGTGATCAATAACATATATTTTTTCTAAATCCCAAATGAATAATCTACTAGACAAAACAATCGGAAAAAACGACTTTTTTCCACCCGTCACAGCGATGTCCTCCCTCAAGAAATTATAGAAACATCACGAACGTCTGACTCTTCGCTGACTCGTTCCACTGCGGAAACTAAATTCTCAAATTCTCCATTCAATCGCGACTCGAATTTTGTTTCGTTTATTTTTACGCTATCAGAAGAATTCGATCTTTTCAGTAAATACGCGCATGCAAAACACATAGCTCCTAAAACGAGAATGAAATGATAGAACAGATTCTCGTTTATTGGAACCAACAAAAATTATTTTTAATAAAAAAAAAGAGATCGTTGCCTCATTAGGCCGTTTCGAAGAGGTCAAAATAAATTTCGTGGGTCGAGACGATCTGATCGTGGCCCGACCACTCGTTGACTCGTACTACTGCGCGAATACATTCTTATTTTCCGGATCACGGGTCTTCGCCGGAAGTCCATTCTTCTCGTCCTCAGCTTACTCACCAATCTGTTGAATTCAGCGACGAACTTTTTGATCAAATCTGCGGTGCTTTCACCCGTTATTTCCTTGAATGGCGATGGAGAGTGTCGGATCAATGCGCGCTTTCTCACTCGTGCAAGCACGACGACGGTTCATAATTCACTCGATCCTTGACGTTTCCCCATTGTCGACATCACGCGTTTCTTTCAGCCCTCGGAACACCGGGTGAGGGTGTTAAACAAAAGAACACCAAACTCGATTCCTCCACAATGCTACGATACGACTTCAAAGGTTGCGCAACAGTGGATAATGCCAAAAATCACACACGAGGAATCAGGATTAACCTCCACGCCAATTTAAAAATCACCAAAATTCCCACCAATTTCCCAAAATCCCCACGAAATTTCATACATTTTCGAATCTTCGAGCACCAATGTCCCCTCGTGAAATTTTCGTATCCCTACCGAAGGCTAAAAAAGGGCAAATCCTGCTCGCAAGGATCGATCCGGTGAACTAGGTCTCTCGTGCACCGTTTATTTTTAACCCCAATCCCGATAGCATTAGCGCGGAATTTTTCGTGTCACTGCCACCCAATAGTATCCTCGGTAGTTGCCATTAATTCGTGCAGTTTCTTCATCCAACTTCGTCGCGCAGAGCTTTTACGTAAACGTCGTGCATCCGCGTGCAGGAGAGTGTGCGATCGAGCCACGAATTCCTGCGTTCGAATACACGTACGAACGGAAAAAAAACCGATCCGGAAGTCGATAGCGGGGCCGGAATTTTCTCAATCGCTGATTACGATAAGCTCAATGATCGCTCTCAACTTTAATTACCTTAACTTAATTATGGTCGACTCGTTACGAAATCTCGCCACACGTTACACCAACGTTTCTCAAACAATCCTTGTAAAATTTCAATCCTTGACGATCCTCGACACTAGATTACCCTCAATCCGTGCCTCAATTGTCTTTTTTCACTTTCATGAAGAAAAAAAAAATTACCCCAATATTTTCGTATATGCCGCCGAAATTATTTCGTTCACGCTGTCAGTTTTTATTCCCCTATTTATTCATGCCAAATTCCATCGGATTAGCTTGATTTCCATACTCGTAGATAGTCAATGACGCCTAACATGACACGAAAAAAAAAAAAAATTGTACCATTTCGCGTCGTGTGCACGTGTTTTGCCAGCAGACTCGATACAACGTTTCGTCGTTCGACTCACGACGGCTCTCGGCCAACTGAATCGTGCGAGACGCGTTATATACCAGGTACATTCTGTATATACAGCCATGCATTTACACACACACACATATACATATACATATACATATACATATACATATACATATACATATATATATATATATATATATATATATATATATATATATATATGCGCTGAATGCGCAAGCGTAGTGAGACTCCCTGTTGGCTCCTCATCATCCCTCTTCCATGATTCGGCTGTTCGCGCGCACGGAATCCTTTTGGCTGGAAGTTTTATCTGTGCGTTAGCTTCCGGTGGGGGAGGTATATAATAACAGCGGAGTCTGCGAGGGTGGAGAGGGTGATACGGTATCACTAAACCGTACGATCATCGCTCCCTGTGTCACTCGTGATTGTGTACATGTGCGTTTGAATGTGCGTCTGCCTGTGTATGATAATATAGTGCAAATGCGTACAATGTTTCACGGAAATGAGGAATTTGATATCTGCTGGCAAGTCTGGATATACCCTGCTGGCAACCCTTCGTTGCTGAATTTCAACCGAGTCCTGACGTATTTTAACGAGGTTCGCGGTATTCGATGAACGATTAGTTTATCCTCGCTTATAGGTCGCGTGTGCGGTGTGACGGTAGTCGCATCGAAGATAATTATTTCGGAAAGAGTTGCTCTTTTTTGTCAATGATAGCGGGTGCCTTGGAGGGAGATGCCCTTAGGCAGCGGAAGGTAATAGAATATTCAAGATTTTTCGGGTTGAAGCTGTTTATTCTACGGAATTAAAATGTTATGTATATATTAGGTAGATAAATAATATCACCTAATATTATTAGGTATTTTCATTTTCCAATTTTTTTGTAATATTTTTAAATTGTGCTGTTCGACTCTCACTTCAGGGACGGGTGACACCCGAGTTGTGCCGCGGCGTATAACCTAGCGTCTGGTGCATTGATCTAAAATGTCAGAGCCAAGAAGTTTTAGATATCTGAGACCCGCACGTTCTATGTGAACCTAAAAAATCCAATCCAAAGTGAAAATTCGAAAAATGGTACGTGTTTAAAAAATGTTATTTTTTAAATGAAATTTTTACTATCGGATTTGTTAATGAAAAAGTCGTTTTTTGAATAATTTTAAATAGAATTGAGGTTCACATGGACGGTAATTATGTGATCTGAAAGGGTGCATAATTTCGAAATGATCGGTCAGATATTTTCTCAGTTATCTTGTACGAGGTTCACGAAAAAGTGGTCTTCAGAAAAACGCGTTTAACGGGGTATCCCTCCCTGGAAGCCCAATTTGAAGGGTCTGAATGATGATTTTTTTTTTCTATTAACACATCGGTTGGAATACATTATTTTTTTCCCATCGTGTTGTACACATGTTTGTGGTTACAATGTAATTTTTTCGTAAGAAAATCTTTCAACGTGTTCGTGGTGCTGCAGTTGGCTTTGCAATCCTCCAGCGGCGAGGCCCGAAACGGCGGGATCTCTACCAGGCTTAAATGTAATCTGAAACGAAAACAAAAAATATTTTCTTCTAATATATCCAACTGGCTATGGGTTCACGTTCCACTTTTCGAAATTTCGAAAAATACGAACAATGACAGCTTCTCCAAAGAAAGCCTCATTTTTCTCTTGAAAAACAGCGTGCTGAAGTCATTGCTATTAAAAAATGGTTCATCCAATTAAAAAATGCGATCGTGGACCGACAATTACTACTGTTTGAACGCTGTGTAAATTCAAGTCCATAGTGTGAAAGTTACTCACGATATCAATCCCGCCGTGTCAATGTGTGTACTTTCGCGATAATCGCGTTTACGCTCGACGGATTGCGCACGGAGAAAAAAAAATCACCACCAATATCATTGGTGTTATTGAATGAAATTTCGTTGATTTAATTGTAGAATTGTTGGTGTAAACGATCGGATTTATTAGTCCAAACACAACGCTATTGACTTTAACAACATGATAAAATTTAATGTTTTCTTTTTTTAATCAAAACATATATGGTTAGCCGAGAACAATATATTATTGTTCTCTAGCCGAGAACAATATATTATTGAAACTATCTAAAAAATGATCGCGAACAAATTATATAGTTTGAATGCATTTTCTGCAACGAACAAAAGAAACGTTTCAATTCATAACATGAATATTGTTGATTCGAGTACGCAACAAAAATTGAATTTCGCTCGTTTGATTCAGATAAAATTTCGATAGAGTAAATATGTTATTTTTTCCATCATATCCGATATTGACTTCCAAGTACATTATTCGTTAAAATATTAATATTTTATTTTGATTGAAAAATATTAAGCAAATGTCTGAATTGGTTAAAAAATTATGCGAAAATAAAATTTGTTTCTGGCGCATTTGATTGAAAAAATTCAATCAAATCATGGTCGAGTACCACTGAAATAATAGGTCCGAAGAAACCCGTAGTTCTCGAAGTAACCGCTAGAAGCCGAACGCGCGCTCGTTTCTCGTAAACGTAGCGTGAACCGAAAATCTACGTAAACGCCGGAGAAACTTTAAAGAGTATCGCTTCTTGGTCTGTAGCTAAGTTCAAAGTGTAATATCTGCTCTCATCAGTTGAATATCCGATATTTTCTCCATGGATATTCCATTGGATATCTGATATTTTCTCCGTTATTATCGTGGATGATCATTCTAATGCTTACTTTTTATTTAATATTTTAAACAAATTGAAAAACTCACGTCCCATGGCATATTCGTTTCGATGTAGTAAAGAAAGAATTAATTCTATTGAATATATTTTTGTACGAAATAAAAAATGTTGTAGCAACCGCTTAATTATTTCATCCAATATATCTACGGATTGTATATAGAATGATTTTAATAGAATATAATTTTATTTGAAGGACAATGTAGATATTCAGAGAACAGAAGAGCTTTTTCAAATAAAATAATATGTTATTTAAATCAATCACATTTTCTAATATTTTATAGTATTGTAACAATCTCATATATCGGTGGCACTCCGCAGCAGCACATTTATTTGGATCAACCAATATATATTTTTGATTCAGTTGGTTTTTTTTCCCAGTGCGGTGAACCCGACGCACACTGTTCCACAAAAATAGGTGTAACTTCGTTAATGTTTAGAATTTAAAAATATTCTTGAAAGTTCGCATTACAACGATATGCACGAAAAAAACCGATTTTTTCAGTTTCCGGAGAGGGATCTCCCCTTAAAGTGTCAAGACTCCCCAATGTTGTGACTAAATCGTCTATCGATTAATTTGCTAATTCCAGGCCGTAAAGTAGTCCCTCAGCCTCCTTGTGAAGTTCATTTCCGGCCATAAGCTCTTCTTTGCGTTATAAAGAGATCTCCCTTAAATACGATTTTTCAGATATATCGTTTGTTCGTTCAATCTTTTCTTCATCGGATTTGTGAAAGAAATTTTAATGGGAAAAAACATTTTATTTTTGATAAATGTATATTGCGGAGGTAACGAAAATATCTCGTTTGTGCGAGGTGGGTAAAATGTGAAATGAAATATTACAACGAAGAGAATTGCATACCTACACTTCCTATTTATAACGATATTCGGAAAGCACTTTAACGAGTTCGAGGATATTCGTTCAGCGACAAATTGAAAAAAACGATCATTCTCGCAAGCGGTAACGATGTACTGCGAGTGGGTGAAAAAATTAATCCGAGGTAACTTTGAATAAATAAATGCGGGATGTGACATATCCGCGAATAACAACGATGAGAATCGAGCCGGGTGCTTCTTTATCCAATTATCTTCGGACCGCCGTATTTTAATGAGCTCGGCGGCCATTTAATTAGAGACAGATTATTCTGCGAACTTGCGAAACGGCGGAAAAAGTTTTCACTGTGCAGCTTCGACAGCCACGATGTTAATCTGTATGATCCGATTACCGTGACGACGATGAAACTATTTTTACAGATAAAAAACTGATGATTAAAATTATTTTAATTAATTTAGTTATTGAAAAATAGAAGGTACAGCTTCTTTCAATTGGTACGTACTTTTCATGACATAGTTGTGCGAATAATGAAATAAAAATGGCGGCGGAGAAAGATATAGCAACGAACGAGCGAATAATGGAAATGTGCAGGTAGGTAAGAAAAAGTAACGATAAAAATTGTGTACGGTGGACTGTGAATTTTGATAGTTAGCGGAGATCCGTTGGCGCATTGTGCGCCAGGTTCGCCCAGCATTGTGTGGCCCTGGAAGGGCTCGTGAGGGAGTGAGGGCGCCGATCTGAAATAGGCCGCGTCGTTATCTCGAGTACATTGCACCCATAGTATTGTATATGTATATGTGCATATAAAAATACATATGCACTCTTATATATGTACATATATGTATGGATCATTCATATTCGGATATTACGTGTGTACACACACACACACACACACACACACACACACACACACACACACACACACACACACACACACACACACACACACACACACACAGACGCACGCACACACACACACACACACACACACACACACACAGACGCACGCACGCACGCACGCACACACACACACACACACACACACACACACACACACACACACACACACACACACGTGGGTGTGTGTAATCTGTACTTTTATAGATTAAGGGGTAAGGTCACTGTAGAAATTTCAAAAAATCGATATTTTTTCTTAAAAGATGCTTCAATATCTTAAAAATGACGTACTCAAAGGATTAAGGTGGAAAAAGGGTCTAAATACTTTTATTTTCAATTTTGGTGCAGCCCCTCTCAGTCCGGTGCAATCCGTACCGAAAACTTTAAACGCGTTTTTCTCGAAACTACATTTTTCAAGTTGGCCGGACTCATAACTCGAACAAATCTTGACTGATGGACTTGAAATTTTAACTGTATATTCACAATTACATTCTGCATAGAAGTATGTAGGTTTTTTTTCGATATATTACATAGTTTTTTTTTATAAACCATTTTCGGACGTTTTTTTTTGAGAATTTTGAACTTTTATTTAAAAAACGCACTGTTTTTGCAAAAATCGGTATATCAAAAAAATCCTACGTACTTCTGTAGCGATTCACAGGGATAATTGAAAAATTTCGTTCACTGTAAATTCAAAATTGCAGGTGACGTTGGTCCGGCCGAGCGTTTATGAAAAAGAAGGCTTCGTCGAAGAAAAGCTGTGCAGCCGCTATTTTGTTTTATATTACTTTGAAACAATACTTTATACAGCTTATGATATCTACAATAAAGGACCTGTTTCAGAATTTCGAAGTATTTCATTGTCCCGCTACAGTGGCCTTACCCCTTGTTCGTTACAACATTTATGATTAAAATCTCATCACCAATACGTTTTTAAAACAGCAAGCATACGTTGTTCGTTGATATAAAAATGGCAATTTATAATTTAGTGATAGTCCGAGTACGTACTTGGTTGTTGCTTTAAGGGCATGTGCAAGGTCAACATAACCTCCCAAATTTTCTAACCCAATTTTCTCATAGATGGTCAATTTTTTTAGGAAAAACAAAGCATTAGGCTCTGGAGAATTCCCTGACGCAGAGCTTGATGATTTCCTTTTGCCTTAAATATTATTCATCTCTGAGGAATCTCTGTTAGAAAATTCCAGCTATCTCTCTCGCACTCATATGTCACGTGGTACATCTTCTACTTCGCCTTAAGGTATTCCTTTCGCGGAGGGCCGTATTTTGTGGGGGCATAAGCAGGGCCTTCTAAATCGTCGGTAAATTACAATTGCGCTTAATAAAAAAAATAATAAGTTACAATGAATTATTATACACAACGATAAACTAGAATAAAAAATTTCGCGCAAATTTAGTAGATTGAGATATTTTTACATTTATTTGAAACGTCACGGCTGGGAAAATTCTTTTGCTAGTCACATTTTTCTAAGTTTTAACATTAATATTTTCTTTTTTACACCTGTGAGTAGTTTATATCAGGCATCTAGAGTTATTTAGTGTATAAATTATTAGATAGAAATGTGGCCAGCGTGACATGCCCATGAAGCGCCGTATAAATGAGACGATTTTTAGGGCCGTAATTTTTCGTTAAGGGTTCGGTAACTTGGCTTGAAATTTTACCAGTATAGTAGAACGTATTTTTACCTGATTATAGACGAAAATCAGTTCATTGTTAAATATTCGGGTTCGTGAAAGGAATACCTTGAGGGCTTACATGCACCTGGGTAGGTCAAAAAGATCGATTTTTCAAAAAGGTGCTCATTCGAAAGTACTATCCTTTGAGTGTCTACCCTGAAAATGTCATAAGGAAACTCGCAATAATGGCAAAGTTATAGCGTTTTGTAACTGACCGGGTGAGCACTGACTAATGGCCCGAGCAAATTTTAAACGCGTTTTACTCGAAACAGTGTTTTCAAAATCGGTACCAGAAATATCTTCGCAACTACTGAACCGATCGGGATCAAGTTTTGCACAGTTATGCTTCACACAATAATCTAGTACTTATCGAACCGTGTTTTCGATACCTGGCAATTTTTTTTTTCATCATCAATACCGAACAATTGTGAGGCGAAAAATCGCTTGTTTGATTCCAGTAACTGCCATGGCCGGAAAAAAATTAAATTTTTAAATTCTGGCTCGATAATATATATTTTTTTTTACATAAACAATGGCAGAGGCACACCTGGCAACCGCTGTCAACAAAAACACGTCCCAGGAAAACGACTGTAACTTTTTTACCATTTGAAATTGTTTAACCAAATTTTCACACAATGTAGATAAAATGTCATACTTTAAAATGTATATCATGGTTGTTCAATAAAATTCAGTTTTATACGCAAAAAAAAATCTTCAGCATACCCTTACTTTTAGCCGTCTCAGGTGTATATAAGCCCTCAACTTTTTTTGTACGCTTCAGATAATGCACGCAGGTGTCTGCACCGATAAAGTCGAGCGAGGTTTCCGACTATTAAGGGCTTACACCTAGTTGAAATGTTGGAAATAATCGATTTTTTGTTTTTGACGGATTCTGATAATATAACATTTGAAAAACATTTCAAACATTTATCTCTTAAAACTTCAAGTCGATCCGTTTGAAATTGAAAGAGTTATGGGCGTTTATAAGCAGGTTTCGCTAACCGACAAACTTTAAACGGGTTTTTCTCAAAGTAACTTTGTCAAAATCGGTGACCAATATATCTAAAAAATCACTGCACCGATCAAATTCAAATTTTACACGCTTCGTTTACATATCGAAAGGCAGTGCTGGAACGAAGGAATTTTCTTTTCGATGTATAGTTTTTTTTATGAATGAAAACAGAGGGGTCTTTTTCATCGAATATCGTTAGTTTCATTATCGAACTTTCATTATCATTCAGGACGAAGGATTTGATTGAGGGGTGTTCTCACTTTAGACGCTAAAAAGACTATTTTCATTAATTATTTTGATAGGTTTATATTATAGATATTGATATAAAAGTTGTTACACTTAATAAATACACTTTCGAAATACATCAACATTTTTTATTTATTTATTTAAGTCTCTATTTATAGACGAAAATGGGAGTTAAAAAAATGCCTTAACAAAATTGTAGGTCCGCGCTGTTGATGAAATCTCGGAGATGATTCTAGATTTAGTATGTTAATGGTTATAGGGCATATCATACGATTTTTTATATATGCAAAAATAACAAAATGGCGGACATCTTTCGAAAAAAAACGTGTTTTTTTTACCGTTTTGGGCAAAAAAAATAGAGAATATCAAAATTTAAAAAAATCCTTGATATGCGCTATAGCTATAGTTGTAAAGAATATTTGGTTACAACGTCATAAGGATCGGTTCAGTAGTTTCCAAGATTTTATCAACGAGCCGTCGAAAAACGTTTTTTCAAGAAAAACGCGATTAAAGTTTGTTTGGGTTACGTAAATACATAAATTTTTTTTTATGTATTTCGAAAGTGTATTTATTAAGTGTAACAACTTTTACATTAATATCTATAATATGAACCTTTCCAAAAAAATTATGAAAATAGCCTTTTGTAGCGTCTGAAGTGAGAAGTAATTAAATCCTTCGTCCAATCAATAAATAATTTCATGCAAAAACTGAATCTGTTTGATTTTTTGTTTTTTTTCTACAACATTTATTATTTCAATTTTATTGCCAATACGTTTTAAAAATAATTTCATGCAAAAACTGAATGCGTTTGATTATTTATTTTGGATGATTTGTTCCTGGACTGCAGTGGTCACCGCGAGGAACGTTTTTCAAACAGTGGTCTGCACGAATCGTATCTACCACAATTTACAAATATTTTTCAACACAAAAAATGTCAAAGATACTTAAAACTTACAATTTTTTCACTCTTAAGTGTAAAAAACGAGAAAACCTGCAAACCAGAAAAAGTTCGAGAAAATGACTTTTTTCCGGCCACGAGCCAAGTGTAACCCGTTGAGGGTAACTAATCCAAAGTGGAGGGACGAAGCGTGTTTCCTTACGGAAACGGGGTCATAGCCGTTCCCTCATTCAATTTTATTCGTACTTCGCAGTCAGATGAACATAAGACCGAAAAGCGTAGCAAGTCCGAAGATTTGGAGGGTTGAAATGGTAGTGGGAATAATACGGGTTATCGAGCGTTTCAATGAGAATTGTGCAATTAAGGGCAGCGGTTAGTCTGCGAGCATAGGACTCACTCTGAACCGAGACCGCACTGATGCGACAGCCCGAAAATGCAGTCCAATTCGTGAAATTCGTCCAAGAATAACTTATATTTGACTTTATAGCGAAGCGGGAAATAACCGCAACTTGCTATATTTAAATAAATTTTGCAGGTTATGTTCACGTATCAAATTATTCTTCCAGTCGATTTTGCCAATATTTTACTGCGCAGCATGGAATCAAGTTATTTCATGCATACACTGAGAAAAAGAAATCGTTGAATGTGCAAAATGCATTTTGTTGTCTCGAAATGTTGTTCTTTTACCGGTTGCTGATACATGCTCAATGAGCTAAATGAGACATGCTAAATGAGTTCACACCACTAAAACTATCAGTTAGATTAACAAAACGTTTGTTACGCCAATCAAAAATCAAGTTGAACGTATTTAAAGATACATTTTGTTAAACCAACTGAATTTTGTTTGGATGAACAAATTTTTTTTCTTCAGAGTATGTAATACTTTATAATGTTACGATTTTTTCGGCAATGAAATAGAAGCATTCGAACATTTTAACGGCGGGGTAAAGTTGATTCGGCGAAAAAAAGGCATGTTTTTAAGATTTTTTTTGGCGTAACGAATAGTGTTCGTTTATTGAAAAATTTACATATAATAAAGTAACATTCGAACAACATTCTCCTAAATTTGCATTGCAAAATATTCAAAATTGAGCGAGTGAAAATTAAACCCCGGAGGCGCCTCGAAAAAAAGTTGGTTTGCGGTGTGCACCATAACTCGCAACAGAATCATTTGAAACAAAAAAATCAAAATGCATTTGTTAAAGGAGATGTTTCTCGAGGTAATGACGGGAGGATTTTTTTTTTTCGATTTTTCGATTTTTCGTAGCACTTGGGAGCCAAAAACCCGATTTTCGCTAAAAAAAAATCGGCTAATTTGTTGTTGAAAAATTAGTAATTATTTAAAAAAACAAAAAAGCTCTCGACAATACCTGGTGAATTATGTGAAGAAGTACTGTGCAAAATTTCAAAGCGATTGGTCCAGTAGATTTTGAGTTATCGTGCACACGGACTTCAAATATGACAAGTCTCAGAAAAACGGTTTGAAAAACGCAGAAGAGAAGAGAACGGCATGGAGCCATAGACGCTCAAATACTCATAACTTCATCAATTTTACTCCGATCGACTTGAAATTTTAACACAATATTCTTGATATATTTGCATTCATTTAAAAATTTAAAAAAAAATGAAAAAAAATTTTATATACTCTACCCCGCCCTTAATAGCGATTTAATAATACATATTCTCCGCTCGTGCACTGAATCAAATAGGCACAAATAAAATGATAAATTCCGCACAAAATGATTCTGAGTATTTGCATACTTTGGTATCAACTTTTTTGAAATATGAGTTCCGACCAAATATCACATCGAAATTGAAATATTTATTCACACGAATGAGCGAAGCGAACATGATCTCTGGTTAATTGTCGCACGTGAAAGAGACTAATTAAAAATGTATTAATTATTAATTAACAAGAGCTACTGCTATCGAGCGGCCAAATATCTGCTTTACGAGTTAAATTAGAGTAGAATCTATACCCCGGCTTTTAGCCTATGAGCATGTATTTATAAGCGAAATTCCAGAACAGATTGAGAATGGGAGACAACCCACCAATTCCAATATCACTTAGGCTCAGACACGTCAGGGCTTCGAAGAGAACCTCAATCCTTGAAAGCTCAACTCCAAGCGGCATTATCCTCGATAATTGGCCACCTCTCGTCCCATTAATTATTCGACTGGCATTCGCCTCAAAACGATTATCCGCGCGGATAATGGACCGTCAAGTTCACCGGAAGTGCCACGGGTGTAGTGCAAACACGTAGGTAACCCAGGTTTAGAAATGTCGTCCCAGTACGTGGATCAACGCGATGTGACACCGCTGCTACCATGGTCCAATATATTTGCATTTAGTTACTCGAAGTTTCTCAAGGGAGAATGCGTGGAAATAAATATACGCAATGCAAATGAAATTTGCAACAAAGTACAAATTACAATGTTTTTGAATTTTTACATTTATTTATTCGTTAAATTCGCAAGGGGCTGTACCAGTGTGACACTTTCTAAAAATCGATTTTTGTGCCTTTTTCGACAGTTTGTAGCTGGCCAGGTACGGCTGATTAGCAGTTTTTATGGTAAATATCATTTTATCTACCAAAAATCGATAGTCAAATCTTTAAACGGGTTTTTCTCGAAATGAGATTTTTCAAATTTGCTGACATTGTAACTCGAAGAGCAATTATCCGATGGACTTGAAATTTGAACTGAGTACTCTTGAATATATTTGCTCTGCAATGACGTAGTATATTTTTGATTGGATGAAAATTGACGATTTGGCATTGAAAAAAGCGACCATTTCATAGACAAGAAAACAGACTTTTTTTCATAACTACGCCATTTTGTTCAATTTTTATATTTTTCGAAAATCCTACGTCATTGTACAGGAAATACCTTCCAATTCAACAACATCTTTTCCTTTTCCGGTTTCAGCTACTCAATTGGCCGGAATCATGTCAGCAGTGGAGGAACTTTTTTTTGGCGCCTCCGAAGGCAGCGCATACGTCGCTTAGATGTAAATATTTTTCGATGAAAAAATTATGTAATATAGGTCAAATAAAGCGAAATATATTCTCAATTTTCCGAAATATTTAATTGATTACTTTTCTTCTAAAAAAAATCCCGAAAATCACCAAATTTTTCAGCGTTCACACTGGTATAGCCCCATGACAAAGGTAAAATTGCTTTTAAAAAATGTAATGTAAAAATGATTTTCCATTTTTGGATTCGTCACTCCTAGGAAATTTCACAATTTTGTCACACCATGTGAGAAATGTCACCTGTCAAAAGATAATTATCGGTGTTTGTACGCTACTGTTTAATGAGGGACACATGAACTTGCAAACTTTCAAAACGTAATTAAATTTCCGTCAATATTAAACGTCGATATTACGATGAGACGTGTAGCTAACAGACTGAGCATGACTGCCTCAACAGGCACGTGACGGGTTGGCCTTTGTTTGGAAAGTTCATCAAGCCTTTATACGACGGCGTGACAGTTCTGTAACAAACCATCAAAGTCCTCACAAATTGGCATTTAATCTTCTTTAAATCAATGTCACACGACGGCTACAAACCGTTATATGGTTTTTTAGTGCAACTCATGCAAACTAGGTGGCATTAGTTAGATCGAAATTTGTTAGAAGTTCACTTATCAGAAGATTGCAAGATCCGGATGTGCCTTCAGTTTGCGGAATTCGAAAACAAATATCAAAACGACAAACGGTGTGTGAAAATTGTGACGTGGCTTTGTGCTACAACAAGCGAAACAACCGCTTCAAAGCATTCTTCCATATACACCACAAAGGAATGTCACAACGGAATGTAACATGTCTGTCACACTCCTTTTATTGCTCTATAACTAGGCCACGGTGAAATTTTTCAAAAATTAATCAATATGTTTTTTTTGTCCCTTTGACTGCACACTGGGTCATTTTGACCCCATTTTTTTCAACTGACTGTATCGCAAAACGGGGTTACCTATTCGGCCGCAGTGCGGCGCTCGAATGTTCCCCCACTCGTACTCTATAAGTCGATACTCAGCCCCCATCTCACATCTTGCCCGTGTACTGAGGACAACGGTCGAAAAAGGACCTGGGGTCGAATCGACCCCGTTTATGTAGTAGTGCGGTGACAGTGAAAACATTTTTTTTTTTTTTGTAAAATTTGTTGTTGTATCTGTACATATAAATGAGTTACGATAGAAAATGCTCAAAGATATTTTTTATTTTGCGCTACTATAGTAAGTTATGTATTTAGAATGCCGATCATAAGACTAAAAGCAAGTGTCCGTTATGCAGGAGGGCTATGTGCAACGAGCACCGAATGTACTCATGCGTCGATTGCGGTAAATGTGAATAAAAATAAGTCATTGAAGTAAAAAAATGCGAAAAATATACGTTTTCAACTGACCGTTTATCGTAAATACAAACTTTCCTCTTTGAAATCCTCAAAGGACTTTTTTATGTTGTGAAAAATAAAATTATGATCTTCTTCGTGCAAGTACGTATTTTCCAACGCATTTCCCACTTTGAACGAATGTTTGGGCACTTAATTTTTGTTTTGCTTAACAAATAAATTTCGGGACATAAAACAAGGATCATTAAGTACAAAAAACGTTTCTACGAAAAAGGGGCACATTTACCGAAATACAACAATCTAAAAAAGGTCTGGGGTCAGATCGACCCCATTTTCAGTCAGAGGTTTGTGGCTTGAGGGTTATTTGTTAAAACTTACCATGAAGTCAACTATTTTTTATCTTTTACATTGTTGAGTTATGAAGCCTTAAGGTGTTGCTTCAGAATGCATCGCAGCAGAATCCCCTGTGATGTGAAGTTGCACCGTGAAAATAAAAGTGCTTTCCGCAACCAGCGTCCTGTCGATAATGGTCTCGTAAACTTCATTAAAACTCCTCTGCCCTACTGGTCACTCTCCCTTTAGTACACATGCTGTTTGTCCTCTACATGCTAGCGATTTACACTCGAGCGGTTTTCTCGTCAAAACGTTGAGCATTGTGTACCACACTTGTCAGTATCAAAGGGACCTTTGCGTTTTGATTTCCCAGAAAATTCAACTAGCACGGGAGCCGAAAGGTTATACTTTAAAAAAAAAATCAAAGGATTATATTCCCCGTTTCATCGTTTTCCACTTGACAAAAATCAAAAATGTAAATTTCCCAAAGAAGAAGACTCAAATAATAATAACCCGATGATCTGATGATGAACATGTGCACAGTACCTGTTAATTTCTTTGTCCGGTACGCAAATTTCGGTTCGGGTCGATAGTGCCTTTTCTTTTGCATTTTCTCTGCCTCTATACAGGGTGTCCCAGAACTGAATGCGTTTCCTGAAATGGAGCGTTGGGGGTGAAATTCTGAGTTTGTTTGGGTTAAGCATGTGTAAGTCTCAGATCAACCCCTGAATTATTATCAATTTTTAAAGGCGGACCAATCAGGTGCGCCCGATGAGCTAATCGGGCGCACCTGATTGGCCCGCCTTTAAAAATCAATAATAATTCAGGGGTTGATCTGAGACCCACACATGCTTGCATCAATCGACTCAGAATCTCACCCCCAACTCCCCATTTCAGGGAAGACATTCAGTTCTGGGACACCCTGTATATCGTCATATATATTAAAAAGAGGATCTATCTTTGGGCTTGTATTTCGAAACGTACGAAACCGACTCTGATCGGATTTCAGTAAAGCTACTTTCTTGTAGCTTCTCGTTCGTGACAAGCCATTTATACTCGTTAACGTCTCTGTCTGTTCCTCTGTATCTCTTTCTTTCTTCATTCATCCAAATACGTAGGTGGATAGGCACGCAAGAAGTATATACGCACGCACACACGTTCACGAATCAACAGTGGAACAATGGGTCCGTAAAAAGTAGAAAAAACCGCAGTAAAATTCAACTAAAAAAATTGGAACAGATTCACATCACAAAATTTTCATTTGGTTACGCACGAGCTATTCCTTAAAATTGTTTTGGTCACGATTGTATACAATACCTCTTGGAAAAAAAAACAAGAAAAAATAGTGATATTGATCCACATTTTTAGTATCTGAACTAAATTGCCATTACGCAATATTAGTCGAAGTGGAACATTTGGATTGCTACAAAGTCGGATTGTAAGGCCGGAGGTGCTGCAGGTATAGCTAGTGTCTATATATGCACAGAGAGGAAGAAAGAGAGAGAGAGAGAGAGAGAGAGAGAGAGAGAGAGAGAGAGAGAGAGAGAGAGAGAGAGAGAGACGCTTTGGATTGCTGCCGTGCGAGATGTCTCCAATTCAATTCCCGCTGCAATCAATGGATTAAAAAAAAAACGTTTGTTGCAAGCCCGTTCGTTTGGAACCCACCTTAATTAGTCTGTTGTCCCAAATACACTGGCCCGGCGTTGAAGAGGTTGCCAGACGATCCCCACTGCAAAGCTCGTAAGTAACCAGAAAAAATATCCGTTGGTGCAATCTTAAAGGGGACGATCCCTTTAGACAGCCAAAAAGAAGCGAATTTTCAAGATTTATAAGTGCCGCCGTTTTTCATTCTACATAATTCAAATTTTATGTACACATTATTACGTCTTACGATTTTCCAATTTTTTTTTCAATATTAAAAAATGATTGTTGTACGAAAGGAGGAAGTTCACTGGAGTTGTTCAACGGCGTACAACCCAACGCCTGCTACATTGATCTGATCTGAAACATGAGAACCAAGAAGTTCAAAATTTCTCAGACGCAGGCGCTCTAATTGAACCTGCAAAATTCAAAGAAAAGTGTAAATTCGAAAAATGGTACTTGTATGAAAAAATGTTTTATTTTTTGTGAAATTTTTACTATAGTATTTGTTATGGAAAAAGTAGTTTCTTGAGAATAATTTTTGAGGAAGTTTGGGTTCACTGGATCATCGATCAGATGATTTCTCACTTACCTTGTACAAAGTTCACGAAAAGTTGGTTTTCGGGAAAACGTGGTCAAAGTTTCAAGACTCAAAAATTTAGTGACTAAATAACCTACCGTTCAATCTGCGATTCCGGGGCTACAAATTAGTCCCTCAGCTTCCTCGTGAAGTTTATGATCAGCCATGAGCTCCTCTTTGCTTCATAAAGGGATCTCCCCCCTTAGACTTGACAGGCTAAGATAGATATTCTTGCAGTTATCATTTGAAAAGTGATTTTGGAGATAGAAGAAGTGATTTTGAAGTTCACTGACCTCCATACGCCGTGAAGCTCCACTACCTTCATAATCACCGTTGGACAAATGCAATAAATGTAACGCTTCTATAAGATCATTTCAAGGACCCTCTTGTTCCCAAAATAATCGATAAAAAATCTGCGGACTAGCTGGAAAGCAGACAGCTGTGCTTACCACAATCTCCATTATTCCATTACTTCGTAAAATAACGGTTTCAAAATATTTTTTTTGTATCATGTATATGAGGGATTCTCCGTCAATTCAGTCACTTTTTTCGACCATCTGAAATCTGCCCCATAATTAGTTATATCAAAGTACTACTAAAAGGTATTTTATGTGAATTTTTTCACATTTTTTAATTCAACATTTTAGAAAATGCCGTTTTTTTGCAGAAGAATATATCTCGGAAACTAGAAGTAGCTGAAAAAAATGTCTGTACATAAAAGTTGTAGATTTGTGTTAGCTTTCGAGCGGACGACTTGAAATAATTTTTACATTCCGGTAACGCTGATTTTTTTACCAAAAAAGGGGGAGATTATTTTTCAATTCAAAAACGACTATTTTTTTGGCTGAAAAATTACAGAGTCTTCCAGTATGTCTGACAATATCGCAAAAAAATCGTCAGAGTGGCAGGGATCGAGGTTCTAGGGTAAGAAAAATGAAACCACACAAATTAATTTTTTTATACCGGAACGTCGCTCCGTACCACTCTGGCGATTTTTTGCGATATTGTCAGACGTACTGGACTCTAATTTTTTCAGCCAAAAGAACGGCTGTTTTTTAATAAAAAAATAATTTCCCCCTTTTTTGGTAAAAAATCAGCGTTACCGGAACGTAAAATTTTATCAAATATTCCGCTCGAAAGGTAACACAAAACTACAACTTTTATGTACAGACATTTTTCTTCAGTAACTTCGAGTTTTTGAGATATGTTAACGCGGAAAAAACGGCTTTTTCTAAAATGTTGAATTTTCGATAAAGCCGTTGTAATAATAAGTTTACCATGCATTTATTTTAATAATTCATTTTAATAATTTAATACCTTATTTAAGGCCTTACCCCCACGTGTAGCGCAAAAAAGGCCTTTTTCATGAATTTTTTTAAAGAAAACTACAAAACTTTTTTAATCGATCGATACACCATCTTAAAGAGCACATCTTGAAGAACTTTCAGTAATTTTTTTATTGAAAAATATTACATTGTTTAGTGGCAAATGGCCGTCAATGAAATAATGTTTTTATATACACGGTTTGCGGTGACCAACATTGTGGCGAAGTGGATCATCTGAAAAAAAAAATGCGGGTGGATTTAGTCAAATATAAGTATAAACTAGTCTTTAATCGAAGGATTTTAAAAAATAATCATTTTTTACAAAATGGCGGACAGTCAAAGTTAATGATTCGATTTTAACGAAAAAAATCGAACGATTAAAGACTACATTTTTATGTATTAAATAAGCCTGCAAAATTTCAAGAAGATCGGTTCATTAGTGTTCGAGTAATCTTGGTCACCGACTTCAGAAATGCCATTTTGAGAAAAACGCGTTCAAAGTTTCAATTTCAGTTTACACGAAGAACGGATTCTTTTCTTTCAACGCTCATATCTCAGTCAATTTTGTTCGGATCGACTTGACATTTTCAGGACATATTCTCAGATACTTGTACTTCAAAAAAATACAATAAAAAAAACGATTTTTTCAAAATCGCAAGTGGGGGTAACCCCTTAATAAGTTTACCTGCACCATATGTTGGACCTCCCTCTCAAATTTGAGTTGCCTTGATCAAACGAGTGTTCATCATTTTTACAGCAGCCTAACTTACAGCCTTAATAACAACCCACTCAATACTGTAAAATAATATTTCTTCCATTCAATTCATCATATACAGGGTGTCCCTCTTATCTCTGCCACCCGAAATAACCCCGTAATTATCCACGTCACAAAACAATGTTCCAGACAAAAGTTGTACGGTGTGAAGGGGGCCATCAAACGCGACTAATTTTTTTTATTTCGATCGAGGCGCTGACGCACAGTGAAGGTCACCTCCACTTTTTCAAATGGAATGGTACATTTTTTTCAATCATCTTGTAGAGCACCTCAAGCCACATAAAAACATTAGGGAGTCAAAGTCGTAAAGTATTAAAAAAAAAATTTTATTTTTTTTTCAATTTTTTAAATGAATGCATAATATATCAAGAATATTGTGTTAAAATTTCAAGTCGATCGGAGTAAAATTGATGAAGTTATGAGTATTTGAGCGTCTATTGCTCCACGCCGTTCTCTTCTCTTCTGCGTTTTTCAAACCGTTTTTCTGAGACTTGTCATATTTGAAGTCTGTGTGCACGATAACTCAAAATCTACTGGACCAATCGCTTTGAAATTTTGCACAGTACTTCTTCACATAATTCACCAGGTATTGTCGAGAGCTTTTTTGTTTTTTTTAATAATTACTAATTTTTCAACAACAAATTAGCCGATTTTTTTAGCGAAAATCGGGTTTTTGGCTCCCAAGGGCTACGAAAAATCGAAAAATCGAAAAAAAAATCCTCCCGTCATTACCTCGAGAAACATCTCCTTTAACAAATGCATTTTGATTTGTTTGTTTCAAATGATTCTGTTGCGAGTTATGGTGCACACCGCAAACCAACTTTTTTTCGAGGCGCCTCCGGGGTTCAATTTTCACTCGCTCAATTTTGAATATTTTGCAATGCAAATTTAGGAGAATGTTGGTCAAATGTTACTTTATTATATGTAAATTTTTCAATAAACGAACACTATTCGTTACGCCAAAAAAAATCTTAAAAACATGCCTTTTTTTCGCCGAATTAACTTTACCCCGCCGTTAAATACAAATCTAAATATCTCGGATCACTACAAAATATTTGTGATCAGAGATATTTGGATTTGTATAATCGATACTGACCTTGAATGACCTTGAATGACTTTGACCTCCTGTTTTTTATGCGGCTTGAGTTGCTTCACAAGATGGTTAAAAACAAATGTACCATTCCATTTTAAAAAGTGGAGGTGACCTTTGCTATGCGTCAGCGCCTCCACCGAAAAAAAATTGGCCGCATTTGATGTACAACTTTTGTCTGCAACATTTTTTTGTGACGTCGATAATTATCGAGTTATTTCGGGTGGCAGAGATAAGAGGGACACCCTGTATATACAGTGAGCTACATCAACAGTTCAGGCACTATTTTATAACGCTCGATATTATTCTAAATCACGTTCGCCATTTTATGTGGTTACCCAAGCCGAAGATCGCTCCTGAGGGGAAAAAGCTGCTCCCGCGGAATTTCTGGATAGTCCTACAGTCCTTTCTGGACGACGCGGCAAATGAAGTATTTTTTCATCCCACGCGAGGTTTCTGGCTTTCAAGTTATACGTTCGCGATAGACGATGGAAAAACGTTAAATAGTTTCGGAACATCAGTGGGAAATTGTCTGTGGCAGGTAGCCAACTAGAATGCGTGCGAGTGAGTGAGACGTGGGAGGTAAAGTGAATGTTCGGCTCTTTTGTGTCAAAACACACGTGTTACTGGCGTTCGCTCAGCACAAAGGGAAACACGAGCGACGGGGGCGATTTTCATAGCGCTCTTGGCCCGCCGTCATTCCACGTGACTGGAAATTTGAAATAAAAAATCTCCGCGTTCGCTCTTTTCCTCGCCTAACGAGATTTTTCCTTCACGCGCCATTTTCCACGTTGTGTAATGAAAAAAAAAATGTTGGCAACTCGCTTAAACTTTATTGCGTCCTCCACAAATTTACATATCGTGTATATTACAATTTTTATTATTACATATCGTACAGTTTGATCGTAGAATTTTCGTCTCGTACTTTTTGCATCGTACAGCGTTGCGGTACGTTTGACTCGTTTTGTTTTTACCTAGCCCTCTTGTTCGCGGTGAATGCGAGTTTCAAGAGGTTGAGCACCGGAGCCTCAAGGGCCACGGAGATGCAGAAGGACATTAGGTAAGAAGCCACGAGGTTGCCGAAGTAAACGATGAGCTAAAAAGATGCCGGTAGAAATTTGTTCAGACAGGGAAAAATTGAAGAGCAAAAAAAGTCATCTATACAGCATAAAGAAGGCAATTTGGAAATTATAGTTTTTTTTTTCTTGTAACCCTTCGACTGCACACGGGGTCATTTTGACCCCACTTTTTTTTCAATTGCGGCCAAAAATGCGGCAAATATACGCTTCAACAATTAATCTGCCGAAGGAGTCGATTTTTTTCCATTTTTCACTATCCCGAAAATACGCAAATTCAAACTTCCGAATTAAGGGCGGGGTAAAGTATTTTTTTTTTTTTCATTTTTGTTTAATTTTTTAAATGAATGCATAATATATCAAGAATATTGTGTTAAAATTTCAAGTCGATCGGAGTAAAATTGACGAAGTTATGAGTATTTGAGCGTCTATTGCTCCATGCCGTTCTCTTCTCTTCTGCGTTTTTCAAACCGTTTTTCTGAGACTTGTCATATTTGAAGTCCGTGTGCACGATAACTCAAAATCTACTGGACCAATCGCTTTGAAATTTTGCACAGTACTTCCTCACATAATTCACCAGGTATTGTCGAGAGCTTTTTTGTTTTTTTTAATAATTACTAATTTTTCAACAACAAATTAGCCGATTTTTTTAGCGAAAATCGGGTTTTTGGCTCCCAAGTGCTACGGAAAATCGAAAAATAAAAAATAAAATCCTCCCGTCATTACCTCGAGAAACATCTCCTTTAACAAATGCATTTTGATTTTTTTGTTTCAAATGATTCTGTTGCGAGTTATGGTGCACACTGCAAACCAACTTTTTTTCGAGGCGCCTCCGGGGTTTAATTTTCACTCGTTCAATTTTGAATATTTTGCAATGCAAATTTAGGAGAATGTTGTTCAAATGTTACTTTATTATATGTAAATTTTTCAACAAACGAACACTATTTGTTACGCCAAAAAAAAATCTTAAAAACTTTCGCCGAATTAACTTTACCCCGCCGTTAATGTACTTTTTGAAAACCCGGCGACACTGTCTTTTTTCGTATCTACAAACCGTCGTTTAAAAACCTCAAAGGAATTTGTTTTATATAAAGAATATATATATACGATCTATTTCGTAGAAGTACTTATTTTTCAACGCATCTCCCACTTTGAACGAATGTTTGGGCACTTAATTTTTGTTTTTCTTAAAAAAACAAATTTTGGGCCATGAAATGAGGACCAATGGATACAAAAAACGTCTTTGCAAAAAAAATGCATATTTACCGAAATACACAGAGCTGAAAGACGCCTGGGGTCAGATTGACCCCATATGCAGTCAGAGGTTCGTAGAAGGGTTAATAATGCGCGACGGTGGCATCTAATTTGTTTGTTTTAAATCAATTTGTCT
Organism: Ophion obscuratus; assembly: GCA_964007375.1. Classification (NCBI taxonomy): domain Eukaryota; kingdom Metazoa; phylum Arthropoda; class Insecta; order Hymenoptera; family Ichneumonidae; genus Ophion; species Ophion obscuratus. The sequence goes on from OZ023320.1 coordinate 14,647,947, forward strand.
GGCCAAAACGGCATAAAGCTTCTCCTTTCAGTAAAATGAAAAAAAATAAGTAAAATTGCCTCAAAATGTATATTTTTTTATCTTGTAATATTGTTATAAGACGAGAAAAACAAAGCTACTTATGCAGTCGAAGGGTTGATTATCTCAATTTGAGGAGTTTGAAATTTCAAGGCTGAAAACGATATTTATCTTTCACTCACCACTAATCCATTGTGCAAATGCAACGGGCCGTCCATTTGAGTACTCGTCATCATCATGATAACCGGATGTACAAGATAGGCGCAGTAAGTTAGTCTCGACAACGGATACGTCAGCCTTAGCGACAGCAGACCATTGACTATCGCTGCGGATCCGGTGCAACATTGAATTACTACGAACGACACGGCTATCGCCCATGCCGTGTGTCCGAGGGACGCGTAAACCGAGCTCATCGCCACCGTAAGATTACCGGGATACAGCCCGTAAACGACCGAGCACATTATTCCTGCTGACACCGGCCATCCGATCAATTTTACCCACTGCAAATAACGTGAAAACGCAGATTAAATTTGAAAAATCCTCTTATCGTGAATATTCAAAAAAAGAATCCTCAAAAAGCAGAAAAATTGCTTAATAATGGATAGTTAAGATCGTCTCGTTGTTACCTTTGTTTCGCCTTATACTGATATGCTTCAAACATTTTTAATTGCCCAAAAAGTTCTAAATAAGGTCAGAAAATTTCATCCCTGTAAAGTATATTTAAGGGGTTACTTAGGTTTTGAAATTTCAAAAAATTTATTTCTAAAAAAAAAATTATTTATAGCACAACATGTCAAGAATGTTTTCCCAAAGGGGCTGGAATCGACGATTACATGTAAGTTTTAAAAAATCTCTGTTTTATTCGTACTTAAAAATTTAATCGTTTTTTTTTTTCAAAACCGTATTTTTGAAGTCGGTGGATACGATTTTTTCAACTAATGCATCGATCTTGTTGAAATTTTACACACTTCTTATAGGTAGTATTTCCTAGTGATTAAACGAACAATTTTTTTTCCTTATCACAACTTATTTTTCATGGTCTAGATTTTAACGAAAATCTAGACCACGTCGTACTGTTTTGCATACAACTGTACCAAAAATACGAATTTCAATGTTTTTTTTTTTCAAATTCTTCATTCAATCACGAGCGATACTCACCTACTAACAGAAAATATTTGGTCTTATTTTTATTGCAGATAAAGCTATCATGAATTATCCTGACCACCACGGGGATATTTCTTTTTAAGTGGCCTCTGAAAACCAGTTTACAACAGTCGAATTTTCAAAATTTTTGGATGAAAATTTTATAGAATAGTGTTCAAATGTTGTACTTTTATATGCTAAAAATTTGAATAAAATAATTATTTTATTATATTTTAAAAAATTGAGAGAAAATATGTTTTATGTTGCCCTTCACAGCCCATGCAACTCCTTAAGGACAGGTTTTCGTTCATTACGATGAAAAATTCGATTTTTTCCAACATAATTTGCATCCTTAAATTGTTTGGAACACGTGGGTTATTTGTTTGGGTTGTCAAAAACAAACATTAAATATGATTCTTTATAACGTTGAACTTTAAATGCTTTTTTCTGGAAACAGCTTTTTTCAGCGCGCGGGGCGATCTACAGCTTCAACGAATGAACCGATTCACATGAATCTCTGCGCAATTGACAGGAAATTCAATTTGCGAGGCCATCAGGAAGCGATTTTTGTCAAAAATTGATTTGGAAATATTTTTCGTTTTTTAAAGCAAAAAAGGGCAAAAAATTGGGATTTTTTTTTCAAACAGCCGCTGTTTTGTTATCCAGGGGTTTTACCACAACAGAAAACGATACCCCCCCCCCCTCGCCAAATTTAGTCTAGTTTAATAACGTTTAACCCGTTTTGGTTTCAAATGAACTGGCAAGGTTGCTGAGTGCCCCACGCAGACCAAAACACGCCGTGCGTGGCTTTATTTGACAGGGCCTGGAGCCGCCATTTTGGATTTTTTTTTTAATAAGTAAAATTGCAATTTACTCTCCATTGATAGAAGAATAAAATACGTTGAAATCCATTTCCAAAAGTATTCATTTTATATGAAAAAAAGTTCCCGAAATTCATGCATTTTTCATGCCTCGCGGCGTTAACCTCCCCTCAAATCGAATGATTTTTGATAATGTAAAAATTATTTTTCAACGTTGGTGTTTATTCGCGCCTAGAATTTTCAAGGTATTAGACCGGGACAATAAACTTACCGTGGGCGTGCGTAATTTGCAATTTGATTTGAAGAGTAGCCAGCCCGTAATTGTTCCAATGAAATAAGGTCCAACTCTGAGCCACGGTTTGTCGTACAGTTCGTCGAAGAGGGCGAAGGGCTCTTGAATCCTATTTAGGAAAAAAAATCAGTTGATTTAAAATGAACGGGCACCACTTACGAAGACTTTGATCGAAAAAGTGGCGTGGAAATGCAGAAGTTGATGCCGATTTATGAATTTAATTACATGCATTGGATTCATTAAGGGGCTAGGCCGCTCTAGAGGCCGAAAAAATAGGCTTTTTGGGGATTTTTTTTCCAGGAAAACTACAAAATAAATCGAAATTACAAAGAAGGGTGTTTATCATACATATCAGTGACTGTATACAATAATTTTTTTGAAGTGATTAATTTCAAAATGGCGGCTATGCAGCCTTTTTCTCAAAACCGCATTTTTTACCCCCATGGAAATTTATATACGCAAAAATATACTGCCAATTTATTTTATTAATAATTGTCATATATGTGAAATGTATGCCATATATTGAAAATATATGTTGCATATATGTGCCAAATTCTTATTTTCGTAACGGTTTTATATATGAGATGTATGTGCGTGGTATTACTGTATATCAATGTATCATATATCAATGATATATGTAGCATTTACCCTGCATGTATACCACATATATTTAGCATATATGTTGCACACACACTGCATACATACCACATATATACTGCATAAATGGTACATATATGCCACATATATGCAGATATGCGCAGCATATCTGTATATAGTGTTTATATGTAATAGTGTACTTTAACTGTAAGTTAAGTTTTTTTAAGTTTAAGTTTTAAGTTTTATTAAGTTTAACTGTAATAGTGTTTATACACAGCATATATTTCTTATCAGGAATATGTATCAAAAATGTATGTGTCATATATGACGCATACATTTTTGATATATTTTTCTGACAAAAAAATAGATTGAAAATATATCGAAAATATATGCGTCCTATATGCCTCATATATGCATCATATATAGTGTTCATACGTAGCATATATTTTTTTGGTCAGAAAAATATATCGAAAATATATGGGTCATATATGCGTCATATATTTGGTGCATATATACTGAATATATATTGGGTTGGTACAAAAATCTTGCAACACACAACACGAGTAAAAAAGAAAAATATTTTATTTTAACAATAAACGATTATTCAGTAATGTAGGCTCCCTCCGCATCTACAACTCTTGCCCAACGCTCTGGTAGACTTGCACGCCCGCAGACCAGAATTCTTTTGATCGTGAATTAAGAAAGTCGTCCAATGTATTTTTGAGATCTGACAGATCATCAAATTTTTTATCCCGTAAATAGTTATTGAAAGCTCGAAACAGGTGATAGTCGGTAGATACTAAGTCTGGTGAATACGGTGGGTGTGGTAGAACTTCCCATCCTAGCTGCGAAATGGTTTCTTGTGTCATCTTAGCGACGTGGGGTCGAGCATTGTCATGGAGAAGCCGAACGTGAAGACGTTTACGCCTTTTCTGTTTCATAATTGTAGCCACCTTTTGCAGTTGTGCAGAATAAATCTCTGCCTGTATTGTGGTGTTGGTTGGCAGCAATTCGTAATAGAGCATGCCCTCAGAATCCCACCAACAACAGAGTAAAACTTTCTTCATTTCACGGGGCTGTTTAGGGGTCGGTTCTGGTTTTTCCCCTTTCGATAGCCACTGACGCTTGCGCGTGTGATTAACATACAACACCCAGCTTTCATCCCCAGTGACTATTTCTTGAAGAAAATCCTTTCTTTGCGGACGATGCAGGAGTGAAAGACAGATGGACATGCGTGTTGCTTTGTTTGATTCGCTGAGATTGTGCGGTATCCAAGACGAATAAACTTTCCTATATCCCATCTCTTGTAAATGTCGAAGGATAGTAGGATGACTGCAGTTGAGTTTGTTGGCTAATTCTCGTGACGACATATTAGGCTTTGCCTTTATAAGTGCTCGCAGTTCTTCATCGTCCATAATCGATTCCCTGCCGGACCTAGGTTTGTCTTCACAAGATGTATCGCCAGAATGAAACCGCTGATACCATCGGGAGACCGTTGAATAATTAACTACATTAGCCTTGAACGCACTGCACATATTACGGGCTGCAGCTCTTACAGAATGCCTTGCAAGAATTCGTAATATGCGATTGCTCGAAGTGCACGTTGATCCATCTTTGCTCATACTGACTCCGCGGAACATCTGACTCGCTTATATATCCTGCGGCATGGAAGGTTCTAGACCATTCTTGTATTTCCTATTCTCGAATGTTCTCGAACTTCATTATTAGGAAAAATATTTTAATTGAAAAAAAAGTGTTGCACGATTTTTGTACCAACCCAATACGTATTATTCTATTTTTCGTCACTATATATGTGACCGGTATAAATATATGTAGCATATATTTTCTGCATATATTTTACATACATAAATTTCCATGGGGGTAAGTTGGCCGGAAATATAACTCAGACAATTTTCAACCGATTCACTTGAAATGTTGAATATATCTTGAAAAATACATTGTCTATGGAAGTACATAGGATTTTTTTTTATATTGCATAGTTGATTTGTTATTAACAATTATCTGACGATTTTTTAGGCAGATTTTTCACTTTCCAAAAATTTACCTAAAAAATCGTCAGATAATTCGATTTATTTTGTAGTTTTTCTGAGAAAAAAAAATTCCCCAAAAAGCCTATTTTTTCGGCCGCTAGAATGGCCTAAGGCCTTAAGTGAAAGAAACGCAGTCCGTGTGAACCGCGCTGTTTTTTGTCTTAGCATTCCTTCCGCGATTCTAGCAAGGAAAATCACTTTGGTATCCGACTTTAATTATGTTGAAGGTCGTGTATATGGTAGATCATTAAAAACGATTAGATACGTCTTTTTTTTATTGGCGGAGAAATTGTTAGAGGGGTAAAACCACCCCTTAGAGTGAAGCATGTCGAGGGTTGATTTTGCAGTTTCACCCGCAAGCAGTCCATCGATTTCAGTGAAACAAAGACAAACATTCTTCTCATGCAAAACGATCAGAAATCCACAATGAGTCGATCGAAAAAAAAACAATAACTAAGGGACGAACTACCCGTTTATTTTTCTATCTCTCACCCAACGTTCAAAAGGGGTGCATTCAACTGAATGAAACGGGTAACACTTTGAAGGGGGGATAAAATTAAAGTGTACGTGTTTTGCATTTTCTCCAGATTGGAAGCTTAAGAGGACAAAAACTACCCCTTACTCGAAGTTTCTCATCGCAGTTGTTTTTTTTTTCTATATTTAAAATGTGTATGCTGATTCAAAATATTTCTACAAGTTCCAAATTGATGTTAAGAGTACGAAAAAATCTGCGACAATCGATGGCCCGACTAAAAAATTCTGCCATAAATTGAAAAATAATCGTACCTCGATTAATCAAGCGGCACTTTTTGAGCAAACGATTGCGAAACCATCCGTATTTATAAAAAATCTTCAAAAGTATGTGAAAATAAGTTTTTAGCGTTTAGCCCGCGCAATTTAGAGCTTTCGACAAGAACTCCACGATCTTCGTAATCAGCGGAAAATTTCTAATCGAATAGACCCTTGAAATCGTTGAATAGTCGAAAAAACTTTTTTTCGCCTCATTTGACCATTTGAAAAATCGTTTAAATTCTAAATCTTCAAACAGCCGTAGCGTCGGTCCTATGTGAGTGACATAATCTTAATGGTTGTGTTTTGAAAAGGATTTCAATCGACTAAGAGAATGCCACTGGATTCATCCCGACATCTTAAATAGTTTTCTCGGAAAGTGCACTTGAAAAATGGTTGATAAAGAGGCCACGGAAGAATTGGTATAAATCACTGCTCCGTGTTTGAAATTGTGCCAAAAATCGAAAAATAATCGAAGCTCTATAAATCAAACGGCAGTTCAAAGGGCAAACGATAACGAAGAGAATGGGCACAAAATGGAGTCCGAAATCGAAGCAGAAAAGAAATGGTCGACGATTCAGTGGAGCTACTTATTTTTGCCCGACATAGGGAAAGAATTTAGATAAAAAATCAAAATTTACAAGTCCATATCAATGGACTCTTACCCCCTGAACAAAAATATACCATTCATTTTCCTCAAACCGCGAAATTTTCATTATAAATCGTCGACCATATCCGGAATGTGGTTTACTCCCTTAAGCATGCTATCCGGCCAAAAAGCAAAAACACGTAAACTTCAATTTTCTCTCCTTCAAAGCCCTACCAGTTACGTTTAATTTAATGCACCCCTTTTAAATGTGGAGTGAGAGCGAGAAAAATGAAGGGGTGGTTCACCCTTTAATATTTGTTTTTTTTTTCAATGTATCCATACACGATTTCTGATCATTTGTATTTCACTGCAATCGGTGGGCTGCTTGCGGGTGAAAAATCTACCCGTGAGAAGCCTCACTCTGAGGGGTGGTTTCACCCCTCAAAACCGTTTTTCCGCAGATGAAAAAAGAAATTTATCAAATAGTTTTTGATGCTCTTCCATATACATGAGTTTCAACAAAATCGAATGCAGACACCAAAGTGATGTTCCTTGTAAGCAGTCTGGTTATTCATAAAACGTAGTAGAATAACGAGATATATGTATTTTGGATGAATAATTAATTAATAATACCTGGCTATGTAGTCGTTGCTGTATGCTACCGTGAACGTCGTGAGCCAGGATGAGACGATTATGAGAGTGACTGCGACAACGACGGCCTTGAAATACTTGACCGAGAGTAGAAGAAGAAGTATACCGAGTACGTAAAATTGGGTGTCGTTAGCCATGTACCAACTCCACAGCATGCACTGTTGGCAAAGTTGAAGATCGAAAATACAGATTTTCATTGTCAGGTGTCCAACGATACGTTCGATCACCCTTTCTTGGTCACGGTGACCTTTTCTCGGTACCCGAATTGCGCGTCATTCCAACCGGGGACATTCGCAACTGCTTCGTTGAAAAATGTACTCCCTTCAAGGGTGCAAATTGACGTGCACAAACGAGTCGAAGTGGTCTCGAAATAAGTAATTTTTTAAAATAAAAAAGGAACAAAAATTGGTCGATGCAAACTTAATTCGTTGGCCTTAATAATTAGCTTAAGACTTAAGGCCTGAATAATTGGCCTTTTGCCAATTTTTATTATTATTAATAAATTTAAGTATAAAATTTCAGATCAAAATGTAGGTATAATAAAAAAGGAGATGACTTACCACGAATGTATATCTATATGAATTAAATTTAAATTTAATATAAAAATGGATTTGCATTTAAATTTAATTAATTAATTAGATATGTATTATATTAAAATATGTACACATTGTCCGCAATTTTCATTTTAAGTGAAACAAGTCGTACGAAGTGAATGTACTGGAAAGTAATTTTAGCATTTTTAAATTTAGTTTATGTAAAATTTATTATTTACAGTAATAAGAATTATTTTATAAAATTTTAATAAATTATATATATGATTGATTAAATTAAAAAAAAAATTAATGAAAAATATAATTTTTGGCGTGGGGTCCCCGAAGACCCCAGACCAATTAATGCAAAATGTGTAATCTACCAATCCTTCTTGCAGTTATGAAAGATCATAAATTCCAGCGCAAATTTTTTTAATGTTTTTTTTTCAGATGAAAATATGTATTACATTAACAAATGGGGTCCCGCTTGACCCCACGAGCTTGCCGGCGTTACGAAAGACCCAACGAACAGTTAGTTGCATTAACATTTTTTTTCGATTTGTTTGGGACGCCATATTTGACATATGGCAGGCTTCATATGGCTCAGAATTTTTTTTGCTATAATTAATATAGCTCGAGGGCAGAACGATCTGCGCCCTCTATTCAGCGAGGATTGTCATCGGGACTCCAATATGTTACACTTTTTTTTCGAGCAGCTCAAACATTTTTTTATATCGCGGGATAGTTGATGTAGGATTAGGAAATGAATCCAGCATGAAAAATCAATTTTCATCTATAAGCTATGGGTTTCCGGAAGTCGGACGTATCTGGCAGCTTTCGAACTCGCCGTGAAGTTCGGGCAACCACCAATTCTCGATGTATTAGCTCTCAACTACACGTATAGAGTTCTCACACACAACATTATTTTTTTTTCCCCCAGACCGATGCACTCTCAAGGATTTTGCTGCCAAACCGCAACCACCGGCACCCTCCTCGAACTTGCTACTCTGCGCCCCCATCCTATTTTTATTTCCCGCATGCACGTCACGTCCGAAGATAAGGCACGAGGGTGCTGATAAACACCCAATATAAAACTATTTCTCCTTCTCGAACTTATTTCTCCCCCTTCTTACTTGCAATCGTTGTATATATTGCGGAAAACGACATTTACAAAACTTCGGTTTGTACATGGCAATTTCGGACTCGGCTACTTAAACGTACGGCTTTGTGATGATGAAAATAAAAAAAAAACGTTTTTCGTCCCTAGAGAGAAAGAACGGTCCGAACATTTTTCTTCTACTACGGAATTTCTCGATCCAATGTGTTTTTTTTCCTCCACTCCTCTTAGAGCTTTCACACAGCACGTAGAGCTCAACATGTCAGCTCAAGTTTCCATGACAGGCACTAGAAAATCGGGTATTTTGCCACACACACACACACACATATGTACGATTTTTTAATATGTATGTATATATACAGGGTGTCCTGTTGTGAATGGATAATCCTGCAACTGTCGATAGGTCAGATCATGTCCTACTATATTCTGGAATTGCAGTTCAGTAAAAACCCCACGGTTTTCGAAATAAATAAATAAATAAATAAACATATATATATATACCAAGATATCCTGTATAACTAACTTTAGTCTATACTTTGCTAAATTTAGTACATTCCTTGAGGCAACTCGAGGCAAGGCATATTTGAGTCTATTCCTTGAGGCAACATTTAAGGCAACAACAATTAGCACTAGAAATGTTTTCTAACCTATCAAACTTGGAAGAAGACTTTTCCACAAAAGTTGCATAGTTTGAAAAAGGGTCACCGAGTGGTGACTACGAGGTTCATCGAGGTGGAGGTGCTTCAGGGCTTTAAAGCTCACCTCTATTTTTTTAATCGGACCGCGATTGTTAAAAAAAAATTGTCAAGGAACTAAAAATAAGTTCACACACCGAATGTCAAGATGATCTAGCGATAAAATAGAAATTCCAACGTTTTTAGTATGGGACCGATTTAAAAAACGGTGTAAACATTTACTCCTATAAAAGGTGGTGGAAGTAATGGCCACCACTTTCAATGCACGTTTAAGATCATATCAACTTGCTCTTAGTAAGAAAACTTTTCGCGGAAAATTTAATTCTCTACTGACAGAAGGAAATTCTGCTGTAGTACCTTTCGTTGAAGAGAACACACATTTATTACGGAAATCACAAACTTCTCACTGCTTTCCAAAACAAATTTATAAGATTCTTAATTACGGAGAATGTACACAAAGCCGTATGATTTACCTGAATTTTGCTTAGTTTTAAACTATTGAAACGTCAATTAGGGCCTGTTCTTTAATACAGACTGACGTTATTGATAAGACAATACAACCAATGCAAATCAGATCGCAAGCGTGCATTGAAAGTTGTGACCATCACTTTGAGTACCTTTTACAGGAGTAGGTGTTTGCACAGTTTTTTAAATCGATTCTAGGCTAAAAACATTAACATTTATTTTTTATTGACTTTTTACATTAAGAGTTTAACGTAGGTTTGAAAATGACAAAAAATCCATTTGTTTTAAATTTGATTATCCAATAGTACAATATTCTAGACATATTATACTATTAGATAATAAAATTTGAAAAAAATATATTTTTTCACATTTTCGAACCCACCTAAGCCCTTAATGTAAAAAGTCAATAAAAAAGAAATTTTAATGTTTTTTGCCTAGAATCGATTTAAAATCTTTTAATTTTTAAGTCATAAAATCACTAAACTTAAAAGTCAATCGGAGTAAAAGTCTAGGAGAGAGAGAGAGAGAGAGAGAGAGAGAGCCTTTGGGAATTCCCCTAGTTGGGAAAGAACGGCCGGGAGCGACGCAGGTATATCGCATTTTCTCAAAAACACTATTTTTGAAGTCAGTGGACACAATTTCTCAAAAACTAATGCACTGATCTTTCTGAAATTTTGCACAGTTCTTTAAAATAGCATTAACTAGTGATTGAACGAAGGTTATTTTTTCGAGTACAACAAATTTTATAAGGCTATACGTAATGTAAATTTTAACAAAAATTGAACTATTTTGAATACAAATCTGCCAAAAATGCAAATTTCAACTTTTTTTAAAGTCCTTCGTTCAATTACGAGCTATACTTATCTCCTAACAGAAAAAAATGGTTTTTTAAATTTCAGATAAAGTTATCATGAGTTATCCAGACCACCACGAGGACACTTTTTTGAGTGTCCCCGGAAACCAGGTCCCACCGGCTGAATTTCCGAAATTTTTGGATGAAATTAAAAAAAAATATTGTTGAAATGTTGCTCTTTTATGTGCTTGAAATTTTGAATAAAATAATTTATATATTATATTTTTTTTTATAGAGAAAACTTGCCTTTCTTGGCTTCGAAATCCACGTAACTCCATAAATCTTGATCGATCATTTAAAAATTCGGCGTGTGAGCTCATTCCAAGTTCTTTGAGAAAATTCTTGACAAAATAGTGCCTCCATGAAAAAAATAGAGGTGACCTTGAAATCTCCGAAGTGCCTCCACCCGGATGAACCTCGTAGCCACGAGTTGATCGGTTAGAAAATATTTCTACCGCTAATAGCTGTTGCCTCATGCGGTATATACATATATATTTATCTATGTGTGTGTATAGATGTTAGTATTCAGCAGAGATTCATGAAAAGAAAACTTTGGCCTGGTCGCTCGTCCACGACGATAATTCGCTAGACGAATCAAGAGGGAACGAAATACATATTTAATTTTGTCACTCACGAGTTTATATATAAGTAGAAGCTAAAAATGATCGTTTGTTTGCTTACCATTTCGGTGCGTGGATAAAGTGAGTTTAGGTAGAGCGCGTTTCTCCACCAGAATTTCTCACAGGTCAGATGATCGATGATCGCTGGTGAGAAAACGGTCCTCGCTTGAGCTTGCTTAATCGCAATCTCGTTCATACCAAGCACGAACAGATAAGCCGGTGTCAATCTTTCCGAGGCAACACAGTCCCGCAGAGAAGCACGAAGGTTGATCGAACGAAAAATAAAAAGGACACGAAGACACGAGTGTTAGTAAATATTTACGTTTACTTACTCCTGGGAGGTTTTTTTTAGTACTTTTTACGCAAGGCGTTTTTCTCGTGCGAGGGAGGAATCACTTTACTAAATTTAGTATATTCATGACAGGATATCGCGGGGGAATTCATCATTGACTATCACTGGTTGCACGGGATGCGTCTTCAGCGATCGCAAGATACAAGGGAGCAAAGGTTCGCCAAAATTGTGTATGGGGGTTTTTCGAATGACTGTTTTGGATCTCCACCTTCTGGCATTTCATCTCCAACATCTCCGACATTTTTTATGTTGTCCACTAACATGGACAACATCAAAAATGTATGCACCCGCACATCGCTTATGCTGGTGTTTTCCACACTGACAGAAAAATTCTATTGATATTAACTTACCGCACCTATTTGATTTTTTTCAAATTTTGAATTAACTAGATTTTTTGTGAAATCAAATTTTTCCTATTGCATTCAATTATTGGAATTATTCATTTTAAAAATATTTATTTATCCAAATAAAAATCTATTTAATATCGTCCAATGAATAAATATTTAAATTAATCCTAATAAATCTGTGAATCGGTTTTATTTGTTCAAAAAATAATTTAGTTGAATCCACGAAATATATCAATTTGATTTTAAAGAAATTCAAATTAAATAGAACTTTCGTAGAGTCAATCATTTTTCTATTTGATTGAAATAATGGTCTGCCTTTATTGTAACACACATATCAAAGGGGAGTGGGGGTAGAGTGGGTGGACAGATATATGTGTGTGTGTGTGTGTGTGTGTATAGATTATGTTTAAAAAATCTATAACATGTTATTCGATAAGACTCTCTTATTATAACAATGATATTAACTAATTGATATAGTTTATGTGATACAACAAATGATTATAGGAATTCATTTGGTCTCTTACGCCATATCTGCGACCAAGATGTTACAAGCACTCGGTAGCATAGGGGCAGTGTGCGTAGCTATGAGTAGGTAGGTTCTAGGTTCGATTCCACATAGGTGAAACATTTTCTTCGAAAAAAATCATTTCAGAGGCCATATAATGACAAATTACGATACAAAATCGTTGTGGTAAAACTCTCATTTCATTTTTATTTCATTTTCATTTCATGTGTTTCATTTGATTTTCGATGTTATTAAAAATTTTATGCATATAGTACACTTAGATTTACAGTGTACATTGTAAGCAAATAAAGATATATTTGAATCGCATCTTTATTTATTCAATTTGAATATATTTAATATTTAAAAAGAATAGCTGAAACAAATAAAAAAAATATCTTTTAAACAAATAAGATCGAAGTAGGCCATGAGACAAGGAAAAAATCTAGTTGATTTAAATAGATCCTATTTAAATTAAATATTTTTTTAACAGTGCGATGTGCAATTATGCAGGAGAGAAGAGAAAATGGTTTCTACGATGGAAGAAGGAGGTACTTCCGCTCACCTCACGAATCTGTAGAGTATCATTATTAGGAACTTGGTCGAGCTCGATTTAAAAAAGTTATTCTTGTCCGTTTGCACTGAACCGAGCGACCGGTAGAAGAGAATGGTGACGAGTAGACCACTGTGGAGAAAAAGAAGTAAAAACATCACTGCGAGAATAATTGCATCTGACGAAATTGGCAACTTTTTTTTCAAATGAATTTCAAGGAATTTCATTTCGGACGAAATTTCATTGCTGTGCAATGAAATTGCATCTGTGTTGAAAAATCGAAATAGTTTATCGAAGTTTTGCTCGCTCAAGGCTTCATATACCTTTGGATGGTCGGAAAACTAGGATTTTTTTGTTTAAACGGTAATAAAATAATCAAAATGAGGTTTGGAGGGTTTACTTTACAGTAGCTACTCAAATCAATTTTCAATTTTCCAAACAGATACAAAATGGCGGCCTAGTGGCCGATAGAAATAGAACGCCTTTATTTTAGCACGGGCGAACTCGTTGGAGACGCAGTCAGCGCCTAGAATTAAAAAAAATTGTAATATACATGAATTTTGCTAGCGAAGTACACACGATTATTGCAAAATATTTTCAAATTTGGCATCGTTGCAAAAAAAATCGCATTTTTGTCTAAAAAACAACTTAAATTTTTTTATAAAAACCGCAATTGTTAATCGATCGTAGAAATCGTGTGTACTTCTCTAGGAAATCTATCTAAGACGCTCCAGTTGAAAGTTGAAGTGAATTCGTTGAAAATTGTAGGAGCTACGAGTCCGCCCGATTTTGAAAACAGGATTTAAAAAACAAGCATTTAAAGTTTCAAAATCATTTTGGGCTGTTTATACAAACCAACTATATAATTTTTGGGATGTTGATACAAAATTTGAGCCAAAAGACAAAAATGCTACATTTTTTTCCAAAGGTATATACGGCCTTAATTAACAAGCCGAATATATAAAAGCCCACCAGTCTCGAACTGGGTGCATTCCGCGCGAATTGCAGCGCGGATCAAAGAAAGTACTTTTTGTCGCTCCCGTGGCATCGCCGATGGAAATCAAACACTGGCAATAATATTGAAATTTGAAATCGAACTCTCACCTGATGAAAAAAAACGTATCGACGGAAAAAGTTGCGTTGCTGATTGTCTGGAACATGAAATTCCTCTCGGTAACAGTTCGCAGGGTCTTGTTTTCTGCGATAGAAAGAGAAAGGCGTGGGCATGTTGGTCAACTGATATTATGCACTACTCGTTGCATGTATAAATATATATATATATATATATATATATATATATATATATATACACATAGATACAGGGTGTGTGCGGTGTGCAGCGTTTCCGAGTGCAATAAATTCTCCGGTATTTCTCCACCAATGCCAATATAATCAATTTAAATTCAATATATCGCAACATCAATTGCGAAAAACGTCAAGTTCACGATCATTGATAATGGACTGGCAATGCCTTCATTTATTGTCTCAGGTCATCACGCCAATTTAAGGGCTCTCACTTTAGCCGCTAAAAAGGCTATTTTCATGAATTTTTTGATAGGTTTATATTATAGATATTGATATAAAAGTTGTTACACTTAATAAATACACTTTCGTAATAATGGTGGGAAATGTAATGAGGGGAAATACCCCGTACATGGAAGCTACAATTAGCGAAGCGTTCGCCGTAGCAGAGACAATAAAAAAAAATACACTTTCGAAATACATTAATAAAAAGTTTAAATGTATTTATATAACTGAAACAAACTTTAACGCCTAAAATTTGCCTAAAAAATCGTTAATAACAAATCAACTATGCAATATAAAAAAATCCTACGCACTTTCATACACAATGTATTTTTCAAGATATATTCAACATTTCAGGTGAATCGGTTAAAAATTGTCTGAGTTATGTTTCCGGCCAACTTAAAAAATGCAGTTTTGAGATAAACGCTGCACAGCCGCCATTTTGAAATGAATCGCTTTAAAAAAATTATTGTATACAGTCACTGATATGTACGATAAACACCCATTTTTGTAATCTCGATATATTTTGTAGTTTTTCTGAAAAAAAATCCTTAAAAAGCCTATTTTTTCGGCCTCTAGAGTGGCCTGAGGCCTTAAATAAAAAATAAAAAAAATTTAAATGGACTTCGAAAGTGTATTTATTAAGTGTAACAACTTTCATATGAATATCTATAATATAAACCTTCCAAAAAATTCATGAAAATAGCCTTTTTAGCGTCTAAAGTGCGACGACCCCTTAACTCGAAAACTGAAGGTTAACAAATCGATCAAAGAAATAGAAGAAAAACAAACGCCACATCTCGAGATGTGAAAGTAAGAATGCATCGACGCAGACACCCTGTATATCAATGCAAAGCCGGTGCTTATCGGTGAAAGTTTTCTTGACTCAGCGGACTCGCGAAAGATGCGCCGTTTCGTCCAGGAGATGGAAAACTTTAATTGAAGAGGACCCGGATGGCTGCGGGCATTTCCGACCTTTCGCAGACTCACTTTATCGGATTATGAATATATTCTCTCTTCCGCTAATTACCCTTTTCCTTTCTCTCTCACAACGGATCTGGTTACGCCATAAACGACTACCTCAATAGTTATGTCCACGTGTAAAACTAAGTATTCATTTTTCATACGTATTGTTTTCCAAATTGATTTATGGTATCGGTAAAGATGACAATTAAATTCAGTATTCATTTCGCGGAGGGCCATATTTTGCGTCGATCAACTACACCGGTCACCACAAATATTTAGTCTGGGTTCTGGATGTCAAATTTTGATTTCTTCCACGTAGCTGATAAAAGAAAAAATAGTTTTACCAGATAAAGTTTGCTTTTGTTATTCAAACCTGTTGCTATGTGCTGCTTATATAGTATCAACCAAAAGCTTCAAGACTTATTTATCAACGTAAAAAAGACAAAAGCAATCTTTATATGCAACAAATGAAGATTTTGGGTATTATTCGATGTATAGAATCAACATTTATTTATTAATATACAAACACAATTTTTTCCCTTTTTTTTAAATTTTAATATATTTTTATTTTTACCTGTTTTTTTTTATTTTATTATATCCAACGATAAACTGGAATAAAAAATTTGGCTAAAATTTTGTAGTAGATTTAGACATTTTAACATTTTCTCTGACTAATCGCAGCTACGAAAACTCTTCTGCTTGGCACATTTTTCAAAGTTTTATCATTAATATTTTCTTCAAACATTCGGTGAACCCCAATTTTTATTGTCGTTACGGAATCTTTAGAATTTTTTACACGCGTTGAGCAGTTTATACCAGGTATCCAGAGTTATTTAGTCTATAAATTATTAGATAGAAATGTGAAGTGAAATATGGTGGGGAATGTAAAAAGGGGAAAGGCCCTGTACAAATGGAAGCCACAATAAAAAAAAATGCAAAAATGATTCGATAGAAATGTTGCCAGAGTGTTACCTCTATAAAGCACCGTATAGATTAGACGATTTTTAGAGTCGTCATTGTTCGTTAACAGTTCGGTAACTTGGCTTGAAATTTTAGCAGTATACTGGGATGTATTTTTACTTAATTATAGACAAAAACTAGTCAATTGTTAAATATTCGGGTTCGTAAAGTAATACCTCAATTGCGCACACAGTTAATTTTATAGGGAGCTTCAGAGAGCTTTTGAAATTTGTTCGAGTTACCTGCAATGCTGAATACTTCAAGATAAGTGTGAACCATGACGACCCAGCCTAGGGACAAAACTCTGAGGCCGTGAAGACAGGTCAGACTGTCCCTCGCAGCGGGATCCGTGCTTAGTATCTTGCCACCGTTGACTATCGGATTGAAACACATGAGGCCCTTGTACAGAAAGCCTGCAAATAATTGATAAATAAAAAAACACTAATATATCGCAGAAAGAAAGAATTTGGAAAAAAAGATTGCTCAAAGAGAGAGGCTCTTTGGGAACAAAAACTGAACCACTGATTCAATATTTTGAAGCCATTCCTCCAAAGAGTCAAATTGCGAGTGGACATGTAAATTATTATTCACATGGCAGTTTCATTATTATTGCAAAAGTTTTTGACCTAGTTTTTGACCACGTTGGAATAACAAATAAATGACCACAATATTTGTATTAATGGTTGAAAAAGGAACAGACCTCTTTCGCATTTTTTGAACTTGATGGATGGGTCCTTGGCATTGTCGGCTGTGCAAGATTTGTCCATTTTGTCAATGAGCTCCTTTCCATTGTCCTGGATCATGGATATTCTTCGTTCCTCGGGGATATTTTTGTCGGCGTACGTGCTTATCCTCTCGTTATTGTTCGAGGCCCCGTTCGACGTTGACTCGACGTCTTTCTCATTATCTTGGACCTTGTATTCGCAGACTGTTGCGCAGAGCATTAAAAATAATATCGCACCGCCCACGGATCTAAAGTGTATCGAGAAACAAAAAAATATGAAAATGAAGCCAAGTAACAAGGATTTTGTAGATGCTTAAAAAAAATTCGACCGCATTTTAGTTTATTATTCGTAAATATTGCAGAGGCGCCAACGGCGCTGGTTGCAATGAACATCAGATCGGGGAATGGAGTCACGAAAGGTGAGAAAAAGGATAGGAATGGAGGCCCATAAATAACGAGATATGATAACGAGATTTTGGCCCAGCGCCAGAATCAATGATATTCAGAAAGACATAATAACCCACGACGGAAGGGGAGACGACGGAAATGGGTCAGCGTTGTCACCAGGATAATTGGCCCAATTACAATCTACGCTAAAAACACCTGGGGACGACATCCTGTCTAAGAAATTCGGCAGCTTAATTTTCGTCCCGTTAAGGAGTTTCGTGACAATTGACGATATGTCACCAATTGATTCAAATTCATACAGTAAATTCTTTCTCATATACTATGGGGTTGAAGAAATGATTTCCAATTTCTTATTTTAATTATGATTAAACTATTAATTAAATTAATTTGTTACTAATTATTATTAAATTAAATTATTTGATTATTAATATATTATATTATACAAAATCACATTCTCCAAATGTGTTATAACTCGCCAAATAAGAATCCTAAAAAATGAAATTTGGAAAATGAAAAGAAAATAATTTTTGTTGCATTCCAACGATGCAAACTACACGTCATCATATACTGAATGTACCCTCTAAATTTAATATTGATCGTCTACACCGTTTCTATAATATTTACAATTAAAGAAACACCTTTCAACATAGGGAGATGCCTAATTGTCATAATGTACTGACAAGGAAGTTTTAAGGGGGGAAACCACTCCTTAAGGAAAGGCATTTTGCAGTTTCACCCACAAGCAGTCCACTGATATAAATGAAACAAAAACCAAAATTCGTCTAATGCAAAGCGATGGAAAATCCACTATAGAATAATTGAAAAAAGTTAAACTAAGGATTGATACGCCTTTCTCCGGAGTCGTTTCCCCGCTCAAAAACGTTCTTCCGCAGATAAAAAAAATACTTGTCTAATAGCAGCACAAAAACGATTAGAAAATTCGCTTTATTACATACATGCTTTATTACATATAGGCCCATGCTTTATTACATATATGACTATGCTTTATTAAATATAAGAGTTTCAAAAAAATGGAAGGCGGACACTTAATTGATGTTCCTTGTGAGTGATTTGACAGGTTTTCATATTTTTTTTTATTTCACATAAAAGGTTAATAAGTATTTCTTCAATTGTAAATTGAATGGAAACGGTGTAGATGATTGATTAAAAATTTTAAAGACGCATTCAGTACATGACGAAGAATTTACTGTATAAATTTGAACCAAATAGTAACATAACGCCATTTATCCCGAATAGTCTAGTAAAAGAGACGAAAACCCAGCACTATTAACGCAAAATTCGCCATTTTTACTGAAGCTAGATGATTGCATACTGAAAGTTAATCCAATATAATGTTGTCTGTCCTACCTCCCTACTCCGCTCGCACACGCTTCAACCATGAATTTTACAATCGTTTTTGTGCCATTATTTTCAAAGATAGAGCGTTGGACGTCGGATAACTTGAAACGTACTTTATTATTTCAAACAACTTTTGTTCAATACATTTTTTCATCTGGCTATTGATTATCGAGATACGGCGATTTTTAAGTTTTCAACCCCTTTTTCTTAGGGTTGGGGCGCGTTGAGGGGCA
Organism: Ophion obscuratus; assembly: GCA_964007375.1. Lineage (NCBI taxonomy): Eukaryota > Metazoa > Arthropoda > Insecta > Hymenoptera > Ichneumonidae > Ophion > Ophion obscuratus. Next base: position 14,667,106 of record OZ023320.1, read on the forward strand.
AAATTTCATTGGGTTGATTTCCGGTACGCAACCATCTAGCTTCAGTCAAAAATTCAAATTCTACGCGAAAAGTGCTGGGTCTTCGGTTCTTTTACTGGACCAGAATCTCCCTGAAACGAAAGTTCTCATTGAGTAAACAATTGATAGAAAAATCCCGACACGACAGCTGCGACGGATCGCCTTTGAATTTGAACAACGTCCTTCCTGTCAATTCGAGCATCATGTAGAACGGATAGAGTATCCGACGAATGTTCATTATCAAAGATAATTATCCGTTGGTCGAATGAAAGTAATTTCGTTCGAACAGAGAGACATTATCGCCCATCTCCGATGTATTTAGTTACGTGTATGGGGTGCTATTTATTTATATTCGATTCTGTCGCGATGTAGTTGGTCTCTCTGTTACGATCCATTTGATAAACGGTTATACAACCGCGTTTTATCGTCCAGCTCCCCTCTCCCATCAGGACCCCACGGTTACGGAAACTTCTCGTTCGTTGTTCCCGTAGAGAGCTTTTGTCAAGTATTTTTCGCGAGCTTGTGTCAGGCCATTTTGGAAAAAAGTGTCCCGGGGAGAAACATTTACGATCTCGGTCAACGTAATTTCGAGGCTCGCTCTCTATACCGTTTGTTCTATGTAGAAGGCATTCGAGAGGCCGGAGGGCCAAGCCCCCGAGCTTTTATAGACTATACACGTTCGACGTCGTTCACCGTATCGACCAATCGTGTCGAGTACGCGTTCATTCTCTTTTTCTCTCTTTTTCCCATCTACTACATACGGAATTTGTTTTTTTTTTCCTACGCGCTTCAAGGCGAGCCACATTCGACCTATATACTACTCCAATTGATTGTACAAAAAATGATTGCATAAAAAAGGGACATGGAGGTCGTTAATTGCGGTCGAAACACGCGGTTGGAAAAAGAAGAAAATTGAGCAAACGTAGAGATGGGAGGATCTAATTTTGTGAGTGCAGTTGCAGATTCTTCGGCCCATGGTTGACCCAATGGTCCATGGAATTCCTGCTATAGTTCGACGCCCCACGGACTTTCACGCTGTTCCCCTTCATATCGCCTTACACCACGCACATACACCTACCAAGAGCTTTCTACGAGACATCTTGCGTAATGAGCAACGTCTGATATACGCGACTATACAGGGTGTCCCAGAACTCAATGCGTTCTCTGAAACGAGGGGCTAGGGGTGAAATTCCAAGTTGATTGATATAAGCATGTGTGGGTGTCAGATCAATCTCTGAATTATTATTAATTTTTAAAGGCGGGCCAATCAGGTGCAGTAAAAGTTCGACGCGAAATTTGAGCCACCCCTTATATACAGGGTGTCCCAGAAGTGAATGCGTTCCCTTAAATGGGTGGTTGGGGGTGAAATTCTGAGTTGATTGATATAAGCATGTGTGGGCCTCAGATCAACCCCTGAATTATTATTAATTTTTAAAGGCGGGCCAATCAAGTGCGCCCGCCTTTGAAAATCGGTATTAATTCACGGGTTGATCTGAGACCGACACATGCTTATATCAATCAACTCAGAATTTCACCCCCAACCACCCATTTGAGGGAACGCATTCACTTCTGGGACACACTGTATATAACGGGTGGCTCAAATTGCGCGTTGAACTTTTACTGCCTGTAGGCGGAATAATCTCGTAGGAAGAAGTCATTGTCCATTTCTGTCTCCAATGATGGTATACTAAGAAGCTACATCTGTGGAAAAAAAAGTTTGACCGTTTTTTTGTATTGACTCGAATTATGTAAAAACATGACAAGAACGATGTACGAAGAGATTATACGGGAACATTTTCTTTGAGTTTTGCAGCTCATTTTTTAAAGCGCCTCCGAGCGCTTCGAAACGTAAGACAGAGTATGGACGGTGAAAGTAGCAATTTGGAGTTGTTTAGTCCAGCCGTTGTACAAACAATATACAACGGCGTTACAACTGAAGACCTGGAATCAAAATGTCTCGTGTGGACGATAGCTCCTAAAGCAGTTTTGAAACTTTAATCGCGTTTTTTTTCGAAATCACGTTTTTGACATCAGGAGAACGCATAATTCGGGCAGTTTTTTTCCGATTGACTTAAAATTTCAACTGTAGCTGCAAGGAACATCAATTGAGTGTCCGCCTTCGATTTTGTTGAAACTCATATATGTGATAAAGCATTGAAAACTATTGGACACGTATTTTTTTATCGGCGGAAAAAAACGTTTTTAAGGGGCGAAAATCACGCCCCGCAGAAAGATATCTCAACCCTTAATTAATTAATTTCCGATACTTCTATAGTGGATTTTTCATCGCTTTACATTGGAAGAATTTTGGTTTTCGTTCCATTCAGATCGGTAAACTGCTTGGGGGTGAATCTGCAAAAAAACCCACTCGACACGCTTTTCTTCAAGAGGCGGTTTCCCCCCTTAAAACCGTGTTTCCGCGGATAAATAAAATCACGTGTCTAATCGTTTTCAATGCTTTATCACATATATGAGTTTCGACAAAATCGAAGGTGGACTTGATGTTCCTTGTTACATAGATCGAATGATGTTCCTTTTTAGATAGATTAGTATCTAAAAAGTTAGTACATCGAATGATGTTCCTTGTTAGATAGATCCTCTAAAAAAGTATCGGCGATTTTCACGATTCGTCACCAATTCTCGTTTTTATAGACAAACTAAAGCCAATTTTTGACCGAAACGAAAAAAAAAAAAATATTCAAAATGATACCATTTTGCGAAAAACATCATTTTTTTTTCAAAATCGGGTATGCTTCTGTAGCAAAAGTAATGTAAATGAAGATTTTTTTTCTCTCGGCGCTGGTACATACATTTTTTTTGTTCAAAAAACAATTTTTTTGTATATGTAGAACAAACTCTTCAAACCTCATTTTGATTGCTTTTTTAATATTCTCGAAAAAAAAATCCCAAAAACGTCTCATATTCCGGTGAGCCACATAGATGTAATCATATAGATGTCTTCATCAAACAACGACAGTTTCCATAACTTACTGATCTGGGAACACCAATAATTTTACATATTTGTCCGGGGGATTTTTGCACGGTCTCTTGCAGAGGTCTCGTGTATACTTGATGATCGATCGAGGACCGTAAATAAGGAGTACGTATACGAAAAAAAAAATCCCCGACCGTTTTTTCATAATTCCATCCAAAGAGCAACGTCAAAAGATGAATCGCACGCGTTTAGTATTTAATAGGGAGCAATATTGCGTGATCCATGAAAAATGGATACGCGAGATTGGTCGGCGAGCTTGTCGAGAGTAGCTGCGGAGTATTTCGATCGCGAGAGTTCGTCGTGTTCAGACTGAGCTCGATCCGCGTGCATCGCCGAGTCCCAAGGGACTCAGCTGAACTACGGACCGAGCGATATACTTTTTTATTTACATGTACATTGATCCACGAGTTGGAACAGCCATGTTGAATTTCCCAGTCACTTGAAGGCTTTCGACCTCTCGAAAAAAAAAGAAGAAAAAAAAAAGAAAACGCAAAACCTGCGTATAAATTTGCGTATCCCCTCGTGTGCGCGGGAGGGGATACGCGCGCCTAACCCGGGTAAATAATGTGCGGTTGTGCGAAAAGCGACGTAATAAAGAGAATTATTTATCGTCGTTGATGCTCGCGCGGCCGGGAATAAAAAAAAACAACCGTGGTATCGCGCGTCCTCGTTCACGACTTTGACGTATGACGGAACGAAAATGAGCTACGGTTCTCCAAGTTTCTCGGGTTTAAGGGGTTAGGCTACTGCGAAAATGACGAGCACTCGTTTGGTGCTTGAGGCAACTCAAATTGCATAGTCAAACTTTGAACGTATTTTTCTCGAAACTATATTTTTCAAAACTTCTTGAACCACATTATTCTTATTAACATTATTTTTTTATTTCTCATTATGGGGTCTTTTCACTTTAGACACTAAAAACGGCTATTTTTATGAATTTTTTTGACAGGTTTATATTATAGATATTGATATAAAAGTTTTTACACTTAATAAATACAATAAATACAAATAAATCAAAATGAGCTACGGTTCTCCAAGTTTATCGGGTTTAAGGGGTTAGGCTACTGCGAAAATGACGAGCACTCGTTTGGTGCTTGAGGCAACTCAAATTGAAGAGGAAGGTCCGATATATGGTGCAGGAAGCGAAGATTGAAGTTTAACTTATGAATACAGCGGTAGAACTGCTAGTCAAACTTTGAACGTTTTTTTCTCGAAACTATATTTTTCAAAACTTCTTGAACCACGTTATTCTTATTAACATTATTTTTTTATTTCTTATTATGGGGTCTTTTCACTTTAGACGCTAAAAACGGCTATTTTTATGAATTTTTTTGACAGGTTTATATTATAGATATTGATATAAAAGTTTTTACACTTAATAAATACACATTCGAAATACATATAAAACAGTTTTTATGTATATATGTAACCCAAACAAATTTTAAACGCGTTTTTCTCGAAAAACGTTTTTCGACGGCTTGTTGATGACATCTTCACACTACGAAACCGATCCTTATGAGATTTCAACCACATATCATTTACAACTATAGCTATAGCGCATATCAAGAATTTTTGAAAATTGTGATATTTACTTTTTTGTCAAAAAAGGTGAATAAAACACGTTTTTTTTTCGAAAAATGTCCGGCATTCTGTTATTTTTGGATATATCAAAAATCGTATGATGTGGGCTACAGTCATTAACATACTGAATCTAAAACCGTTTGATTTTTTTTATTTCGGATGATCCATCTCCGAGATTTCATCAACAGCGTAGATCCACAATTTATTTGGGACATTTTTTTAACTACCATTTTCGTCCATAAATAGTGTCTTAAATAAATATTTTTTTAAAATTATATTTTGAAAGTATATTTATTAAGTGTAACTACTTTTATATCAATATCTATAATATAAACCTATCAAAAAAAATCATGAAAATAGCCTCTTTTTAGCGTCTAAAGTGAGAAGACCCCTTAATAATAATTATGTCATTTTTTCTGGAAAAATCGAGAAAACGAACGAAATTTTTTTTTTTGGTGGTTGAAACACGATAACAAAAAAAACTCCGTCAAGTCTTAGCCAATATTTATCTATTTTAAGAAAGCAACTTTTTTGTTTGTTCCATATCAACCGGGTGGCCCAAATCAAGTATATTGTTGAGCCCCTCACGTTCAAAGGTCCTTCGCGAGATTGTTTATAACTTCTTTAATCATTAATATTTTTCAATGAAATTTGGTACACAACTTCTTTAATGTGCGTACAAATAAATGTCCAAACGAATTTTCAATCATGCCACTTATGTCTTCAAAATTAATTTCTTCAACTAACCCTGATCTTCGGTTCGTCACGGTAGTCTACCCCCTTAAGGGGTCATTCCATGTGACAGGGCCGGAAAATCGATTTTTTTTTGTACGAATTTAAAAAAATGTGGTCATGTTATATGAACCCGACATAGCAGACTAATGGTGAGTCAACATTTTTTTTGTTTAAATCGTAGCTTGAACTTTTGAACGCGTTTTTTTTTCACAAGTGTATTTTCAAAATTGGCTTTCATGATATCTCAAAAACAATTGAACAGATTTCGCTGAAATTTTGATGGTACAGTCAGCACATTTATAGTTCTCACCCGAACTTGAATATTTCCGATATCTGCCATAGTTATTTTAAGCTGAAGAATTTGAAAAAAATGACGAAACTTGGAACTTAAATTTTAAAACCTTGGCAAAAATTCAATTTTCGATATTTTTACATTACTCCAGTTTCGGCGATAGCCTCAGGTCTGCAAATTAAAACGCCGTTTGATTTTTTGATCTCAGATTATCAAAACCTCCGGAACTTTGACAGCCGTAACCCAACTTTTTTTTACACACGAGTGTCTTCCGAACGGTGCTAAGTGGACACAACTCGTTATTTTTTATTGAAAAAAAAATCGGAGAGACTGTAAATAGTGTGTTTTGGTGGTTCATCGAAAGAAATTCCCAAAACAATGCGAAAAAAATAGCTGTCGAATGAGATTTCCCCCTTAATATTTGTTAAACGCTGGAGTGGTGTGCGATCACGTCGGGAGATTCCGCGCTATATGAGACGAGAATATACGCGAAGTAGGTGGCAGCAACGTAACCCGTGTCGCATCGAAAGTGTCCTCTTTCCTCGCTCCTGTCCCCCCTCGCAAGTTAACGCTTTTGCGAAATCGAGTTTGACAAATCGTCTGCAATTCATCACTTTACACTCGCTACAAGAGGACAATGCAACGTGCGAGCGCAATTATCGTAACTCACGTTGCGCCGGACTCCGGGCACCATCATCGAGGACCCCAGGACCTTTTACCTCTCACTCTTTAATTAAACGGGACAGCGCAATACGAAATATATAATACGCAAAGTACGTTCAAGCCTAGCGGAATCGAGTCACCGCATATGCTTCGGGCGATAAACTATGCTATAGTTGACACTGTACACGTGTACAATTTCGCAAAAAAAAAAAAAATCCCCTTTTTGACAAGGCAAGTGCGGATGTTTTTGTGTCTTATTTTTGGCGAAATAATCCCTACTGTGCGTACCTAGGTGCGATGAAATTTTTCATACATTTGTTTTCTCGATAACAACAATGGTCAATGTCAATTACGAGTTGCTCATAGACATCGATAAAGGCGATGCCTCAGGGCAGAAAAAAAATAACGATCGTTTTTTTTTATTGGCTTAAAGGGGGAAATCCCTTTAGACGCCCGAAAATGAGTCATTTTTCATGCACTTTTTAAAGGTGATAAAATAATCGCGTCATTTAAAAACGTTGACATTATCTTATGACAAATTTCAAGTGTTAAAAAAAAAGATTTCTTAAACAAAACAATATGGCGGCGTTATAAGGTATTTTCCTTTAGGCGTCTTGAAAAACTGCTCATGTTATAGCTCAAAAAGTTATCGATCGATCTTGCTGAAATTTTGGGAGGTTTCTCACACTGTAACATTATCGGAAGGCTATACCGAAAGTTTTAAGGTTATCGCGTAAATCAATTACTCTTTTGGGGCGAAAATTGTCGAGAAAATTATCAAAAATATGAAAATTTGATTGCAAAGCCTACTTGATTTTCAACTTTATACTTTTAAATATTTTTCTAGCTATATAATTCCAATAATACTATAGTGAGAAACGTCCCAAAATTACAGCCAGATCGATCAATAACTTTTTGAGCTGTAACATGAGCAGTATTTCAAAAATACGCCTAAAGCAATACCTTATAACGCCGCTATTTTATTTTGTTTGAAAAAGCAGAAAAAATGTAACACTTGAAAGTTGTAATAAGATAATGTCAAAATTTAAAAATGATGCGATTATTTTATCACCATTAAAGAAAATCATGAAAAATGACTCATCTCTGGGCGTCCAAAGGGATTTCCCCCCTTAAATGATGTAAAGGGTACCTCAAAATGATATGACATTTTTAATTGCGAGCGATGTTTGTTGTGGCGGACATAGAGTACTAATCATTGACAATTGGCGGCAGGGAGTATTGAGGTATAGTTATGGAGAATTACACGATGGAGCAACGCATAGAAATTGTGAAAAATCACTACAAAAATGGTGAAAATATTGCAGTGACGGTTCGAAAAATCTGCACGTCTTATACCTTATATTAAAATTAAAATATTCATAATTTTCAAATAAATAATACGTTTTATTAATAAATTAAAGCGTCAGGTCATTTTGAAACACCCTTTATAAACATCACAAGAATGATAAAAGGCATTATACGGGAACTTTTTTTAAAAATTCATTTTCGGAGCTCATTTTTCGAAACGCACGAAACAGCCTAGACGGTGAAAGTAGCAATTTGGAGTGGTTTAATCCAGTCGTTCGAAAAATAATACAACGACCTCACAACTGAAGACCTACTATCAAAATGCCTCCGTGGGTACACGCGAAATTAAAATGACGTTTGAATTTCATCTTGTGGACGATAGATCCTTAATCAGTGTTGAAACTTTAAACGTGTTTTTCTCGAAAGCACTTTTTTATATCGGGAGGACACATAATTCGGGCTGTCTTCATCCGATTTACTTGAAATTTTAACTGCACCTTCTCAAGTAGATTTTCTAAATAAGTGCACACGATTTCCAGGGTTCATTAATAATTCTCGTTTCTATAAACAAATTAAGGTCGATTTTTCAGCGATGACCAAAAAAAAAATAATCAATATGATGCCATTTGAAAAAATAAACAATATTTTTCACTAATCGTGGATACTTCTCTAGCAAAACTACCCATGCAGAAATTTTTTGGGGACTCCCCAGATCCTACCAGATCCCTATGGGGATTTGATAGGGACGCCCCAAGTAAGGAGTCCACGCTGGAATCCAAATAGATTTGTTGGGGATTCCCCAGATTCTACCAGATCCTTATGGGGATTTGATAGGGACGGCCCAGGTAGGGAGTCCACATTGGAATCCAAATGTATTTGTTCTCGACTCCCCAGGTTCTACCAGATCCTTATGGGGATTTGATATGGATACCCCAGGTAGGGAGACCACATTGGAATCCAAATGGATCCTGGGCTGTTTCCAGATTAACGTGGTTTGAGAATTTTTTACTAGAAATTATATAAAATGGGATTTCGCGACGCTCTGTAAACAATTATTCTTTGATGGTCCCGTGCACAGATTTGCTTGGGAGTTTCAAGATGCACCAACGTGTTTCTAGGAATTTGTTAGGATATCGAATACTACAATATATAATTATATTCTTTAGTAACTTCTTTACTTTAGTGCTTACCCATATTGTATATTTATAGTTTGTTATGGGCTAGTATTTTTATACGAATAAAAAAACTTGTTATAAATTTTAATAGGCACACTTTTTGAATTTTTAATACTTGTGCGCATAAAAATTTGTTTTGGACGTGACGGCAATCGGGTTACGATTGCGTCTGCGGTTTATCGCTGTGGGTGTGGAGTTTTGTTAGAGCGGCTTAAATGAGGTTTTAAAAGAAAATTAAATGTAAGTATGAAATCATATTTTTATAAACATGATATATGTTACACATTCGCTTAAGTTTGTAGCCCGTAACAGCAATTTCCACCCGACCCGGTGGATTTCGTCGGGATCCAATAGGGATTCCCCATCGGGATCTAACAGGGATTCCTTGTCGGGAGCCAATAGGAATTCCCTATCGGGATCCAATAAGGATTCAGAAAATCGCTTCCGACAAAAGAAAGACGTCGGGCGATAGAACATAAGCGGCGCAGGGTACATATATATTCGTGTCGTCGTTGAAAAGCGCACGACGATCGAGTTACTGCGCAATCGCGATCGTAAAATTTATTTACTCCAAACACGCATTAATGTTTGTTGCATTCCAATGATGCAAGCATCAACCTTATTAAAGTGTTTAAATTTTATATCGTATGAAAAGTATTCAAAGAATATCCCGCCCATAACTGCACAAGTATTTTTGCTTAATAATAGTATAAAAAGTGTATAAAAACTACGTTACAGCATAAGAAGTATTTAAAGTATTTTTAAAAAGTTCATAAAGTATAAAAAGTACTCGAAGATATAGATATAAGATATAAGTATTCGAAGAATACTATACAAAGCACTATAAATATTCAGTATGGGTAAACAATTAAAAAAAAACAAAATAAGTATATTGCGGTATTCGATATGTACTCCTTTGTAAACAATAAATTGATCTCTTTAGTGTATCGATGCTTTTATTTTTTGTAGCATTTTGGGCTTACAGAATGCGATATGATCGATCAAGCATCGTATCGGATTCCGTTCAATACTGTGGGGAAGCTTTAAGATTCTTACATTGGATTCCGATGGGAATTCCCTATTGGATCCTAATAGGGAATCCCTATGGAATCCCTATGGAATCCCGATAGGAATCCCTACTGGATCCCGATGGGAATCCCTTTTGGATCCCGATGGGAATCCCTTTTGGATCCCGATGGGGAGTCCCTCTTGGAATCCAATGTACGAGCGTGACGTTTCCTGATAGGGATCCAATGGGGTGTCCCGTTGGATCCCTATCAGGGAGTAGGGAGAAGTAGGGGAATCCTATAGGATTCCAAACACAATTTCTACCTGGGTAATGTAAATGACGAATCTTTTATATTCTGTGTGCTAATCCATAAAAGTGCTGCGTCCTCCCGAAGAACGCCTAAAAAACGCTCTTAGTGTAACTCCGACTGGGCCACCCTTTTGTATTGTTTTCTACATAAATAATATTTTCTGTATACGTCAACACATGTAGAAGAAACCGTCTAAACCTCATATTGATTGCTTTTTTACTGTAGTAGAAAAAAATGATAAAAGAGTCTCATTTTCTGATATGCCACATAGACGTAACTTAATTGCGACTATATTTTAACTGCTGAATTTTATAAGATAGCAAATCTCTCTCTCTCTCTCTCTCTCTCTCTCTCCCAATCACGTACACGATAGGCGTGTAAAAATACGTGTATAGGATGATACAAAAATTAATTTATATCTAAAATGAATCAATATAAATAAATAAATAAATAAATGTATATATATACACATGTATATATACAGCGTGTCCTGTTATGAATGGATAATCCTGCAACTGTCGATAGGCCAAATCATGTCCTACTATATGCTGAAATTTCAGTTTGTAAAAGTACCACGGTTTTCGAGATTTCGGACATTATATTATTTTTTGAAAAATTTCATCTGCTTTTGGTTTTCCGCATGCCATTTCTACAAATGATATGAATTGACAACTAAGCAACTTTTAAAGTAATTGGTACGATACGCGTAGTACATCTTTTTTACACCGCGGGCTAACAAAGTCAGATGTTCGAATTTGTTTGTATGAAAATTCTGCATAAGACCTTTTTTCCATAAAGTTTCCTTAACATTTAAGGTTAAAAAAAAAAGACTTTTCTACATAAAACAAATAACCAAGAGTATTTTTTTTATAAACCGGGCCAAAAAAAGTTATCATTTGTAGAAATAGCATGCAAAAAACCCAAAGCAGATGATTTTTAGCTCGAAAACCGTGGGACTTTTACTGAACTGAAATTCCAGCATATAATATAGTAGGACATGATCTGACCTATTGACAGTTGCAGGATTATCCATTCATAACAGGACAACCTGTATGTATGTATTTATATTTATTTATTTTAGATGTAAATTAATTTTTTCTATTGTGTGTGTGTGTGTGTGTGCGCGCGCGCGCGCGTGTGTGTGTGTTTACACATAAGGATATGACAGGACGCTGCGACTCCACGGAAATCAGGGCGTTGTAGATAGTAACTTGCCTTGGAGCTCGCGTTCCTGTGTTCGCTGGGTGCACAGCACCGGTTGCGCAATTGCTCTATAGCGCACAGTGCATTAATTACAGTGTTTCGCCCCGCCACGAGTCAAGAGTGTCATTACGAGAGCAAGGACTCTGCGTGGCTTGCAGAATCGTCGGAGGGTCACCCGTACTAAAAACGCGCTGGAAATACGAACATGTTTTTGCGTATGGAAATTTGTAAAATCATTCGGAAGCATGTAGAGCTGTATGTACCGGTTTCCAGACCGCGTCGAAAGATCTGCAGTCATATATAAATTTGTGCATGCATATAGATATACATACGTGGGTAATTGCATTACGTATTTTATCGCATGGACATTTACAAATTTCCCAACAACTCTACCGTGTCGATCGTGGCACGTTTTTTTTTTTCATCTCGAAACCAAAATAAAAATGGCAAAGCAGGTATGAAATTAAGGAGTGCGGCTCCGACCGTAAATTTTCGTAATTTCCCAACAGGTTGTCGGTGACTTGGCGTTGCGCAAATTTCGTTCGATCTTTTACTTACTGCACGATGCAAGCGCGGGTACGATTTTCTTTTGGTATCGCGTTCGATCAGCTCGGAGGCGGATTGCATCGAAATTGTTTTTTTCGCTTTCATCGCTCAGTGCACCTGTTCTGCCCCCCCCCCCCCCCCCTCAGTGCCAGTTCTGCCATTTCCAGTGTGCGTTAATGGAGAGCGAAAACGTTTTCACAAGATCGACCCTTTACGATATTGTTTTTCGAATATATGGATATAGAAAAAAAATGATCATTTTTCAAGCAGAAACATTCGTTGAGCAATGAAAATAAAAGACAGTTTATTCTAAGGAGAGATATACACCTAGATGGTCGAGGTCGAGGATTTAGAAGCTATGAATATTATATAAGTTGACAAATTTCATGATTTATTCATTCCCAAATTTTCAAACGCGTTTTTCTCAAAACCACGTTTTTCAAATCGGTACCCGAAGTTTCTCGAAAACCAATGAACCGATTGCCTTGAGGTTTTTTGTGATTATTCTATACACCATTATTTAGTACTTCCCATACGATTTTTTTTCGGTTACTTAGATTTTGTTTTATAGGCAAAATAATAACTAATTTTTGGCCCATAAATGAGTATTTATGTTCAAACATTCGCCATTTTGTCATAGATCGATATTTTCAAAATCGGCTATGACACGTACTAGATTATAGTATCTAATTTAATAATCTTTTTGGTTTTTTTTTTCAGATGATTTTTGAAGAAACGCCAGTGGGTACCGTATACGCAGATTTTTTTACGCCGCTCCAAGGATCATACAATATCCTTGTGTATTTTTAATATTTTTAAATAAAGAAAATTAAACATATTTTTAAATGTATATACTTTTAGATAATTAAAACCCCAAACCGAAATTTCAAATAGTTTTCCTTGAAAAAAATTCACACAAATGACCTTTTTCCGGCTCCTAGGTGTATATCTCCCCTTAATGGCGATACGGCAATCCCCTTTATAATTAACGATTTATCGTTGGAGTCATGATGCGAATAAATTGCGATATTTGCCTCAGCTGACTACGAAGACCTTTCGAATGTTTACGTCTCTGGGATCTGTCGTTACGTAATTTTTCATATACGCCGAAAGTATAAAGATGTAAATTTATATTTTGTAAAAAATATTAAATATAAAATATTTCCAACATTTTATAATGTCAACTATTTATAAAAATATTATACATTGAATATTTGTAATATTTCATATTAGATTTGAATAGAAAATTTGTTAATATTGTGAAACAAAATATTCTAATACACTTCTATGATATTGAATATTTATCAAAAAATGTTAATTATTAAATAATAATATACCTATGAAGAATATAAAAATTTCGCAGTTGCAATAAATTTATAAAATCTTTGAGTATCTTAAGCAGGAAAATTTTTGCTTCGCGAACATCCTTTATGCAATCCTTCCAGCAATGATTCTCATCCAGATAGTAACAAAAACGCTGGATCACCGAAAAATATTGTCACGTCGACGAAAAAAGATCATGCCAGCAAAATGCTACACAGTTGACTGTAAATTATGCAGAACGTATAACATCGTCTAGACAAATTTCAAAATTGACGCAAAATAACTTCATAAAAAAAAAAATCTTGAAATAATTCCTCGATTTATTGAAAATTTTGAAACTTTAAAAACTTCCATAGCCGTATTATTTTGACGGTGTTCAGATTTTCGGAGTTTTGGTCTTTCGTGTAAAATTCTTTCGGAGTTTTGATCTTTCGGGGGAGTATTCGTTCGGATTTTTAAGCATTTTGATCATTCAAAATTTGGATTTTCAACCCGGCCACATCTTAAATTTCGGAATTTTGAGGGGTTAGGCCACTCTAGACGCCGAAAAAATAGGTTTTTTGGGGATTTTTTTTTTTCAGAAAAACTACAAAATAGATCGAGATTATAAAAAAGGGTGTTTATCATATATATCAGTGACTGTATACAATAATTTTTGGGTGGGGATCCAAATATCGAAGGACCAAGTATAGATCGACAAATATTTCGAAACGACAGAATTATGAACTCTCAAAATAACGAAGGTTTAATTATTCGAAATGTTATGTTTCGATCGAAGAAAAAATCGAATGACTATAAAGCAAAGCATCATTTATTCGAGAGCTCATTTATCTGAAAATGTATATTCAGATCGTCTGCAATTTGAGACATACCAATATAGATTGGAACAATCTATAACATTCATATCTCCGAAACAGAAAAAAGCGAGTATCTAATATTCGTAATACCGCCTATAGCGAAAAGCAATATATCGAGACGCAAAATATCGATGGTCCGAAATGGCGAATGCCAAAATGGCGAACATGGTATGGATGCCGCCCCGGCCGACCGCTAACGCTATCTACCTCGATCACAAGTTTTCGCCATCCGGGTCGTTCGACATTTTGACTCTTCGCTATTTTGACCACTCGACTTTTTGGCCGTTCGATTTAATGCTTTCTGTTTTTTGAACCGTCGCTATATTTACAATTCGAAGATTCGTCTTCTCGAATTATTGGGTGTTATTTATATAAGCAATTCGATATTATGTCTCTCAATATTTTTTAAATCGGTTTTTGTTTTTCGCTATATTTCAACTCCGAGATATTCGTATTCGGAATTGTTATTTACGACTGTATAAACCCTCCGAACATTGATCTATCAATATTCAAACATTCGACATTTTTTAATTAGATATTTCAGCCCATCCGAATATTGATCCATCGATATTTCGAGTCCCACCCTAATTTTTTTGAAGCGATTAATTTTTAAATGGCGGCTGTGCAGCGTTTATCTCGAACCTGCATTTTTTAAGTTGGCCAAAAACATAACTCAGACAATTTTCAACCGATTCACTTGAAATGTTAAATATATCTTGAAAAATACATTGTCTATGGAAGTACATAGGATTTCTTTTTATATTGCATACTTCATTTGTTATAAACAATTATCTGACGAAACTTTTCACTTTCCAAACATTTGTCTAAAAATCGTCAGATAATTGTTAATAACAAATGAACTATGCAATATAAAAAAAAATCGTACGTACGTCCATAGACAATATATTTTTCAAGATATATTGAACATTTCAAGTGAATCGGTTGAAAATTGTCTGAGTTATTTTTCCGGCCAACTTAAAAAATCCAGTTTTGAGATAAACGCTGCACAGCCGCCATTTTGAATTTAATCGCTTAAAAAAAATTATTGTATACAGCCACTGATATGTATCATAAACACCCTTTTTGTGATCTCGATTTATTGTATAGTTTTTCTGAAAAAAAAATCCCCAAAAAACCTATTTTTTCGGCCTCTAGAGTGGTCTAAGGCCTCAAGCCATCGGAGCATTCAAAGTTCGGAATTTCAACCCGGCCCGAACATTTAGTTGCAGATCCGAGGCTGCAGGTTTTTGTTCAGCGTTCGTCTCACTTCGCCTACGTCTGATTTCGTTATACGCCGGTCCGTAAGGATCTGGTATATGCATTGACGTATAGAAAATACACTCGAGCTTTGCCGCTTCGTTCCTAGCCGAGCCGGACACTCGAATGTTCCGCACCAGCGATTTTGCTCTATCGTTGTACGCGGCGGGTCTCTCTCGCCTGTAATGTGCACTCGTCGATCATTGTGCAACGATAGCACCGAGATTTTGCAACGTTTACTACGTACGGCCTTCTGCGTGTGCTCGCATGCATCCCGCTCCAGGAGTAATGCACGCTCCGTCTACCCCTCGAGACCATTTCTCTTCCATCGTCTCTCCAAGATCGTGGTTTCTCCTTCGATGTATATAAATGCACTAGCGCTAGTATCGCTATTAATATCGCTATTCCAATGGCCCTCAATCCACCTCCCAGTCCTCTTCTCCGTACTGGTGAACTACGCAGGGCAGACAAATGTCCGACCATTGAACCTCACTGACTCCGATCTCTTACTCAATGTCTCAACCTACCGAGGAAAAGTTACAACCGAACTCTGTAAAATCCGCGAGTTCATTTCACTCACTCTTCTCTGAGGCTTGAGGCTTGATTCACCTCATTAATATTTGTCCGGAGACTATTACGTACCCATGATTTTTTTTTGATAGCCAGAATACTTAAGAGCCTGAATTAGAAGGTCCGAAAAATAATTTTTTTTTTTTTTCATTGCTTAAATGCATATATACACTATCCAAGAATATATTTACAAAGTTACAGAAGCAAATCATAAATATTTTCGAAAATACAAGGCCGAAAGCAGAAAAGCGATTGATATTTGATATTGATATTTCCTCCTATTGAAAACTTTGAAGCGCGTTTTCTCCAGTTTTCATTTTCGGGATTTTTCAGAATTGGCGAGCGTGATAGCAAAAAAAAATAAACAACCTATTGAATCAAACCAAAGTTTATTTTCTTCAGTATGAAAATCTCTTCTAAGTGAATTAAAAAAGTCGTTGAAAAAGTCTTTTTAAAAATTTTTTATAGCACGATAAGGGGTGAGGACTTTTATACCAGTGTGAACGCTGAAAATTTGGGTGATTTTCCTGATTTTTTTCGAAGAAAAGTACTCAATTGAATGTTTCGAAAAATTAAGAATATATTTGGCTGTATATGACATATATTGCATAATTTTTTTATAGAAAAATATTGAGATCCAAGCGACTTATGCGCTGTCTTCGAAGGCGCCAAAAAAAGTTCCTCTACTGCTGACATAATTCCGGCCGATTGAGTAGTCGAAACCGAAAAAGGAAAAAAATGTCGTTAAACTGGAAGGTATTTCCTGTACAATGACGCAGGATTTTCGAAAAATATCAAAATCTAACAAAATGGCGTAGTTATGAAAAAAAGCCTGTTTTCTTGCCTATAAAATGGTCGTTTTTTTTTCAAAGCCAAATGGTCAATTTTCATCCAATCAAAAATATCCTACGTCATTGTAGAGTAAATATATTCAAGAGTACTCAGTTCAAATTTTAAGTCAATCGAATAATTGCTCCTCGAGCTACAATGTCAGCAAATTTGAAAAATCTCATTTCGAGTAAAACGCGTTTAAAAATTTAACTATCGATTTTTGCAACATACGATGATTAAAGATACGGCCTTGAAATTTTTACAGGATATTCTCGAAAGTATAAACTGTCGAACAAGACAGAACAAAATCGATTTTTTAAAGTCACACTGGTACAACCCCTTAAAGTGTTTTTTTAAACACATTTTTTTTCAATCCTAAGAAAAGTTATAGTTTCACGATTCAGCTTTTTCTTAATTCACCCAGAAGAAAAAATATGGCAATTGAGCATTTGATTGTTTTTTTTTTGTTTTAGTAAAGCATTATGAGCTGCACCTTTCCCGCCAATAGGGGACTGCAGTGGCAAGACGCACATGGAATAGGCTGATAAATCTGCAGTCATTTATTGTATTTCGCGTCTCTTCCTCGAGATCACATGGTACTATCCCTCCCCCCCCCCCCCACATGCCGATGTCAAAAAACCTTTTCCCCACCCCCCGAAGCCCTCATGGTCCAATGTTCACTTCATTCTTGATCTTTGTGCCGAAGAAGCCACACGTGTTTTTTTCCGATCCTATATTGCGGACAAAGAGGAAAGAAACATAAACGTCACTCATATTCCGATGAGGAAGAAAAAAAGACAGCTGGGCTTCGCGTTTCAAGCGATTGGAGACGCGGATAGAAGAGCAGAACCGACTTATATCACAATACATAAATCACGGTAAGTACGATATTTTTCGGATCGACAAGATGGCGAAATTTTTACTTGTATCCTTGGAAACGGCTAGGCCGTAACAAGAGGACAAGAATCTTGTTATATATATACACACAAAGAGACAACCGCGTCTCGACTAGGCCGACACGCGTGCGGAAGAATTATGAATAATGCCAACTATACAGGTTAGGTCTGTATGGTTTCAAACAAGGTTCAAGGGTACCCTGTCAACGGTCAACTCGGGCAACAAGAGTTGAACCGAATACAAAGATGCTCCCGATTGATTTCCAACTAAAAAACTTTGTTAACTGAGTTTGAGAGAAGCTTCGCTGCGCTACGACGTTCCGAAAAGCACTCTACATGACAAAACATCGTTATTAAACCTGGAACTAGCTTGGCTCCAGGGGTTATGCAGATTGTCCATAATTTGTCGCCATTTCCAGATGCTGCAAAAAAAAACGATCATTTGCTAGGAGGAGAAAAACCGAAAGATGTAAAATGGTGACTTCATCACCGTGCAAAATTGTTGTCGAAAAAAAGGGAATAAAAAGAACGTTAAGGTAGTTCTGTATTTTTGGTCAAATCTTAGGAATTGGTTGAAATCTAATGGTGCAGATATGACCTTCATGGTCTGATGCCTGAAAATTCAATTCGATTCGCCGTTTAGTTCACGAGATAATTGCAATTGAATATGGGTATTTTTGTACGCGATCCCTATACCTAACACGTAAATCGATAGGAGTTTGCTCGCATTTCTCGATATAAGTTCTAAACGGATCTTAGGATTTCAAAATAAAAACACACGTGTACGCAGTACTGATGTGGGATTGATTTTAAAAAAATGACAAACTTCGACCGTTTAGTTTCGGAGATATCGACTTATGAAAAGTGGTAATTTTATTCCACACCGAACTCGGGCCCAACCATCTGTAGTGGAATGGCATCAGTGTACGCTTCAGCCAGCTGATAGGCGCGTGGTCTGGGAACTCGAAGCGTGTTTTTTTCTCCCGAGTTCTAGTAATTCTGAGACGGATGTGAAATAAATTTATTCTGCAAACAAATTTAATTTGTTCAATTTGTGCATGTATTTATGCATGTATTTGTCTTTGTTACAGCGAATACAATTTAAACTCTCAGCAAGATGTTGTAAATCCACGATCCGACGTCCTTCGACAGCGAATTTTTGTTGCTGATCGTTGAGGTTATGGTTATTCTCAACGCGTTTAGCCGCATTTGCTTGAGAGTATGAGACCTATCTATGCACGAGGTGCGAATGTGGGGGACATATAGAGGGTACAAGGTCTGTCAAAAATTTAAAACCAACAGCATCGTACAGGCATTGGGTGTTAGTATACGCTTCGACCGAAACTTTTGGCTCATACGTGTACCTACAGAACTACCTTGAGGACAAACAGAAAGGTATCGTAAAGAAGTTTAAAACAGCGATAGAAGAAAATGGAAAAAACCAGAGGCGTAAGGCCAAAAGAAAATGTAGAGCTAAAGCGAAGAAAAAGCAACTGTCGACTCAAATATCGAATATAAAAACTACTTGCACAGGGTGCCTGGAGGGCCACGAAAAAGCCTGGATGCAGTGCGCCAGCTGCCGTGGATGGGTTTATGAAGAATTTGCAGACATCCCTAAATGTTCGAAAACTGACATATGTGATTAATGCACAATGTTCTGAAGATGTCCGGCGATATGGAGGCTCGAAGTTAAGTCTGTCCGGTACTAAGTGTCACTTGCAGCGATGGCAATTTTTTGTACCAAAGTTTGAATAAAGTTTTCAATTGTGTTTACGCAGAGGTTGCATTTTTGTTAATTTACTCTGGTTTTAAACTTTGTAGACGTAATTATATTTTTTTTTATTAAATTTCTCGAAGCAGTTTCTTTTATTGTCCGAAAAGCTTAGGTGTCAGCCCCTGGGGGACTTCCTCCTACCGATCGGTAGGGGGAACTTTATACTAGGCCCAGAGATCGATCAAGATGACAGAATAAAGAAATATGTTAGAGACATCGCAAAATATCGACCTCCTCTACCCAAATATAACTCAACTTGGGACCCGAAGGTTGTTCTCGACTGTTTTGCACAAAGACCACGAAACGAAGATTTGTGCCTGAAAAAACTTACTCTCAAACCGGCCACTTTACTTGCGCTAATAACCGGTCATAGGCCACAGACATTAGTGCTTATAGATGTACATAATATGGAGAAAACAAAGAAATGGATCGAGATAAAGATTCCAGAGAGAATAAAAACGTCAGGACCGAAAAGAAAACAACCTACGTTGATCATCCCATTTTATCCGGAAAACAATAAATTATGCGTGGCGTCCACACATGCAATATACGTCAAACGCACACGAGAGCTACGAAAAAACGGGTCAACACTGTTCATCTCGTTTAAAAAATCACATAACCTTAAGCCCTTGGATAACATCTACACTAACCGATGCGGACGTGGATACACGATGTTTTTCGACGTACAGTAGACACGCTTCGACATCTGCAGTAAAGAGAAAAGGAGTCAACATCGAGACTATTCAACGGACTGCAGGATGTACCGAATCTTCACAAATGTTTGCCGAATATTATAATCTGAAAGTAGCGGAAGAATAAGATGTATTCGCAAGATCTATTCTAGAACTACAAGGTGAATGAAAAGGTACAACACACTTTAAAAAAACAATCATCTGCCGTATTTTGCTATGAACATCTACCATGTGATCTCGAGGAAGAGGCGTGAAATACAATTGAACGATTAAGCGAATTTACCTGTAAGTAAAGTTCTATCGTAATTGTATGCAGCGCCTCGTCCGAAGAGATCACTTCTCATCCAAATACCCTCAATAAAGAAATCTTAGCCCCAAAAGGAATGAAGTGCACATCAGACCATGAGGGCCTCGGGGGGCGGGGAAAAGGTTTTTTGTTTTACTACAAACTTGTAGCGACATCGGCATGGGGAGGGTATACTACCATGTGATCTCTTGGGAAGAGGCGCTGCATACAATTAGAACATTTTTTATGAAAAAAATTACCAAAACTGTACCGCACCGTATTTTATTTTCTTTTGCATCGTGCATCCATTTTACAATGTAATTTATTAATTCGACTCTCTTTTTGAGAGTAGAAGAAATATTTCTCACTCTGAAGTGCACGACAGACCTATGCGGCAAATCTATATGGACAAAACAATTATTAGATTCCATTTTTTGTATATCATACCAAAATTAATATCATCAAAGACGATTTTTTTTTCATCGCCCATCTGTTGATGTAGTTAATTCATTCAGCTCTAATTTTGGCAACAAAACGATTATTTCTAACGATCTAACGATGAATTGTATGGAATCTATCAATAAACAATCATTAAATTCCATTTTTTCAATTTACCACACTTTTAAATACCATTTTTTATTTACCTTATTGTTAAATACCATCTTTTTGATCGCGCATCTTTTTCACGATATTTTTTTAGTAATTCGCCTCTACTTTTTGCGAGTAGACTAAATATTTCGCACTTTGACGTAAACGGCAGTTGGTGAGAGTACTTCACTCGTTATTTTCGGTCCGTTGTCTCAGACGGGCTTAGTTCCATTGCGAGAATATTCATATTGGTCTATTGAGATGTTGGAGATCGTGTTATTTGTTGAGAGACGTGACGTCGCAGGCTGTGGGGGCACGTTGCACAAGTGCAATCGGAAAGAAAGTCTTGTTGAAAGTGTTACGCGACGACATACGCGTACGTAGCCTTAGTAAATATGTATATGTGTATATCTAACGGACTTCAACTGTACTAAAAGAGATATTGCTTCTTCGTGACATTAAATTTATCTATGCTATAAATTCTTCGAGGGTTATTCAGTTTGTATAAAAAACGGAGATAAGTTTGATCTACATTCATATATCCATATACAGGGTGACAATTTAGGGTGGCCGTGTTTTTTTTTAAGGATCTGACGCAGAGATTTTGCAATTCAGAAAAAATATGATATTTACAGATTTTTTAAGACCGTAAAACAAATATAGCGTATTTTTGCGATAAGTAGTATTTGCCAGAAAAATTGAGCATTCTGGAAAAGTGTGTCTGTGTGTTTGGGTTGGTTTGGGTTATGTGTGCTGTGTGTGTGTGTTTGGGAATTCGGGAAGGCTTTTTCTATGAATCCCCAACCCCCACCCCCAACATAGGCGTTGAAATGTTGGAAAATGCCCTATCTCATCACGTGTTTCCGGGAACTTCAAAACTCCATACTTTATGGAATTAATAGAAAATGTCAACCCCCCCCCCCCCCCCCAACGTAATATCACTTACTATAATGGAATCAACAACTTCACGGCGAAAAAAAATGTTGCCATCGAAATTAGGGTGGTGCGCCGATTATACATAATTACCGAAATTTGCTATAAATCTTTCTAACCTTAGTATCTAAAAAATGATCCTAAAGACGTTTGAAAATGATTTAAAAAAGTATGTTTTATTGCAAAATGTAGGTAATTTTTTTCGGAAAATTCAATCTCTTTGTATCAAAGCGGACCATTTCATCGATTTTCGACACTTCTCACTTTTTCTTGGTTTCTATTTGGCGTATGAGTGTTAATGAAGGAAAAATCTCTGTTGGTTTTTTATCAGAATAATTCCGCCGACGCTATGTGTCACGCCATCTGACAACATCCACCGCAACCCGTTTAGAAGAACGTGCCATACCTCCACCATTTTTAGAGATTAATTTTTTTTAAATGCCATGTAACAGCTAAAAGTAGCAATAAAGAATAACCCTAAGTCTCAAAAGTGGTGAAGAAAACTTTTCTAAAAAAAGTCATGAAAATCAGCAATTTTTTCCTCGCCTAAAGGTATCTTCCCCGTTAATATGCATTTTTCTTATTTTTTTCTCGATGACGGGATACACAAAAACTTTTTCAGGAGTGTTCGCATTTGTATGTGTGCGTGTGAGTGTATGCATGTATGTATGACATCAATTTAAATACAATCCTCCATCGTCCTACAAATCTGTCCATGTTGATGCAACCCACTCTCGGTGCACCAATCGAATTGAGGGGCTATACCAGTGTGACACTTAAAAAAAATCGATTTTTTTGCCTTTTTCGACAGTTTCTTTCTATACTTTCAAGAATATCCTGTAAAAATTTCAAGGCCGTATCTCTATCATTTTATCTTGCAAAAATCGATAGTTAAATCTTTAAACGCGTTTTTCTCGCGATGTGATTTTTCAATTTTGCTGACATTGTAACTCAAAGAGCAATTATCCGATTGACTTGAAATTTGAACTGAGAACTCTTGAATATATTTACTCTACAATGACGTAGGATATTGATTGGATGAAAATTGATGATTTGGCATTGAAAAAAACGACCATTTTATAGGCAAGAAAAGATACTTTTTTTTCATAACTACGCCATTTTGTTATATTTTCATATTTTTCGAAAATCCTACGTCATTGTACAGGAAATACCTTCCAGTTTAACGACATTTTTTCCTTTTTCGGTTTCAGCTACTCAATCGGCCGGAATCGTGTCAGCAGTGGAGGAACTATTTTTTTTGCGCCTCCGCAGACAGCGCATAAATCGCTTGGATCTCAATATTTTTGTATGAAAAAATTATGTAATATAGGTCAAATATAGCCAAATATATTCTTAATTTTCCGAAACATTTAATTGAGAGCTTTTCTTGCAAAAAATCACCCAAATTTTCAGCGTTCACTCTGAACTCCTTAATTTTAAGGAGTTCACTTTGAACTCCTTAAGCGGCTGTTCCCCTTAAATTTTTAAGGGGAATAGCCCCTTAAAAATTAATATATATCTAGTACTGTTTTTATAAATCGTTTCTCAGTGTCCGATTTATTTCGTTACCTTGATGAAAATAAGAAGAAAATATTCCAAAAGCAGTTTTTTCTTGGACATCGAGGAACTAAGCAAGAAAATTGTCACGCCACGGTTTAGTAGGGTGAGAAGAACGGGCTTCCCCAGAAGTACGAATGAGCGGAGGGAGAAGACGAGATAGTTGGAAACGGTTTGAAAACTTGTTCGGAAGTTTGTTCGTCTCTCCTCGACAGTAGAAGGGATTGTAAAAATCTGATGTTGCCGGTTTTCCTCCATGCTATCAATGTCGCACACAGTTACGCGCCTTCGTACGTTCGCGTCTGTGTGCGGATGAAGCAAAACTCGATTAGGGGTGGATATCGGATGTGCCAGACTTTTCCGGTTTCCCGCACGCACATTTGCAGAGAATCCTGTGTACGTGTGTGACTGGAGGAAAGGGAAGGATAGTGGCGCAAACGAGTTTCACAAGCCACACTGAGGCGTTAGTTGTACCAAAGGAGAGCTCTGCAGGAAGTGGATCGTGGTCTTGGTAGTTGAGCCCGTCTTTCCCGGCTGATTGCATCGCCGGAAATCACCGTCAGGGCTTCTCGGACATTTTTATAGACGAACGACGTAACTACTCGAAGCGATTGAGATATCGAAGATTCTCCCCTTTTATGCCGGCAACCTCGATCACAGGATTCGTGATAAAATGTACAACAATATTAATAAATATCGCCGATTAATATGGAATTTCGCGTACCCATGTATTTTGACTCGTCGATCACAAATGTGATGGTAAAAAATACCGACAAATTCGATTTTCAAGGTGAAAACTCACAAAAACTGATTTCTAAAAAGTTTTTCTATTTTATTTGAATAAATGTTGATCTTAAAGAAAACTCTTTCCTACAAAAGATGTAGCCTATGAAAATATTGATATTTTATGTTCTATACAAGTTTTGTCTAAAACCACTCTGTTTCGAGAAAAATTGGATAATGCTCCAACAAGTACATTTTGCTAAACTTCATTAGTTTCGATATTATCTACTTACGCACTTTACCGCGGGAAGGTTGGAGTTTAGTCTTTAAGTGCAGTTTAGTCTTTAAACCTAAACGAACCAAAAAAACAGAAAATAAAATAAAAAACAAAAAAGCAAAAAATAAACATGCACTTTAAAAATTAAACTCCAACCTTCCCGCGATAAAGAGCGTAAGTAGATAATGTCGAAACTAATGGAGTTTAGCAAAATGTTCTTATTGAAGCATTATCCCATTTTCTCGAAACAGAATGGTTTTAGACAAAAACTGTATAGAACATGAAAGATCAATATTTTTAAAGGCTACAACTTTTATAGGAAGTATTTTTTCCTAAGATCAACATTTATTAAAATAAAATAGAAAAACGTTTTCAAAAATCAGTTTTTGTGAGTTTTGACCTTGAAAATTAAATTTGCGGTCATTGTCACTACCATATTCGTGATCAGCGAGTCAAAGTACACGGGTACCCAAAATTCCAAATGAATTGGCGGTATAAGCTTTTCGAAACGACACCCAAATATAAATACAATATAATGATAAGTATATCCAGAGACTTGAAAAAATATCGTCTACATGAATCAAGAAAGGTAGACGCAATTTATTGTGACGTGACCTTTCGAACATTGAATTTCGAGAAGGAATGAATTAATTCTTGCGTCAATGAGTATCCAAAATTCACTTAAACTCACCCAAGGATGTAGAATTTCGGATCGTGCAAAGCTAAGTAATCACTCGAGGGCACAGGCTTGACGGTGACGATATGAATCTTTGGTCCACTGGATCGCCGATGGGTCGAATTGCCTTCTCGTTCGACTCTATCGGCACTCGCCCTGAGCATAGACGTGAGCGAAATACGGTCGCACGTATTTGGCAAGCAGAGACCCAGAAACACTTGTCTCGTCTGGAAGAAAAAGAAAGGAACGAAACTAGAAGGAAAAATAATGGTACTTATCACATTCATTATCGTTATTAAGGCAGTATTCTAGTCTAGGAAATTGAAAAAATCAATTTTATTCGCGTTTTCTTCAAGTATATACTCTTAAGAATAGGTGCTCAGAAGGAAATTTCCAATATTTACGCCAACAAACGAGGCCAGAAGAGGATCGTCTGGTATGCACCTTCACTATGTATCCCTCTATCGTTCCTACCTCGGGAATTGCGAAGTTATCATTATATTACTACTATTTTTAAAAACATAGTAATTTAATATTATTTAATATTATTACTATTTAATATTTAGCATTATTTAATATTATTACTATTTAATATTTAATATTATTAAATATCATTACTATTTTTTGAAAAATTAACTTGTTTTCAGACATTCGCCATAAAATTGTTTTTTCTCTTTGGTACCTGCCATCATGACATTCTTATTCATAAAGAAAATTGGTTTTATTTCTGTTACAAGTGAATGGTAGTCTTGGAATCATAGCAACGGCCTAAGTCCTTTTTTCACGACCATATTTAAAGGTTCATTACTTTTTCAATTTTAATTTGTTTTCCACAAAATTTTTTTGTAAGTTCTTGAAACATCAATAACCAGATTGTAAAAAATTGATGGTGAAAATATATTGGTATATCTATTTTTTTATCGAGCCTAAAAAGCTCCCGAAATTTAGGCCCCTAGACTAGAATACCCGGTTAAGACGGAAAAAAATTAATCATCGTGTAAAAATGATGTGAAAGAAGGTGATGCAATTATTTACGACATGCCCAGATGCTTTTTCCTCGTCCGAGACGCGGAAAGCACACAACAATTACGCCGCAATGTTTATGGTTTTACGCAAGAACGACATTTTTATTCCTCGACAAATTTATTACGAAATCATTGTTTCCAAATCCAATAACGAGCCGAGTTACGTGCAAATACTTTTTCTCGAAACCTTTCCATTTTTTTCGATCATAATATCTTCGGGCCGAGCGTTTCTTCGCCAACGTCTCATTATTGCTGACCAAATGCACTTTCGCGCTCGGTCAGATAATTACCACACGCGATAAAACACGTAATGCGGGTGCTCTCTCGTCGTTATCCGCACGGAGCACTGCAAATTGCGTCTCCCCGCGAGTCCTCTTTTTTCCATTCAGTAAGGATAATAGGAATATTCTCGCATTGACACAGCCTCTTGCAGTCCAATTTCTAGACTCGCGCAATTTTTTACTCGAGTGTTTTGATTTTCGATAATTTTTTTTCGCTCTCCTCATCATGAGAAAATTATGCGTCGTAGGAAATTATTCAATTGATTTAATTTCGATATATTTCATTGACACATGCGGCACACTGATGATTGTAGTGGTACGAATTTGAGTAGGGGTTTTTATATTCGCGACGGGATTTTTGGATTTTGGAATCGGGGAATTTTGCCAAATTGACACGAAATGCAGCATGGTGTAGAATGTGACGCTTACATTTTTGGAATATAAATGCATATTCTACATATGGCAAAGAGAGAGAGAGAGCGAGAAAGAGAGAAAGAGGGAGGGAGAGAGAGAGAGAAAGAGAGAGAGAGAGAGAGAGAGAGAGAGAGAGAAAACTGGTTATAAAGTCGAATGTGCAGGTGAAAATGGATTTTTGATATACGCTCCACGATCGTAATTTTCAGAAAGAGGGTTCTTCCCTCCGTCTGTGGTGTAATAAAAAACCATCGAGAGTTTCATTTTCATTGAACAAGAAAGATATCCGGGATGCCTTTAAATAAATACCAGCAACCTCCAGCCCAGGGTGAAAGGAAAAAAAATGGTTGCCCACCGAATTGCTACTTTGCTAAATTGAACGCGTGTTTCAATATTTTTTATAGCCCATTCAGAGCGGCAGAACGCCGCTCGTGCATGAGAATTCGATTGACTTGATGCGAACAAAGTTTAGGGGAAGAAAATGAATAATGACTTTGCTTGAATAAGTTTGGGGTTTGTTTGTCGAAAGTCAAGCAACGACCTGAGGGTTACGCGAGTTGATCGAATGGAATGTAAATTACAGATTAAATTAATTTTGTTATTATTGAACGGAATTTTATTGGAAGCTGCGCTTTCTATTGAAAATCACTTGTCTTGTTTTGAAGTTAACGCCGCTTCTGTTTTTCTTTCTCTAATCTATATATATATATATGTTTTGCCAGCTACCTTCGTTACTCACCAAAAGCTCTATGTCACTCGGCAAAGTGAGAAACATTCTGGCGACGTGAAATTGAACCGAGTAAGGTGGAACGTCGTCACCGTTAATGCCAACGACACCGATGCCCCCTATACCTCCGACACCTGTCTTTTCTGTTCCGTTCAACTCCAGGCAGAGCGTGCTCGAACCCAGCCAAAAACCATTTCCGAAATGAAATTGCGAACTGTAGCGGCCGCTCGCGTCCGACACTGCAAATATAAATTAATGAGAAACGTGCCGTAAAAACACTTTTAACATGCAAAGAAAGTACACTTGGCAATGAATAAGCACCGACGAGTAATGACCAAGAAATAATTATTTTAACGTTCCATCGAATACGAGGATATTGTAATGTACATTTGATTATAATTTATTATTATAAATAAACATGAAAACATCGTAAATGTAACATTTCCCTACCAGGGTCAAGTAGATTTCCACGAGATTATAGTGCAATAAACGGCGTAAAAATGACCCAGGGAGAGTGAGAGAGAGAGAGAGAAGGGGGGAGAAGAGAGAGATGGACTAGACATCTAAACGTGTGTCAGGCTCTGTTAAATTGCACTTAGGATTTCTCGTGTTGCGAGGGTTCATTGCCAGTTACGTAAAGTGTTCCGAGAGTAAGAACTCTGGTAGAAAGTGCAACGATACGCGTCATGCATCGGTCGTGGTGCACCGGTGCACCGCATATAAACACATGTCGTTTACTTGCACATTCTCCCGGTATGGCGGTTCGAGTTGCATATGGTCGTTTTCGTTGCCAAACGACTTAGCGTCGAAACCGCATTTTCTCTTGTGACGAAAACTTGGAAACTTAAGTACTTCTATTAATATGTGTGTGTGTGTGTGTGTGTGTGTGTGTGTGTGTGTGTCTGCCCATGTGTTAATATCACTTGAGAAGACCTTTGATGTACGTCCTACTTTCTTAAAGTACGCCGGATTCTCTAGGAGGCCGCGGTAAGCTCCAGGAGACTTTCCCCTTTTTCTCCGCCTGAAGAAGGACGTCCCCAAGAATTCCGACTCACCTTCTGGGTGTAGTATTCGTAGGTCATGGTTGAGAGGGTTGCTACAAAAGACACCCCACTTTTGGTTTTCTTGAGTGCTGGCGTCGAAACAGCATCTGCGGCCGTAAATCGTACGAAGTTGCAAGATGGACGTTCGTACTTCAAAGCGGAGAAATTTGTTGGGGAGTCTCAAGATCCTACCGTATCCCTATAGGGATTTGATAGAGACGCCGGACGTAGCGAGTCCACATTGGAATTCAAGGATCTCGCGCCATTTCCCGATAGACGTCGTTTGCGAATTTTTTGCTTGAAATTTTCCACCGGAATTCATTGGTTGCCCAGAAGATATTCTTTCGTGATCCTTTGTACAAACTTGTTGGGGGTCCCAAGATGTAACCACGTCTTTATAGAGATTCGATAGGGACACCGCACAGAAGGAGCCTCATTAGGATCCAATTGGATTCTGCACTGTTTCCCGCTGAACGTGGTTTGAGAATTCCGACCACGTTCGAATAAAAAATATGTGTATAAATAAATATAAATAAATGAAAAATTATCTTCGTAGTGGATTTTCAGTTTTGTGATTCAAATCGATT
This sequence comes from Ophion obscuratus, assembly GCA_964007375.1. Lineage (NCBI taxonomy): Eukaryota > Metazoa > Arthropoda > Insecta > Hymenoptera > Ichneumonidae > Ophion > Ophion obscuratus. The sequence goes on from OZ023320.1 coordinate 14,696,258, forward strand.
TTTAAGATAAGATTTACCTTTCTAACAAGGAGACGGCACGACCGTGGGGTCGGGGATTTGGCCGATTTTTTTTGTGGTGAAAGAGGACACCTAGCACCTCACGTGGTTAAAGTAGCAGGTCGTACTACTCGGAAAATTCCGAGAAAAAACGATTCAAAGTTTCTTAGGCGCCTTTTGAGTCCAAAATGTCATGCATTTGTCGAGCCGCCGTCTAGTCTAGACGGTTAGGTCTCGGTCTTTTGCGCCGGAGGTCTCGAGTTCGATTCCTCCTTCGGATCTTATTTTTTTTGTTATCCCAACAATTATTCAACACGTTTCTCATCCCTACATTATATAAAAAAAATTATTTTCTTTTTTTTTCAATAAAACAATTCATATCGGTGGGTTTTGTTTTATTTTTCATTGTAAAGTATATGAGGAGGAACATCGGGTTTTTAATGAGAATAACAAAGTCGATTAGGAAAAATTAAATTTTTGTTCATATAATAATTATATATTATACAAAAACCGCAGTGGTAATTATCGTAGAAACAAGCAATGCAATAATTTTTGCGACATGTTGCGTAACATATAAAAGCGGATTTTTTACAATCGCAGGGAGTTTGCAATACATCCGTACTAAAACATGTCCCATTAACATTCATGAAAATGTTTCTAGTAACTGACAATTTTGAGGCAAACCAGGCGTATTGAATGGTGTCTCGGAATATTGGTGACGATAAGTGATGGTGAATTATTAATTGGATTTATATACAATCTTCCCGGGAATTAATTTCACGATTCTGCATTTATAAAAATCCGATTGTGGTTAAAGTAATATTACTTTAACCACGTAAGGTGCTAGGGGTCCTCTTTCACGATAAAAAAATTCTGCCAAATCCCCGATCCCACGGTCGTGCCGTCTCCTTGTAAGATCCACTCATTTCGCATATATTATATTTTGTTCAGAAAATTCAACGTGTAGAATGCAATGGGATGCATCACGAATCATATCGGATTCTGTTCGATAATGTGGGAATCCTTCAGGATTCAAAGTAGGTACGACAAGTAGGTCGTATTCACACCTTTTTGTATATCTATACAGTGAATTTCCAGTTATGCGATTGAAATCAATTTTTAAGATATACTTTTTCAATCAATTTATACTTTTTTAAGATCCACTCCTTTTAGGTCGTATTTATACCTTTTTTTATATCTATACAGTGAATTTTCAGTTATGGGATACAAATCGATTTTTAAAATAAACTTTATCAATCAATTTATACTTTTCGCAGATAACATTTATACTTTTTCAAGAACCACTCATTTTGCATATAGTATATTTTGTTCAGAAAATTCAACGTGCAGAATGCAATGGGATTTATCAAGAATCATATCAGATTCAGTTCGATAATGTGGGAATCCTTCAGGATTCGAATTGCATCCGTACTTTGGATTCCAATGCGGAATTCCGATTAGGATCCAATGTACGAGCGTAACTTTTAAGTATAGAAATCCAATGGGTCATCACATTGGAAGTAGGGACAGGTATGGGAATCCAATTGGATCCCAATGGCAATTCCTGCACGAGTTAGGGTCCGGATAGGGAGGGGGGTTAATATACGCGCTAAGTGTTTTTAATGAGTACCTACCCGACAGAAACCCCTTAATATATGTCCGAAAGCATTTTATTTATCTTTCCGTACTCCACTGGGGCACTTTGTATACACAAGTTCGTGGCTGCATGCGAGAATAAAAATGTTGCGAGGATTATTTTAAAATGAGAAAATACGTGTAAAGCTAGACAGGGGATGTAACTTATTCGACTAGCGGTCGGATAATCATGACTTCGTTCACTGTAATATCATAACGCCATTCGCCCCGAGCTGCTCGCCTTAATTTCCCCGTTTTTACCGTCTCGTGGCTCCGAGGATAGAGAGATATAGTAAACACAGAGGTAATTTATGCCCGGCCGTGTGCCGCATTTCTAGCGCCCGATAAAGTGCGCCGGGAAAGTGCTCTGCACTAAATGAACAACAATGAAGAGAGAAAAAATAAAGGGCTGTGCGATTTCTCGCATGGCTCGTAATATCGACGAAAGCTCGTAGATTCGTGTGCATCGAGCATAGTCGCCAATTTATGCAGAATTATTTTTGCAGAAAATACCCTTACCTGCGCAATAGCTATACCAATGCCTCGTTATGCGCAGTTGTAACATTCGAAAACAGCTCGGTTTTGGGATTTTTCAGTAGAAAATCGTAATGATAAAATTATGCAAAAATTAGGTATTTGAAAAAGTATCATCTGAAGAACACCCTGTAATGTTTTTGGGTGAAAATATTTATTTATAGTCGATTTACTGCCAATTGGAAGCGCACGTCTCGGAAACGTTTTTCGCGGTGAGCAATGCTCTTCTGAACCCGTTATTATATTGGGTTTTTAAATTTAATTCCTGATGTTTTATATTAGATGGCTTAACTAGTAGTATTTTCATAAATGTATCACTTAAACTATCCTGTGTTGAAGTATTCGACATGGCCTACAATATCCAGTATTCGAGAGTGAATTCACTTGAACACATTACTTTTTTTTATCGTATCGAAAATGTCAGGATTTGAACCAACGTAACAGCATGTGCGGGAAGCTTTGCTTTTTGCTCTGATTTAAGAAAAAGTGCTGCTGAAAGTCGTCCCTTGCTTCACGAAGCTTATGGTGAACATGCTCTATCTGAGACAATGTGCAGAGATTGCTTTAGACGATTCAAAAGTGGCGATTTCGACCTTAAAGAGAAAGAACGTCCAGGACAGCCGATAAAAATTGAAGATGAAGAATTGGAGGACTTACTCGATGACCCGTGTAGAAATTTGAGTCGGGAAAAAGTACTGCCCCTGATCTGCCTTCCCTAGATCAGGGGTTCTTAACATTTTGAGCTCTGTGGACTATTTCGCATTTCCTGTGGACCCCTGTCAAAACAACGTTTTGAAAAAATGTATTATTTCAATTGAAATTTCAAATCAAAGTGCCATTTCGTCAGAAATTGTAAACTGACGCAGAAAGTTTACCGGAAAACCGAAATTGTCGGAATAATCGTCTACGGAAAATTCGTCGAATTACAACTCGTTGAATTAGGATAGGAATGTCTGATTTCAGCCACACCCGGAGTCAAAGAACGGGGACGTAGCGGATATCTGACACCATGTTTAATTTTTTCCATTTTTTAGGGGTTTTTGTATTGTTCAATTTTTTTTGTTTTTTTTTTTGGGTTTCTATATTTTTTAATTTTATTTTGCGTTTTTTGTATTTTTCAATTTTTTATTGGGTTGCTTGGGTGCAATTGTTGGTTACTTATCATGTAGGAAAAGAATACCCAACATCGTTAAAGGTCCCAATACCCTGGCAAACATTGTAATAATGCCGTGGACCCCCTGTGGACCCCCTGGGGCCCCATGGACCCCACGTTAAGAATCCCTGCCCTAGATAATATGAGGCTCTGGTTGGGCCTTCCACTCTGGAATAGGTTCGCAATGTAACGTGTCTGATGCTAGGTCCCGATCCACCGTTCCCTTTCTGGGGAACTGATCAAGAACAGGCCGGAAAACAAGCAGTAAATGACCAGGAAAGTTGTAGGGAATAGATCGCGAGATCGCCAGGAACAAACGAGGAAATAAAAAATAATGTTTCGGCGTTTTTGGAATCCTTGAGGAGGTAAAATCGGGAGTGTATTCAATTTAGTATTTCGACAACATATTGTCTGTTGTTTATCTACTTGCTAAGGTAGTATATGAGTGTATACATACGCTTGCTCGCATTTTCTGACAGGCAAAGAGACAGAAAAACGTACACAGAAAAACGTACACAGATCCGCGCGAAAAAGGCCTAGAGTGCAAAGGGTCATTTCACAAGTATCGCAAAATCATAAGCGTAAGTGAACGCTGTAAGCATAGCACTTCTGTACATGGTACAACTCACAGGACGAACTTTTATCCTCGTACGATGGTACCTTGCTTACGCGAAGCGCTTCGCTTGTAGCCACCTGGCGGATTGTTGGCGAAATACATTCAGGTAATGTCTTCCCGGCCAGAACATTGACATTTCCCAACATGGCGATAAGGCGTTCAAAAACCACGAATGACCTGCTTTACTTTTTTGCCTCATAAAATAATTTGGCTATTCTTTATGTTCAAATCATTAATTATCGTAATCCCGGTATTTATGATAAGCATTGTTATCCTCGCCTATTATCATTGATGATATGAATGCTTTTAATGATGAATAGAATTACAACAGATGTATTAGTTTCATCTCAATCAATTATCAATATCTTCGATGGGGTGAAAAGCAAAGTAGCATTTCTTTAGTTCTTAAAGACAGGCTCCACTTTTGAGAACATGTCAATGTTCTGGCCGGGTAGACATTACGTGAAGATGTACTTGCTCGCAATGTATCCCGGCTAGAAGATTGTAATTTCCAAACATAGAGGGTAAGCTGTAAAAAAACAATTTTGCGATCTTCCCGGCTTGTTCCATGCGAGGGCCCGGTCAGGTGAATCAGACAAGGCAAGCCTGGTCAGGGCCGGACACAAAGTATGGAATGCCCGGTAACATTTCTGCACGGGGAAAATCGATGTCAGGCTCTTAAAGAATGGTCTGATATGTTAATCGTTACGGAAATGGCTGTTAGCAAACCTTTACATAATCTCCGACTGATTAAAAAAGCGGAACATTGGTTACCACACAAAAAACAGCGGGAATTAAGTTTAAAGATCAATAAAATAAAAAATCACACAAATTTCGTTAGTATATTAGTTTATTCTATGATTAATCAGAGGAATTTCCGAAATATCGATATAAAAAAAATTCGTGTGTTCAAACTGAGTCTTAATTTTCGAAAAAATGGGTATTTTTCGTTCATCAAATCGAAAGTATGCACCGTAAAAAAATCTTGGAATCAAATACTATATTTTTACATTTAGAAAAATCGCGTGACATTTCAAAAAGATCGATGAAGTAGTTTTTGCGATATTTGGCTCATCGCTTTTAAAGACGTACTTTCGAGAAAAAAAAAGCGTTTATTGTTAACGACGTTCCGCAGGGCATCAACATAACAGTCTAAATCTGTGAATTTTTATCCTATCACCTTGACATTTTCAGGAAACATTTATAAGATGATATACAGTCATAATATAGTGGTTTTTAGAACATTGATTTCTCGACTTTCACCAATAACCCCCCAAACGAATTTTTCTTCATATCAAACATATTAAAATAAAATAAAATCACACATTCTTCATAATGTCAATTTAGATCCAAGCTCCACGGTGAAAAAAAAATAACGCCTCTTTCGTTTAACAACAAATCACCATTCAAATAAGTCCTGAAAATAATTCGTTTGTAAAAATCACACAAATTTCGTTAGTACATTAGTGTATTCTATGATTAACCATAGGAATTTCCGAAATATCAAATTTAAAAAAAAATCGTGTGTGCAAACTGAGTGTTCATTTTCAAAAAATGGGTATTTTTCGTTCATCGAATCGAAAGAATACACTGTAAAAATAATATTTGAATCAAATACTATATTTTTACATTTAGAAAAATCCCGTGAAATTTCAGAAAGATCGATGAAGTAGTTTTTGAGATATTTGGCTCACCGCCTTTAAAAACGTACTTCCCAGAAAAAAAAGGGTTTAAAGTTGACGTTCCGCCGGGCGTCAACATAACAGCCTATATCTGTGAATTTTTATCCTATCACCTTGACATTTTCAGGAAACATTTATAAGATGATATACACTCAAAATATAGTGGTTTTGAAAACATTGATTTTTCGACTTTTACAAATAACCCCCCAAACGAATTTTTCTTCATATCAAACCCATTAAAATAAAATCAAATGACACATTGTTCATAATGGCAATTTAGATCCAAGCTCCACAGTGAAAAAAAAAATAAGGTCACTTTTGTTTAGCAAAAAGCGCCATTCAAATAACTTCTAAAAATAATTCGTTTGGACGGCAGGGATTTTATTCTCCGTGATAAATTTACGACGTTGTGTCGGTTTATCGGTTCTTTCGAAAGGTATCTTTGTACCATAAAATCCAGTTGCAAACTCCATGCGAGAACAATTTTGACACGAGTCTTGAGCGAGAGATACACGTTGCTGGATTATTTCCTTCTCTTCCTCTCTCTCTCACTCTTTGCCTATTTGCCGCGACATAACGTTGCCCAATTATAACAAGAAGTTGCAACTTGTGGCTCAATAGTGTCGGTTAAAGCCTCCAACTATCAGTGGGTTGCTCGACACAACTCGGGTATTGCATTATAGTACCTATGTCTTAAGAGATAATGTACGAGAGGGAAGTTAAGAGGCAGAGCGAGGGCGAGATAGCGAGCGCGAGTCTGACTCAATTATTTATCGATCGGCAATTTTACAATTATCATTGCTGCATCAATGCCATAGGCTATAACTTACTGGCAATAAAAATAATAATCGGGCAATGATAAACAACCGTTCATTACGGTTATGTCAGACGATACTCACATTTTATTGCTTTTAACTCAATATTATAAAATCCGGGAAAGAAAAAATTAGTCGTTTTTATTATAACGACCAATGTTCAGGAATAACGAGTTTCTTGACACGCTCTCGAAGTAAATTCAAGTCGATCTGTATATTTATTACTGGGAGGCTTTTAGTGATGACATGCACATAGACAATAACTGACATAGACATGTACATAGACAATAACTGAGCCGATGCAAATGTTCTTCAACAATTGCGCTCTGGTTATCGTCTGACTTTTACTCACCGATAAACTCACGTGCTACTGTTGAGACGGTGTAAAAATCCATGCGCAACTCAATGTAGGCTTACCGGTGCAAAAAAGATAGTTAATCTTAAGGGGTTATATGCAGTTAAAATTTTCGAAAAATCGATTTTTTAAAAATTATTTTAGTTTCGTTATGTACACATATTTAAGTACACACACAGAACATTTCTTGTCAATCCGGCGAATATTCTCGGAGTTACACGCACATTTGTGATGACGTGTCAGGGCGTTCGAAAGTGCTTTTGAAACTTTAAACGCGTTTTTCTCAAAACTGTGTTTTTGAGGTCGGTGAGCAAGATTTTTCGGAAACAGCTGAACCGATCAGTCTCAAATTTTAACACAATCTTTTCGAGTATATTTTTTAGTAATTAATCGAAGGTTTTTTCTCACCGATAAATATTTTCCATTTTATCAACAAATTAAGGCCTAAATTTTTGTCAAAAATATTTTTTTTTAGAAGCCGTAATTTTGTCAAAAATTATTATTTTGCTTATTCCTTCGATCAATTACAATATAATCCATTATATTAACAAATATTTTTGGTTTTTTCTTTTTAGATGATTCAGTCGAGAGATATCGTGCTCATCGCAAGACGCCTTTTTTTAGAGGTGCTCCCGGAGATCAGCTATAGCAGCTTTCAAAATAATTATTTTTACAAATAAAAAATGTTAGAATACAGCTGAACGTTACTATAATACGTGTACAAATTTTTGCGTTAATAGATTTAAAGGTCTTCTCGAGAAAAATTAGTGAAAAATCGTTCTTTTTGGGGCTCCTGACTGTATATAACCCCTTAATGCGCGAGAAACCGGAGGTATTGCCGTTTCACGTACTCGCGATAAAACTGCCGAGAATTAATGCAAGAACGGTGTGCAAAAATTTGTACTCCGAACCTGTAACTTCCGGCGGTTCCTCAGCCACCAGGAACTTTATAATTACGAGAATAGTTTCGTCATGTCAGTCCGTCCGTTAGCCACGATAGAGTGCTCTCTCTCTCTCTCTCTCTCTCTCTCTGTCTCTCTCTCTCTCTCTCACTCTCTCTCTTTCTATTCGTGCAATCCTTTCGTTTAGGAATCAAAAATAATTCACGAACACAGGATTTAATGATTTGGTCATGCAAAATTGTTGCGTTTACTGTAAAGTCATATTTTTAGAGGAAACCAAAGAGTAAACGTTTTTTATTTGCCAATATTCAAATGGTCATACTTTCGACACTGTTGGAAAAAAAGTCATATGTTATACATTGACAGCTATTGGTGCTTGTGAAATTGTTTATTGAAAAAAGATTACAAACCTAAGGATTCAATGAGTAACTTTATGTGAAATCATTGCGGTTACTGTAAAGTCATATTTACAGGAAAAAAACGAGTAAAAAGGTTTTTTTTTAATTTGCCAACGTTGTGATGGTCATACTTTCGACACTGTTAGAAAAAAAAATAAGTGTTAAACATAATTATCGGTGTTTGTGAAATAGTATTGTTTATTTTAAAAAAATTGCAAACTTAAGGCTTTATTGAGTACTTTTATGTAAAATTATTGCAAATTCAAGATTTAATGAGTACGATTATGTGAAATCATTGCGATTACTGCAACGTCATATTTAAAAAAATAAAACAAAAACAAAAACAAGAAAAAGGTTTTTAATTTGCCAACGTTTTAATGGTTATACTTTCAACACTCTTAGAAAAAAAATCATGTGTTAAACGTTGACAAATATCGGTGTCTATAAAATACTATTGTTTATTTTTAAAAATAGATGGCAAACTTAATCATTTTAGGGTAAAGTAATCATTTTAGGGGACAAAACGAAAAAGGTTTTCAATTTGCCAATGTTTCATTTCTCATACTTTCGACACTATTGGGAAAAAATCATATGTTGAACATTGACAGTCATCGGTGTTTATAAAATACTATTGTCAATAAAAAAAAGCTAAAACAAAGTTAACAAACAATCATTGTGATTACTGTAAAGTCATATTTTCAAAAGAAACAAAAGAAAAAGTCGTTTAATTTACCAACGTTAAAAGCCATAGCCGGGTAAGTAGGGAAAAATTGCCCCCGCATTTTTTCCAGTGAAATTTGGAGTATATTCTGAGGGATAAAACAAACAAATTTTCTGAAAATTTCATGTCCGTCAACGCAATAGTTTTATAAAAATGAATTTTTTTTAAATATCAAAAAAACATTTTTTTTCCGGAAACGGTACAGTGGATCGATTTGATTTTTTTTTTTTGGTACTTGTTCCGATCAAACGTGTTACGAAATAAAATTATAGAACATCTTGCAAAAGATTAAGTTTTGAAAAAAAATAATGTTCCTTGTTTTATTATTTTTTACTATAATTCACTTGAGGTACAATAGCGAAAATTTTTTCATATCATCTTTGGGCACCTTATTAGATTATATCATTTTTTCAAAATGATCGGTTCGGTACGTCATAATGAAAAAAAAAGAAACACACTTTATTGATATATTTTAGTTATATAGATATATAACTAAAATATATCAATAAAGTCTGATATGTGACTAAATGATCGGCTTGGTACGCCACAGTGAAAAAAAAGAAACACACTTTACTGATATATTTTAGTTATATAGATATATAACTAAAACATATAAATAAAGTCTGTTTCTTTTTTTTTCACTGTGGCGTACCAAACCGGTCATTTTGAAAAAATTATATAAACTAATAAGGTGCCCAAAGATTATATGAAAAAAATTTCGTTATTGTGCCCCAAGTGGATTATAGTAAAAAAAATAAAACAAGGAACATTATTTTTTTTTAAACCTTCATCTTTCGCAAGATGTTCTATAATTTTATTTCGTAACACGTTTGATCGTAACAAGTACCAAAAAAAAAAAACGAATCGATCCACTGAAGCGTTTCCGGAATTTTTATTTTTTTTATTAAAAAAAAATTCATTTTTCCAAAACCATTGCATTGACGAGGATTAAATTTTCAGAAAATTTGTTTTTTTTTATACCTCAGAATATACTCGTAATTTTGCTGGAGAAAATGCGGGGGCAATTTTTCCCTACTTACCCGGCTATGGCCTTTATCATACTTTCGACACAATAGAAAAAACATGATATGTTAAACATTGAAATTTATCGGTATTTATAAAATACTATTCTCAATATAAAAAAGCTCAAACGAACGAAATCGCAAGCTCGATGAAATTTTAGTTTCCTCCGAATATTACAATTTCACGGTTGGACGAACGGCCTCTTTTGACTGTTTCGTTCGTATCAAAGGTATTTCTGTCGACTTTTTTGCCGGCTAAAGTCGATAGAATCATCTTGCCGAGAAAATGTGTGCGGATGCCCATACGAGGCTGCACGATACGAATCGAACTTACTCTTAGCAGCCCAGAGCTTTCCGTCTCGCAGCGCTTTCAAAAACCAATCCATGTCCCTCCGGCAATCGTGATCGAGTTTCCCCGGCACTCTCTTCCATCGCAACGGATCGTACAGATCCACAAGCCATTGGACGCTGTTCGCGGTTATCTCGATTTTTTCCTTCATAAAATCGACGTCGAGATCCCGTAGGCTCTCGTTCTCGATTTTGGCGGCGTTTTTCAAATGATTCTTCCAGTCGAGCTCGGGATTGTTTTTGCTAAATGTGATCAGCGGGCCTCGCTCGCTCGCCTCGTCGTTCGTAAAATCGTCCGAGACGTTGAAATTTCGCGTCTCCTGTACGGAAGACGTTTTCTGGGGCTTGCTCAGCCTCAAAATGTTCGACTCTTTCTGCGCGCAAATTGTGCCCAATAACAGGCAAAAAGTCACCGTCGCTTCGATTTTCATCTCGCTGCCGTTTTTCTTAACGGGAATAATCCACGTTAACGAACGTCAAAAATTTCGTCCACTCTGATAAACTTCGTGTGATTTTCCTCGTCGGGGATTCACGACAAGAATGATAGAAAAAAATTGCTCGTCTCATCGATTCTTCCGCGCTTCTTCGTGGCCCAGCAGATTTCTCGTCATTTTTCCACTCGTTGAGCCAACCCCCGCATCCAGACAAAAAGGCAAAATGATCGAACGCACTCTTTGAATTTTTTTCTACTAGTGAAAAAAAAGTTTTTTTTTTTGTTTGATTTTTTTTATGTTAATTTTAGGAGAGACCAAAAATCGAGACGTTTCAATTCTCGCTGACACTTGTCATTCCGTCTCTCCCGGTCGAAAAGGCCCCGATGAGCGATTATGCACACGGAGGACCAGTTTGATTTCCCCTTCGATACGCCGAGAATGCACGCCGCGGGCACACACGCACGCACACCTTTATCGGTATAATACGCACCAGGTTTGAGCACGGATCACTTAACCAGGCGATCAAGAGCTCGCTTTCTTTTTTACGATCTCACTCGGACTCATCGGGTGCAATAGCGATTTTTTCGTATCGCGTTTACCTTTCTTTTTCGTTACGTTGATATACTCGAACGATTTGTGCGATTATCGATCTTTGGTATCGTGGACAATTTTTAATTTTTGATGGGACTAGGAAGAATTATCGAGCCGAGGTAACGTCCGTCGATATTTCATCAGCATTTCGGTCAATCGTTATCCAACATGCGCGGGATTATTCGCGCTCAATTTGCTCAAATGTTGAATTTTGTTGAAATGTCAAACGAGGAGTAAAAATCGGAGATGTGAGATATTTTTTAAATTTATAACCGCGCTTCGAAGGGTTGTTTTTTCTATTCTTAATTTTTGTGACAGACACTTCTGTGATTTTTTATTTTTTACGATCGTCGCGGACTTTGCGGTTGTGGTTAGATTTAACTTCACTTTTTACGAGTCCCGGTCTGCACGACAGTTCAAATTGATCGGGCAATTGATAAATTTGGCCTAAAAAATATTTTTTCGGTGAATTCGCGGCACGTTGGACCTTGCGTTTTTTATCGTATCAATGGGAGAGTGAGAGAGAGAGAGAGCGTTTGGGTCAGTGATCGGTGGACACCCGCGAGACTTGGTAACACGCACTGAATGAAGCGAATCGACTTGCCCACCACGAACTCCGCGCCGTGTGCCACGATTCGCGTTCGAAACTGCGATACCCCTTTCTCCAGGGATTTACTTGTGCCACTTAGACGGCACACACACTTTTTTCTTTCGCAGGTCGCGAAGAAACGTCGCCTCAGAGACACCGGTCCAGTCCCCATCTCGAATTTTTTAAACCATGTAGGTTGCTCCGCAAAAATTGGCATCTCTTGAATTTGCGTGTGATTTCATTTTCCTTGCAGTTCCTGGAAGGAAAACAATTTTTAATTGATCGATACTACATTGATAATCGGACTGAGGCTCCAAAGAAGATACATTTTTGAGTGATGGTCTGCAACTCAAAATTCTGAAAATTAGGATGCTAGTCTCCGACTATTTATAAATTAATTAATATATTTTCTAATAAATTGATTATATATCTTAATTAATTGATCGATTTAACAGTGACATTAATTAATTAATTGATTAAATTTACTAATAAATTAATCAATTAATTGGGAAATATATTAATCTATTTATAAATCCATTTATAAAGAAATAGTTTGAAATTAGCATCGTCATTTTCAGGATTTAATAGTGAATTTAATTAGTCAATTAACTACTTTTACTACTAAGTTAATCAATTCATTGAAAGAATTCATGAATGAATTCAAAGGTAGTTCTGTAGATAACTGACTTTTTCGAAAAATTGTTGTTTCCAAACAAACCCAAACAAACCCAATATAGGCGTCGAAATGTTCGAAAATGCCCAATTTTATCACGTGTTTCCGCGAACTTCAAAACCCCATAACTTTTTATGGGGGAGGGGGGGGGTGATTTTAGCTTCCCCCGACCGAATATCATCATTTATAACCCAATAAATGAGAAAAGAGCAAAAAAAATGTAGGCTGATTTTTCGGAAAAGTCACTTATCTAATGGCCAATAAAAATAAATAATAAATTTACTAGGAAATATATTAATCTATTTACAAATAAATAGTCTGAGATTAACATCGTCATTTTCAGGATATAATAGTGGATTTGATTAATTAATTAGTTGAATTTACTCTTAATTGGCCAATTAATAAAAATAAATTATCAATTTAGTAGGAAGTATGTTGTGTTACATGATTTATAAATAAATAGTGGAGATTAGTCGTCTCCAGGATTACAGACGATATTATACGTCGTCTTTATCAGGATTTGCAGTTGTAATTAATTCAATAGCAAATTTAATTAATCAATTTGATAGTAAATTTATTTATCCATTTATTTTATAGTGAATATAATTCATTTATTCATTTAATAGTACATTTAATTAAATGATTCATTCAATAGTACATTAGTCGTGGGAAAAAAAGCCATTAATTGATAACACATTTTATATTTGATGTAAATATATTCATTTCGTAATAAATACTAATATATTCCCTATGAATTGCAGTAGTGTATTTATTTTACGTAAATTACAATGGAGTGGAAAAACCTAGTCCCAAGGCAGAAAAAAAACCCTCTTCTCCACATGGAACGCCCCCTGTATCCCGCGATCTGAATTTCACTGCGGAGGAAAACTGTAGGGGTGAATGTATAAGACCTAGAATGCGAGATGCTTGAAGGGGTAGAAATAAGAAGCTGGAGGGTGCTCGGCGATAACGGATATAACGACGCGGCTGGGTCGTTCGGAACATCTGGAGCCACACGTAGCCTTACATTTAAATGCAAAACTTTTTTTTGCCCCTTTTCCGATCCAGCAACAGGCTAAGAGGGCGGGAGAAAAATGTAACTTGAACTTACCGAGGGTCGAATTGATTTTCAAATTAAAATCACTTCGCGAAATTATCGAGCGCAGAAAAAACAAGGCTTTCGTAGTAAAAAAAAACGGAAATGGCAATTTTAATCACATTCAGAAATGGAAAGTAGCCATCTGCCGATGATTGATCGAGCAACTTACATTGCTTCGTGAAGCGCGAGATAAAACTCTCGCGAAAAACAGAAACAATGAGTTTACCGAGGCGTGAAAAACAGAGAAAACATTTCCGAGCCTCTTCGCTACAGCAGATTTTTTTCTTCTGCTCAGGATATGAAGCTTTCGGCGGTCCCTTTTGACGTGGGTCGCCATTTACGATCATTCATTCTTGACTAGTGATTTATTGCGAGCTTGACGAATTGACGGGTCGTAAGGGACGAGAGAGTAACGAAGGGCGATAAAAGCATTTTGGGAAAACGTGACAGTTGCTTAAGGCAACGTCATATGTGTAAGAGCTCGTAAATATTTGTAGAAGCCGGACACGAATCGATTCGCGACTGTCGGTCCCAATTTCTCACTGGATCAATTTTAATCCATTTGGATCAGTTAATATCCATGGAGAAAATTATTTTTTACGAAAAAGCAGCCCGTAAGGACTCATAGTTCATTGTAATTTTATTCAAGATAAATTAACGGGTTAAACCTAACTCGTGGTCAGAAAAAAGAGGAATTTTCGTGAACGTTTTCTGGTAAAACGAGCGCTGGTTTTCAATTTTTTTTACATTAAAGTGTACGGTTTCAAGTATCTTTGACAATTTTTGTATTGCAAAATATTTATAAATGTGGGGGATACAATGATTTTTGCAGCCCGAAAGGACTCAAAGCTCATTTTAATTTTATTCAAGATAAATTGACTGGTTGAATTTAAATCCTGGCCAGAAAAAAGAGGAATTTTCGTGAATTTTTCTGGTCAAACGTGTGCTGGTTTTCAATTTTTTACATTAAAGTGTATGGTTTCAAGTATCTTTTACAATTTTTGTATTGCAGAATATTTATAAATGTGGGAGATACAATGATTTTGTCAGAGAGCCGTTTGATAAAATTCCTTCGCGGTGACCACTGCTGGTCGGAAACAAATCATCCGAAATAAAAAAAATCAAACGCATTTAGTTTTTACATGAAATGATCTAGTTTTTGGTCAAATTAAAAAAAAAGGGCTGCCGGCCAAATTAAAAGTTTCGATTTTTGGTGAACAAACTCTCTATCTTCGTTGATAAATAAAAAACTTTTCGTTCATAAAGAAAAAACGATTTGCCTTGATAAAGAAAAAAACCATTTTCATTCATAAAGAAAAAATGATTTTCCTTGATAAAGAAAAAACTATTTTCGTTCATAAAGAAAAAACAAAGATTTTCGTTGATTAAAAAGACTATTTTCGTCGATTAAGAAAACACTTTTTTCGTTGGTAAAGAAAGAAACTTTTTTCGTTGATGAAAAATAACATTATTCTCATTGATAAAGAAAAAACTATTTTCGTTGATAAAAAATAAAATCATTTTCGTTGATAAAAAATAAAATTATTTTCGTTGATAAAGAAAAAACGATGCATCGAAAAAAAAATTCCTTTGGTAAAATACTGCGTTTTGATATGTAAAAGAAGCTTGTAAAATTTGAAGTAGATCGATGCAGTATTTTTTTTAGACATCGTGGTCACCGATTTTGAAAGTCATTTTGAGAAAAAGGCGTTTAAAGTTCGTCGGTTCGGATCGACGTGAAATTTCCGCAGAATATTTTTGAAATGTTATGATTTGAGAATCCGTCAAAAATCGAAAATCACTATTTCCATAAGTTTCAACAACGTATATACCCTTAAGCGTTGGTTCAGAGTCGAATCATTTGCTCCAATTTCCCATACGCCTACGATTATTATTTTACGCCGAGTTTTTTTTCCGTTGGAGGAAATCAGACTTGGTCCAGTGCAAAGTTTGCTGCACTCTCTTATGCAACTGCTTGCAACGAAAGCTTTCCACAGCTGGAGGAGCGAGGGAGCGAGAAACATGCACGCGTATATATTTATATATACATGCATACGTAAGTAAAGTTCGTATCGATGGGACAACCGGTCCACGTTGACGTATGTCTGACTTACGTAGCCGGCAAAACCGGACGTTCTGCTCTCTTCGAGAGTTGCTTAAATCAATTTGCGAAAGCGAACGTTGCTACTCCACAAATTCCAATGGTCGTTGCGCGTTAACACGAACATCCGCGTCCTAACTGGACCGAGGCGATTTATTCTTAAGGGGCTATGCCAGTGTGAACGCTGAAAATTTGGGTAATTTTCGGGAATTTTTTCGAAGAAAATTACTCAATTAAATGTTTCGGAAAATTAAAAATATATTTGGCTATATTTGACTTATATTACATAATTTTTTCATATAAAAATCTTGAGATCCAAACGACTTATGCGCTGCCTTCGGAGGCGCCAAAAAAAAAAGTTCCTCCACTGCTGACATGATTCCGGTCGATTGAGTAGCTGAAACCGAAAAAGGAAAATATGTTGGTATACTGGAAGGTATTCCCTGAATAATGACGTAGGATTTTCGAAAAATTTTGAAATCCAACAAAATGGCGTAGCTATGGGAAAAAAAGTCTGTTTTCTTGCCTATAAAATGGTCGTTTTTTTTTTCAATGCCAAATCGTCAATTTTCATCCAATCAAAAATATCCTAAGTCATTGTAGAGTGAATGTATTCAAGAGTACTCAGTTCAAATTTCAAATCAATCGGATAATTTCTCTTTGAGTTACAATGTCAGCCAATTTGAAAAATCCCATTTCGAGAAAAACGCGTTTAAAGATTTAACTATCGATTTTTGCAAGACAAAATGATATTGATATAAATGATATAAATGATATAAATTATAATGATATTCTTGAAAGTACAAACTGTCGAAAAAGGCAAAAAAAGTCGATTTTTTGAAAGTGTCACACTCGTATAGTCCCTTAAAATTCGTTTTGATCACTCATTATTATAATTGTCAGTATAATTATTTTTGTTCTTGATTCGTTTGGGTTTAAGTTCCTCCTAGCTTAAAAAACAATGATTTTCTTCAAGGCGGGATATACATTTAGACAGGAAAAAAGAAGCAATATTGAGGGATTTTTTAAACTAAGAAATAATTATTCTACAATTATGAAACTTTAGGTATACTTTATTAGTATATTTGAGTATACGAAACAATTTTTTTTAAATTAATTCATCATCAATATGACGGAGTGGTAGCAGAGTATTACAACAAGGTCGCCGCGGGAGTTGCGAATCGGCGTGCAATCTAGCTTCCCGTAGACTTTGAATGCAAAAAAGTTCAAACATTTTTTCAGTTAGAACCTGTATAGTTTCTATGTGACGGTAATTGAAATTTAAAAAACGCAAATTTAAGAAAATGGCACGGATTTACGAAAAAAAAAATCAACATTTCACGCAACATTTCTGTACAATGTGAATTAAAAAAGTAGTTTTTTTCCAATTTTTCAAAAATAATTTTCGTCAAGTAGAAAGTACCAATAATATAAATATTTCTACCAAGTTTCAACGTAATCAGTTCAATAGTTTTTGAATAATCCCACACGCCAATTTCTATAATGCAGTCTTGAGAAAAACGCGTTTGAAGTTCACGCCCGCTCCGAATCCGAGCGGTGAGGCACACCGTTGATGAGCTGTAACGTTTGAAGTTTTTCGAATTTCGCTTTGAAACTATGGGAAAATATTCTACATATCGTTTAAAGAAGAAATAAAAGAAACCGATTTTTTTATCGTTGTAAATGTATATCCCACCTTAATGCTGAATTCACGACTTAACGAACGATCGCACGTTCCTTGTTTTGTTCAGGGGCTGTAAAGATCTTTGGTTTTTTACTTTGTAAGCACAAGCTTCTATTTTATTCCGGCCCATTTGACTTTACGAGCCATTAACCGTCGAAGACATCCCGTTAATAACACCGGCTCCTCAAAGGTGCGATAAAATCCTTATAGCTGCGGAAATGTGATTGGAGAGATAAGAAAAAAAAACGACAACAGGGATACGTGAATGAAAAGCCAAGAAATACTTTCATTACGAGCTCGCAAATTTATATACGCGATTTTATTCATATTTTATCCCTACGTAGAGATGCCTAAAATTTTGAAAGCAATTTTTTTGAACCTACTAATAAGGGGAAAACAAATTTAATTTTGAGAGACGAGGAGAAATATACACTAAGTTGAAGTGTGCATCCTTGGAGTGCAATGACATTCTGAATTTTGAATTCCTTTAAGGGGTTAGTCTACTGTGAAAATCCGAAAATCAGGGTTATTAAAAAAAATTAAAGGAGCAAGTAAGATGATTGAAACATCGTTTTGACATTTATTTGTATGTACATTAACAACGTTGTGTACCAAATTTCAGAAAAAAATCCTGATAATTAAAAAAGATACAAACAATCTCGTGAAGGACCTTTGAACGTGATGGATGCAACGGTGTACTTGATTTTGGCCACCCGGTTGATCTAAAACAAAAAAATCGAAGTTTTTCTCAAAATAGATAATATTGCCGAAGACTTGACAGAGCTTTTTATTGTTATCGTGGATTAATCATTTTAAAAAAATGTTAGAATTTTTTTTCGAGTTTTTTAAATTAATATTGTTAATAACTAATGAAAAAAAACGTTAAGAATAAAAATATCGGTCAAGACTAGACTACTATTACACTGAATAAGTGTACAAAATGTCAAGACAATCCGTTCATGAGATATCGAGAAATCGGGTACACCGTTTTAAAAAACGCATTAAAAGTTTTATTTACGGTGATAAGTTACCTTCATTCTACGATTCCTGCACCATACGCTGGGCCTTCTTCTTCAATTTGAGTTGCCTAAGGCGACCATCGATTTTGTGTAATTTTCACAGTAGCCTAGTCCCTTCATTTGCTTTGGCAGATTTTGCTTAAAAAAATCCATCAACCATTTTCTAAAATACTTTTTTAGCGATTTAGAATAAAAAATTCATAAAAACATATCTACAATGAGTAAAATGAGGAAAACAAAATGTATAAAGGAACTTTCGGTGCGTTTCAACTATGAAAACTTAAGCACCATAAAAATAAGGTACAATGCAAATATTGTTCAATTACTCAAAATCATTTTTCTTTCAAAGTCTATGATTTTCATCGATCACGATGACATCGTCCCTCTCTGCCTTGCCGACCTCCGAGCTCGTCTTGCTCCAGTCGAGATAGTGCGTACCAGCAGCGCCATCAATCGTCCATCATAAATATCATCCTTTCTCCGCGGTCGGCAAAGTCGCGGCCTGCAGTTTGTACACTGAATTATCTTCCAGTTTTTTTACACTGCAGCGTCTGTTGCGATATCTCGCCAAATTTTTTTGTTTGCGTGACGAAAATATTATTTTCGACAATTGCCAACGTATGTTTATTCGAAAAAAATAAAGACAGAAGAACTTTTTTTTGGTTTTGGTTTTATAGAGGTAGTTTTTAAAATACTACAATGTCAGGATGGCCGAGCGGTCTAAGGCGCTGCGTTCAGGTCGCAGTCCACTTCTGTGGGCGTGGGTTCGAATCCCACTTCTGACAAGTTTTTTTTTTTATTCCCAACCACTTGACTGTATTTGGCAACGACGAGAGGACTTCTCATTCAGCACTTAAAAAAAACTAAATATAAATTAAATATAAAGTAAATATTAATTTGTATATATTTTCCCTAAATATCGTAAGGTCAAAATTTGAATTATTCATATGATACTGAATGGAGAGGATCTGCGGCACGAAATTAATATTCATCTACAATTTCTTTACTCCAATCTTTGTATTTACATTTTTTTAAATTAATGTCCAATTAATTTTTTTTAACTCCTAAACTCTGCAAACACTCAGTGCACAATTTAAGGACAGACACTACTGTGACTTGCCGAAGGAAAATCGTTTTTTTTTTTCAATTTTTTTTGTCTATCAGATTATTGATTAGGGATTTGGAAAAAGAAGTATGTTATCAGGCATGCATTGAACTTAGTTCGTGTAAATTTAGATTGAAAAAAAAATGAAAAATTAAGAACTTTATTAGCGTATAATAGAGCCTCTTTATAAAATATGCGGTCCAACGGCTGGATCGATAACTTGACAATCGTTATTCTGAAAAATAAAAATAAACAAGTCTGACAATCTATATAAATGTAATTCCCGTTGTACGTAATCGTTTTTCAAAGACGTTATTTTTTACTCAAGATGGCGGATTTTTTTTCGGCAAAATATTAAATAGCCCGTATGTGAAAATGAATGTTAAAACAAATGTAATTTTGATCAAATTTTTACTTATATTCGGGGGCTTAAAAATACTAAATTTAAAAAACGGCTACTTACAACGATAGCTAATACAATTACGGAAATTATTATATAAAAAATTAAAAATCGAACGATTATAGCTAGACAATAGCATCTAGACATTATAGCATGTACAAAAAAATCGAAACTGCCTTTTTGGTACCGTTCGAATCAGTAATAAACTTCTCATCGTTCTGTATATAGTATGTTACGCCAAATAGCTCGATGACTCGAATCCAACTAGCGTTCGTTGTAAACTCTGTCCTTGTTCGTAATACACATCACAAGATATCCTCTTTATAATGAACCTATGGTTTTCGAATCGCCAGGTTAATTTTTTGGTGAAGTCTTTCCAGGATTGTATTACGTGTCAGGATAGTAATACGCGTAACAATAGGTATGTAGCCCAACGGTGTCTTTATCGACGACGCAGTCTTTCTTCGATGTCAGAATCAGGACCAATATTGGAAGTGAGACGAGTTTCACGTGTATTTTGATAATTGCCGAAACGATGATCAAAGGTCTCTTTCCTTGGGGCTCCTGTTATAGCAAATAGTCGGAGCCGGGTTGAAATTTCGAACTTCGATGCTCCCATGGTTTAAAATGCCAAATTTTAACTTTCCGAAATTCGAGAACGGGCCGGGTCGAAATTCCGAACTTTGAATGCTCAAACGGTTTAAAATTCCGAATTTCAATGTTCCAAAAGTCAAGATCAGGCCGGGTTGAAATTTCGCACTTTGAATGATCAGAACGCTCAAAACTCTGAAAGAAGACTACCCCCGAAGATCAAAACTCCGAAAGAATTTTACATGAAAGACCAAGACTCCGAAAATCTTAACACCATCAAAATAATTCCCCTATGGAAGTTTTAAAAGTTTCATAAATATCAAAAAATCGACGAATTATTTCAAGAATTTTTTGTTTATTAAGCAGTAATTTCGCGTCAATTTTGAAATTTGTCTAGACAGTGTTATACGTTCTACATAATTTACAGTCACCTGTGTAGACTTTCGCTGGCATGATCTTGACATGAGGGTCGCGTTGAAATTCCAAACTTTGAATGCGCCGGCGGTTTAAAATTCTTAATTTTAATGTTCCGAAATTACAAGGTTCGTCAAGATTATGCTAGCGAAAGTCTGAAAGAAGTAAGGATGAGGAGCAGCACATCGGTATTTACACGAACTTTCTGAATGATTAAAAAATCATTTTTTTATCAACGCTTATTGATGATCGGACCGGCTTTGCCAATACTTTATCAAGTGTAGACGAAGTTCACGGGGGACATTGCGAATGTATTGACAAACTCGGAACTCCTCTTAAGGATCGTAATTTGGCTTATAATACTTTTATTGTTAGGATGCATAAGTAGCAGAAACCACCATATGCTATACGGTACATAGCGGTTTGCTTGCGTGCCGACGCTACTACGATCGAGTCAATGCTGCACTGGTAGCTCTGCAATGTGCGCGCGCACATGTGTGTGTGTGTGTGTGTTTTCTCGATCGCGAAGAATTCTCCGGTTGCACGCGCGATTTTATTTCCGAGAGACCTATATTCGGCTCTATCCTTCATTAACGTTCACTTCGTCATCCTTTGCAAACGGTTCGCCACCATTGCTCCTTATCGCTGAACGACAATTATTATTGTAATAACGATAAGTGAGGGGCACGATCGACGTAATAATGCCGAAAGATCGAGATCGCGATAGAAGGACATAGATAGTGAGAGACTATGAGAAGCCAATCGACTAAGCCATCATTCTCTTGGGTTTAACTCTTACGGTACACCTGGGGTCGCTTGAGACCCCAGCCTTTTTCGTTTCGGAGCCGTGTGTTTGTTTGGGTCCTCGGTCTACTAGGCGAAAAAGAGCCGATCTAACGTAATTACGAGCACTTCCAGTCTGACTACTGAGCCAGTCGCATTTAAGGGAGGACTCTACTGTGACAGGCTGAACAATGTCGTTATGCCGATTTTTTTTGTCTACTAAATTATTTATTTGGGATTTGGAAAAAAGGAATGTTATTAAGCGTACATTGAACTTATTTCGTGTAAATTTCTATTTATAAAAATAAAAAATCAACAACTTCATTGAGGTATAAAAAATGTAGTCCAACGGTCGGATCGATGACTTGCCAATGGTTGATCTCTGGAAATAAAAGTCCTAAAGTTTTATAATGTATATAAATGTAGTTCTCGTTGTATGTACGCGTTTTTCGAGAAACAAATAACAATATAGGGCTTAACAAATACTAAATTTAAAAAAGAACGGCTACGGACAACAATGCTCCTGCAATGACGGTTTTTTTAAATTGCAAGCGGGCATTCATAGCTGGAGTTATGATTCCGGCCAGGTCGAGAAAAACGCGATTGAAAGTTTTAGTATACGTAAATCGTTGCGCTACTTGCTGCCACTAAATAGTCTATAACTTGGTCCATTCTCAATATTTGAACATGAAAATATTTTCACATATTCTTGAATATGTATATTTTGAGAAAATGCGAAAAAATCGATCTTTTTCACCCATCACAGAAGTGGACATCGGTCCTACCTTAAAACTTTGTTGCGGGTTAATAGTGACCCCCTGTGCAGTAGACGATTTTAAATCGTCTCCACGTATCTCTAGGCGACGCCATTTTTTCTTGGAAAAAATTTAAGATTTCTTTACTTCGGCTAAATTAATAAAAATATCTGATTTCGTTCATTTACTCAAGACTCTGGACTCATAAGTAAAAGTGAGGAATTTGTTTTTTAAAATACGTTCAGTTGATTTATGATGGCTGGATCATTCCACGCACCACGTACAATGAACTGGTATGCCAAATTTTCGTCACTTTTTTTCTCAACCCAATTTTATTTTTGCTAGCACTTATTAGAGATTTAAAGACGAGGACTGTGGACCGACTGATCAATCCTTGGCCTAAGGTTTTTGCTTTCTCAATAATCAACCAGAAGAGTACCGTAAGGTTTGACACCCACGACTGATGTAAGATCGCCAATCGAGAGCCTTCCACCGCCAACGACTTCTACCACGTCAATCGCAAAGTGTTCAGGCTTGAATAGAAAACCGTCCAGGGCGATTTTGTACACTTGGATAAGTTAGCTTTTCAGTGATCTCGGACGTTGGAGGTTTTTTTTTTCAAATGCACCAGAGTTCACGGCAGTGAGGTCGAGCGAAGAAAGCGAAGGGCGAGCCCGCGTCACGTCCGCGGTAGACTTAATGTCACCATCATTTAGAGGATAGGAATCTTTAGACTGTCATAAGGTAGAAATAATTAATAATAAACGTTCCTACGTGACGAAACGGCTTCGAAGTTCGTGACGATGAAAATATCACGTGCGTTGCCCCTCTATGACTCCCCCCCCCCCTTTCCACTTGCTTCTCTAAAGTATCTCTAAAACGAGAAAATAATGGCTATCGCTCCATGGAAAAGCACTTAACGGGGTATCCCTCTCTGGAAACCCAATTTGAAGGGTCAGAATGATGAATATTTTTCTAGTAACACATCGCTTGGAATAAATTAATTTTTTCCCAGCATGTTGTACACATGTTTGTGGTTACAATGTAATTTTTTCGAAAAAAAATCTTTCAAAGTGTTCGTGGTGCTGTAGTTGGCGTTGCAGTCCTCCAGCGGCAAGGCCCGAAACGGCGGGTTGTCTACCAGGCTCAAATGTAATTTGCAACGAAAACAAACAAATTTTTCTTCGATTATATCCAACTGATTGTACGTTCACGATCCACTTTTCGAAATTTTGAAAAATACTAAAAATGACAGCTTCTCCAAAGAAAACCTCATATTTTTCTTCACCGTGAAAAACAGCATGCTGAAGTCATTCTTATTAACAAATGGTTCGTCCAATTAAAAAATGCGATCGTGAATCGAAAAAGACTACTGTTTAAACGCTAACTGCGTAAATTCAAGTCAATAGTGTGAAAGTTACTGAAGATATCAATCCCGCCGTGTCAAGATATGTAGTTTAAAATAGTGGAACTTCATCAACTTTTAGAATTTCAGGGTTCGGTTAGTCTTAAGGGGTTTTTTTCACCTCAAACGCTAAAAAAGGGTATTTTTACGAATTTTTTCATTGGTTCAAATTATAGATATTGATATAAATGTTTTTACACGTAATAAATACACTTTCGAAATAAATCAAATATTTATTTATTTATTGAAGTCACTATTTGTAGACGCAAATGGTAGTTTAAAATGTCCTAAAAATTGTAGGTCTGCGCTGTTGATGAAATCTCGGAGATGGATCATTCGAAATAAAAAAATCGAACGGTTTTAGATTCAGTATGTTAATGACTATAGCGCATATCATACGATTTTTTATATATGCAAAAATAACAAAATGGCGGACATTTTTCGAGAGAAGAAAAAAATGTGTTTTTTCACCGTTTTTGGAAAAAAAATAGTAAATATCAAAATTTAAGAAAATCCTTGATCTGCGCTTAAGACACCACACCACGGTTCGCACGCGGTACGAGGGTATACATTTAATTATTTTCATGCAAACGATGAATGGAATTTTTTTATTTATACCCATAGTCAACATATACATATAGAAGACTGTACAGAATTTTTTGTACTCGAATCTAAAGTATCGTTTGCGATGTACGCCACTACCAAGAGGAACAGTTCAAGAATTGGCCGCATACAAATCGGAGGAATAGTTTATTTTAACGGCGGGGTAAAGTTAATTCGGCGAAAAAAAGGCGTGTTTTTAAGAATTTTTTTTGGCGTAACGAATAGTGTTCGTTTATTGAAAAATTTGCATATAATAAAGTAACATTTGAACAACATTCTCCTAAATTTGCATTGCAAAATATTCAACATTGAGCGAGTGAAAATTAAACCCCGGAGGCGCCTCGAAAAAAAGTTGGTTTGCGGTGTGCACCATAACTCGCAACAGAATCATTTGAAACAAAAAAATCAAAATGCATTTGTTAAAGGAGATGTTTCTCGAGGTAATGACGGGAGGATTTTTTTTTCGATTTTTCGATTTTTCGTAGCACTTGGGAGCCAAAAACCCGATTTTCGCTAAAAAAA
The DNA here is from genome assembly GCA_964007375.1 of Ophion obscuratus. Classification (NCBI taxonomy): domain Eukaryota; kingdom Metazoa; phylum Arthropoda; class Insecta; order Hymenoptera; family Ichneumonidae; genus Ophion; species Ophion obscuratus. The sequence continues at coordinate 14,721,204 of OZ023320.1, forward strand.
TCGGCTAATTTGTTGTTGAAAAATTAGTAATTATTTAAAAAAACAAAAAAGCTCTCGACAATACCTGGTGAATTATGTGAAGAAGTACTGTGCAAAATTTCAAAGCGATTGGTCCAGTAGATTTTGAGTTATCGTGCAAACGGACTTAAAATATGACAAGTCTCAGAAAAACGGTTTGAAAAACGCAGAAGAGAAGAGAACGGCATGGAGCAATAGACGCTCAAATACTCTTAACTTCGTCAATTTTACTCCGATCGACTTGAAATTTTAACACAATATTCTTGATATATTATGCATTCATTTAAAAAATTGAACAAAAATGAAAAAACAATTTTTAATACTTTACCCCGCCCATAATATGTTGCCAACCAGGTTGAAAAACGTAGTTTCGAGAAAAAACACGTTCAAAGCCGCACATCTGCCGCTCGGCGCGGTAGCGCGCTTCGAACGATTTCACATAAAATGCTGTATCTCCGCCAATTTTACAAATGACAAAAAATGACAAAAAAATGGTTTACCGTGGTGTGGTGCCTTAAAGTTGGTTTAGTTTACACGAATACATAAAACATTTTTTTATATGTATTTCGAAAGTGTGTTTATTAAGTGTAACAACTTTTGTATCAATATCTACAATATAAACCTATCAAAACAATCCTGAAAATAGCCTTTTTTAGCTTCTAAAGTGAGAAGACCCCTTAAAATATTCTTGAAAGTTCACGCTATAACAATATGCAAAAAAAACGATTTTTTTCCAGAGGGGGGATACCCCCTCAAAATGACTTGCTTCTACGCCTCTTTCCCCTCGACCATTTTAAATCGGAAGTTTGCTCAAGAGAATTCGGTTCCTTCGGGCGCGACTCTTCGTCTTGCAAAATGCTACTGTAGCGATGAAATCCTGTGGCAGTGCCCTCGCTGAAAAGGGTACCGAGAGTAGCGCAGAAAAACGAGGAAAGTCAACGGCAAAAACAGCAGTATAATTTCTGTATCCTTTCGGTGTTGCTTTGAAGAGGAGAGAAGCTCGAGGAAAATGCTACTTCGTAATGGTCTTCGATTTTATTTCCGAGCTTTCTTTGGTCGACTGCGAGTCAGGCGTATCGATTTCCGATCGGAATGCCATAACCCTCGACACGCTTCGCTTCCCTTCGCATTGGGCAAAGGGCTGGCACATTTTCTTTCTGATCCGATAATCGTTGCTCGCCGTCTCTCGGCTCTCGTCTTAATGACTGTTATTAAGATTGAGACAGTGAGAGGATACTTCTCTTTACGGGCTCCTCGTGGAATTTTTGTTCCGAGTAAAAAAAAAGACAATGATGATGAGCCACCCTCTGTGGGAAAAATGCGCCTAGGGATTGTTTTGAACTGCAGAAATTGGTGGATCATCCTATGGAATTCGTCATCAGCATACTTCATTTGCGTGCAAACAATGATTGGAAGTCACGAAAGCTTGATTTTAATTCTCGAGACGAATCTAAAAATGATTTTGAGCCTATGGGCACCCTGATAAATCCTTATTTAATTTAGGGCGTTGCATTTGTGTGGTTCACCGAAAAATGGAGACTTTTTTGGCAATTTTTTGTTGAGAATATCAAAAGGGAAATCGAAATGAGGTTTGGAGGGTTTATTCTACATGTTTTGACATAAGGTAAATGGCCCAGTAATCGTCACCTTAAGCAGATCGCTTGACTTTACAAATTTATATAGCTCAACTAGGAAAGTGAGCAAAAGTTATTTTAAGTCGTTTTTAATCAGTTTTTTATTACGAAGAAGAAGGTCGTTGTGAAATTCCCGTGCCTGGTACAGTTTTCGAGAAAATATTTCGTAAATGTTGTAAGATGCTATTGTACGAGTCATCGTCATGCCACCATAACAGTTGGTCTGGTAATCGCCATGGCAACGTTCCACTAATCGTCACATGCGTTCAAACTGCTTTGAGGCCTTAGATACCTTTGAAACAAAAAATGTTTTTTTTTTTAATTGATTTCAGTTATGTATAGACATGTCGAAAATAATATGCAAAAATTATTTTAGGTGGACATTTTTTTTAAGACATGTAGAAAAATGGTTTTAGAACTTTAAACGCGTTTTTCATGAAGAAATGTTTTCAAAATCGGGCGGACTCGTAGGTCCTGCATTTTTTGACTGATTGACTTGAAATTTCACCTATAACTTCTTAGATACATTTTATAGCGAAGTACACACGATTTTTACTGTCGTTTAACAATTGCAATTTTTCGAAACGAACAAAGGCTTCAGTAAAAAATGCGACTTTCTTAAAAATCGGGCTAGATGTACAAAAATAAATATTTTACAATAATCGTGTGTACTTCGGTAGCAAAACTCATGTAGATTACGGGAAAAAGAAAATTCTTCTGAGTGCACATGTGCGACTGGAACGAGTCCGCTCGTTGGAGGTACCTACAGATATGTGAAACAAACCCTCTAAACGTCGTTTTGATTGCTTTATAAGTATTTAAAAAAAATCCTAACAAGCCTTGTTTTCCGACCATCCAAAGATATATAAGGCCTTAACTAATTATGTAAAGGTTCGTAGGACTATGTTGACTCGATTATGTCTGCATATAGAATGGCAGAATAATTTTTACGCACTCTGTCACAAACTTTATGATTTTTATTAAAACATTTGATAAAGAGTTTGAAACATAAATTTCTCTTCCATGGAACTTTATTAATTTGAAAAATAAAACAAATTATTGCCTATTACGTCAGAATTATAATTTTTATTTATTTGTAGGCACTGTAAACAACTATTTTTTCATGAAATAACTTTTAATATTATTTCGATCGAGTGCTGCTCACCTGTGTTCGAGACATACCCAGTTATCGACATGGTCACGACCCAGCAATCGACAACATTTATTTATATGTATATCTTTTTACTATAGCGAATATGTGTATGACGATTACTGGTCCGTGGATCCTTCAGACAATGCTAATTACGGACCCAATACTTCTTTTCTGATTTTCTATAAACTAATATTTGATTCGTAAGACTCTTTTTTTGCTAACATTGTCCCAGTTATCGACAGCCGTGGCGATTAATCTGCAGAGTGTTTATGTTGCTGAACCGGTAATCGTCATATATGAAAATTCGTTGAAATTAACATAAAACTATAATTTCCTATGCGGAACGCAAAACTAAAATCCTTGTTAATTACGTGAAGGAAACCTTACTTCACGCAAGTCCACAGGCATTCTCAAATCACCAGAAATGTGACATGGTTCACGTTAACCTTCTAATGAAGGATGCGGCCGAAATGACAGCTAGACGTCGTAACGGAATATATTTAATTTGATTATTCTTTTATACGTATACTTACGGGTGTAAAAATGTAATACAACATAGTAAATACCTCCTGGAAGCTAATATACCACAGATCTGCATGAAGGACTGATTTTTATCTTAAAATACTTATTTAATGCGCAAACATGACAATCACTAGAATGCTGACGGCCACTGGGCCGACTGCCTTATGCAAGAAAAAAAGTTTCATGAATAAAATAGAGAATGGTGACTCAGTCGTGGCTACACTAAGTGCGTTTTTTAGACGCTCTGCGGAGGGACGTGGAACCATTATGGATTAGCACCTAGAACAAACAAATATGTTATTTACATTAGTTTTGCTAGAGAAGTACAGACGACCATTCAAAAATATGTTTTTTCTCGCAAAATAGCATAATTTAGAATTTTTAAAAAATTATATTTCCCCACAATATCGGCCTAAATTTGTTTATAAAAACGAGAACCTTTGACGGATCGTAGAACCGAAAAATGTTGCTCACCGAAAAATGAGACTTTTTGGGCTTTTTTGAGAATATTAAAAGATACATCGAAATGAGTTTTGGAGGGTTTATTCAAGATGATTTGACGTATACAAGAAAAAAATTAGGAATAAAACAGAGAATGGTGACTCATTGTTAGTTGTAGCTACACTAAGATCATTTTTTTTATGGGGACGCAGAACTTTTCTGGATTAGCACCTTAAACGAAAAAAATGCGGTTTACTTTAGTTTTGCTAGAAAAGTACACACGACAATAAAAAAAAAAGATTGTTTCGCAAGACTATTTCGCAAAATAGTATTGTTTTGAGTTTTTTCTATTATTTTTCGCTACAAAATCGGTCTGAATTTGTTCATAAAAACGCGAATCTTTGACGAATCGTAAAAACCAAAAAATGTGGCTCACCGAAAAATTAGACTTTTTGGGCTCTTTTGTGAGAATACTAAAAGAGAAATCGAAAGGAGATTTATTCTACATGATTTGACGTATACAAGAAAAAAAAAATTATGAATAAAGTAGGGAATGGTGACTCATTGTAAGTCGTAGCTATACTGGGAGCTATTTTTTTATGGGGACGCAGTACTTGGATTATAACACATAGAACAAAAAAAAAGCTATTCACATTAGTTTCGCTAGAGAAGTGCACACGATAATTAAAAAGAGTTTTTTTTTCGAAAAATAGCATCATTTTAAATTATTTTTTATTATGTTTTGCCACGAAATCGGTCTCAATTCGTTTATGAAAATAAGAATCTTTGATGGATCGTAAAAATCATGTGTGCTTCTTTAGAGAACCTATCTAAGAAGCTATATTTAAAATTTCAAGTCATTCAGATGAAAACTGCCCGTATTATGCGTCCTCCCGATTTCAAAAACGTGATTTCGAAAAAAACGCGTTTAAAGTTTCAAAACTGATTGCGGAGCTGTCGTCTTATTTTGATAGCAGGTCTCCAGGTGTTAGTTGTATATTTTGTTTACAACTACTGAACTAAACGATTCCAAATTGCGACTGTCTCAGTCTAAGCTGTTTGGTGCGTTTCGAAGCGCTCGGCGGCGCTTCGGAAAATGAGATATAAAATTTTAAAAAATTTCCCCATATAATTCCTTTTGTATCTCATTCTTCTGATGTTTATACATCATAAGCCAATAAAAAAAACGTTCCATTTTTTTCCTACTAAGATGTAACGCCCTAACTCGATATTCAATTAAGTCGAGATGTTTTTACCGATATGTTTAGCGATAGAGATAACTCACGCTCATCCACGATATTTCAGACTCATCTTGACACGTCTAATTTCTCTACTACCCACACGGACGCGAATCGTTTTTCCTGGCCTCGTACGTTCGCACTTTTTCCATGCAACGTTCATTTCTCTCCCTTGCTCTCTTGCTCTTCGCCTCTGCGTAAAATCACGGAACTCTCGTCAACTCGATAAAACCGGTAGAGAGATGCGCGAATTACAGGTTTAGAGTCATGGGAGTACGAGCAAGGTGAGCTTGGAGCTCACGCTCGCCAGCCAAGCTCTCGACTTATGCTCCCACCCGTCTAATAAGGAGCTGAACAACACGACGCTGTTATCCACACGTATCTCCATATATTCCCTTGCCATTTCTGCGAGAACTGATAAAAATTCATTTTTCCGATTCCTACCAAAGTTCATAGGATCGTAATTTGTCCTAATCGAAAAATTGAATGAATCCAGTTGCAAATTTCGTATCTCTATAGGGTGTCCCGGAGCTGATGGTAGTCCCTGAAATAGGGGGTTGGCGGTGAAATTCTGAGTAGATTAATGTAAGCATGTATGGGTCTCAGATCAAGCCCTGAATTATTATTAATTTTTAAAGCCGGGCCAATCAGGTGCGCCCGATAAGCCAGTTGGGTAGCGGGAGCACCGCGCCTACCGGTACCACTGCACGCGCCTATCGCTCACCGACGTGCGCTGGCTTATCGGGCGCACCCCATTGGCCCGCCTTTAAAAATTAATAGTAATTCAGGGCTTGATCTGAGACCCATATATGCTTATATCAATCGACTCAGAATTTCACCACCAACCCCTCATTTCAGCGGCTAACATCAGTTCTCGGACACACTTTATATCGATTCCCCGATTTTCCTATCGAGTCAAATCACCTCACATGTGGTCATCTTACCAATGCGAATTTTTTATCCGTCATAACTATGATCAATAATTCTCTAGAGAAAATTACATACTCATTGACATCTTCGAATGCGTGGCAGTTTACAAATAATGCCACACATTTGTTCCGTTATTAAGGGGAGGTACCTGAGTAAACGGCGAGAAAAACAGGTTAACTTCGAGGATTTTTATCTCGAAAACTAATGTTTCGATTGGATCCCGGTGTTTTTTTATTGGAAAATATGTACATTGAAGTATGTTTAGGAATTTTATAAAATAAATTCGTTGACTGGATGCGATTCAAACGCGATTATCTCGAAACATAGTTTTCAAAGTCGGTGCCAGATGTATCTCGAAAAGGGCTTGTCCGATTTTGTCCAAATTTGGGTACAATATTCTTCGATAGTTTTCCTTGTTCGCCATGTAGAATTTTTATGAAATTTTCATTTTTGACGCAATTACGACCGTTTTAATTTAAAATTCGGTTTTCGTTAGCAATTTCGGACGATTTTGGATTGCATACACGTTGCATAAAAAAGCAGTGGTTCAATCAAATGAAAAACCCCTACGTGGCGAATGAGAAAAACTATCGAAGAATATTCTATGCAAATTTAGATAAAATCGGCCAAGCCGTTTTCGAGATACATCTGGCACCGACTTTGAAAACTATGTTTCGACATAATCGCGTTTGAATCGCTTCCAGTCAACGAATTTATTTTTAAAAATTCCTAAACATACCTCAATATATATATTTTCCAATAAAAAACCCGGTATATCGATTCCCCGATTTTCCTATCGAATCAAATCATCTCACACGTGGTCATCTTACCAATGCGAATTTTTCATCTCCCATACCTATGATCAATAGTGCTCCAGGAAAAAACTCCACACTCATTGACATCTCCCATGCTTGGCAGTTTACAAACAAAGCCACAAATTTGTTCTGCTATTAACGAAATAAATTATACATAGTGTTGAAGTTTGCATCGTTAGAACGGAACGAAAGTTTCATTTTATCTTTTTCATTTCCTTATATTCATTTTCATACAAAATTGTTTATGCAAATTTATAATGTAAATCTCGAGACAAGTGTGTCAAAAAATGGCTGAGAGTTTTCTGTACGGGAATTCTGCCGCAGGAAATTGAAACAATTTGGAAACATTGATTTTCATTGGATTCCAACGACGAATCCAATGTCTTTTCAACAGACTTCAATCTTACAAGTATATCCATAGGAGGACAGAGGATAGTATTGATGGAATATCGAACGCATTTCGTTTTTCCTTTTACAATCGTCACCCCATCATCATGAAATTCAATTTGAATGGGACATGGCTGGTCGATGCCGTTGTTCCATTATCC
>OZ023320.1:14731002-14855174 GCA_964007375.1 Ophion obscuratus
TTTATTTAGGAAATTCAAAGTACAGAATGCGATGGGATCCATCAAGAATCGTATCGGATTCTGTTCGATGATGTGGGAATCCTTAAGGATTCAAATTGCATTGGCACCTTGGATTCTAATGGAGAATCCCGTTTAGAATCCAATGTACGAGCGTGACGTTTTAGTAGAGGGAGCCCATGCAATACCCATTGGATCCCCATCAGGAAGTGGAAACAATTATCGGAATCCAATTGGATCCCTACGATAATTTCTGCACGGGTAATTGCAAAGCAAAAGTATGGAAAGGGTAATTTTTATTAGCGTCGATGAAAAAAGCAATTCAATTCTCATTTATATCTCACTGTAATCGATCACGGTCAAGGTTTTTTTTTATCGACAGCAACCTGTCAGCTTTTCTTCTTGCTAAGCAGCTACAAAGAATGATTAATTACCAGAGGATTCGGAACACATTCTCCGGAGCAATTAAATCGTAGTTCGCTAATCTATAACCATCCTAACGATGCAACAAACTGTATTTAGTCTTTTTTGCCTTGTTTTTTTCGATTCACACCAAATGTCATCGATCGTAGTTCGTTTAGAGAAGCATCAAAAAATCTATTTTTCCTTTGGGTCACGGTCTTTTGTAACCCAAACCAAGAATATGGTATTTAATAAGAAACTTCACAGCCATGTATCATTTGTATATAAAGGGTGTCTGAAAATGACCGGAAACTTTAAATTGCGCGCCATTTTTTGGTGGCGAACATAGAGTACTAATCTTTGACAACTGGCATCAGAGAGTATTGAGGTTTGGTCATGGACAATTACACGATCGAGCAACGCATATAAATTGTTGTTTGCTGCACTGTTGCTGCATAGTTATTGCAGACGAAGTTTCATGGTCGTGTTATCTCGCGCCGCGGCGATGTGAATCGGCCACCAAGATCGTGCGATTTGACGCCATTGGACTTCTTTCTTTGGGCTTTTCTGAAAGGAAAATTGTATGCCAATGATCCACAGACCATTCCGGAGCTCAAGAAAGCAATTGGACACACCATTAAGGAGCTATACCAGTGTGACACTTTCAAAAAATCGATTTTTTTTGCCTTTTCCAATAGTTCATACTTCCAAGAATATCCTGTCAATATTTAATTTCGTTAAAAATATTATTTTATCTAGCAAAAATCGATAGTTAAATCTTTGAACGCGTTTTTCTCGAAATGATATTTTTCAAATTTGCTGACATTGTAACTCGAAGAGCAATTATCCGATTGACTTGAAATTTGAACTGAGTACTCTTGAATATATGTACTCTATTATGACGTAGGAAATTTTTGATTGGATGACAATTGACGATTTGGCATTGAAAAAAAACGACCATTTTATAGACAAGAAAACAGACTTTTTTTTCATAACTACGCCATTTTATTAGATTTTGATATTTTTCGAAAATCCTACGTCATTGGACAGGAAACACCTTCCAGTTTAACGACATTTTTTCCTTTTTCGGTTTCAGCTTCTCAATCGGCCGGAATCATGTCAGCAGTGGAGGAACTTTTTTTTGGCGCCTCCGAAGGCAGCGCATAAGTCGCTTGGATCTCAATGTTTTTCTATGAAAAAATTACGTAATATAGGTCGAATATAACCAAATATATTCTCAATTTTCCGAAACATTTAATTGAGTACTTTTCATTCAAAAAATTCGCGAAAATCGCCCACATTTTCAGCGTTCACACTGGTATAGCCCCTAAAAGAAATTAGTCCGCAATTATTCCAAAATGTTATTGAAAATTTCGTCAAAAGAGTCAACGTTTGCAAACAGGGACGAGGCAGCCATTTATCGGATATTGTGTTCCACACATAACCTCCATGTTTGTACCCTATATTAAGGAGAGATATACACCTAGATGATCGAGATCGAGGATTTAGAAGCAATGAACATTCCGTCGACCGTAGAAGACCTACACAATGGGCCTGGTATCGATGATTCCATGTAAGTTGACAAATTTCATGATTTATTTATTCCCAAATTTTCAAACGCGTTTTTCTCAAAACCACGTTTTCCAAATCGGTACCCAAAATTTCTCGAAAACCAATGAATCGATTGCCTTGAGGTTTTTTGTGGTTCTTCTATACACCATTATCTAGTACTCGTCATAGGATTTTTTTCCGTTACTTAGTTTTTGTTTTATAGGCAAAATAATAACTAATTTTTGGCCCAAAAATCACTATTCATGTTCAAACGTCCGCCATTTTGTCATAAATCGATATTTTCCAAATCCTCGATGAGAAGTACTAGATTATAGTATCTAATTTAATAATCTTTTTGGTTTTTTGTTCAGGTGATTTTTGAAGAAACGCCAGTGGGTACCGTATACGCAGATTTTTCACGACGCTCCAAGGATCATACAATATCCTTGTATATTTTTGATATTTTTAAATAAAGAAAATCAAACATATTTTTGAATGTATATACTTTTAGATAATTAAAACCCCAATCGGAAATCTAAAATTGTTTTCCTTGAAAAAATTCAGAAAAATGACCTTTTTTCCGGCTCCTAGGTGTATATCTCCCCTTAAGGGCGGGGTAAAGTATTTAAATTTTTTTTTCATTTTTTTTAAATTTTTTAAATGAATGCATAATATATCAAGAATATTGTGTTAAAATTTCAAGTCGATCGGAGTAAAATTGACGAAGTTATGAGTATTTGAGCGTCTATTGCTCCATGCCGTTCTCTTCTCTTCTGCGTTTTTCAAACCGTTTTTCTGAGACTTGTCATATTTGAAGTCCGTGTGCACGATAATTCAAAATCTACTGGACCAATCGCTTTGAAATTTTGCACAGTACTTGTTCACATAATTCACCAGGTATTGTCGAGAGCTTTTTTGTTTTTTTTTAATAATTACTAATTTTTCAACAACAAATTAGCCGATTTTTTAGCGAAAATCGGGTTTTTGGCTCCCAAGTGCTACGAAAAATCGAAAAATCGAAGAAAAAAAATCCTCCCGTCATTACCTCGAGAAACATCTCCTTTAACAAATGCATTCTTATTTTTTTGTTTCAAATGATTCTGTTGCGAGTTATGGTGCACACCGCAAACCAACTTTTTTTCGAGGCGCCTCCGGGGTTTAATTTTCACTCGCTCAATTTTGAATATTTTGCAATGCAAATTTAGGAGAATGTTGTTCAAATGTTACTTTATTATATGTAAATTTTTCAATAAACGAACACTATTCGTTACGCCAAAAAAAAATCTTAAAAACATGCCTTTTTTTCGCCGAATTAAATTTACCCCGCCGTTAAAAGAAACATATTCGTACTTTTCAAACAAATCATACGTTTTATTAATAAATCAAAACGTCAGGTAATTTTCAGGCACCCTATAGTTCTTACTATATACAAATGATATTACAAAGGACAAAATATGTCCTGGTCAGCTCGTATGGAAGTATCGACGATATTGCATCCTCGACGTGATGGTAGAGCACACACGGCTGAGTGGAGAACGAACGACCGTGATCTTGTACTTGTTTCTCATTCTCTCTCTTTCTCCCCCGCTGTTTTCCTCTCTGGCGCAGCACCAGTACACAGTAACAGCGACAATGTAGAGTGGCTAGAAGACGCTTGTACCGTTATGCATGCTGCGAGCTCTCCGAGCCCGCGGCTTTTTCGCCGACTCTGTATCAAAGGAGTGGGATCTCCGACGGAAGATGCTGCAAGAGAGGAGAAGACTGCAGGGACTTGAGTTCCTCTTCTTTTCTTCTCCACCTCCCCCTCACGCCCCTCGCTCGCTCAAGGAGCAAAATAACGATGACTGTATGACTCGCTCAAATAGTTTGTAAACATGTTAACCGATCGTCGTGCAATGTGGAGGCATTTTCTTTTACAGTTCCAACGGAAATGTGGACGTGAATTCGATCCAGTAAATTGTATAGTACACACGGTATATCTATATTGAACACACAACTGGTCAATTTGAACCTAACGAGAATTTAAAGAATCATGCTGTACTCTACATATCCATAGGTGCCGAGTGTGTGTGTTTAGAATTTAATATAAAAGGAAGCACGAACATCCTAGTAATAAAGGATTTGGGTCAGTAGCGAGAAATATGATTTTGTTCGTACTCATCGATCATTCGAGTCGTTCTCAACTGCTCTAGTATACTAAACGTATCAAATCAGAGAGAGGGAGGAAGAGAGGGAGAGAGAGGGAGAGAGAGAGAGAGAGAGAGAGAGAGAGAGAGAGAGAGAGAAAGAGAGAGAGAGAGAGAGCAAGTAAGTAGTAAAGCCAGAAAGAGGAAAGGGGGCTTAAATAAACAGCTGTACAACTCGTCACAAGTGTTTACCATTGAACTGACTGATAGACGTAAGAAAGGTAAAGGTAAAGAGAGAAAGAGAAGGAGAGACAGAAATAGGTAACAAGGTAGAGAGAGAGAGAGAGAGAGACGAACCGAGTCATTCGATCATCATCAAATACTCGGCTTAGTGTGCCAAGGATGAGATACAGTCTTAATGAAATCGTCATTCGAGCCGCGAACGCAATTATAACAGTCGTCGGCGCTACTGACCTGTATTTCATGGGCCAGTCACTTCCGGTGTCGCTCGGTCGACCGGACCTCGCCGCCCTGGTTATCAGCTACAAATATTTTTGGATAAGCATTTAGAATTTGGAGCGATAATTGTTCTTATTCGGGCCCAAAGTGACGATTGTGTTTTCCCCGTCACTGGAATACTGTGATTTTTTTTCGTAATTAAGGCGGGACTGTATGGGTCGAAAAATCGATTTTTTGGCATTTTCTCAAAGTATATTCGAGAATGTGGGAAAAGAATGTCAAAATAAAACATCGGAAATTGACCAAGTTATGGGCGATTTAGTGAGAGCAGCAACGATTTACGTTTAGTGAAACTTTCAATCGCGTTTTTCTCGAAACGAGTTTTCTTGACTGGCCTGAATCATAACTCTTACTATAATTGGCCGGTTTTTTATTTTTTTAAACCTAAATATCCGTTATTGCATTAGACATCGTTGTACGTGGTCGTTTTTTTTATTTTGTATTTCTAAGTCCCGAAATATAAGTAAAAATGTCGCCAAAATTACTTTTTTTTTTCATTTCATTTTCATTTTTCATCAGACGAACCATTGGACCACGTTTATTATAGAGAGGCTCTATTATACTTCAATGACGTTGTTGATTTTTTCTTTTTTTTTTTTAATAAAAATCTGCACGAAACAAGTTCAATGTATGGTTAATAACCTACCTTTTTTCCAAATCCCAAAGAAATAATCTAGTAGACACAAAACATGCGGAAGAAACGATCTTTTTCCGGCCCGTCACACAGGGGCCCTCCCTTATCCCTTCGTTGACACACGTAGATTTGGCCACGATTTTGATACACGGTCAATTTGACCCGAATAGTACTTCATCCACCTGCTACTTACAACCCTCCGGTCGGTTTTTATTTAAAAAATCAGGGATACACTTTGAAAAGTTCTTAATATGTCGGCATAATTAAAATTTGGAAAATATCAAATAAAATCGTTGAAAAAAATTATTGAAAATTTTCAATTTTGGAAAAGTGAGCATTTTGCTAAAAATTCATCCGGGTCAAAATGACCCAGTGCTTTACCATAGGGTCAACAAAAGAAACGTAATTGAACAAATGTAACTTTTGACACATTTAGATTTGGCCACGATTTTGATACACTGGATCAATTTGACCCGGATAGTACTTCATCCACCTGCCACTAACAACCCTTCGGTCGGTTTTCATTTTAAAAAATTAGTTATACACTTAAAAAGTTCTTAATATGTCGGCATAATTAAAATTCGGAAAATATAAGATACAATCGTTACAAAAAAATTATTAAAAATTTTCATTTTTGGAAAAGTGAGAATTATACTAAAAATTAATCTGGGTCAAAATGACCCAATGCTTTATCATAGGGTCAACAAAATAAACGTCATGTAAAAGATATAAATTTTTAGTTTTTAGTACCGTACAGAAAACGGTTTTCAACTGCGAAAAAATTCGTTTCTGCAAATCGTGTAATGCTTGGATTGTTTTAAAAGGAGATGAGTGGAAAAATGACATGCTCGAAAATTAATTCACTTCAGCACGTGGATGTTTTTTGAAAGCGTTTCTAAACAAATCCTCACACACTTGTTGATGTTAATTTCGAGTTGACTGAATATAAAATACCGCTCACGTTCGTACTGCGATAAAAATAAATCGGGCCCTAATTGCGAAGAAATGATTTTCAATTATCGAGTGAGCGTTAAAACACGCGACGTCAGATAAGGTTGAGTCGGAAGACGTCAGCGAAAAAGTCTGAGCAACGTCTGCCGTATCCACTGTCCCGCGAACGAAATTCCGAGACAGGATGTTCGACGTAACGGTTCCCGGACGAAATTTGGTTTCTCGAATCTCTATGGCCGGGCTCGATGTGAAATAGGGGTCAGCGGGTCTCTCTACCGAACCGAGAAACCAAGCGGTATCTTTGCGAAGTGAACAAAAAGGAACCGTGAACAAAAAAAAATAAAAGAAAAAAAGAAGCGAAGCGACGGACGGTTTCCGGGTCTCTCTCGTCCCCGGAGAGAGAGAGAGAGAGACCGTTCCCAAATCCGCCCACGGACATTTTCGAGAGAAAATCCCGTAATAATTAGGATAGGTCTGCGTGTGTTGCGTCAGTGCTGTAATAACATCGCGTCAGCCACATCACGACGAAGAACGCGTAGTTACGAAAAAGTAAATAGGGCGTTGAGTTTGAAGGTGTTGGCCGAGCTCTTGAACGAAAAATCGTTAATCTCAATTCCCGCGCCCTACTTAACGGTAGGTAAGGATCGCTCGGCTCGGCTCATTGGCGAACCGAGTATTTCGATAATCGACTGCCGACCCGTGGATCTTGTCAGAAATTTCTGCACGAGAGACGAAACGAGCACCTTTCCGACGAAAGGCCATCAAAAAATCATTGTGGAATGATTTTTCGTTCTCCAACTCCATTCATCTGGAATTGCAGATATTTTGGATTTGTATGATCGGGATTTGATAGTTGTAACGGCTATGAGGATAATAAGAATTATGTACGTTTTACGATCGAATATCCATTGAGGACTTGTCTTAATTCTTTGTGAATTAGTCGCGGATCGTTGACCTCTACGCGGTCCCTTGAGACCGGAGCCTGAATTAGAAGATCCGAAAAATCGTTTTTTTCATTGCTTACGGCGTTACCCCCACTTGTAGCGCAAAAAAAGGCCTTTTTCATGAATTGTTTTAAAGAAAACTATAAAACTTTTTTAATCGATCAATATACCATCTTGAAGAACACATCTTGAAGAACTTTCAGTAATTTTTTTATTGAAAAATATTACATTGTTTAGTGGCAAATGGCCGTCAATGAAATAATGTTTTTATATACACGGTTTGCGGTGACCAACATTGCGGCGAAGTGGATCATCTGAAAAAAAAAAATGCGGATGGATTTAGTCAAATATAAGTATAAACTAGTCTTTAATCGAAGGATTTTAAAAAATATTCATTTTTCACAAAATGGCGGACAGTCAAAGTTGATGGTTCGATTTTACCGAAAAAAAACGGCCGTTTTTTGGCTATAAAACGGTCATTTTTTTTTTTTTTGAAAAAAAAAATCGAACGATTAAAGACTACATTTTTATGTATTAAATAAGCCTGCAAAATTTCAAGAAGATCGGTTCATTAGTGTTCGAGTAATCTCGGTCACCGACTTCAGAAATGCCATTTTGAGGAAAACGCGTTTAAAGTTTCAATTTCCGGTCGTTTACACAACGGATTCTTCTCTTTCAACGCTCATATCTCAGTCAATTTTGTTCGGATCGAATTGACATTTTCAGGACATATTCTCAGATACTTATACTTCAAAAAAATGCAATAAAAAAAATCGATTTTTTCAAAATCGCAAGCAGGGGTAACCCCTTAAATCGGTAGATAAACTATCCAAGAATATATTTACAAAGTCACAGAGGCCAATTGTAAATATTTTCGAACATACAAGGCCAAAAGCAGAGAAGCAATTGATATTTGATTTTCATATTTACTCCTATTGAAAATTTTGAAACGCGTTTTCTCCAGTTTTTATTTTCACGATTTTTCCAAATTGGCGGGCGTGATAGCAAAAAAACTAAACGACCCATTGAAGCAAACCAAAGTTGATTTTCTTCGGTATGAAAATCTCTTCTAAGTGAATTGAAAAAGTCTTTTAAAATAATTTTTATAGCACGTTGAAGTGTTTTTTTAACACATTTTTTTCAAACCTGAGAAAAGTTATGATTTCACGATTTTTTCAGCTTTTTCTTAACGAGTTATGCGCAGTTAGAAATTTCAAAAAATCGATTTTTTTATTGCATTTTCGGAATGTACAAATATGTGCGTATATTCGCTGAAAATTTCAAATCGTTCCAGCGAATATTCTCGGAAATATACACGTATTTGTAAGGACGCTCGGAGCGTGTCTCCGAGCGTCCGAGAAACTTCAAACGCGTTTTTCTCAAAACGGTGTTTTCAAAGTCGGTGAGCACGATTTCTCGAAAACGGCTCAACCGATCGGTCTGCAATTTTAACACAACCTTGTCAAATATATTCTGCAGGTATTGATCGAAGGAATAAGATTTCCGATAATTATTTATATTTTTTTTCAATGATTTAACGAAAAAAATTTGGTCGAAAATCGAAATTGTTTCTTTCCGGAGCCACCATTTTGTCAAAAATAAAAATGTCGACTATTCCTTCGATTAATGCCTGGATTCATCTATCCCCTGAAAGAACCTTTTTTTTTTTTCATTTTAGATAATCCAAACCGGAGATACTTTGCTCACCGCCGGACACTTTTTTTTCGAGGACCTCCAGGAGACTTCCTACAGGAGCAATGTTAATGAATATTTTTGAAAATAAAACATGCCAATCTAAAGCTAAAAGATTCCACTACACTGCCTAATCCTTTTCGTTTTGCCCAAATGAAATCCTTCCAGAAAAAAATCGTGAAAAAAACGACTTTTTTGGCCTTGCAACTGCGTACAGCGCCTTAATTCACCTAGAAGAAAAATATATGACGATTGAAGATTTTATTGGTTTTTTGTTTCCATCAAGAAATACGAGCGGCATCTTTCCCGCCAATTGGGGACTTCACTATCAAGACGCACATGGAATAGGCACCCATTTATTGTTTTATACAGTCATTTATTGTTTTATATTGAAACATTTATTTTATACATGAAAAGATACCGCAATGTTTACTGGACTCACTTGTTTTTTTTCCTTTCAAAAAAATTCCCAAAAAAACGCCTTTTTGGACCTTCTGATTCAGGCTCCCACCTTAATTCTTTGTGAATTAGCCCCCCTATCGCGAGTCGTTGACCTCTGCGCTGTCACTTAAGGGGTAACACCACTGTAGAATTAAAAAAAATAGATCCTTTTTATTGGCTTGAGAGATTCTTCGGACCATCTAGAATAAAGGGAAAAAAGTTTGGTATTTGTGAAAAAGGCCCGCGGGCCCGTATGGGTCTACGGTGGCAGTGGCTGGCCCGTGGGCGAGACGTCGACTTTTTTTTCGGAACACAATTTTTCAAAACGGCACGGAGCATAACTCCATTAATTTCCATTGTATTTTCTCAAAATTTTGAGCACGTCTTTAATATAACATTCCGAAGAGAAATACGTACGGGATTTTCCATGAGTTAATAGTAACATTATTAATTAACAAATGATTGTCCTTTTTTCTGTCGAAAATTGAGTTTTTACTTTAAATGGTTGCCATTTACACCAAAATTATTATTTTCAAAATTCCCTACGTATTTCTCTAGCTGTACTCATGTAAAGTAATAGAATTAAAAAAAAATTTTGTCCACATTCAAATTTGCGTCAGTCATACTGCGTGCCGTAGAGCGCCTCAAATTCAACATGTCTCGCGAGAAGGTCTCCAGCGTAAGCATTTCGTATAATTTTTTAATATAATTTTTTTTTGCTGAATTGAAGTTATGACTAATAACATCCTTGAATTTTATTATCGTCTTGCTTATCCTTCCACCCAAAAAAATCGCTTAATTTTAGACGTTAGCAGTGGTAAACGCCTAAAACCCTAAAAAAAGGTATGTCACTTTAAACGCTAAAAAAGCTATTTCCATTAATTTTTGGATACGTTTATATTATAGATATTGATATAAAAGTTGTTAAACTTAATAAATGTACTTCCGAAATACATTTTAAAAAAATTATTTATTTAAGTCACTATATATAGCCGAAAATGGTAGTTAAAAAAATTTCCTGAAAAAATTGTAGGTCTGTTGATGAAATCTCGGAGATGGATCATCCAAATGCAAAAGAAACAAAATAAAATCAAACGGTTTTAGATTCAGTGTGTTAATGGCTATAGCGCATATCATACAATTTTTTATATATGCATAAATAACAAAATGACAAACAATTTTCGCAAAAAAAACGTTTTTTTTTCACCGTTTTTGGCAAAAAAATAGTAAATATCAAAATTTAAAAAAAATCCTTAATACGCGCTATGGCTATAGTTGTAAAGAATATGTAGTTAAAATGTCATAAGGATCGGTTCAGTAGTTTCAAAGATTTTGTCACCAAGCCCTCGAAAAACGTTGTTTTAAGAAAAACGCGTTCAAAGTTTGTTTGGGTTACATAAAATTCTTTTTAAATGTATTTCGAAAGTGTATTTATTAAGTGTAACAACTTTTATATCAATATCTATAATATAAACCTGTGAAAAAAATTCATGAAAATAGCCTTGTTTTGGCGTCTAAAGTGAGAAGACCCCTTAAGCTTTATTAAAGAAAGGGCCTGTTTCCAAATATTTGTCAGTGGTAAAAAAAAAATTTTCTCGCGATAGAATAATAAAAAAAGCTCACCATTGAAAGCTTCTCACTTTCAGATACAGCCTCATTGGTCCACGTTATGCACCTGATTCGCAATCTCAAATAATTTTTATAATATATCAGCGCAATGTTTTCCCTTCGACGTTTTTTCGAATTCGGGAGAAAAATAAATTCCTTTTTTCTCGCCCAAGAGTTTGTGTGCAGGCTTGAACATTTGTGGATGCATGTATACGGAGTTTGGCGAGAGGATGAGCGAGCAGCATTTCTCATCCACACGTGCATCGAGTACGACACGCACATACTAATGAGTTATGCGTTCGCGATTCTATGAGACGAGCTCATACGTGTACGTGGCTCGAGTGTGTATCGTTACACGTAAGAATATCCGATCGGTGAAACGATCGCGTACAAACGAGAGGCGGTGCTGGGAACGAGAAAAAATACCACGGTATGTTTGACAATGTGCACGAGCGTCTCGTATCGGTGACTACCGAAGAGCGACGAATTCTCGTTGAGGCGGTCTCGTACTCGTGGTCGGTAAAGAATTACAAACGAGGCAGGCAGCGCGTCATTTTCACACATTCGCGCACAACTTCTGACCTCACCTCTGACATAACAGTACAGCGCTGGCTTTCACACCTACGTGCTCCACAGGTGAGAAAAAACCGTCGACTCTCCGGTGCAGAATAGTACGAAAAAAGTAAGTTTTAAATTATCGTTGATATAAAAAAATGAAGTTTTGACTTCCTTAAGGGGCTATACCAGTGTGAGACTTTTAAAAAATCGATTTTTTTCGTTGCCTTTTTCGACAGATTGTACTTTTAAGAATATGAGATGAGATTTTTGTACTTTCAAGAATATGAAATGAGATTTTTCAAATTTGCTGACATTGTAACTCAAAGAGCAATTAGCCGATTGACTTGGAACTGAGTACTCTTGAATATATTTACTCTACAATGACGTGGGATATTTTTGATTAAATGAAAATTGACGATTTGGCATTGAAAAAAACGACCATTTTATGGGCAGGAAAACAGACTTTTCTTCATAACTACGCCATTTTGTTAGATTTTGATATTTTTTGAAAATCATACGTCATTGTACAGGAAATGCCTTCCAGTTTAACGATATTTTATCTTTTTTCGGTTCCAGCTACTCAATCGGCCGGAATCATGTTAGCAGTGGAGGAACTATTTTTTTGCGCCTCCGAAGGCAGCGCATAAGTCGCTTGGATCTCAATATTTTTCTATGAAAAAATTATGTAATATAGGTCAAATATAGCCAAATATATTCTTAATTTTCCGAAACATTCGATTGAGTACTTTTCTTCCAAACAATTTCCGAAAATCATCCAAATTTTCAGCGTTCACACTGGTATAGCCCCTTAAGGAGGTTGGAGTGATCTAGTTGAGTGAAATGGAGGTTCATGATTTTTTTTCTTTCAATTAACGTGAAAAAATCCGTACGGGGTGTAGATTTATTCGGTATATGCTAATTTTTCATGAAATATACCATTAAAGGGCAAATTAATGCATTTTCATATTTTGATTACGTGGAAAAATGTAATTTTTGTATTTCTACCAAGTTGAAAAGTATAACATTGTTGATGATTATTATGGAAAACTGCGTGAATCTCTTATACAACTCTTGCCCATCTAACCGCACGTAAAATTACATACATTAAACAATTTTTTTTATTGCTGGTTTTTGTGGTGAAAACATTTTTAAAAATTGACAATGACTATATATATACTTTTCTTAAATCTTGAATTGTGGGTAACGCTCCAATCTTCTTAAGTAAAATTGAGTGGAACCGTACATAGGTAAATTTTGCTAGAGTCACAATAGTTCTTATCTAATCACGTTATGAAAAATTATGCCTCCAAATTAATAAAGTGATGAATTAATACTCGGCCTTTTCAATCAATTTTTAGTTGGAAAAAGTTGACGTTCGAAATGTGCAAAATAACTTCCATCAGCCTTTATTAATTGTTGTCATCTCTCAAAGAAAGCAGCCGCAGTCTGGCAGATCAGTAATGCTATTATGAGCTTCTTCGACCATTTTTAAGTACGAATCGATGACGTCATCTTGCGTAGTGAGCAAGAGAGATCTTAACACAAAAGTGCCTGACGGAGGACCCTTATGAGTAAGAAGTTCCAAATTCAAAGAATGCACAGTGTCTTTGTTAGCTTCCTCCACGTGTCGTCTTGGGTCCCATATTGCTGTACTCGTTGAACCAAATGGCCCACCAGAATCTCCCTGCTTGTGCAAGTAATTAGCCACAATTTCCAATGGCTTCCAAGTACGCAAACGTTGATTCCATTTTCACTAGGTTCTTCTCGCGATAGCTGTTCCAAAGCGTCATATACGACTTGTTCCACATAACATAGCCGCATAAAAAACATTAGGGCGTCAAAATCGTTCAAGGTCATTCAAGGACACTATCGATGATACGAATCTAAATATCTCGTATGACTACTAAATATTTGATAGTGATTCGAGATATTTAGATGTGTATTTCAATTCAATAGGTGGCCTTGAATGACCTTGAACGACTTTGACCCCCTACTGTTTTTTATGCGGCTTGGTGCTCCACAAGATGGTTAAAAAATGTACCATTCCATTTGAAAAAGTGGAGGTGATCTTCACTGTGCGTCAGCGCCTCCACCGATATAAAAAAAAAGCGTCGCATTTGATGGCCCCCTTCACACCGTACAACTTTTGTCTGGAACATTTTTTTGTAACGTCGATAATTACCGAGTTATTTCGGATGCTGGAATTTCAGTTTAATAAAAGTCCCACGGTTTTCGAGATTTTGGATCTTATGTTATTTTTGGAAAAAAAACCATCTGCTTTTAGTTTTTCGCATGCCATTTCTATAAATGATATGAATTGACAATAAATAAGTAACTTTTCAAACTAATTGGTACGATTTGCGTCGTATATTTTTTTAAAACCGCAGGCTATCAAAGTCAGATTTTCGAATTGAATTGTATGAAAATTCTGCATAATATCTTTTCTCATAAAGTTTTCTTAACATTTAAGGTTAAAAAAACGACTTTTATAGATAAAACAAATAACCAAGAGTATTAAAAAAACCGGACCATAAAAGTTATCACTTGTAGAAATGGCATGCGAAAAACCAAAAGCAGATGATTTTTATCTCGAAAACCGTGGGACTTTTACTAAACTGAAGATCCAGCATGTAGTAGGACATGATTTGACCTATCGACAGAAGCACGAATATCCATCAATTACATGACACCGTGTAAATATAAATATACATTTAGAGCGTACCTAATGACTCGGTGTAGGTCATAAACAAAATATACGCGTGTCTGACCACATATTGACTGCGACCACTAATTTTACCGTTCGATGCAGATTCCTCGCCCACAGTTTGCCCAACCTCGCCACTCCCGCGGCTCCCGCGACTCCCCCGCTTGGGAAACTGGCGAGCTTCCGAGCCGTTTTTATCATCGTTATAATATACGAGACCTTGGCGTTTAATGGAGCTGCTGCGTGTGAAATATTGCCAGAGTTGAATATCCGTCTCGTAGCTCCAATGGCGAGAGGGAGAAAGATGAATAGAAGGATCTTCCGCTGTTACGCGAAGACTGTTTTTTTTCCGCGCACAGCCCACCACTTTACAGTTACACGCACTCCGGCAACTTGAATTATCGTATCTGGCCGCGTATTTTCGCTCCTGTTTTCCTCACTCCCTCGCTGTCTTCGTACTGTGCTAACATTTTCCTCCACAGGAGCCGACGAATTAACGACCCCGGGGCGTTAATATGCACAGCTTGTGCGAGCCCAACAGACAATCGAGGCACCTGCGTCGCTTGAATTTCATCATTATTATTATCGTTATTAAATTATTTATTTTTATGGATTTCACGCTGATAGCGGCCCTCGCCGCATCTTTATTACAAATTATTCCATGCGCAGGCACGTCTCATTGTCCTCCGCAGCGTTGCGGTGTGGAGGAGCCGAGCAGGAATGGTCGATCGATCGAATTTTACGATAATTACTTTAAACGCTGAGGGTTTTTTCTTCTCTTCCTCTTTCGCAGCTAGATCACTGCTGTGCAGAAGGGAATCTGCACGTGATGGCGGTGGGAAAGCATCTTAGCTTGAGTAACTTAAGGGGTCTTCTCACTTTGGACGCTAAAAGAAGGCTATTTTCATGAGTATTAATTATATGTTTATATTATAGATATTGATATAAAAGTGGTTACACTTAATAAATACACTTTCGAAATACATTAAAAATTTTTTATATTATTTATTTAAGTCACTATTTATAAACGAGAATGGTAGTTGAAAAAATGTCCGAACAAAATTGTAGGTCTGCGCTGTTGATGAAATCTCTATCATACAATTTTTTATATATGAAAAAAAAAAAAAATGGCGGACGTTTTTGGAAAAAAAATAGTAAAAATTAAAATTAAAAAATCCTTAATATGAGCTACAGCTATTGTTGTAAAGAATATGTGGTTAAAATTTTATAAGGATCGATTCAGTAGTTTCGAAGTCTTTATCAACGTAAAACGTTGTTTCCGGAAAAATGCGTTAATAGTTTGTTTGGGTTAAATAAATACATAAAAAAATGTTTTAATGTATTTCGAAAGTGTATTTATTAAATGTAACAACTTTTATATCAATATCTATAGTAGAAACCTATCAAAAAAATGCATGAAAATAGCCTTTTTAAGCGTCTAAAGTGAGAAGACCCCTTGAGGCGGGAAATCAGTTAAGGACTACGTTTTTTTAGTGATTTTTATAATTGTTTTGACAAGGAATGAATTAATAGAATTTATTTAAAATTTAGGAATATTTTATACATATTTTCAAACGAATATTTTAATGTTTTCGAAGCATTTCCTCTGAAAATATGGAACACATAATATGCTGCCCATCGCAGGTCGCCATCAGGCTTTGCTGTTTGTGTACACTCTGGAGGCCACCGTTTTCATCGGAAATCACGGTTTGAAGATTACTTGAAGAACATGTTTTCCTTCTATATAAACCTTACTCTGACAAAAAAATTGAAAATGGCCTTGTTAGAGGTATTTTAGGTTACGTGGCTTTCGAAGCCAGAAAAAGCATATTTTCTATATTTTTTAAATGGAATATATGAATGATTTTATTCAAAAAAAATTATAAAAACAAAAAATCAAGGCAGTAATTAATTATTTGTACTGCTTGCCGGTTACTCAACTATTAGTTTTCGTAACAATTGATGGAATTTAAAAAATCGATTTTTTGAGTTATCCAAACTGGTTTCCCGCCTTAAGGTAGCGGGGAGTCCGCGGTTAGAGGGCAATTCGCGTCCGAGGGGGAAGAGCTCCAACGTGTCCGGTAGCGGAGAAGTTCCATATACGGCGCAGAGTTAATTCGTCCAGCTCCCGAAGCTTCCTGTAACGAGTTTTCACGAGCCATCGCATATTACAATTCTTATGACTCTTGCAAAGCGTTCTTTAACGTTTTTTTTCCTTCTTTTTCGCCCTGTCTATCACCGCCACTCCCGTCATTTTGAGGGAGGAAGCTTATCGTATTGGAAGAATAATAGGATTTACCGTAACTGCATTGCATATTGATTGCTGTTGGAAATATTCTTATTCGAGAAGAGTACATAAGTGGAAAAGGAAGAATGGAAAAACGCCCTCGACGATTATTCATGGCTGCTCGAGATTTGACGCAGCGGTTAACGCACTCGGCGTCGGAGCTGAAAAACTTGTGTGAACGCGGGCTGCGTCCCCGTGGGAACGCATCGGCCAGTGTATGCTTCTAACTGCTCGTGTACGACAGTTCACTCTCGTATGTACGTACGCGTAGACCTGTACGCTCACCAGCATGAGTGTATAGCGTATATACGGAAAAAGTACGTTCGACGGGTCCCGATTAAACAGCCCGTGCAGAAATTTATCGGCGTGTCCGCAGATCCTACCGCTAGTCCAGTAAAAGAGACGATAACCCAGGACTTTTTAGCGTCGAATATGAATTTGTGACTGAAGGTAGATGGGTGCATACTGAAAGTGACCCCAATAAAATATTGCCCCTCAACTCGCCCCAACCCTGAGAAATAGGGGTTGAAAACTTAAAAATCGCCGTATCTCGATAATTAATGGCCCGATGGAAAAATATTTCGAACAAAAGTTGTTTGGAATAATAAAATACGTATAAAGTTATCCGACGTCCAATCCCCTATCTTTGAAAATAGCGGAACAAAAACGCGAGAACACCACTGACCACGCATCAAACCCGAATTTTCTAATCGTTTTTGTGCTGCTATTTTCAATGATAGGGGGTTGGACGTTAGATAACTTTATACGACTTTCATTATTCCAAACAACTTTTGTTTGAAACCTTTTTTGATCGGGCTATTAATTATCGAGATACGGCGATTTTGAAGTTTTCAACCCCTATTTCTCAGGGTCGGGGCGAGTTGAGGAGCAACGTTTTATTGAGGTTACTTTCGGTATGCAACCATCTATCTTCAGTCAAGAATTCATATTTTACGCTAAAAACTGCTGGGTTCTCGTATTTTTTTCTGGACTACACATACTTGTTGGGATTTGATGGGGACGACACACGTAGGGAATCCACACTGGAATCCAAGTGGAGGGTAAGGTCTCGACCCCCCTCCCTCTGATCGAGCCGAAATTTTGAACAAGCCTTCCTTTTAATAGTTCTAGACAACCCCTGAAGAGATTTTCGCGACACACAATGGTTTTTGGGTTTGTTTAGACAAAACGGAGAGCACGATAACATATATACACTGCCAGTCAAAAGTTTGGATACACAGTCGATATTTCTTGCCGCACTAAAAGTTATATAGCTTGGTCAAAAAAAAAGTTAACCAAATTTACCGAACGGTGATTTGAAGGGAACAAATTCAGCTTTATTTTCCTCTTTTGAAATATTTTTCATGATTTTTTTTCGAACTAGTACGCACTTTTATACGTGACTGTTTTTCGGCTTTTTTTCGACCATCGAAAATTGGGCGCATGACTTATGGAAAACATTTGTATCATGTTTATCCATGATAAACTTGAACGGGGCAGCAGGAGCTCCATTTTCGTTTTTTTTTTATGTTCGTACGATTTTTTTCGCAAACTTATTTCATTTGTGGCTAATAAAGACAAAAAAAAATTGGAAATTGCAGCGTAACTCGAGAACTATAGGGTTTGAGAGAAAATGTTAAAGATGCAAAAAGTTGCGTAAGCTTATACTGGATCGCCTGGTTTTTTGTCGAAATTTTTCTCTGATATTTTTGTTTTAATTATTTTCGCTCGAAACTCTGATGAGTAGGATGGTTTAACTCGAAAAGTATGGCGTTTATAATAAAATATCAAGAAGAGAAACTCATTTAATTTTCAATTTTGAATTCGTTTAAAGTTTTTCAGAATTTTTTTCAGAATTTTTTGGCCGAACCTCGTCGAATAGTCCGAACAATTGATTAGCGTATCGCGCAAACTATTGAGTTAGAGACAAAATATCAGGAGGGGTAAAATGTTGCAGTGTTTTGTTTTGAATACGTTGACATTTTTTCAGAATTTTTTCAGGTCGTCTAGATGCTTCTGAAACATTGTAAAAAAGAAATGTAAAAAATCGTAAAAATGTCAATGTATTCAAACGAAACACTGCAACATTTTCCCCTCTTGATATATTGTCTTTAACTCAATCGTTTTCGAGATATTAGCAGTATTTTTGGGTAGCAGACCTAGAGATAATCAGCGCGCGTTAAACAAAAACTTAAAAATTTAATATCTCGAAAACTAGTGCGAGTCGCCAAAATCCCTTTTAGGGGTTGTCGTAAAATATCAGAGATAATGTTGTAGACTGAAATAGAAAAACCATATACAGGCCGGCAGTCCAATTTGAGAATATTTGTAAGATAATTAACGGGGTATCCCTCTCTGGAAGTCCGCTTTGAAGGATCAGAATGATGATTTTTTCCCTAGTAACACATTGGTTGGAAGAAATTAATTTTTTTCCCAGCATGCTGTACACATATTTGGGGTTACAATGTAATTTTTTCGGAAGAAAATCTTTCAAAGTGTTCGTGGTGCTGCAGTTGGCGTTGCAGTCCTCAAGCGGCGAGGCTCGAAACGGCGGGATATCTATCAGTCTCAAATATAATTTGAAAAGAAAAGAAAAATGTTTTTCTTCAAATATATCTAACTGGCTATGGGTTCACTATCCACTTTTCGAAATTTCGAAAAATACGAAAAATGACAGCTTCTCCAAAGAAAACCTCATTTTTCTCTCAAAAAACAGCATGCTGAAGTCATTGCTATTAACAAATGGTTCATCCAATTAAAAAATGCGATCGTGAACCGAACATGACTGTTTGAACGCTAACTGTGCAAATTCGAGTCAATAGTGCGAAAGTCACTCAAGATATCAATCCCGCCGTGTCAAGATATGTAGTTTCGAGATAATTGCGTTCAAACCCGACGGATCGCGATAAACCCGACGCACACTGTTCCACTAAAATCGATGTAACTTCGTCAATTTTTAAAATGTCACGGTCCGGTTGGTCTTAAAATATTCTTGAAAGTTCACTCTATAACAATATGCAAAAAAACGATTTTTGACGTTTCCAGAGAGGGATACCCCTTAAGCCGATTGCCTTTTCTATCGGAATCAAGCAAAATAACGTTACGTGCAATAACGTTGAACGACATGAACAGAAGAGAGCAATGAACAGGGATCGGTTGAAATGAGAAACTGTTTGAGAGAGAATGCTAATGTAAAAGAGAATGCTCTGTCGCACGTTCGAGATAACCGTAAACATATATATATATATATATATATATATATATATATATATATATATATATATCTGCACCTTTGTCTTCCTCGGTTGTGGCATTGCAAACGTGTCTCCCTCTCTTTCTCCTTCTCCCTTTCTCTTCTCTCTTTCGTTATAACCAAAAGGTTGAATCGAACATCAGGGAATTCCAGGCGGTGAACGCCTCTCTCGTCGTGGTCACGTCCTCTTGAAGAATGAACTTGAGAAAGACAGAGACCGCGGTCCAACGGGGAATCGGCGGCGTGGTATAAAAGAGCCCGCGCCTCTGGACGCGAATGCCAAAGCTCCCTTTTCAAATAGTATACGCAGAATCGTATAGAAAAAGACTCGTTTCAGTCCTGGTTACATAAATTAATGGTTCGAGAAGACAGCTGAAAGTTAGTGATCTGCACTGGTTGATGTAACGTTCAACATCCACGCGTACCTGGATGATTACTTCTCAAAAATGTTGCGCAGCAAGCGAATGCAAAAGGCGCTGAAATTCCAGTACGATTGATGAATAAACTTCACACCATCGTCCTGCCGATTTATCAAGGGGGAGACATCTTCAGGCGAGGACGATGTTGGCCAATTTTTATGATTTATTTTTTAAGGAAATATTTTTCACCATTTTTGAGACTTAGGGTAAGTTTTATTACTACTTTTGGCTGTTACATGGTATTTTTTTCATTATTAATCTTCAAAAATGGCGGAGGTATGGCACGTTTTTCTAAACTGCATTTTTAAAACTGTCGTGACGTGTAGCTAAAAAACCAATCGACTGATTCTGATAAAATTTCGTATAAATGTTTCTAACCTCATTGTCTAAAAGGTGATCCCAAATGTTTTTAAAAATTAAGGGAGAAAAAAAAGTATTGCAAAATGTAGCCATTTATCGGAAAATTCAATATTTTTGTTTCAAAGATCACCGCGCAGGCTTTCGTTTGATTAATTTGATAGTATTGAATGTATTGCCAATTAAGGGGGGAGATAGCTTTAGGCGAGGAAAAAATGCTGATTTTCGTGATTTCTCTTTAAAAGAAATGATTTCTTCACCATTTTTTAAACTTAGGATATGTTTAACAAAACATAGGAAGAAAAATGCTAAACATGCTAAAACAGGAACATTTTTCAATTAAACATACCCTAAGTCTCAAAAACGGTGAAGAAATTTTTTCTTTCAAAGACAAATCATGAAAATCAGCATTTTTTTCTTTTTTTTACATGTTCAGCATTTTCCCCTTGTTTTAGAATGTTTTATAAAACATACCCCAAGTCTATAAAATGGTGAAGAAATCTTTCCTTTTAAAGAACAATCACCAAAACCAGCTATTTTTTTCTCGCTTAATGGTATCTCCCCCCTTAATTAACAATACATTCAACACTATCGAATTAATCAAACGAAACCCAGCGCGGTTAACTTTAATTCGAAGCTCCAGAAAGTTAAAACTCCACTGTAAACAAGCCCTTAAGTTTCCTCGGGCGCATTTAGTTGGTCTTCGAAGACTGTTGTACAAGAGCCTCGAAGAGGTAAAACAATCTCGCAAGAGTTTATCCGCGTATGTAAATGCTGGTTGCTCCTCGGCGGAGGATGAGCCTCTCCACGTTCGCCTCGATAATTCTCGGTGCGTAGGTACGCAAAAGTTCTCCACTACTTCTTTGCATTCCCTTAGCCTCCCCCTCTCTCTCACTCCCTCTCTCTCTTGCTCTCTCTCTCTCTTCCTTGTCGAATGTTCCTTGTAATTCGTAGCTAACAGGCAACATCGTCCGCAGGAATGATTATTTTTCTTCTCTTATTTTTTGTCTACTCGTCCAACATTCCTTATACGTCTCGAATGCATTTTTGCAATTCCGGGCAAGTTTGAGGCTTTTTTTCGGGCTCGTTCCAACTATCCTGAGCCGCCATTGCCATATATGAAAGTGGATGAAAGGAATAGAGAAACCGCGGTCCAAAGGTAATGGGCTCGGGCTACAGTCTCAGCCCTCGTAATTTGGAACCTCGACTTCCAAAGACGAAATTTGTGGAGTTCCAATTGTCGTTACCGTAGCTCCTCGCTGCAGGACACTGACCTGATTCGCAGCTCACGTTGTAGCTTATTCTTTAGTCCAGTAAAAGAGACGAAAACCCACCACTTTTTAATGTAGATTTCGCATTTTTGACTGAAGCTAGATAGTTGCATACTGAAAGTAACCCCAATGAAATATTGCGCCTCAACGCGCCCCAACCCTAAGAAATAAGCGTCGAAAACCTAAAAATCACCGTATCTCGATAAGTAATAGCCCGATCAAAAAATGTTTCAAACAAAAGTTGTTTGGAATAATAAAATACCTATAAAGTTATCTAACGTCCAAGCCTTCATCATTAAAAATAGCGGCACAAAAACGGTTACAAAATTCAGGGTCGATGCGTGGTCAGTGGTGCTCTCGCGTTTTTGTGCCGCTATTTTCAAAGATAGGGGATTGGACGTCAGATAACTTTATACGTATTTTATTATTCCAAACAACTTTTGTTTGAAACATTTTTCGATAGGGCCATTCATTATCGAGATACGGCGATTTTTTAGTTTTCAACCCCTATTTCTTAGGGTTGTGGCGAGTTGAGGGGCAACATTTCATTGGGATCTTTCAGTATGCAACCATCTACCTTCAGTCAAAAATTCTAACTCCCAGTGCTGGGTTTCCGGCTCTTTCACTAAAAGACTACTTCTCCGAGAGGCAAACCTGCATTCGCCATATCAGCGTTATTAGTGTAGAAGTGTGCCCGACGAAAGAGTCTCTCGGTTCTCGATTGCTAATAAGATCTAGGACGGTTTCGCGGTTGTTCGCGAGCTCGTGAATTTCACGTCGTAACGGTCCATCCGTAGTCGCACGACCGTCACGGGTCTTTAATTGCCGGGACTTTTGGTAATGTGTGCCATACGATCTCCCACAAAGCGTGCACGTACGATCCGTGACATTCGCCGCCGTCACGAGATCATAATCAGTCGAAAGAACGAACGAGGAACTTGATGAAAACGACAAAACTAAAAGACCGGAAACACGTAAGAATTCTCACCTCTATAGCCCCGCACGAAGTCATCGGTACCATTGAAAAATGCAATATTCCCCCACTGAATTATGAATCCGAGCGTAAAAAGTGCAAGTGCATTTCCGTTTTTTTCTCTCTTCATACCCAGTGCCCCCGACTGCATAAAAAGTGAGTTTCCAAAGATTGTGTAATTCTAATCCAGCCTCTCGTATTGCGTGTACATTTGCATCGTGCGTGAAGGTTCTCCTGCACGAGAGAATCTCCATTCGATGTATATATGTGCACTGAGGGTTTATAATGGTATGTATACCTGCTGGCGTATGGAGAACATACGAACTAATTAAAGCTACAACATAAGAGTGTAGTTCGCTTTTCTCGGTGAACATATCTTTCACGTTGAATCTACCATTCGTTGGAGTACAGAGAGGGTCATCCTTCCTTCTCTTTCCCTCCCTCTATGTTGGCCTGCCATGGCAAAAGGATGGGAGATCGTTTCTTGAACGGGTGTGTTGCTCTCTGGTCTCTCTGAACGTCATTAAGGCGTGTATAGACTACGCGTATAGTTGATTGTACGGAGAGAAAGAGAGAGAGAGAGAGAGAGAGAGAGAGAGAGAGAGAGAGAGAGAGGTCGAAAATGGAGAAAGAGCGAGAGGGAGGCTGCTCACTCGTGTTTTCTGGCCGAATATAATTATAGACGGTTGAGTCTCATCCTTGCTTACTGCTCCTCGAGGGCTAATTGCCTCGAAGGGTACGTGCCACGACCATTTTAAATTATATAGCAAAAATTCGTGATACTGAACTGATTACCGAGCTATTCGTATTACGCTGTACGTATGGAGTGGGCATTCGTAACTATACGGCTATGCTGCGTGCGGGTGATGTTTAGTTGCGTACTGCCTAACGTCTCGCATCGATGATCCCACTCCTCAAGGTCTCCTGTACGCGTTTCCCTTCAATTAGGTCGCAACACTGTAACGAAAGTTGCTGCTTAGCGATTAGTGAAACGAGAGAAAACTCACATGTGAAATTTCTGGTATCTAATTAATCGCCAGTTCATTCGATCCTTGGAAGCACAAGGTGCATAATGAAAATGATCCATTTGGTCTTCGTCCCTGACCGTGCCATTTCCTGTCTATATTTACGTACGTAGGGAAAATTATAGTGCGATCATGATCGAGAGACTCTGCTCTCCACACAACATCGAATCTTTTTTGTTCACATATCTGCGATTCGTCGTGGTTCAATTTGTTCGTTTTAATTTTCTTGAGATCGGCGACCAACCGCTGCCGCGCTGATTCGTACTAGAGTCATGCCCGCGAAGTTGGGATTAATCAGGGGAATTGAAGTAGGACTCGTGCACAGGCCATGGCAGTCGATTGACGACACGGCGGGACATTTCACTGACTATCGGGTTTCCTTGGATCGGCTTCTCGCCGCGGATTTCATCGAGGCCACTTTTACAACTCATTTGCGGTCTATTTTATTGGGTTAGAAGGTCACGGAGATCAAGAGATACCTTTAGACGAGGAAAAAATGTGCTGATTTTCGTGATTTGTTTTTTTTTAAAGGAAAGATTTTTCGACCTTTTTGGAGACTTATGTTTTATTACTTTTCTTGGCTGTTACATGGTATTTTTTACTAATCTATTCAGTACGAGTTGTGTGCGGCCGTGTTGATAAATACTTGTTGTTATGGAATCGGCTTCGATTCGGCCAATGACAGGTTCCAAGGTCTCGATGGAAATAAAAGTTTTTCTGTATTACGTTTCGATCCTTGATTCGCATCCTCTTTAGAATTTTATTTATTCCCCCCCCCCCCCCCCGCCGTAATGGGCATCGCGAATTCCAAGACTTCCAATGTCTGCACGCCTTAAGCCCTCATGCTTCCTCGTGGGGGAAGTTCTGCGCTCGTCAAAACATGCAGATTTCCATACTGGGGTAATCTATATGTTCCAAGCAGCCAGGAAATCATATTTGGGTAAAGTGTCCGGATGGATGAATATGGGGTTAAAGCAAAAAATTCAAATCGGCTTAACTTGCGAATGACTGGCCATAGAGCTGAAAATTGTCACACATTTGAAACACCAACTTATCACTGTTTCAGATCAGATCAGATTAGATCATTGTATCAGAATTTTGTACATACGAAGATATCGAACTTTTGAAAACAAATAACGAGAGGATAATTCTGTTTGACATTTAATTCGGTCAGAACCGATCAAGCACCTCACATTTTACAAAACGATATACAATTTTGAAATTTCTTTTTTTTATGGTTAACGTCATGTATTCGACTTTATTTTGTTATCCTTATGTAACTGACGGATTTTTCCCGAAGAAATATAATAACACGCAACATGGTACTTGCAGGTTACAATTTGGAAATATGGTTGAAGGGTTTACATTTTAGGCGGATTTAAAGGGTCAATAAATCACTTCCACAGTGTAACATGCTCAACCGTCTAGACTCTCGAATAGCCTTTCGCACATAATTAGAGTACGATAAAAAGAATGTAGCAAATTTTTTAACAATTCCAAATTGAAATGGCAGGACAATGATGACATGATTTTATATAAGACGGCTTTGTTCAATTTTATTGTAGAAACTAAAATTGTGCAGGTTACAGATTGCTTTTACATCAATTCATTCCGCTCCAGAAGCTGGCACATGCATAATTTTGTTTTTTTTTCGCGCAAAGCTTTGGGGACGAATTAAATTAATGAAAAAGCAATGTTGAAGTTTCCAACTCGTACAACTTTTTCTCCAATGATCCTCCATGTACGAGTATTATGTTCTCTTTGGCCTGTTCCATTTCCATCTATTCGAGACATTTGTGGCACGCCAGCACAAGTGGTCGATTTTTCTTTCGCTAAAACTTCATATTCGCGATAGCGCATGGCAAAAAAAAGCAATTGGTTATGCATAAGCGTTAAATAGTTTCTGGCACATCAACACACGAGGGTCTCGACTCCGAGCCGCGTGTGCTGCAGTTTCTCGGATCGCTCGCCGCGAAACGGATCGTCGCTGCCTTACATGGTCAGAACTCGGCAAGACTATAACAACTATGAGTTCGCAATAAGCCCATGAGTGAGAGAAGAGAAGAGGTCTCTCCGCCTCGTACACGTGTGCCGTTGCACGCACGCTCGGCGAGTTCCTTTTCAGGAACTATTGCCCCCGTGGCAGGAGACGATTTTGTCCTTCCTACTCGTCTTCTTTGTCATCTCGTCCGATCCTTCGTGGGACTGAATTAAAAGCAGAGCGAGAGAGAATTACTCATGCATCGACCCGTGCAGAAATTTGTTGGAGAGTCCCCAGATCCTGCCATATCCCTATAGGGGTTTCATAGGGCACATTGGAATCCAATCGGATTTCGCCTTATTTTCTGATTGACGTCGATTGAGAATTCTTTTTGTTCGAAATTCTCAACCGGCATTTGTTGGATGTCCCCGAAAAAGTATCCCTTCGTGATCCCGTGTACAAATTTGTTGGGAAGTTGCCAAGAAGCACCCACATCTCTATGAAGATTTATTGGGGACACCGCACGTAGGCAGTCCTCACTGGGATCCAATTGGACTCTGCACTGTGCCCCACATATGCATATACGTATGTAGTGATATGATGTGAAAATGTAGTAAAATAAATGACAAACTATAATTACAGTGGACTTTGAGTGATGTGATTCGAATCAATTTTGAAGATACACTTTTCTAAGCGATTTATAATTTTTTAACTTGGTAGATCGAATTAGGTAAAAAAATTGCATTTTCCAAAAATATTTATATTCGATAGGGCCACCTGTTAACTATATTCCTTGAAAGTTTCATTAAAATATTTCTAAAATTGTATGAGCTACAGTTTCTAACAGTCGGCCGGGCGAGCAGTGGCTGTACCATACTTCAAACTTCAAACGCGTTTTTCTCGAAACACTGTTTTCAAAGTCGGTGGACATGATATCTCGAGAACCACTAGATGGATTTTTTCCAAATTTTCACAGGATGCGATGAGAAACATCTAAAGGTCATTGACGATCTCACTTTTATAAAATCGATCCTCATTTATTAATAGTTACGTAAAAAATGACGACTTTTTCCATTGATTTTGTATGCTCGAGTTTCAACTCGTCGCCAGGTTGTTTAAAAAAAAAATATTTTGGAAATCGACAATCGTCAATGACTTGTATTTATTGGTAACTTAGATAACCCGTTTGATTTTTTTATTTCAGATGGATCGTTTAAGCTGAAGAGTGTCCACCGCCAAACGTCGCGAAAGAAATTTCATCATCTGTCGGCGGCCATGTTTTCGTTGTTTTTTCTGTATTTTTGGTCATTTTTGTTTAAGGCTCTTGATGTATGTACCTTTGTGTTGAAAAAAATGCTTTCTATTCACCAACTTAAATAATCAACCAAAATCAAATAAATGAGCTAGTGGATAAAAAAATTGGAAAAACGATCTTTTTTCGGCCCGTCGCAGACGTGTCCTCCCTTAAAATATACTTTTTCAAGCGATTTATACTTTTTCAACATCCACTAATTTTGTATACCTATATATTTTGCTTAGCAAATTCAAAGTACAAAATGCGATGAGCTCTATTAAAAATCGCATCGAATTCTGTTCGATAATGTGGGAATCCTTAAGGATTCACATTGGATTCTAATGGGAAATCCCGATTACAATTGAATACACGAGCGTGACGTTTTAGTATAGGGATCCAAAGCGATGACCCAATGGATCCCTATCAGAAGATGGGGCCAATTATGGGAATCCAACAGGATCACTACGAAAATTTCTATAACTGTTTCCCAGACAAAAAATCGGAATTTGGCCATTTTTCAGGCCTCCAGGTAGATGTGGCCCCTTGAGATAACATTTATACTTTTAAGATCTACCCATTTTGCATATCTAGATATCTTGTTCGGAAAATTCAACGTAAGAATGGATAGAATCCATCAAGTATCGTATTGTATTCTGTTCAATAATGTGGGAATCCTTCAGAATTCGAATAGGATTCGTATCATGGATTCCAGTAGGCAATCCCTCTTAGAATCCAATGTACGAGCGTGACGTTTTAATATAGGGATCCAATGCGATGATCCATTCGATTCCTATCAGAAAGTGGGGACAAGTATGGGAATCCAATTGAATTCCTATGGCAATTTCTTCACGCGTAGCTTAATTTTCATTAGCTCTTAGTAATCAACTCTTACAAATCGGATTCTGTTCGTTAATGTGCGGATCCTTCAGAATTCGAATTGGATTCGTATAATGGATTCCAGTAGGCAATCCCTCTTAGAATCCAATGTACGAGCGTGACGTTTTAATATAGGGATCCAATGCGATGATCCATTCGATTCCTATCAGAAAGTGGGGACAAGTATGGGAATCCAATTGAATTCCTATGACAATTTCTTCACGCGTAGCTTAATTTTCATTAGCTCTTAGTAATCAACTCTTACAAATCGGATTCTGTTCGTTAATGTGCGGATCCTTCAGAATTCGTATTGGATTCGGACCTTGGATTCCAGTAGGGAATCCCTATTAGAATCCAATGTACGAGCGTGACGTTTTAATATACGGATCCAATGCGATGATCCATTGGATTCCTATCAGCAAGTCGGGACAAGTATGAGAATCCAATTGGATTAGTATGACAATTTATGCACGCGTAGCTTAATTTTCATTAGCTCTTAGTAATCAACTCTTACAAATCGGATTCTGTTCGTTAATGTGGGAATCCTTCAGAATTCGTATTGGATTCGTATCATGGATTCCAGTAGGCAATCCCTCTTAGAATCCAATGTACGAGCATGACGTTTTAATATAGGGATCCAATGCGATGATCCATTCGATTCCTATCAGAAAGTGGGGACAAGTATGGGAATCCAATTGAATTCCTATGACAATTTCTTCACGCGTAGCTTAATTTTCATTAGCTCTTAGTAATCAACTCTTACAAATCGGATCTGTTCGTTAATGTGGGAATCCTTCAGAATTCGTATTGGATTCGTATCTTGGATTCCAGTAGGGAATCCCTATTAGAATCCAATGTACGAGCGTGATATTTTAATATAGGGATCCAATGCGATGATCCATTGGATTCCTATCAGCAAGTGGGGACAAGTATGAGAATAAAATTGGATTAGTATGACAATTTCTGCACGCGTAGCTTAATTTTCATTAGCTCTTAGTAATCAACTCTTACAAATCGGATTCTGTTCGTTAATGTGGGAATCCTTCAGAATTCGAATTGGATTCGTACCTTGGATTCCAGTAGGGAATTCCTATTAGAATCCAATGTACGAGTGAGACGTTTTAATATGGGGATCCAATGCGATGATCCATTGGATCCCTACCAAAAAGTGGGGACAAGTATGGGAATCCAATTGGATTCCTGTGACAATTTCTGCACCGGTAGCTTCATTTTCATCAGCCCTTACTAATTAACTCCCGCAAATCGGATTCCTACAGAAAAAAAATGGAGGATCAATCTTTTCTTCATACACCGCAGAATTTCTGCAAATACATCGCGTCACATTTTGCCCAGTTCCTCGTTCTGTTATGACCACATTTTCGCGCTGCAAGAGCTGCTTGCACCATGGTCAAGGCGATTTATCGTGTTACATCGCGAGCCGAGGAAATTCTAAAGACTCGGGGAACTCGCGTGTACATATATATACGAACAATAAGGAATAGCAACGGGCCTTCTCAGCGCGGTGGGCAAGAACTTCTGGATCGAATCGCCTCGGCAGGATATTACATGTGGCCACAGCTCGACATTTACGTACGTCGTTTCTTTTATTCGCCAGCCTCGCCAAGCTGCCGGGCGGTCCGGACAAAACGGCCAAAAGGAGGAACAACAAAAAGTGAAAAACGAAAATAAATTATAGAGTCACGTGATGCCAATTTGCGTAACGTGACAAATGAAAGGATTCAGCCTCATCCTGTTCATATCAAAGAAACGAGAAGTAAGAAAAAAACATTGCTCGACGCGTTCGTCCTTAGTTTCCTCGAGCAGCGTTTTAATGTCATAAATTTCATTCGGATCGAGTTTTCGACGATCCGGCGCGGAATTGCTCCAAGGTCTCGATCGCGGCTAGCCTCAAAGGATTGAATTCACCCGACCACGAGTTTGCTCTCTCGCGTTTACTCCGGAGACACGCAGCTTTCTCGATGAAAAGAAAAAGCTCCCCTCGAATATTTTCACGATCCGCGAATCCAATCCGCGCTGCCATTACGATTATCGATTATCGTTATTATGTGCCTATTTATTAACGTTGCGGGAGTGCACGAATAAATTCATAGCTGAGAGCCCATCCAGCCTATAATAACGTCGGGGATGCCGATTATGGTATTTTCCATTCATACACTTTTATTTTCCTAAATGATGAGGCATTGTTGGCGTAGCAAAGCCCGTTGCGTTCCCTTTATTCAATTTATGCACTTTATTCACTTTATTACGCGCATTAATATGTATCAACGTGCATGTATGCACGAGCGAAACGGTAAAACGCTTAACTCTCATGGCAATCATTCTTCATCGTTATTTTAACCATATGGCTGATTAATCAGCTCCGATGCAGGCCCAAGATACGGACACCGAGCAGAGGGAAAAGCAGCCAAAAGCTCTCGCTACGCTTTGTACCAAGTGCGAGACTAGATGCGACTACATATTCCCACGTAGATCCACCACAGAGAGTGTGCATCGCACGGTATACAGTTATGATAGTGGATATGCCTAAATAAAGATATATACGAATATTTATCTTGCTACACATCTAATATATTCGTACAAGGAAGTCTCTTCTTACCAAAATATACACATTTACCAGGCATTATATCCACTATTTATATTGTACATTAATTATGCGTTATTCCCATTCAATATATGTTAAAGCATCAAGGTAATCCTATCGCTCCACACTAGTCATACCACTGATCATACTTGAGACTTGTACAATTTATATTTTTAACATATGATAAAAAAATTGTAATAACTAAAAAATTTCATGTGTAAACTGTTGAATGAATGTTCACATTTAATTAGAAAAATGAAAAAATTGTTACTCAACCAGGCGAGTTTAACCTCCATGCTTTTTAACGTCGATCTGTCAAAACAATGTCAGGTGCGGGAAATATAAAGCATCGTATTCGGGCCACGACTGGTAAAAAGCGTGGAAAATTTGTGTCGGCGAAATATGTCGGTTAAAAATGAAATACGTGTGGAAATTCGAATGAGTGAGATGAGGTTAGGACTACAGTCAGCTGTTGCCTTGCTGTCGCGTCTCTTTATCGTAGCAAGTGGTAATAAATCCAATACCGGAAGTTCAAATTAAACTTGATATTACATAAAAATTAGGTCAATAAGCGTTCTTTTTTCTGAGAGCATTGGATTACTACAAGTTTTAAGTATGTAAATCCGATTATTTTTAAGAATCTGACGGATTCCCACTATTACATACACTTTTGTAGCTACCGGAAATTGGATTTTTGTATGTCGTCTCGGAATTCCTTCACAAAAATACGCAATCTTGATATTTTTTTCTCTGTAATTAGGTCGATAACCGACCCTGAAATTATACAGAGACGATTATTACTATATTTGGTGAAACTCGAAAAAAATGAAAATCCTATGGATTGATGCCTGGTCATAGGACTACCTTAATTGCGAAATTCACGTCTTTCAATTCACTAATAGACAACCCGGAAAATATTTGACAAATGGCACGACGATATACGACTCCTCGTCAAAATGACTGTGGAAAGGGTAGCTTACGCCGTTTATTTTGTCTCTCTATCACTCTCTCAATTTTAGGTATTGTTTGATTTGCTTCCTCGTGCAAATTAATATTTGAAGGTTGGGCCTTCATAACACAACATCGTACAAATTTAAAAAGTCTTTGTGGTAGGTTTTAATAAATAAAAGCAAACACGAATCATTTCGTTTTTGAAAAATTTAATGAGGAGGGCCGTTATAAAGCAATAAAGGGCGTCTGATAGGCATGTTACTAGAGTATGGATACCGGACAATATCGAACTAAAAATCCGATATTGAAAAACCGATATTGGACTTGAATAATATTGATGTTTCGATAAAATAGTTGAAAACATTAAAATATCATTGTAATTGTTATTATTTATACTTAAGTTACTTTTTCTTGTCTTTTTTACTACGTTTAACAGCCTTACAATATTATTTTAAGCACAAAATATATTATTATTATAATAAAATATAATTTTCTGCACAAAATATATATTGTAGATATACAAAATTAGTGGATAATAAACAGTATAAATCACTTGAAAAATATATTTTAAAAATTGATTCGAATCATATCACTGAAAATCCACTCACTTCGTCAATGCTCAGGAGGCGTCCACGTTATGTTTCAACACGTCTAGTTTTTTCTCGGAACTTTTCAAATATTTTCCATTCGAATGTGTTAGAAACCCTGAATCAGCGTTTATCGCATCAGTAAGCCTAATGCCATTGGCGGAGGTTAGTCCATTCGAAATGCATTTCTAATGTACATTGCATTTACTGAACTGTACTACGCAGTCGACTTACCATTGTTCAGTTGCCCTACGCTGTCCGGGGTAACCTGCACCGATGAATGTGATGCCATCGGTGCGGGTTACCCTGGACAGCGTAGGCCAACCGAACAATGGTAAGTTGACTGCGTAGTTCAGTCCCGTGAATGTAATGCCACCGGTGCAGCTTAGCCTGTACAGCATAGACCAAACAAATTATGGTAAGTTGATAGCGTAGTTCAGTTCAGTGAACGTAATGCCACCGGTGCAGGTTAGTCCATTCGAAATGCACTTCGAATAGATATTACATTCACTGAACTGTACTATGCTGTCAACTTACCACTATTTGGTTGGCCTATGCTGTACAAACTAACCGGCACCGATGGCATCAATTCACCGGACTGAATTACACAGTCGACTTACCATTTTTCGGGTGCCCTACGCTGTTCGGGCTGACCTGCACCGATGACATCATATTCATCGGTTGGCCTACGCTGTCCGGGCTGACCTGCACCGATGACATCACATTCTTCGGTTAGCCTATGCTGTCCGGGCTAACCTGCACGGCTGGCACCCCCATTTACCGGTTGGCCTACGCTGCCCGGGGTAACCTGCACCTATGGCATCACGTTGATCGATTGGCCTACGCTGCTGCACAGATGACATCACATTGATCGTAGTGGACAGCGTAGGCTAACCAAATATGTTTTATTTAATTTAATTTTGATTTGATTCAAGTTTTATTTTATTTTTATTTGATTTCATTTTCTACTTTTTTTAAGGCTTTCTTTATAATTTCCTGCCTTCTTTTATTTTGAATATTCGTGGTACTTTTTATTTCAAGAATAAATAGGAATTCCTGAGCAGGGCTTCATCTCATCATCTTGAGTAGGCCATGATTTTTCACATTGATGAAGCCTTAAAAAAATGAAGTACTCATCAGGCCTTGATTTTTTACGCCGGTCAGGCCTCGACTTTTTGCCCTGATCAGGCCTTGATGTTTTTACCCTGATCAGGCCTTGATTTTGCACCCTGATCTGGCCTTGATCTTTTGTCCTGATCGGGCCGAAGTCGGGTATTGTGTTTCAAAAATGATCAGGGCATGATAAAAAATCCTGATCAAGGCCGGATAACGAAATCAGGATGCCTGATCGGGTCTTTATTGCAGCCGGAGCAAGATTTCAATTCGGGTATCTGTTTATATAGAGCATTAATCTTATTATATGTTGGCTTATTTCTTTTTAGCTTTAACTTCTAGTTATTAAGTAAGTTATGTATACATATAGTTAAATACATTGTATCTTAGGTATATTTCTTTATTGTTAAAATTGGATATTGTGATTACTTCATTTTTCATAATGTGCCTCAAGGCAATCATCAATCAATCAGTCTCTCTCGTCCTCGGTCTCCCTCACACGTACTTTCTGTCCATATATATGCAAGTATATGAGAGAGAGAGAGAGAGAGAGAGAGAGAGAGAGAGAGAGAGAGAGAGAGAGAGAGAGAGAGAGAGCCTTTAAATGTAGTATTAGTATCGGTATGTCTATATACACGTGCATAATATTTTTGCTGTTACGTCCAGAGTGCAAAGAGAGAATCGTTGCAACTGCGAGCGGGGAAAGAAAAGGTATGAGGGGCTAAGGCAAGTGTAAGGGAGCGCGGACTGGAAAATCGTAAATCTAAATAATTGACAGTCCATGGTGGAAAAAGATAAAGAAACTGGTAAGATTGCTGACTGCGATAGGCCTTGAAGAAGGTACCGGAGTATTATACCCGCGAATCTCTAATGTATATAGTTCAAGCGTATACATATAGGTATACGTATTAACGATCGCATGTACACGTGCGAGCAATGTAGAAATAGATTGTTACTAATGACTTGAAAAGTCCTGACGCACGCATGTATGGCCTTGAGGATCGGTACGATCGCACCAATTACGTAATACATCTATATACGTATGCTCGTTGCACATTTCCTCCTATCCCATATTTTTCGATAATTATCATTATTGAACCTTGGCAATTACGTACCAGCATTTGCGGCACGGAAAATTGCAATATACGGCTTGCTCGGCGTGTTGGACGAGAAATCATTTCAACAAAAAGTGTTTATTATTAATGAATTGTAATGGCGATGAAATTCCGGTTGAACGATCCGCGCTCACTCTCGATGTACCGCGAATAGTGATCCTCGAATTTACCGCCGGCTTTTTCCGCGCTACGCGATTCTTCCTCCACTTCTGATCCTCGAGCTCCCGTTTCTCTGGCTTTACCAGAGCAAATGTGCGACTTATTACACGCTACGGAGGTACGCGAGTTACACAATGTACTCTCGAGAGTTGCCGCTGCGTGCGAGCTTGTACCACCGCGATGTTCCGGTCCCTCTTATCTTCGCTCTTGCTACTCGAGAATGCAGACAAACGGAGATTAAGAACGGTAGGCAACGTGTGTCTATATACATTTCCGAGCGAGATGGAATGTAGGAACGGCCATTTTCAAGGTTGATTGTCCTGATGGATTCATATATATATATATATATATATATATATATATATATATATATATACAGGGTGTCCTGTTATCAATGGATAATCCTGCAACTGTCGATAGGTCAGTCATGTCCTATTATATGTTGGAATTTCAGTTTACTAAAAGTCCCACAGTTTTCGAGATAAAAATCATCTGCTTTTGGTTTTTCGCATGCCATTTCTATAAATGATAACTTTTTTTACCCGGTTTAAAAAAAATACTCTTGGTTATTTGTTTTATCTAGAAAAGTCTTCTTTTTAACCTTAAATGTTAAGGAAACTTTATGAAAAAAGATGTTATGCAGAATTTTCATACAAACCAAATCGAACATCTGACTTTGATAGCCTGCGATGTAAAAAAATGTACTACGCATATCGTGCCGATTACTTTAAGGGGTTAGGGGTAACGGGTATAAAATCATGTGCGTATTTAACAATTTTTTCTCGTATGAAAAAGTGATTTACTCATAAAATTAATTACAAATCTATTTAGCATGAATATCAAACTGTTAGAATTTTTTTTCTTCGATGTACAAAATGGCCAACTACTAATATTTTTTTGTTATCTTTTTTTAAGCGCTCCGCGGCGTGACATTTAGCATCCACAATGTTTTACCTAGAACAAAGAACAAAAATCCTCGTCAATCTACATTAGAATATCCAGAGACGTACGTATGGAATGTAAAAAATATTATTTCATTCAAAAGTTGTAGATATTTGAACTTAAGAAATGAATTTTCAGTGACAAATTTCGTTATAACTGCTCATAAACTGTTCACAAAATGAAAATTTTCCGATTAATCAGAAATTCCGTACGTACTTCTCTGCGAAATGCAATTAGGAACATAACTTTTTAATTTGACGTAAATCGAGTGAACATTGTTAAAGTTATTTGTTACGCCAATTGGAAAAAAGCTGTTCCGAGAAGTTTTGAGTAGTCGGTAATTTTTTCACATCGAAAAAAAAAATATATTTTCTAACAGCTTGATATTCATACTAAATACATGTGTAATTAATTTTATGAGTGATTCACTTTTTCATGTGAAAAAAATTTTTAAATGCACACATGATTTTATACGCGTTACTGTGGCCTAACCCCTTAAAAAGTTGCTTAGTTATTGTCGATTTATATCATTTGTAGAAATGGCATGCAGAAAACCAA
The DNA here is from genome assembly GCA_964007375.1 of Ophion obscuratus. Taxonomy (NCBI): domain Eukaryota; kingdom Metazoa; phylum Arthropoda; class Insecta; order Hymenoptera; family Ichneumonidae; genus Ophion; species Ophion obscuratus. The sequence goes on from OZ023320.1 coordinate 14,766,893, forward strand.
AAGCAGATGATCAAAAAATAACGTAAAGCCCAAAATCTCGAAGACCGTGGGACTTTTACTAAACTTAAATTCCAGCATGTAGTAGGACATGATCTTACCAATCGACAGTTGCAGGATTATTCATTCATTAGAAGACACCCTTTATATACATCTCTGCCACCCGAAATAACTCGGTAATTATCGACTTCACAAAAAATGTTCCAGACAAAAGTTGTACGGTGTGGACGGGGCCATCGAATGCGACCAATTTTTTTATTGCGGTGCAGGCGCTGACGCTCAGTAAAGGTCACCTCCACTTTTTTAAATGGGATGGTACATTTTTTTCAACCATCTTGTGCTGCACTTCAAGCCGCATAAAGAACATTAGAGGGTCAACGTCGTTCAAGGTCATTCAAGGTCAGTATCGATGACACAAATCTAAATATCTCGCATCACTACCAAATATTTGGTAGTTATCCGAGATATTTAGATTTGTATTTTATTTTAATAGGTGACCTTGAAAGACCTTGAGTGACTTTGACCCTCTAATGTTTTTGATGCGATTTGAGGTGCCCTACAAGATGTTTGAAAAAAAATGAAGCATTCCATTTAAAAAAGTGGAGGTGACCGTCACTGCGCGTCAGCGCCTCCAGCGAAATAAAAAAAATTGGTCGCATTTGATGGCCCACTTCACAACGTACAACTTTTGTCTGGAACATTTTTTTTGTGACATCGATAATTACCGAATTATTTCGGGTGGCAGAGATAAGACGGACACCCTGTATATATATGCGATGTCTTACTAGAGGATAAATGTGAACGCGAACAATTGACCGCGACCGGCTCTCTGGCCGCTGGCCATTTTAATCCGTGGCTGATTGAAAGACCTCCAACGCCGCTGCCATCCATTTTCACAATCCACACCTCGACAGAACACATTTAACTTACCAACGACCCCGTGCACAGCGAGTTCCTTATACTTGCAAAAAGAGAAACAATTCAAAGCATCTGTTCAATTAAATGGTTGTACAAAGTGCGGAACGGAAACATCACAATTTTATAGCGAATCGCTGGTTTTGAAAATGGTGACATTGCGTTACTTTTTACTCTATCTACGGGAAATAGTGGTATTGAAGTTTGCATCGTTGGAACGCAAAAAAGCTTAGTGACCAAAATGTTTTTTGGCAAATTTGTGGTACGGAGAACAGTTATACTTTTTTAGGGTCCATACAAGAACTATGTAGACCAAATTTGTACGATAAGATTTTGGATAATGAAGAAAATTAAGGATATAATAATTAATAAGAATTGTTGTTGCATTTCAATGGTATAAACTTGAACATTGGGAAATCACATTCCTTGAATGGTCACAGATTCGTGAAAGTATCCCCTGGAAGAGAATCGTCGTAGGGATCCAGTTTGATTTCCATACCTGTCCCTACTTCCTGATGGGAATCCAATGGGTCATCGTATTGGATCGCTTTACTAAAATGTCCGACTTGTACATTGGATTCAAATCGGGATTCCCCATTGGGATTCAATGGACGAATCCAATTTGAATAAGGCATTTTTTTATTAAGAAGTGATTTTACGCCAATTTTTTAATTTGTCTATACAATGTTATAGGTTCTACATCATTTACAGTCAACTGTGTAGATTTTCGCTGGCATGATCTTGACATGGGGGCCGGGTCACAATTTCGAACTTTGAATGCACCGACGGTTTAACATTCCTAACTTTAATGGTCCGAAATTACAAGGTTCGTCAAGATCATGCCAGCGAAAGTCTACACAGTTGACTGTAAATGATGCAGAACGTATAACATTGACGAGACAAATTAAAAAATTGACGTCAAATCACTTCTTAATAAATTAAAAAATCTTGAAATAATTCGTCGATTTATTGAAAATTTTGAAACTCTTGAAACTCCCATAGCCGAATTATTTTGACGGTGTTCAGATTTTCGGAGTTTTGGTCTTTCGTGTAAAATTCTTTCGGATTTTTTTTCTTTCGGGGTAGTATTTTTTCGCAGTTTTGAGCGTTCTGATCATTCAAAGTTCGGAATGTCAACCCGACCCGTTCAGATTTTCGGAGTTTTGGTCTTTCGGTCAATGTTTTTTCGGAGTTTCGATCTTTCGGGGTAGTATTTTTTCGAAGTTTTGAGCCTTCTGATAATTCAAAGTTCGAAATTTTAAGCCGGCCCCAACAAATCCCTATGAAGAAGTGGGTGTACCTTAAGGGATTATCACAATATAACATTTTTAAAGACTCGATTTTTGTGTATTATCCGATAGTATAGATGATTTTCGCTAAAAAAATCGGCTAATTTGTTGTTGAAAAATTAGTAATTATTTAAAAAAAAACAAAAAAGCTCTCGACAATACCTGGTGAATTATGTGAAGAAGTACTGTGCAAAATTTTAAAGTGATTGGTCCAGTAGATTTTGAGTTATCGTGCACACGGACTTCAAATATGACATGTCTCAGAAAAACGGTTTGAAAAACGCAGAAGAGTTTGGTCGCTTAGCGCTCATTGCACATAAGTTTGAGAACACTTCTCAATTGCATACAAATTTTAACACAATATTCTTGATACATTAGGCATTCATTTAAAAAAATGTTTAAAAATGAAAAAAAATATTTAAATACTTTACCCCGCCCTTAATACGATTAGTAATCTTTTTACCAATTTTGTTTCAAATGATGTTTACGGCCACAACCGTGTCCACCGTGAGGACTCCGTTTTTTCGAAGACATTTTCAACCGTTGGAAAAATGTAAATAAAAATAAATAAATAAACGATCAAAAATGCATTTTCTGTTCTTCAAGAGGGCTTCGATTTTACATAAAACAATCCGATTAATTACCTTTTTTTAACAATCGAAAAAAAATCGCTAAAAGTAGCTACTTTTCGACCGGCTACACTGTGATGATCCCTTAAGACTCCCTAACAAATTTGTGCCTGAGATCGCGAAGGGATATTTTTTTGGGAGATTCAACAAATTGCGGTTGGGAAATTCAATAAAAAAATTCTCAAACAACGTCAGTCGGGATTTAGCGCGGAATTCACTTGGACTCCAATGTGGATTCCCTACGTGCAGCGTCCCTATCAAATCCCTATAGGAATGGGGTAGGATCTGGGAACTCCAGCAAATTTCTGCACAAGACACTTCACTCGAATAAAAACGCGAATTCGCGTCTCATCCCCGTGGTGATCGGAGTCGAAAAAGTACCATTGAGTTTTGGTGATAAACCTCTGCATTGTCCTTGCGGTGGCTCCGACCGACCGCCGTGAACTTTCCGGTATTACGTTTCTCGAAGATACACACCGCACCACCTAACGTTAGCGTCGCTTATTAAACTTGGCCGGGAACGTTCGGGTATGCATTTTGCTCGGTGCTTTCTGGTTGGACCGTTATCGAAGCCAACAGTCGTAAACGCTTTAACGAGGACGCCGTATGATCGCGGGAGTCCGATATGAGGCTTGGGAATGTGCATGTAACGAGGCACGCGCTCGCGATAGAACTACGCAAATATATCCAGTCATCCAGGCAGCCCGAATCGTTGCCAATTGACTTGAATTCTTTTTATAGTCCTTTTATGTGTGCATAGAATAAAAAATGAACTATCTGCCTGAACATTCCGTTTTTTAGCCTGAAATCAAGCTGGTAAGGTTAAAAAAATTATGCAAAGACCACGTTTGAACATTTTTGGGGGCTGGCTTGAAATTCCGAACGGTGATCAGAACGCTCAAAACTCCGAAAATATAACACCCCGAAAGAGCAAAACTACGAAAGAATTTTACACGAAAGACCAAAACTTCGAAAATCTGAACACCGTCAAAATAATTCGACTTTGGAAGTTTTAAGAGTTTCAAAATTTTCAATAAATCGACGAATTATTTCAAGATTTTTTTTTATCAAGAAGTGATTTTACGTTAATTTTAAAATTTGTCCAGATAATGGTATACGTTCTACATAAATTACAGTCAACTGTGTAGACTTTCGCTGGCATAATCTTGGCGAAACTTGTAATTTCGGAACATTAAAATTAGGAATTTTAAACCGTCGGCGCATTCAAATTTCGGAATTTCAACCCGGCCCTCGTGTCAAGATCGTCCCAGCGAAAGTCTACACAATTGACTGTAAATGATGTAGAACGTATAACATTTTCTAGACAAATTTCAAAATTGACGAAAATCACTTCTTAATAAATAAAAAAATTTGAAATAATTCATCGATTTATTGTAAATTTTGAAAATTTTAAAACTTCCATAGCCGAATTATTTTGACGGTGTTAAAATTTTCGGAGTTTTGGTCTTTCGGGGTACTATTCTTTCGGCGTTGTGAGCGTTCTGACCATTCAAAGTTTGGAATTTCAGCCCAGACCCATCTTGAATTTCGGAACATTAAACTTCGGAATTTTAAACCGTCCTAATTTTTGGAATTTGTCTTTTGGTCTGTCGGTTGGACCGAACTTGGCGTGAAAAGAAGTCAGACCTTTTGCCTGAGCCATTGGTACGTGAAGATAAACGACTGCGGATCTACATCCGTCGGGGAAAATAGGAAAGCGGAGGCAATGACAGGTCACAAAAATCTGAAGTCAGGCGCCACCTGCTTAACGCAAAAAGATGGTACTGTAATATATATATATATATATATATATATATATATATATATATATATATATATATGAATACTTGAGTAACTACTGCAAGATCGAGGACGAGGCTGAATTTAAATCCAGCGTGAAACGAGAGCATTGCATCTGGATAATTCTCTGGTATGTGATACACGGCAGTGATAAAATTTACCGTGCGATATAGAGAAGGTGTTTTCATCTATTTGCTTCCCCCATTATAATTCCACCGCATTTCGCACTGTACTATTACTGTATTAAGTTAAATACATATCCAGATCTGTCCTAGTTGAAATTCACACTCCAAATATGTTGCGAAATCAAAGTCGCATCTAAGATGTTTCTCAGAAAACAGCCTCCAGTGTACAGTTTCGAAAAAGACGTGGGATTGGAACATTTAAAGTAAACAATGTCTTCCCAATTTCGATTATTGGGAATGGGGACATGGTTTTTAAAAAAAAACAGTAGATTTTTACAAGAAACTGGCAAAAAGGGTCGACGCTTTGCGTAAAAAATACGGAAGTCATACCACTTCAAAATTCTCGATCTTAGTCCTGACCAATGTGACTTGGTCGATTAAGGGGCTACATCTACCTGGGGCCTGAAAAAATGGCCAAATTCTTATTATTTTTGGGAAATGGTTGGCGAAAAAACGCATTTTTTAACACACATGTACATATATCGGGAGACTTTAGAAAAAAATATTTAAACAGAAAAATAACAAAAGCATGGCCGCCGGCAGATGATGAAATTTTTCGCGACGTTTGGCGGTGGACACTCGCCAGCTTGAACGGTCCATCCGGAATCTGAAAACTGAGGGGGGTATTCAAGTTAACAATGAATACGAGTCGTTGACGATCGTCAATTTTTCAAATGTTTTTTTTTCAACGTGGCGACAAATTGGAACTCATGCATACGAAATCAATGAAAAAAGTCGTAATTTTTACGTAATGATGAGCGATTTTTAAAAAGTGGGATCGTCAACGACTTTTAAATGTTTCTCATCGTGTCTCCTGTGAATTTCGAATTAATCCATCAAGTCATTCTTGAGATATCAGGTCCACCGACTTCGAAAACAGTGGTTCGAGAAAAACGCTTTTAACGAGTTGCACCTACTTCGCGCCGGAAAAAAGCTGTTTTCGTGATTTTTTTTGGGAAATGGGTGTAGGTTTTTAAGGTTTTTTTTAGTAATAAATGGTATCATTTCAAGTATCTTTGACAATTTTTTTATTGGAAAATATTTATAAACGACGGAGATACAGTAAATTGCACAGACCGCTGTGCAATACGTTCTACATCATTTACAGTCAACTGTGTACACTTTCGCTGTCATAATCTAGACGAACCTTGTAATTTTGGAACATTAAAATTAGAAATTTGGAAGCGTCGGCGCATTTAAAGTTCGGAATTTCAACCCGGCCCCCATGTCAAGATCATGCCAGCGAAAGTCTACACAATTGACTGTAAATGATGTAGAACGTATAACATTGTCTAGACAAATTGCAAAATTGACGCAAAATCACTTCTTAAGGGGAGATATATACCTAGGAGGCGGAAAAAAGGTCATTTTTCTGAATTTTTTCAAGGAAAACTATTTGAAATTTCGGATTGGGGTTTGGATTATCTAAAAGTATATACATTCAAAAATATGTTTAATGTTCTTTATTTAAAAATATGAAAAATATACAAGGATACTGTATGATCTTTGGAGCGTCGTAAAAAAATCTTCGTATACGGTACCCACTGGCGTTCCTTCAAAAATCATCTGAAAAAAAAACCATAAAGATTATGAAATTAGATACTATAATCTAATACTTGTCATAGTCGATTTTGAAAATATCGATTTATGACAAAATGGCGGACGTTTGAACATAAATAGTGATTTTTGGACAAAAAATTAGTTATTTTTTTGCCTACAAAACAAAAACTAATGTAAGTAACGGAAAAAAAAATCCTCTGACAAGTACTAGTTAATGGTGTATAGAATAACCACAAAAAACCTCAAGGCAATTGGTTCATTGGTTTTCGAGAAATTTTGTGTACCGATTTGAAAATCGTGGTTTTGAGAAAAACGCATTTGAAAATTTGGGAATGAATAAATCATAAAATTTGTCAACTTACATGGAATCATCGATACCAGGCCCATAGTGTAGGTCTTCTACGGTCGACGGAATGTTCATAGCGTCTAAATCGATTCTTTCGACTATCTAGGTGTATATCTCTCCTTAAGGGCGGGGTAAAGTATTAAAAGTTTTTTTTCATTTTTAAATTTTTTTTTAAATGAATGCATAATATATCAAGAATATTGTGTTAAAATTTCAAGTCGATGGGAGTAAAATTGACGAAGTTATGAGTATTTGAGCGTCTATTGCTCCATGCCGTTCTGTTCTCTCTTGCGTTTTTCAAACCGTTTTTCTGAGACTTGTCATATTTGAAGTCCGTGTGCACGATAACTCAAAATCTACTGGACCAATCGCTTTGAAATTTTGCACACTACTTCTTCACATAATTCACCAGGTATTGTCGAGAGCTTTTTTGTTTTTTTAATAATTACTAATTTTTCAACAACAAATTAGCCGATTTTTTTAGCGAAAATCGGGTTTTTGGCTCCCAAGTGTTACGAAAAATCGAAAAATCAAACAAAAAAAATCCTCCCGTCATTACCTCGAGAAACTTCTCCTTTAACAAATGCATTTTGATTTTTTTGTTTCAAATGATTCTGTTGCGAGTTACGGTGCACACCGCAAACCAACTTTTTTTCGAGGCGCCTCCGGGATTTAATTTTCACTCGCTCAATTTTGAATATTTTGCAATGCACATTTAGGAGAATGTTGTTCAATTGTTACTTTATTATATGTAAATTTTTCAATAAACGAACACTATTCGTTACGCCAAAAAAAATCTTAAAAACATGCCTTTTTTCGCCGAATTAACTTTACCCCGCCGTTAATAAAAAAAAAAGTTCTTGAAATAATTCGACGATTTATTGAAAATTTTGAAACTTTTAAAACTTCCATAGCCGAATTATTTTGACCGTGTTAAGATTTTCGGAGTTTTGGTCATTCGTGTAAAATTCTTTCGGAGTTTTGATCTTTCGGGGTACTATTCTTTCGCAGCTTTGAGCGTTCAAACCATTCATAATTCGGAATTTCAACCCGGCCCCATGTTGAATTTCGGATTATTAAAATTCGGAATTTTAAACCTTCGGAGCATTCAAAGTTCGGAATTTCAATCCGATTCCGATTTGGTCGTTCCCCGATGACAAGACTCGTGACGTCCATTTCCAATTCGTATTACCCTAGAATCGTACTGCCTTTCCTGCATTTTTTTCCCGGAGAGATTTTCTCACCTCCTGCATCAACGTATGCCACGCTACCTACCCCCAAAATGCATCGATATTCTATTGAGAACTGCAACCTCCACAGGATCACAAAAATTGGAAACGCTAATGCAGGTAGTTCAACATTTCCACTCCAGAAATGTGATTTTTGTTTGTAACAGCATTTTCAGAACTCCATTAAAAAAAACTCAATGTATATATATATATATATATATATATATATATATATTTATATATAACATTCTGATGTAAAAAATCAAAGTTACCACGGGATCGCCGAGGCTGGCTGATCTTTTTTACGTCTTCGTCTAATGTCCCCTATAACGGTGAATCTTTCGTAGGAAAAAATCATTTACGATGTGCATTTGAAACGAGGTGCCCTATATAAACATATATATACCTACAGAGAATCGTATTCGTGTATATATGTATACAGGTATATAATGTGTGTTCGTTCAGGTGTGTGTGGTGTGTATTTTACGTCTCGTGTGCGCCGATAACATCATATTTGCGGCGAACCAGTCCAATTTATACCTTATACCTATGTGATCAACGAGTTTCGAGACGCACACTTCTCAATCGTTTTATTACAATCTCGTGTGGTCGAACTCGGCGTTTCTTTATTTTGAAAACTCGTGCGTCCCGATGGGGTATTTGTCTCGGAAGAAAAAGAGAGGAAATGAGAATTGAGCGAGAGAGAGAGAGAGAGAGAGATGTAAGAAAGGTGAGGATGGTTGTGAGATTCGTCGATGCAGATCGACGCACCAACGGTACCAACGAGAACGTCCTCATTTTCGTTCCGCTCTAAGAACCCTCGGATCGCGCGTTGATTCTCTCTTCGGGCTCCGAGCAAATCACGGGTAGAGCGAGCTAGAGTCAACCATACAAGAATCGTCGAAGAAATCAACAAGTTCGTACAAGACGCGAGGTGAACATTAAAGATGGTCGAGAATTTCACCGATCAATGCTAAAACGGATACTGTCGTGTTCGGACTTATAGGTACATGTTATAAAAAACCCCCAACTCCAGAGCGTTAGGTTTTAGTTTTTCGAGAAAGTTTCAGCTTTTCAGAACTGTCTCGTTTTACAGAAATAAAAATGTTAGATTTGAAATATTTTTTTCGGTAATATCTTTCAATATTTTTGATATTTAAATATTAAAAATATTTAAATATTTGTAATATTTAAATATTTTTAACATTGTAATAAAGAGCATCTCAAAATTACGTGACATTTAAATTTATCAATAAACGTATTATTAATTTGAAAAGTATGAATATTTTTATTTTAATAAAAGGTACAAACATGGAGATTATGTGTGGAAAACAATATCCGAGAAATGGCCGCCACATCCCTGTTTGCAAATGTTCACTCTTTTGACGAAATTTTCAATAACATTTTGGCATAATTGCGGACTAATTTCATTAATGGTGCGTCCAATTGCTTCCTTCAGCTCCGGAATGATCCGTGGATCGTTGGCATACACTTTTCCTTCCAGAAAACCCCAAGAAAGAAGTCCAATGGCGTAAAATCGCACGATCTTGGTGGTCAATTCACATCGCCACGGCGCGAGATAACACGACCATGAAACTTCATCTGCAATAACTATGAAGTGACAATGCAGCAAATAACAATTTCTATGCGTTGCTCGATCGTGTAATTCTCCACGACTAAACCTCAATACTTCCTGATGCCAGTTGTCAAAGATTAGTACTCTATGTTCGCCACAAGAAAAATGGCGTGCAATAAAAAATGTCAGGTTATTTTACGACACCCTTTATTTTTAGCACTGTAATAATGTTAATAGTGTAATATTTTCGATGTTGTAATATTTTAAATATTGTAAAATTTGTTGTATTGTAATGTTTTTAATATTATACTATTTTTCTTATGAAAAATGTTTATTCAGGCTCAGTACTTCCGGTCTGAGGTTCTTTCATCACAATTACGTTTTTACATTTAAAATGCTGTGCTAAATTATCGAAAAAATATTTTTTATCTCCAATATAGTTCATCCTATCGGTGCTTCGGAACTAAACTGCTATCGGACACATAAATGACTGAAAAAAACTAGCATCGTTCGCCATTTGACAGTGAAACCATCGACACTCCTTGAATTCCAGTACGGTCGTCACTGAATTGATGTACTTATTTTCCACAAGCTCCCCTGCAACGATAAGTCCGAGATGAAATCCAGATATTACCGCCGAGCCGTGTCGACGATGGAAAAAAATATTCACCGTCGCAAAAAAAAGGACAAAAAGTCGACGTTTTTTCCGACCATTTTTCGCCGTGTTTCAACAACGCCGAAGCGAATAAATTCGTCACTTCCTGTGGGTACAAGCTCCGCCGCTTGTGAATATGGCTGCAAAGAAGTCATAGAGAGGAAGAGAGAGAGGGAGAGAGAGAGAGAGAAAGAGAGAGAGAGAGAGAGAGAGAGAGAGAGAGAGAGAGAGAGAGAGAGCGTACTCTTTATTATATAGTATAAGTACAAGTTACTATGTATGCTGGACTCTGTGAGCTAAAATAAAAAGAGGAGGAAGAAGGAAAGCGAGGACACGAAGCACTTGTGCGGATAGGGACACGGGCACACGGGAGCGTGGAGTACGAGCGGTTTCCGCCTTCTCATTACAGTCTGCTCCATACACTCCCAGCATTTTTATTCTATTTTCACCATATAGAAATTCTTCACGTTCTCTCGCCTCTGCGTATACTACGCCTTCGCTCTTCCTATTTTTACCGACGACCTTTCTTTGCGCCGTGATTCTGCACGCATTTCCAGTCTACTCGTCCATTTTCATGAAAAACATTTCTTTTTTTTTCATTTTTACGTTTTCCTTATTTTCATCGATATTCACAAACAACTGGAGCCAAAAATATTAATAAACTTAAGTGATATTGATATGCCTAGTTGTAACAGTCGAAAGCAGCTCGTTTTTGGATTTTTGTTTAGAAAATCGTTATGATACATTTTTACAAAAATTAGGTATTTGAAAAAGTATCATCTGAAGAGCACTCTGTGATTTTTTTGTGCAACATATATCTATCCGAAAAAAATCAAACAGATTTCGTTAGTATATTAGTAGATCCTGTGATTAATCGAAAAAATTTCCGAAATATGAAATTGAAACGAGCGCGTGTTCAAAGCGAGAAACTTGATTTTCTGCGAAAAAATTGGCATTTTTCGTACATCAAGTTGAAAATATACTTGCATTGGAAAAAAAATCCTTCGATTCAATTCTATATTTTTACATCTGGAAAAAGACCTAAAAAATTCAGGAAGATGCAGTAGTTTTTGAGATATTTTGCTCACCGGCTTTGAAAACGTACTTTCGAAAAAAAAGCGTTTAAAGTTTCGAACGCCGCTTTGAGCTTTCCGACGGGCGATAATATTATGAGAGTCTACAAATCTGTCAATTCTGATTGCCTTGACATTTTTCGCAAACATTTATAAAATGATATACTGTCACAATACATAGGTTTCGAAAAAAGTGATTTTTTGACTTTTATAACTATGTATTTATTTTTTAACATAATCCCTCAATTAACATTGATCAATTTACCTATTCAATATCAATTAATTAACTAAATTAATATTGATCAAATTACTTCACATCAATTAAAAAAATCGCGATAACGTTGAAATGTATGCCCCCATCCCTCTGAGTTTCCTGGAACGGTACTTGACGATAATAAATAAAAAGTGATCGAGTTAAAATTATATTGTAAAATTAAAAAAAAAATTGTACTGATAAATTGTACTAAAATGTATTTTTTTAAATCTCTGACTCCATAGTGCGAGATCCTTCCCGCTTATCACATTACCACCATATTCCACTTTTCTTATCCCCAGGAGTAAAAAATGTATTTCTCGTCTCAATCGCTTGAGAATAACGCGATTCGATCTCGTCATCGCAAAAGGGCGCGATATTTCATTCGGACTCGTGAACTCTTTACGGATGAATATTAATTATCGGGGGAGTATATCCTACGGGGACGTTTATGACTTTTTCAGCTATATCCGTAGCCCCTTTTATTAATTCGTCCCGGTTACTATACGTTCATCGTTCCACCTTTCTTCACTATCCCGTCACGCGCGTCTCGCCGATTTTACTTCTTTTGCTCGTAGAATTTTGCCGTGGCTAGAGATCTTGTTTTATATATATATATGTATGTATGTATTTCTGCATTAAATGCAACCGCACGCGGAGCTTGCGGAACGGAAGGGTCGGACACGCGGCCATTGCAAATTGCTTGCGATTAATTCGTCGCACCCTCTCAAGAGAATGCACTGCCGGGAAAATGGTCTCTCGCATTGATAAAGAAAAATGGCCTTGAAGAAATGATTATTTGGCAGCGGGAAACACTTCACTAAGGGGTCTTCTCACTTAAGACGCTAAAAAAGGCTACATTCATGCATTTTTTTAATAGGTTTATATTATAAATATTGATATAAAAGTTGTTACACTTAATAAGTACACTTTCGAAATACATTTTTTTAAATTATTTATTTAAGTCACTATTCCGAGACGAAAATGGTAGTTGAAAAAATGTTCTAAAAAAATGGTATGACTGCGATGTTGATGAAATCTCGGAGATGGATCATCCGAAACAAAAATTCAAATGGTTTTAGATTCAGTATGTTAATGGCTATAGCGCATATCATACGATTTTTGATATTATTATTTTTGATATTATTATTTTTGATATTTGATATTATTCGAAAAAAAAAACAAGAAAAGAGGGTTTTTTCACGGTTTTTGGCAAAACAAATAGTAAATATCACGATTCCAAAAATCCTTGATATGCGCTACAGCCATAGTTGCGAAGAATATGTGGTTAAAATTTCACAAGGATCGATTCAGTGGTTTTAAAGATTTGATCAACAATTGTTGATCAAATCTTTAAAACGGTTTAAGCCATCGAAAAATGTTGTTTCGAGAAAAATGATGAATGCTTGAAGTTTATTTGGGTTACATTAATACATTCAAAAAAAATAGTTTTATGTATTTCGAAAGTGTATTTATTAATTGTAACAACTTTTATATCAATATCTATAAAATAAACCTATAAAAAAAATCATGACAATAGCCTTTTTAGCGTCTAAAGTGAGAAGACCCCATAAAATAAGCCACGATCTACAATTATCTTATTTCAGATTTCATTGCTTCTGCGATCTGCTGCGAGTTGAAGGATTTAGAAATTGTGAACAAAAAAAAATAAGCACCCAGAGTCGTTGAGGGGTTACGCCTAGTTGGAAAAGTCAAAAAACCACTTTTTTCAAAACCGATATACTTTCGGACCAAATCATCTTATAAATGTTCTCTGAAAATGTTAAGGTGATCGGATCAAAATTGACAGATTTACAGACTGTTAAGTTGACGCTCGTCGGAACACTCGGAGCTTCGTTCGAAACTTTACACGCTTTTTGTCTCGAAAGTACGTTTGCAAAGTCGGTGAGCAAAATATGTCAAAATCGACTGCATCGATTTTTCTGAAATTTGTAACATTTTCTAGATGTGAAATATAGTATTTCAGCGAAGAATTTTTTTTCCGATATATACTTTTGATTTGATAAACGAAAAATGCCCTTTTTTACATCAAGACTCGCATTGAGCAGGTGCAATTAAAATTTTTTTTTTTTGTTTCGTACATTCCTTCGATTAATACTAACGAATATTATATATTCGAAAGACTGTTTTTTTGTTACTCAATCACGCCAAAATTGCTTGACCGATTTCGATAGAATGTAACATGTAGATAGCTCATAACCTGGATCATCACATAGGATACTTTTCATTCTAATATCTAATATTCTTTTTAATTATAATGTTACTCTCTTTTACCAGCTGATTCGCCCGCGTTAAAATTTAGCTACTGCCATAAGGATATTCAAATCTAATGTACTGATGAAATTGAAATTCTCATAGCGCAAATTCTTATAGAGTATGCCATGGAATAATAGACATGAATTATAACTACTATTGGATGTTCTAAAATAACAATTTTCAAATCCAAAAATTAAAAATATATCTTCGATTCTATTAAATAAGAATAATACTAACTATTTTCTATTATATTTGATTAGTACGCTATAAGAATTTCAATTTTATCGTCACATTAAATTTCAGTATCCTAATGGTAGAAGCCAAATTTTAACGCGGGCGAAACCGCGGAAAGCTAGCCACAGGAAAAACTAACTAACGAAATCTGTTTGATGTTTTGCGATCATAATTAAATATTTCTACCCAAAAAAAATTCAGCGAGTTCTTCAGATAATACTTTCCCAAATACCTAATTGTCGTAGAAACTTATCATCGGCATTTTCCAAAAGACAATCCTAAAAATAATCTGTTTTCGAATGTTACGCCTAGGCATGACCCGTTAAAGCATCATTTTATTTTCGCAGATTAAAAGCGCAGCAATTTTTTTTCTCCCATCAATTCAAGGGAGTCGAGATTTTTGATAATAGCACAAAGTACTCGTTACGCGGACACTCTCGCAAAAAGTTCACGAGCCTCGAACTATAAGATACTAATTACATCAAAGATGTGAGAATCTCCGTCCTTATTGTCATGCCAGAATGAAATATAGCGTATGCGATTGTACAGGAGAACCGACTAAACGTGCATCGCGTTACCTATGGGGCGTTCCATTCATACCTTACCAGTCTTTGGCGCGTCGAAATCAAAGTGCAATAAAAAAAAATACAGAAAAATACAAGTTTCATTGTAAAACCATAATTTATTTGAAAAGGTTGCCCAACCATTTTTTTTTCTCTTTCACTCGAGCCATACCTGCACCAGGAAAGCGAGAACGAGAGAAGCGAGGGATCGAGGGTATGTCGGGAATGAAAAGAAATTTGCAACTCTCGCACGGCGAGCAACTTCCGCGCATTTAGAGAGCGATGTAACAATCATCCCTGTCTCTCTCTCTCTCTCTCTCTCTCTCTCTCTCTCTCTCTCTCTCTCTCTCTCTCTCTCTCTCTCTCTCTCTCTCTCTCTCTCTCTCTCTCTCTCTCTCTCTCTCTCTCTCTCTCTCTCTCTCTCTCTCTCTCTCTCTCTCTCTCTCTCTCTCTCTCTCTCTCTCTCTCTCTCTCTCTCTCTCTCTCTCTCCCTCTCTCTCTCTCTCGCAGTCCGTCTTTTTCGCATTTTCTTCTTATTGCATAACGGGCATTCAATTACACATAATATATATGTATAATGGAAATAATGAAGGAAGATTACAGGATTCACGTGGGTGTAACGCGCCGGGTGATCGAGAGCGTTTTTTTTTCCATCTCTCGGTACGCAGAAAATTGAGAGTGCGATTGAATTGGGACCCGTACCAATGAAAAAAAAATAAACTTCGCGATTGAGCACGCGCAGTGCCTCTTCAGATTAGCGCACTTGGCGTTACGGCCAATTATTTCAGCGACACTGTTATAGTCGTTGACGCGTTTTTTTTTTTACTCCACATGTGGGGACAAAATTTCCCGCTCTCTTCGTTCCTTCGTCCCTTCGCACTGCGCTATAATGGTCTATCCCGCAAGCCGAGAGAACCGGGCATCCGGACGATTAAGTGCTCCGAAGGCAGCCTGCGTCTCGGTGACCTCGCTCGCGTCGCAGCGCCGATCCGGTCCGTCGTGATTTTTACGTTCGCGTGGACGCGACGTCAACCTCGCGTAATTAATAAGTACGATGGAAAAAGCGCGGTAAGTAAGATGACGAAAAGAGGAACGGTACAATTGCGGCGGAGCAGGGGCGAAGGGGAGGGGGTCGGGGACACTGGAGATTGCGTAATTAAAGCGCGATACGGAAGTGGTAGCGGGTGGACAACGGTCACGCTTCATGCCAATTTAACTCGGAGGAGGCAGCACGCGCGGTCAACCTTGGGACGCGCTTTGCGCGCTTGAGGAACAATCATAGCTATTCTCTTTTTCCCGCAACTCTTTCTCTCTTCTTTATCCTCAACCCCCCCTGCCGCCCCCGTCCCCCTGCCTCTCATTTTCTATGTCGGAGACCCTCTGCCAACTGTCCTCCATGGGACAAGCGGCTACCTCGAACAGCAGCGAAATACTCTGTACGGTGTCCATGCACGCATCCTCGAACGGGGAATTCTCCCGGCTCGGCTTCCGCGACCAAGCGGCCTTTGTCAACGACCGTTGCCTCTTGGCTTGAGCGCGTTATAAAAATCCAGAATAATAGAATTGCGCTTAACAACGATTACTTACATCGCATACCCGTACGCGGTGGCTGCATAACGCTAATTCCCACCGAGCCATCTACGGACGCGTTCGTTCGATCGTAAATCCTTCCCGCGACGATGGGAATATGGCTAAGAAAAAGTGGAGGGCGAGAGATGGGGTACGGGGAAGAAGAACAGGGTGGTGCTTGTGGATGAAGAGGGAACGGATAGCGCCAGGGAGAAAAGGATATCCATGATCATCGTTTGGTGGAAGGCAAGAGGATAACTTTGAACATGGCAGCCCTGATGGTCATTTAGAAGACAGTCAGCACGAAGATGACTCTGATCTGCAGCAGCCGGTGCTCAGGAACACGGCAGCCCTGATGGTCATTTAGAAGAAAGGCAGCACGAAGATGACTCTGATTTGCAGCAGCCGATGCTCAGAACCATGGCAGCCCTGATGGTCATTTAGAAGACAGGCAGCACGAGGATGACTCTGATCTGCAGCAGCCGATGCTCGAAAACATGGCAGCCTTGGTGGTCATTTAGCAGAAAGACGGCACTAGGATGACTGATCAGGAGCAGTCGATGCTTGGGAACATGGGCAACCCTGGTGGTCATTTAGCCGAAAAATGACACTAGGATGACTGATCAGGAGAAATCAATGCTTGGGAACATGGCAACCCTGGTGGTCATTTAGCCAAAAGACGGCACTAGGATGACTGATCAGAAGAAGTCGACGCTAAGAAACATTGGTGGTCATAAGTAGCCTTGGTGAACATTTAGCAGAAAGACGGAACTGGGATGACTAATCAGGAGCAGTCGATGCTCGGGAATATGGCAACCCTGGTGGTCATTTAGCCGAAAGACAGCACTAGAATGACTGGCCAGGAGCAGTCGATGTTTGAGAACACGGCAACCCTGGTGGTCATTTAGCCGGAAGATGGCACTAGGATGACTGGTCAGGAGCAGTCGATGCTAAGGAACATGGTAGCCTTGGTTGTCATTTAGCAAAAAGCTGGCACTGGGATGATCAGGAGCAGTCGATGAACACGGCAGCCCTGATTGTTGTTTATCGAGATGAAGGCACGATGACAGCTGCATGATCAAACCCACGTGATCTTCCGTAACATGGAAACTGTGGTCATCGTTTAGCAGGAGACCGGACAACTTTGACCAAACCAACTTCATCCTCGAAACAATAGCAGATCTCTGACAATATTCACCAGGAATACCCGTGACTCCTTTTCCAAGAGAATGCACAGCGTCGCGAAGAAAAGTCATTGTAAGGCGCAGAGCTTGATGGGAAAAAGGAGCCTGGCGCAGGGACGACCAGATTCCTGATCTTTTCCTCGAAAACTCGGCTCTCAGGACGACCGTTGATGCGTAAACGATGCACACCCGAGAGACGGTGCAACGCGAGAGGATCGCCGTTTTATTATTAGACGGCTCGTGAAGCCGAAGCAAAGTGGTGCGAAGGAACGACCGGCGGAGAGATCGACAAAGAGAGAACTCGAGGAAACAAGAAGATCACGCAGGATGAGGACGTATACGTAACGTTGCCAAGTGACTCCCGTTCCCCCTGCCGCCTTGAAGCCCCTCGCGCACAAGCCACATGGCGAACGACTTAGACAGAGTTATGCAGCGGCACATCGATTCGCCGCCGCCCTTCCCCGAGACCATCGCCGAGCACAAAACTCGCTCCGGACGCTCCACGCAACGCACACGCGGGACCAGTTTATTACCGGCGGCATCAACGGAAAGTTCACCGAACAGCAAAAGCAGCAAGGTCGTTGGCACCGCGTGTCCCGACCTTGGACGACCTTGAAATGAGCAAGGTGAAAGAGTCTCTCCGAGAAGGGCATTAAACGCGTTCGCAGTTTGATCACAGATGTGAGAGGAAAGTTTAAGTGAGTCACCGATTCGTCTTGAGTGAATCGTATCTCGCTTTTGAGGTTCCGCAACCACGGGGAAGCCTCAGCATGTCGTCATCCCCGTTTGCCACAAAAGTGCTCCACCCGTTATAACCCGATTATTTCTTTTAAAAAACTGATATCATTCATGGCAGTAACATATATTTAGATTTAAAGAAAAACAAAAAAAAACAATTTGGTATTGGCAGAACTAAGTTGAACAAACGAAGGTTGAACAGACGCAGTCAATTCACAGCCATTTCGTACGCAATCAATTTCCAATTGAACATTAGACTTTTGCCTAGCTAGCGAGCGTTATCTAACATGTAGGGGAGACCTAGGAGGGTTGAAACAATTTTCAAATTTCACCCCATAGCTCGCAATCGAAACGAAAGATTCGGGTAAATATAAAGTTGTTTTGGAGCGTTTTTAATCAACTAATCGATTTTCAACTACAAATGATTCCAGGAATTATGTAACCTGTAGAAAAACCATTTAACCCTAATCCAATGTCATTGTTTTTAGCACTCGTAAACCTTGAACATGGGTCCTTAGCGTGCGTCGCTTATTTATCTATGTTATTCTGTAAGGAAAAATCTGAAAAAAATCGTACGTCTTCTGTGGACTTCTTACCATGCGATAAAATTGTTGCCAGCCCCGAAAATCCCTTTTTCAATAAATATTTTCATCAAAATTCAGAAGCACGCTCAACGTTGAAAGTTCAAGGGATTAGGGTTAAAAGTACAATCAGTCGTTTTGTTTCAACTCTCCTCATATCGAAGTAAGTTGAAACAGATATCGAGGTGAGTTGAAACGTCTGGGAATTAGTACAAAATATGGGTATAAATTATGTCAAAACGCATTGTTATTTAAAAACTTTATTAAAATTTTTAAAACTTAAACTCGACATTAATATAAGTCTCACTTTTTTATTTGGCCTGACAAATGTGTATAAGTTCTAACTGAAACGAATATAACCTCACAAATCTCACGGAATTAAATAGTAAAATATAACAAACAAAAAAATAAATGGAAGGAGATACGTTATGGCAAGAAAGTAAATCAATCTCTAATCTGACAAACAGTTGTGACATACATATGAAAGTTCTCCACCAATGCAGGCTTTGTGCGACCATTCTTTGCACTTCAGGCATTGCACCCACTTTTCATTTGGCCTGCTGTTTGAATACGATTCCATACAACACAGGCAAAAATACTCTTCCTCGTCGTCACTTTCCACGTTCTCTCTGTGCTTGATCTTTCGTCCGTAGAGTAACATCTTCAGCGGCGAGCTCATATATTTCCCGGCTCGCCATGCCTCTATCCGTTTTCCTGATATATTTATTCGGCATCTGAAATAAAACAAATGCAAACCTACAAACCACACAACAAAATATAAACGTATGAGAACATCATCGCAACCGAGATAAGTTGAACACCTTGTTTCAACCCTCCTAGGTGTCAAAAATGCGATACCACTTGATTCGGAACTCACTATTGATAAAGAGTATTGCAAAACAACAACTTCAATATGACAAATCGAATGCTATGTTAGTAAGCTTCCAAACAATGCATATCACATACCATCAAATATGTAAACAAGGTAACTAAAGCTTAATGGAAAATACGACAAATACTTACTTTTGCCAATTTTGTTGGCACGGGTGTCAATATGACGCAACTGAACTCGCAAGAGCACCGAAGCGAACTGACAAGTGATGCGCGTCGTAGCAATGAAATAATGGCATTGTTGCGAGCTCCCTAACAATCACATCTACCGAGACATTGACACTGTTTCAACTTACCTCTGTGTCAACCCTCCTAGGTCTCCCCTACCTAACGGGCTACGTAATCCCACTTTCAAATGTTGTCCAAAAGGCCAACCACACTTGTATCTGGTCAACACTCAATACCGAACTGGACACCAAACGAAGTATAGCAGAGCTCTCGTATCGTTCATTCGTCCTACACCAAAGTTTGCAGTAGGCTGTATTCGGGATTGAGAAATCCCAAAGCGAACGTCAATATGATATCGGACAGCCGATCGGAATGGTGCGTTATGCTAATTGCCGGCTCCGTTAAATTCGGGCGAATATTTCGGCAGTCCGAACGAGACCGGTCGAGGTCAAAGTCCTCTCGTGCAGAAGATTGATTCGCACTCCAGTGCGTCAGGCAATGATGAGGCTTCGACTAATATCGTTCACAATTATCTTAGACATCTGCCATGCGCTTATTCCATATACAAGTCCACTCAACAGATGGGCCGTCGGTGTAGCGTGCCCGTCGAGAAAAGAGACGGAGACCGCAATGAAGAACTCGTTATAGCTCGAATGAGAATTCCGTCGGAGAACGTGTTCGAGGATCATGGTCTACACGTAGACAAGATGTATGGGAGGATGGAGGATCTTAATTGCGTCGATTACGTATTTGCATCGAAGAGCACCCCGAAGAAGATCTTGCGAGACCGATCTAGTTGGATGCGAGGCCACGATGAGCGAGTATTACGTATCGTACATACATAAGCAAGGAGGAAGCAAGAACCTCGGCCACATATGAAGATCGCGTACGAACTTCACGCTTCCCTCTGCGGCTGCCCGGGAGCTATGAAATTCTCATTCGACTTTACAGTTGTATGAAGAATTCCCGATCGAAGCTTGTAAACTATCAACACCAGCACTTTAGCGGTGTATTAATGTTGTTTCGTTGCGCACTCGAACGAAACATCAAACGGTAAAACAGTAGGTACTCCAAGTCCTCCAACATTCCGGCCGTCAAACGAATTAATTACTCGCCAAGTCTCTCGAGAGTTTTTTTTTCATTTATTTTGATGTAACGACGAATCTTCAACGGGAATTACACGCTCGACCGTTGATTTTTTCCACCGCATGTTGAATCGACGCATGCTAATGCCACCTAATAACTGTCGCTACTTCAGGAAGGAGCACGAGCTGTAAAACTCTGTGGTCCCGAAATAACCTTGCATCCTCGCTCAAAGTGGACTGGCGAGCTTGAAGAACGCGTGTACACGAGCCACTAGTCCTTCAAGTGATTTCTCAAACGCACTGAGGATTCCCGGATACTCAACAGCCTCCGCAAAATCAAGGATCCGTTAACCAGGACTTACCTATCACGGTGGCAAGGGAAAATTTCGTGCAGCAACCCTTGGCTTGAATCTTTTCCGAAAGCAAACAGGGCGGAAGATCGTTCGGGAGGGCAAAGAGGAGGGAAAAAACGTTGACAAAGCTAGTGCATCCCTTGGGGATACCAGCCAGAACATGCCGTTGCGGTGTTTATAGTTGCCGGGTCATTACCGCTTCCAGCAAGAGCGCGTGTACGCGCGGAGAGTACCGCGAAGAGAAGACTGGCGCACGGCCAGACTCTCGTGCGATTTCCGGTTGTTCGCTCTACGAGGATCAAGAATCCGTTACAGGCGTTTAGGCACTCTCGCGGAATTTTTCATCCGACTGCGAGCCGAGGCGAACGAACTGGTAAAGCGAGAAAACTCGCCAGTGTTATATCGCGCACCGGATCGCACATAATAATGGCCGGTGTACGTAGGATAAATGGCAGACATGACGCAGGAACGGACATTGGCGAGGATCATGCGAGGCTTGTCGAGGATCACGGGGACGTTGAAGGTCTTGGAAAGCGCTAATATTCATCGACATCGTGTGTTTTGTATTCCTTCAGGGATGGTGGCTTCATCGTTTAGTCAGCGGTGCACGTGGACTCGGCGAGCACTTCAAGCCTTTTAACGGCGGGGTAAAGTTAATTCGGCGA
The DNA here is from genome assembly GCA_964007375.1 of Ophion obscuratus. Taxonomy (NCBI): domain Eukaryota; kingdom Metazoa; phylum Arthropoda; class Insecta; order Hymenoptera; family Ichneumonidae; genus Ophion; species Ophion obscuratus. The sequence continues at coordinate 14,788,708 of OZ023320.1, forward strand.
AAAAAGGCATGTTTTTAAGATTTTTTTTTTGGCGTAACCAATAGTGTCCATTTATTGAAAAATTTACATATGATAAAGTAACATTTGAACAACATTCTCCTAAATTTGCATTGCAAAATATTCAAAACTGAGCGAGTGAAAATTAAACCCCGGAGGCGCCTCGAAAAAGAGTTGGTTTGCGGTGTGCACCGTAACTCGCAACAGAATCATTTGAAACAAAAAAATCAAAATGCATTTGTTAAAGGAGATGTGTCTCGAGGTAATGACGGGAGGATTTTTTTTTTTCGATTTTTCGATCTTGGGAGCCAAAAACCCGATTTTCGCTAAAAAAATCGGCTAATTTGTTGTTGAAAAATTAGTAATTATTAAAAAAAAAACAAAAAAGCTCTCGACAATACCTGGTGAATTATGTGAAGAAGTACTGTGCAAAATTTCAAAGCGATTGGTCCAGTAGATTTTGAGTTATCGTGCACACGGTCTTCAAATATGACAAGTCTCAGAAAAACGGTTTGAAAAACGCAGAAGAGAAGAGAACGGCATGGAGCAATAGACGCTCAAATACTCATAACTTCGTCAATTTTACTCCGATCGACTTGAAATTTTAACACAATATTCTTGATATATTATGCATTCATTTAAAAAATTAAACAAAAATGAAAAAAAAAATTTTAATACTTTACCCCGCCCTTAATCGGCCATGCATATTTTGATATGGGCTGTCTGCTCCGTCGGATCACCATTGCATCCTCAAGATCTCCAGCACTGCTTGCGTACTGGCATGTGAAGGCGATGAAGTTCAGCAACCAGGATCGCACTCCCGTCTAATCACGCGGCTGCCATTGTTATGCATTGAACCAAAGACGGTAGTGAGCCAGAGCGAATCATATCTGACGTGCACTGATCACTGTTGAATCGACTATTGAATCGTCCGTGGTTGAGAGATAGTCAATCAAAATTTTCCCACAGTCACATTGCAACGCAAAGCCATCCACCATAGATCCATCGAATGACCTCTCTATCACTCTCTCTCTCTCTCTCTCTCTCTCTCTCTCTCTCTCTCTCTCTCTCTCTCTCTCTCTCTCTCTCCCGTTTCTAATCTTGGCTCTCCCGTAATAATACCTTTGTAACAGTTACACAATCACATTTTTCCTGATCTCCTCACTCGCGGGCTTCGAAACGTGATTTCGTGTCGCACGTGCCCCGGCGAACTATGCGTTAGCCAATTCCTACGAGCAACATCATGCCGTGTGTCTTTCGTCTTCAACCAAGCTTACTCGTTACACGGCTGACCGAGAGGATCGTGAAATAACGAGCCTCACCGTTGTCCCTCGACCGGGTCGAGGTCACGACAATCTTTCCCGTACACGGTCCGTGTAGCGTTTCCCTTCCCGTAACGACGACTACCCACGCAGATGATAAAGGAACCGAGCGAATAAGTCCCATCAGCCTTTTTATATTGATGTACAGTCTCTTGCTTCTCCCAACAATTATTATTATACCAACTGTGCCCACGACTTCGTTCGCGTGGCCTTTACAATTAGGTTAGGCGAGGTTACGTATCGCAACCAAAATCGCAAAGCAGATACTGGAAGCACAGAATTATCGGAACGTATTCAACATTCTTCATACAACTCGAAAAGCCTAATCAGTTAAGGAAGAATACGAGTGTCAATGTGAAGAAGCTCTTTTTGTAGTTTTATAGTAGTTTTGCAATGAACATTTAGAGTCTTAAGGGAAATTAATGATAAATTTGTATTTAGGAGGTAAAAATACATGGATATGGACCTGAAAAGAAAAAATTGAAAATCCAATTTTTTTCTTATCTGGGCCGGAAATAAGTGCTTTCATTGAAGCGAAGATTATTTATTTTCGGTGTGGATTTGGAACTCCGCTTTGCACGCATTCGCTTCGTAATGATTTTCTCTTCAAAATGCCATTTGATTAGTGAAGTTCCGATGAGTTTTCAATTTTTGACAGAATTTCGGAGACGGACCTTCAGTTTTTGTGATTTTTTTCATATATAGTACAGGTACCTCTTTGACGCTTTTTCGGCCGCTTTTTAAGTGGCTTCCTCGAGAAAACTATTTGAGATGTCGGGATGAATCAAGCGGCGTTCTCTTAGTCGACGAAAATCCTTTTCGAAGCACCCATACTGGGTTCATGTCATTCAAATAGGCCCGATGCCTACGGCTATTTGATTTTTTTTTATTTTGACGATTTTGAAAAAGTGGCCAAATGAGTTGAAAACGAGTATTTTTCGACTGTTTAACGATTTTTGAAAAGTCCATCCGATTGGATATTTCCCGCTGATTACGAATATCATCGAATTTTTGTTGAAAACTCAAAATGACCAAAAACGTCTTTTCACACACTTTTGAAGATTTTTTTCACATTATTTCAGGTTTTTGGGAAAAGTAATGAGAAATTCATATTCAGGAAATAAAAACACGTCGAAATTGATTAAGAAAAAGAATATTGAAAATCAAAAAGATGTCCCATCTTGGCCAAAAATAAGTGGTTTCACTGAAGCGTTGATCATTCACTTTTGGTTTGGGTTTGGAACGCCGCTTTGTGTGCACTCTTTTCATAATCGTTTTCTTTCGAAAATGCCGCTTGGTTCATGGAGCTCTAATTATTTTTCGAATTTTGGCAGAATTTCAAAGACGGACAATCGATTTTTGCGAATTTTTACATACTCTAAACATTAATTTTGAGTTTGTAGAAACAGTTTGTATCGGTATACACATTTTAAATACAGAAAAAAAACAACCGCGATAAGGAGTTTCAAATAAGGTTTACCCCCTTAAGCATGCTATCCGGCAAAAATGCAAAAATACATATACTTTAATTGTATTCCCCTTCAGGCGGGCAACCACTTAGGAGTCCAAAAATTAGTTTTGATTTTTTTTTTGTGAAAAAACGGAAACTTCCCCAACTCTGACAACAATTGATTCATATTTTCATACATCTCTGGTAATTTTTTCAAGTTATTTCATGTATTAATTAAGGTGTAATCCGTTGTGTTGTTGTCGTTGTCGATGTGCGGGTATTGTGCAGCTTGCAATTCGCATCCGAAATAGTCCAACAAATTTGTATACATTGTTGAGATGTTTTTTAAGGACATGAACTTAAATTTTAAAGAAAAAAATCGAGAACTGAATGTTCGAACGGTTAAAAAAATGATCGATTTTTGGCATGTTTTTTCCGGCATTTTGCAATAATAAATATGTTTTAAACCATCTAATCTCTCCAACTTTAGGTTCATGTTTTGATAAATTATATTATGTAAACGTGTTCCATATTTGAAGATGATACACCAATTAGTTTTCGAGTTATGATGCCCGTAAATTGAAAAAATGTCGTTTCGAGAAAAACGCGATTGAAAGTTTTACATTAGTGTATGTAAATCGTTGCGAACCTGTTCTCACTAAATCGTCTGTCACTTGGTCACTTTTCAATATTTTAACTTGAAATTTTTCTCACATATTCTCGAATATGTACACTCTGAGAAAAAGCAAAATAAAATCGAATTTTTTGATCCGCCACAGTGGTTGGAAGTCGAGGGGAGAGTCTTTATCATTTATATACATACCGTTAGAAGGAATCCGAATATCGTCTTGAAATGTTCAGAATGTATTCTTAAGATATTTTACTAACGATTTATGAAATTAAAAAAAAAAAATTTTGTAGCATCTAAAGTGTTTATGAAGGCCCACCTTCATAGTGTTAACCATGCCATTCGATTTCATGCACCCCTTTTAAATGTGAGGTGAGAGAAAAGAAAATGCAGGGGCGGTTCATCGCTTAATTTTTTAATCTACTCATAGTGCATTTCTGATCATTTTGCCTGCGAATAACTTTCGCTTTTGTTTCACTAAAATCAGTGGCCTGCTTGCAGGTGAAACTGCAGAAGAATCCTTGACATATTATTTCACTGCAAGGAGTCGATGCAGCTTTTAAAAATAGTTTTCCCGCCGATAAAAAAAGCACGTGCCTAACAATTTTGAATGCCCTGCCATATACATAAGTTCCAACAAAATCGAAAGCAGACACCAAGTGATGTTTCATATGCGTAATAGTTTTTTGGGAGTGACTCTTCCCAATTTTATGGAACCCCGATAATCTCGATGTCCGTTTGATTCCCACCAATCTCGCGATGGAACCCGATTCGACCGTCCATTTTTGTAATCCTCGTGCGTATTCTTCGTGCGCGGTATTTACACGAAGAAGAAAAGCCACGCCGTGGCATAACAACAGCAGATGAAGCGATAAGGAAGAGCATGACGGGGTGATGTGTAAAAACAGCGGGTGTACGCGTGTTTGTGGTAAGAATGGTTGGATCCGAGTGAACGTCCGCGGAGCGTGGCGTCGTCCCGTTGGCGATTCGCCTGATGCGTCCACCTTGTGTCGTGAGGTATGTATATTGCGTGCATGTACGCATGGTGGACCGGTTCGTGGATGACGTCTGAAACTCGAGTTTCCTCCCACTCGGCGAGACAACTTCCTCATTCCTCCGGCAGAATGATGAAGAGATGCCCACCTACATCATCGATCTCCACACGTGTCTTCGAATACAAGCACGCGTTGTTAGGCCAGTTTGTAGTCTCGGAACCACCCAATGGTGGCAATCATCAATGTGAATAAACAAAAAGCACTATCTTCGCCAGATCTTCTCGCAAAGACCTGCGGGCTTCATACATCATCAGCCTCCATTATTCGCGATGGCTCGCCATCTCCACAGGCCAGCGTAGCTTCACTTTTTCTTTCCCTGATCTTCACTGACACCGGGCAGTGACGCGGTCTACAAATTTCCAGCAATCTTTGCCTGTTCCTACTTTCTTGCATCCGAGAAAATGACTATACGAAGAATCACTAGAATCAGGCGGACAGCAAGGAAGAAAAAGAACGAGAACTCGTTACGCCGGCTCCATGCGCGACTGAATCCACGAGGGCTTCGAGCTTCTCGGTACAAACTAGCGCCACGGAGCCTCTTAACGATTCGAATCGACTGTGCCAGATAAGCAATTACTTTTTTTTCGCCTCATCCTTGTCCCCCGCGCTGCCTCTCGACTTTTGCCGCGAAGGCAAAAGGGGCTAGCCAAGGCTGGCGTTGCCGTATCTATTACCCTGAAAATATAATACCAAGAGCGGACGAGTCACTGATGGCGCTAATCGGAGCTCGGCAGTTTCGTTGCGACGCGGTCTCGGGGATGATGAATGCCGCTGCGATCGCAGGGACACTAATCGCAAAAGTAGATCCAATTATTTCGCGTATAGACGCCACAAACTTAATCACTTGGATGGGCTCGGATAACCACGACGCGGGGAGATTACTGTGGCAGTTTCATCAACGGATATTCTCCAGGGATAAACACGAGGAATAATTTCATGCGTGGCAACCTAACTCCACCGGTATTACAGCAACGACCAATCACCGTCGCGGATAGAAAGCACCACAGAAGCTTGGAGAGCAATACTCGCATCTATAAATAGATACCTGTTCTGCGAAGGTGCTGACGAACGAGCAAACTCAACGACGACCTTGAAGCAACATCACCCAAGCTGTTCCGGAACATCCCGGATGGTAGGGGAGACCTAGGAGGGTTGAAACAATTTTCAGATTTCACCCCATATCTCGCAATCGAAACGAGAGATTCGGGTAAATATAAAGTTGTTTTGTAGCGAAGTTTTGTACGAAAGAAAATGAATTTCTATTCTGACAAACAATTGTGACATACATATGAAAGTTCTCCACCAGTGCAGGCTTCGTACAACCATGCTTTGTACTCCAGGCATTGTACCCTCATTTCATTTAGCCTGCTGTTTGAGTACGATTCCATACAACACACGCAAAAATACTCTTCCCCGTCGTCACTTTCCACGTTCTCTTTGTGCTTGATCTTTCGTCCCGTAGAGTAACCTCTTCAGCGGCGAGCTCATATATTTCTCGGCTCGCCATGCCTCTATCCGTTTTCCTAATATATTTATTCGGCATCTGAAATAAAAGAAATGCAAACCGTGCAAACCACACCACAAAATATAATCGTATGAGAACATTATACTGCAACCGAGGTAAATTGAAACACCTTGTTTCAACCCTCCCGGTGTCAAAAATGCGATGCCACTTGATTCGGAACTCACTACTGATAAAGAGTATTGCAAAACAAAAAATTCAATATGACAAATCGAATGCTAAGTTAGTATGCTTCCAAACAATGCGTATCACGTACCATCAAATATATAAACAAGGTAACTAAAGTTTAATGCAAACTACGACGAATACTTACTTTTGCCAATTTTTTTCGCGCGGGTGTCGATGTGACGCAACTGAACTCGCAAGAGCACCGGAGCGAACTGACAAGTGACGCGCGTCGTACATCTGCCGAGACATTGACACTGTTCCAACTTACCTCTGTGGCAAACCCTCCTAGGTGTCCCCTAATACACTCGAAGTAAATGGCAAGACAAACATGACGAGAGGTGATCCTAGATGAGCTAGATCCTAGATGAGAATAGGTGATCCTAAAACATCCTAGGCAACCGCAGATTGTAGATCACCAATAAGCTGCATCTCCGATCGGTAGTCCTGGAGAATCGTTACAACTGACAAGGTCGGGTGAAAGACCTGCAATTACCGGGTATGCCATTATCTGGATTTCCGTAGTGACAGATGATTCTGTTGATTCACGTAATACGAGGCGATGCAAAACGGTCGATACCCGGATGGAACGGAACTTCGCAAGATCCTGCAAACGCGTTATCCGCACATGTCAATATTACGAAACATGATATCTTGGGAATAAGTTACACGCTTGGTATCCGAGCTAAACATATATATATATATATATATATATATATATATATATATACACATGTTATAAAATCCACCGGTGATCGCTCACGTTCCACGACTCACTTCGCCCAATGAAGGTAATAACAATAATTACGCGGTGCAACGATCCTTTCCATCGTGCAAGCGTGACTCTTCCTTTCTTTTTTTTCCCTGCAGGCACTGCACAGACTCAACGAAGGTGGAGACCTCAATCGTCGGTGCTTGTACTCTCGTTCTTTCACTCCATTTCCTTATCACGAGCCGTTTCCTGTCTTACCGCGACGTTCTACCTGTCGCCATTGCATTCGTCATCGTCGCTCGACCGCTTGTTGCCATTGTGCTTCCAATATCGCGCGTTGCCGATACGCGGCCGCCGCGAACGCTTCGTCCGCAGGAGCGCGAGTCCTTGACCGACCCTGAACCCCGAAGAGTGACGACCGCCGTCGAGAAAGCCACGACTCTCCGTAGGTCCGTGAGATGCATACGTACCAGCATCACTGGCTGTACACGCCGCTCTGATCGGTACCGTCAAACGTCCAGTACATCGAAAGCTTCAATGAGAGCCAGGTGCTTTTCAGAAAATGGCCGGTCCTCCCAATGGCTATCACCGTAAAAATTAACCCAATGATGGCTCATCTAGAGATCAGGGGGGATTTTCTGTACAATCAGCCATTGACGAAAGTGAAGTCATTGGCGTCGCGACTGTGGCTGTGAGAAAAACTCGGGTATTGCACGATGCATCGGGATGCGGCAACCTCTCGTCTAGGACGCGAACCGCGGCAAAATATAGTGATTACACGACGGGGGGAAAAGGAAAGACAGAAGAAAACGTGAGAGTGCAGAGGAAAAGTTGGGGATTGCGGGCGGGAGAGTGATCGCAGGTTACGTGACGAGCGGCAAAGTCAGAGCCGGAGGAACGCTCCACGAATGAGGAATAAGAAGAAGAAGCAGAAGTGAGATTCCTCGATATACTCGTCTCGTATACTGGAAGAGGAGAAGTAGATGTGGTATAGCGCATGATCGAATGGAGCCAGTAATAAGGAAATCCGCCTGCTATCTCGATAGCCGTAATAGATGTTTCCACTATTTTATCCGTGCACTGCAAAGTGGATAGTGCGTCGGGCGGTTTTTGCCATCTTTTTTTCTCTAGCTGTCATTGGACGCGGGTCTGGAGGGTGGAGGTCTTGGTAAGGACGAACCAGGCCGAGCTGGTATATCTGTAGCTACGCATATATTGGAGAATTCGAGCTCGTGCCAAGCACCGAACGCGTGAACTAACTTTTTGCTGGCTTTACCAAAGCGACGCGATAGCAGCAGTCTCTTGGATGTTAGCTGCATGGTGGATGTATAGCGTACACGTGCATACACGAAAGAAAATTGCGTCACGGCTCTCCAGCGCAATCTGGAACGAATCGTCGTCCATCCTCTTCTACCTGCTCGGCCTCTCTTTTTTTCCTCTCTGCTTCAACCCTATCCATTCCTTCCAGTGTACATGATAACCACTATCCGTATGTAGTAGTACGAGATGATAAAGCAAAGCTGGTTGAAAACGTAAGCGAGTGATCACTTCCTCGAAATAAAGAACCCTTTGAATCTCCATCATCGACGGAGATCCGTGATTGACGCCCTTGCCCTGGAAAGGAGGACCCAGGTGGAATGATTGACGTAGACCGGGACGTGCGGGACTTACAGTTCACCCGACCGCTTCCTACTTTTTTTTTCTCATTTCCACGCGTTCCTCTTGGACATGGAGTTGTCCCGTTTAGTCTATCGATCAAACCTAAATGGACGAGGAGAGTTCCATGTTAGGTATGCCAATGGAGGACGATCTAATTGGATGTCTCGGTTTGGATTAATCTTGTAGAGAACAATAATTCAAAGACTGGCAGTGCGGGAGGTGAGGTGGCGAAAAAAAGCGATTACGATGCAAAACGAAATTCCAGGGAAATGTCGAGAAGTTCAAAGTACCAAGATCAGATGAGCACTGCGAGCTTAAGTGCCGGTTGCCTTTTTCGTCTTTACGCTGTTTCACAATCGACTGGAGCGCCTGTTTGGGAATGTGGCAAGCTGTTATCGTAAAAGTGGCAGAAGTACCTGGTGAGACCCGCCGAGAAGTTGTGCGGTGCCATTTTCATCGATAAATTGTATCGAGGCAAGCCGCACAACCGGGACCAAGCGCCTTCTGCCTTCACCGTGCACCTATGCACAGCCTCATCTTTCTCCATCCCACTTAAATAAGGATAGCGAAACGCCTTGTTACGTGCCACCAGACACTCGCCACTAATCACTATAACTCCCGCTGATTGGCGAAAGAGAGAGAGCATCATCTCGTCTCCGAGTCATATACTCGACTCCTCCTCGTCTACATATAATCCACCAAGCCTTCCTCCTATTCCTCCTTTTCTCTCTGATCCTTCTTTATCTTCATCGCTCAGTGTGTATCCCTGTGCAAGCCCGGGGCTTCAATGCGTAGATCTCGTCGCGTCCTTCGTGTCGGGTCTGGACGAGCAACTCGCGCATTTGTGCCAACAGGCCCCATCGATACGTTCGATTCTTCCGTGATCGATGCGAGCGGAAATTCCACCGAAGAGATCGATCCAATTTGATCCAATGCACTCCAGTGCGTATTTTATGTGCAGATGGATGGAAAAGTTCGCGAAGAAGGCAGTAAAGAATTCGAGCTCCCATCGCGCTCCCCAAATACAGGAGGCAAGAGAACGAGCGCATGGTGCTTCGATACGACCTCGTAAAGTTCGTACGCTCATTTCAGCAAAAGTGCTGAAGCGTTTCGCGAGTCTTTGCCGGTGAACTCGAATTTTTATGATGGAACCGATGCACAGTGTGCTAACTTTTTTTTCACCGAAATGGGAACAAATGAGTAGGCGGTTCTCTATAGATGCCGAGAAAGTCGAATGGTTCGTGTCAAGAAAGTAGTTTGGATGTGGTTTTTTCTCCAATGGACGAGAGTGTTCCAGGCTCTCGGACAAATATTTGGGGAACGCAAGAGCGGTTTCCATCGCTGCGTTATGATAGGAATGATTCAAGCGGACCTCCAAGCTGCGAGTTCATCACCCGCTGACAGCTAGCACCCTTGACAATGTTGAGTGCAGTAGGGCCACTGGGTGGGCAGGAAGGAAGGAATCGGTCAGATGACGCGGAACCTCGAGGATGTAGGAAGGAAAATGGAAGACGCTAATGACGGCGCTCGGCCGGCACGCCTAGACGAACGAAGGGATTGCAGAAGAAGAGGATGAAGAGAAACAAGCACACGTTGAATAATCATCAACTCTAGCTGCGGCCTATGAGGGCAATAATGGCGCCGACGCCGACGCCACACGATATGCCTCCCTGGAGGGTCGGATCTATCTAAAGTGCCTGACCGCAACGACCCTAAACGCGAATACCTTCTCTCACTGCCTCTCTCTAGCTCTCTTCCTCCCAGCCTCTCTCACGTATACGTCCCGCGCATCTCTTCCAATTTACGCTCCTCACGACTCTCAATCCGGGAATTTAATACAATAACGTCGCTGCGAAAGAAATGTAAAGCGGAATGACGGGGTATCCGAGACAGGAGAATTATCCCCAAGACGGATTCTCAGCAAGATCGCCGAGTCGTCTAAGTGTTTTCAGTTCCCCGGCGTGATGTGGGTATTAAGACTGATACATGGATGAAAAACTGGAAGCTTCTTCCTGCTGTTCGCTCTGCACGCCGCTGTGTGGAAATACCGTTTCGACGTGAGGACGAAGAAAATAATAGGAAAGCTCCGAATGATCATTGGGACATCATGTCTGGTGAATGGTGGCTCCAACATCGTCGCTGCTCTGACGCTAACCCGGATCAAATGGGGGCCTAACCTCCAACGGAGGAATTAGATCGAGTTAAAAACTCATCATTTTCTCAGTGTGCTAATAACATCGGGAGTCCTTTTCTCGATTGACCGATCAAAACCATCCGAAGCCTGCAATCAGGCATCGACGTTCGCGAGAGCCGGTAGTCATTGGCGTTGTTCGCGAAGTGGTTCGCCCGAGACAATCTCGGGGGCAAAAGTAGGATGAGGGAGTGCGAGCAAACAGGTGGATCGGTCAAAGTGGTCCATTTGGCGGACTGGCCATTATAATGGTACATATCCGTGAGCGGCTGCCACACTGAGAAAACAGTTTATTTATAGTAAAGAAACACATTTAGTTGGCACTTTTATTCAAATATTCGTTAACTGTTACAAAAGTTGTTTGTCGTTGAGAAATATTCGTATCCGCATGACAAAATTTCTTAGCCATAGTATTACTTTGAAAAAAATGATTTATTTGATCACTTCCATTTCTCTTAACTTAGTAGATGTTTATGGTAATCGAATAACGAGTTAAAATTGTGATATGATAATACAATTCAAAGGAGTAGATATTTGTTTACAATTAATATATTCAGATTTGGGGCCGTTAACGTATAGTTGCCGCTACTTGCTGTCTTCAATGAACATGTCACAACAGTTAACTGATCTTCATTCAAAACGACTATCTCGGTTGCTCTTGAATCAAGAGTCACACAGTTGACGCGACAACTTCTCTATTTAACGCAAATAAGGATTTATTAACTATTAATGGTATATCATAACTATAAGCGTTGTCCAACGATTTGTCCTCTACAAGTAGCAAGGAACAACTCTCATTTTATATGAAAGTTGTTCCTTGTACACTTGCCCACTAGCATTATGGTGCTAAATTGATTCAACTGCACATTCATCTGCCGACAATCAATGAATTACTTTGTCCAAATATTCATTTGTTCACTATAGGGCAAATCTTGATTTGTGCGAATATAAAATATCGTTCACTCAACTATCCTTTACATCTGGGACAACGTTTCCATTGAATAAACGTCTCACTTAGACGAAACAAGTATTCATAGTATATCGATACGAAGCATTTGGTTAGACCAACTGTATATTGGCTGTCAAGAACAGGTATGTTCCATTAAAGTAGCCACTTCTTATCCATTACCAAATTTTTATTTGTGACGATTCAGAGACCCAAATCAATCATTCATCAACTGTAAGAAGATATTGATTTCGCCATATCCAACTTTACCATTTGTTGATAGATAAAAAAATCCTGGTACATGGAAAATATATTGTCTTCTCAGTGCATACTAGAGCAGACTTCACCAACAACCGTATCAGCAAGCCAGCGTGCAGGACTTGCCGCTTGTACGTCGAGGAAGATACCTGGGTGAAAACGGATCACCGATGAGAAGGAAAGGAAGATGGGTCGCGATAGATTGAGACTGAGATTGAACCAAGGAGGGCAGAAGCAGAAGTGCAACTAAAATTTTGCAACAGCCCGACAGACTGACTGGAAAGCGCGTATCACGGGACTTGGTCATCGGGGGGGGGGGGGGGGGGGGCTTGCGTTGCTTCTGCCGCTGGAAAAGCTCGATGATCTCTGGCTCGGGAAGAAGCCGAGCTGTGCTGGGGCTATCGCATTCCGTTCTAACGATCCTATCGTGCCTCGTGTAACAGTTTCACGGTTCAGCGATTTACCAAACGCCATTACAGCGAGTATAACGTGGCTGCCAGTAGGTATACGCGTGTTGTGTATAAGCCCGGTGTGTGTACGGGGGGCTTGGTCGGCTCCTGTGGCTGGCGAGCCTGTGAACTCAAAGTACCACCACGAGGGCGTCTTATTTCTCTGATAGCGCGCCAGAGGTGCGAGTGCGAGTTATATTGCGTTACTCCAAAGAAAGAGATGAAGAATTGGATAGAGTTTGCCATCTCCTTTGCTCCTTCTCATCACTTCCTCGACGCACTCATCTCTTCGTCGTCTTTTTTTTCCACCGTTCCTTTCCTCTTTCCTTCCTCTTATTTATTTTACCCTGCAACCGGTGCGCTCTACGTATACATTACTGTATAGAATTGCGCGTATAAACTCTCCAATTGCCACTGCCGTCTACGTGTGTACACCTCTGCACACGAGCACCAGGACCGGGGAGAGAAAAAGAGTCCGGGGAATAAGCAAGCTCGGAAGCTTCGATCGGCGGCATACCCATGAGAAATATCCTCGCTAACGGCTTCACTCGATCATTTTCATGTATCAGCACAGCCGCGGAATATGATCGGGGAAGCCGCCGGTAAATGGTACCTGAACTCTGTACGTGCCAATTCAACCATTCGATTTGCAAGCTCCGCGAGAGCTTCGCCGATGTAATATATGTGTATACGATTTCTTTGATTAAAAGCAATTATCCAGGATGCGCCGATGGGCAATGCCGAGATTGATGAAAAATGAATAACGCGAGTGCAACGGATGCGAGTGGTTGGCGAACGAAGAGGAAAGAGAACGAGGAACTATGATAAAGAGGAAAGAAGAAGGAAAGAAACGACAGGTCCCATATAGGGTCGCCTGTCGTAACAAAAATGCCAGCATTCAGCCATTAAACGGTTTGCTGGTAATTGGCCGATAATTCGCCGACCGGCATTGGGGTACTGTAGGCGGATGAACGGGTGGCCAGATCTACTAGGTGCGCAACTAAGTTCCCGGGTTTCACACATGGATGGCGCTAGCGACACATGCAGTCGGCATACAGGTCTGAAATTGGGTGTCTTTATAGCTTGGACATCTGTTAAGAATACCCAGTCGTAATATAAACAAATATCGCAACACAACGACCTTTTTTCTAACCTCGAAAATGTCAAAGTTTGTGCCAAATAAACAGCATTCGCGGTAAGCATTGCTTTTCTGCTTCAACCTAAAGAAAACAGCAGCTGAAGCACGTCGGTTACTTGAGGAGACCTACGGCGAACATATACCATCAAAAACAACGTGTGAAGATTGGTTCAAGCGGTTCAGAAGTGGCGATTTTGAGACTGGGGACAAGGAGCGCTCGGGAAGACCGCAAACATTTGCGGACGCCGATCTGCAAGCGTTGTTGGATGAAGATGACACTCAAACAGAAGATCAACTTGCCGAGGCATTAAATGTGACTCGGCAATGTATTTCGAAACGTTTGCACGCCATGGGAAAAATTCATGAGGGTGGAAAGTAGGTGCCGCATGAGTTGACTGAGAGACAAATGGAAAATCGAAGAACCACTTCCGAAATTTTGCTTTTGCGGCAGAACAGAAAGAGTTTCTGCATCGAATTGTTACTGGCGATGAAAAATGGATATATTTCGAGAATCCCAAACGCAGCAAATATCATGGCTTTCACTTGGTGAAGCGTCAACATCGACGGCACGGCCAAATCGCTTCGGAAAAAAGACAATGCTCTGCGTTTGGTGGGACCAGAAAGGAATCGTGTACTATGAGCTGCTGAAACCGGGCGAAACTGTCAATGGGCGTCGCTACCGACAACAACTAATCAATTTGAACCACGCATTGCTCAAAAAACGGCCAGAATGGGACACGAGACACGAATGTGTGATATTGCAGCACGACAACGCTCCGTGCCATCGCAGTTCCATCGTCCAGGACACCATAAAAACACTGAAATGGGATCTGCTGCCGCACCCGCCGTATTCGCCAGACCTGGCCCCTTCAGACTATCACTTGTTCCGGTCGATGGCGCATGGCTTGGATGGCCTACACTTGGCCAATTACGATGCAGTACAAAATTGGTTGGACGAATGATTTCAGTCCAAAGACGCGTCTTTTTATCGTCGCGGTATTTATGTATTGCCAGAGAGATGGAAAAAATGTGTAAATAGCGAGGGACAATACTTCGAATGAACTATTTTTTGTATTTGTCTTGAAATTTTCGATTTTTTACTGGTCAAAAAAACCCGGAAACTTAGTCGTGCGACTAGTAGTCCAGCCATTGATGATTTGTTTTTGGGCGTTTTGCAAATGCAGGTCGTTAAACTGTAATAATAATACGTTAAAACGAGGGATAAGGTTTCGAAAAGCATATCCCACTGATGAAGCTGAAATTTTGCACAGACCTTCTTTTTAATACTCTAAGAGAATTTTTAAAAGGATATTGGCGACAGGCGATCATTTTCGTTATATGGTATATTGAAAGTTATATATTGTTCTGCGCTCCTACTATACTAAATAAACCCAAACAAACCCACCCCACATGGCACGTGATATGCACGTACGGGCGAGCCCTGTTTGCCCGGAAGCAGCGAGGCCAGAGGAATGGGGGTATCTATCGGATATATAGATATACTCGTATGGCGTGAAATAATAAAATTTACAATGCGATATATCGAAAACTATTGCTAGTCGTCAAAAATCCGTTAAGGGTTTCTCTTAGGATATTGAGAGGAAGTTCGGTGCAAAATTTCAGCTCGATCAGTGGAGTATGCTTTTCGGAACTTCGCCCAAAACGAGCGTGTTATTTTCATAGCCTAAATGGACCAAAAAAAATGTCGGTAAACTTTAATGTCACGAATAAAATTATCGGCATAAACGTAAGGAACGAACAAACGAACGATTCTGTAAGTGTTAGGATGGCTAAGTGGGTAGGGCGCTCAACACTAGAACGAAAGACGTAGGTTTCATCCCGAAGATAGGTACAAACTTGAACAATGCAGAAAGCGTTTTTAATGCAGGTACTCTATGTACATGTATATAAGTAAAGCACAAGAAAACAAAAAAATACTACTAGGATTTTTATATTTAGTGCAGTCGTGCTGTATATTGGAATCGGAAAAAATTAAAAGAAGGCTAGTTTTTTGACAGGTGATTTTGTAGGTGCCACGGGTGCTAAAACCAAGTTAGCCTAAAAATCGGGGGGTAGGGTTTTTTTAGGGGATAGGGGTGGATTAATGCCAAACTACAACCCCCACGAGGTCGGCGCCGGGAGACAAAATGTTCAGAAAAATCCGGGTTTTATTTTTGTCCATAACGCCGAAGTCGTGGAAGTTCATTTTGGGGGTGAGAAAGTGGGGTGAAATTTTGAAAAATCAGCTTTTATTCGATAACTCTTTAGGACAAATTCATACAATTTTTGTTCAAATAGAAACATTGTAGGCCTTGAAAAGACGCGTCGATCGAGTATTCGATCAACCCTCTCCAATAATATCTTCACCCCCAAAAGAATTGTTGAAGAATTGACAAAAAAATTGTTTATTGAATAACTCAAAAACAATCGATTTTTCGGGGATGGATCAAATGTACGAAATGTAGATAATCATTTTCTCTATATTTTCGTTCCTATGCACAACTTTTGAATTTTGCTTTTTCGAACCCCTCTCAGGGGTTGAAAATACAAAATGAAATTCTGGGAAAACTATTGACCGAAACTAAAGAGATACGAGTTTGGCGCGGTGGACAAAAATGTAGCTGAGGGTTCAAGCTACAAATTCTTCCACGGCGGCGAATTCGTGCCGTCAATAGTTTTCCCAGAATTTTATTTTGAATGTTCAACCCCCGTGAAGGGTTGGAAAATCAAAATTCAAGGGTGGTCCATGGCAACGAAAATATGGAGACAATTATTCTCTACATTTCGTACATTTGAACCATACTCGAAAAACCGATTATTTTTTAGTTATTCAATAAACTATTTTTTTTGTTTTTCAACCATTTTTTGGGGGTGAAGATATTATCGGAGAGTGATGATCGAATAATCGATCGACGCGTCTTTTCAAGGGCTACAACGTTCCCATTTGAACAAAAAACGTACGATTTTTTTCTAAAGAGTTATTGAATTAAAACCGATTTTTCAAAATTTCACCCCACTTTTTCACCCTCAAAATGAACTTCCACGACTTCGGCGCTGTGGACAAAACTAAAGCCCGGATTTTTCTGAACATTTTGTCTCACGCCGCCGACCTAGTAGGGGTTGTAGTTTGGCATTGATCCACCCCCATCTCCTTTCATCCCCTAAAAAAGAACCCTACACCCCGATTTTCAGGCAAACTTGGATTTAGCACCCGCGGCACCTACAAAATCACCTGTCAAAAAACTAGCCTTCTTCTAATTTTCTTCGATTCCAGGTTTTTTTCAGCGACAGCAGGACTGTACTAATTCATAATTTGTAAATTTTTTGTTTTTCATTTCCGGCCGAAGATCCCGCAGCTAATGCCGAGCCAATATGGGCGTATGATATTTGGCCAAGTCTCGGCATCCATTCATGGTTTACCATTAACAACCTTGCATGGTTCGGATCTGGCCCGCTTACATAACCGCGCCATTATTTTTTCTCTGACAACCAGTCGTGGACCGTTACTGTGCCGATTGTAAAACCCCATTTGGGGTGTGCCCACTTCGATAATGCGCTATGAAGTACGAAAGCAGAAGACGCATGGAGGATCTTCTCTCTCCGTTATGGTCGAAGCTGAATAGAACGAGAAAAAAATATATACGTATGACGAAAAAAAAAAAAAAAAAACGGTAAAATGTCACTGTTTCCTAATTACGCGAACTAGCCAGGCGCTGGTGTACTCGCCAGCAGTCTCTTTCGTTCTGCAGAGTTCCGAAGGTAGGAAGTAAGGACGTAAAATGGGAGAACCCGCGAAGAGGCGCGGACTAGAAGCAAGACTAGAAACGTACCAGAGTAGCGAGAGAAGAAGGCAACCGGCGTATATCTATACAGACACGTGCATACAGACATCAAGAGTCGATAGGGCCCCCAAGCTGGGAGCGCAAGAAGGTGGCGTATCGTTGGAGGAACGCGAGGGGAGTCCTCAGCGCGGTACCGCTACTCCGTGAACGAATGAGCGCTCGTTCTTCAACGGAAGGGACCAATCGGAGAGTCATTTTGGAGGCGTTGAGGCCCCGCAGGAGTCAGCCACCTCGGTTTATAAAGTCAGGCCTCGTAGCGGGCACGAAGACAGAGCCGTACCGACAGCCGAGCCATCAGGACGTTTTTCGAGGTGGTGCGTGTGTGGTCGGGTCTCCGTGGTGCGAGTTCCATACGATTAGATTTTTGTTTTTTCACCTTCAAATTCCTCATATCGCGATATTTTCCATACACACGCGGGACACACAAACTTCGTCAGATATTACGCAACTTTGTACTTTTCGTTGAGAAGCAACAAACGATTGGACAGAGTGCGAGGAGAAAAGAGTGCTACGCGTGTTTGAGAAAACGAACTTTCGGGTGAACTTTGAGGGACAGCGATATTTGTTGTTGGTGTTCCGGTGATATCGCCAAGGTACGTCATGCTTCAGTGATTGCACATTATACATGTTTATCATTCTCATCGTTTGTTGTTGTTGTTGTTTTTGTTTTCTCTTCACATGCTGTAAGACGTAGTCACGCTGTGAGTGCGTGAGCCACACGCTTTACGAATAGTTATACAATGCCTTGTTTTCTCACGGCTGGAGAAACCCGCATTGCAATGTCAGGGCTGGGCTTTGATCGTCGGGCACTTTAGCTTGTTTGTGGTGTGCGTAGCTGCGGCGCGGAGTTCATTACTCAATTGTCGAGCCCGGCAGCGCGGGGGAGGGAGACAGAGAGCGAAAATGAAAGAGCTAGAGAGAGAGGGAGAGAGAGCTGGAAAGAGAGTTCTTTACAAAACCGACAAAGTGGAAAGCAACCCGTAGGAGACAACGAGAAGAAAAAAAACTCCGTTTTCGAGTATCACATAGCAATTATGGTCGAAGATTAGCTCGGCGTGACAGTCATCGTTCAAACATCAAAGAATTCTCGATCACGTTACGAAGCTTCGTCGCTCAATCGAATTTCACATTATCGAGAGAGAGAGAGAAAAAATGATAGAAAAAGAAGGTATCCTTTCCAGTCATTGTTGCGAGTGTGGGCGAGCTGCGAGCCGGTGATTTCAATGCGCGTACATCCGAGTGCATTATCATGCGGACGAGGGAATTCGACGCCTGGAGAGAGATACCTGAGGCTTTGCCGAAGCGGACGGAAACGCCTCGCGCGAGGCAATCACGATTATTTTCTTCACACCAATTTTTCGCCCCGATCACTATAATCTCCGGCAGCTTCGTCCCATATCGCGGGATCGTTCCATATATTGCGGCATTAAAATAAGTGGCGCGTGTAGTTTGCCGGGTAACACGGTGCGAGGATTTTTTCTCTCGCGTCTCTTCTTCTTTTGTTCGCTTATCAGCGCTCGTGAATCTTCGATGCGTTGATGCAGTTCTGCGCCAAGGGGTGAGGGATGGAAAACAAGCGAGAACTCTCTTTTTTATAAGATGTATAATTGCGGGAAAAAAGAGGGCAGGGGGAGAATGAAACGACGAAAAAGCAAGAGGAATCGAGGGACCAGTCCATTTTGGAGCCATGATAAAAGGCTATTTCCGCGATTTTTTTTTGAGGATTTTATAAAAGATATGAATATAAAAGTTATTGGGGTTGATAAATAAAGTCTTGAAATACATTTAAAATTTTTTTTATTCATTTTTATTCATTTTTAAGCACAAAAAGTATAGTTTAACGGCGGGGTAAAGTTAATTCGGCGAAAAAAAGGCATGTTTTTAAGATTTTTTTTGGCGTAACGAATAGTGTTCGTTTATTGAAAAATGTACATATAATAAAGTAACATTTGAACAACATTCTCCTAAATTTGCATTGCAAAATATTCAAAATTGAGCGAGTGAAAATTAAACCCCGGAGGCGCTTCGAAAAAAAGTTGGTTTGCGGTGTGCACCATAACTCGCAACAGAATCATTTGAAACAAAAAAATCAAAATGCATTTGTTAAAGGAGATGTTTCTCGAAATAATGACGGGAGGATTTTTTTTTTCTCGATTTTTCGATTTTTCGTAGCACTTGGGAGCCAAAAACCCGATTTTCGCTTAAAAAAATCGGCTAATTTGTTGTTGAAAAATTAGTAATCATTTAAAAAAACAAAAAAGCTCTCGACAATACCTGGTGAATTATGTGAAGAAGTGCTGTGCAAAATTTCAAAGCGATTGGTCCAGTAGATTTTGAGTTATCGTGCACACGGACTTCAAATATGACAAGTCTCAGAAAAACGGTTTGAAAAACGCAGAAGAGAAGAGAACGGCACGGAGCAATAGACGCTCAAAGACTCATAACTTCGTCAATTTTACTCCGATCGACTTGAAATTTTCACACAATATTCTCGATATATTATGCATTCATTTAAAAAATGAAAAAAAAGAAAAAAAAAATATTTTAATACTTTACCCCGCCCTTAACGTAACGCCTCAAAAAAAGGTGGGCTAGGTAGCTCCGTCACAACTCGGCAACGGCTTGTCTGAAACAAAAAAATCAAAGTCCATTAGATTCAGTATGACACCAGCTACAAAATGACCCTCGGATATAAAGTTTCATCAAAAAATAAAAAAATGGCCGATGAGAAACGAAAAAAGTAAAAAAACGCGTTTTTTCGCAGTTTTACGCAAAAAAAAGAGTAAAAATAAAAATTTTAAAACTATCGAGAGTCATCTTGTTGCGAATCATGTTTACAATATGTGGTTCAAATTCCAAGAGAATCGGTTTATTAGTTTTAGAGATACGATGGAGCTAAATTTTGAAAACGTTGTTTCGAGAAAAACGCGTTTGAAGTTTAAACTTTGAAAAACTCCACCTAAACTCAATCGGCACTTCGTGCACCGTACAAAATCCCTTCTGATTGCTCATCATCGTCGATTTCTTCAAGTCTTGCTTGGTTTCGATTTTTTGAAATTTTCAAAGTCGACTGGCCCCTTAATGGCGAGAAACAATATTGCTCGTGCAATTTCTTTTTCACCGGCACTTTATTTCGCGACCTGCCTCACTATTCGTCCGCTCGCCATGACTGTCTCAAGTGCGTACTCCTCTTCTGCCTCTTCTTTGCTCTACACGGCGCACTTTATGCTCGCGTTCTTGCGTGTACCTCTTCGCAGGAGGGACCTCGAGCTCTCGTTCTCTCGCCGTCAGGATCTTAGGCGCCGTGCCTGGGCATTGACCCTCGGAGCTCGCGGTTCTCGCACCGACGAACAAGAGCCTGTTGCCCTGACCGAGAACTCCCGTTTAACAAAGTGCATACACCACTCACCCGTATACAAGCTGCCCTGAATTTAAATCACGCGATTCCCAAAATCTCGAATTTTCCGCGCGAAAAGTGCACTGCAACGTTTTTACGTTATTTTTGGAAAAAAGATATTTTAAAAAACGAAGATAGTCGAATAAAAAGACACTGCGAACTTTCTTTTGCTTTATGATCCGCAGTTGCAATTAAATTCGTGATGATGGTATGTAGCTATCGGATGTCTCTACATAGAGATCCTGATAAATGTACTTTCAACGTATATCTATATACAGGGTGTCCTGTTATGAATGGAAAATCATGCAACTGTCGATAGGTCAGATCATGCCCTACTATATGCTGGAATTTCAGTTTAGTCAAAGTCCCACGGTTTTCGAGATTTTGGGCTTTACGTTATTTAAAAAAAAAAAAAAAAATCTTCTGCTTTTGGTTTTTCGCATGCCATTTCAACGAATGATATGAATTAACGCTAAGGAACTTTTTAAAGTAATGGGCATGATATGTGTAGTACATTTTTTTACATCGTAGGCTATCAAAGTCAGATGTTCGAATTGATTTGTATGAAAATTCTGCATATGATCGTTTTTCATAAAATTTCCTTAATGTTTAAGGGATCTTCTCACTTCGGACGCCAAAAAAGGCTATTTTCATGAATTTTTTCATAGTATTATATTATAGATATTGATATAAAAGTTGTTACATTTAATAAATACACTTTCGAAGTACATTTAAAAATATATTATTTACTTGAATCACTATTTATAGACGAAAATGGTAGTTTAAAATGTCGTAAAAAAATTGTAGGTCTTGTATTGTACAAAAAAATCAAACGGTTTTAGATTGAGTATGTTAATGGCTATAGCGCACATCATACGATTTTTTATATATGCGAAAATAACAAAATGGCGGACATTTTTCGAGAAAGACGAGTTTTTTCACACTTTTTGGCAAAAAAAATGGTAAATATCAACATTTAAAAAAATCCTTGATATGCGCTATAGCTGCACAGTCGAACCTCGATATAACGAAATCCTCGATATAACGAAGATTTGTCCATTCCCTTCCGATAGACACCCGACACCTTGATACAATGATATAATTATACACATTATGCTCTAATTGCCAAATGCATGTCAAAATTGCTCTAATTTAAACCATTCGTTCTATAAAAAACATCTCTATATTTATAATACTAATATATTTTGTTTAAACAACATTTTAAGGAAGATGATCTCATTATAACGAAAACTCGATATACCGAACTTCCCTCGAAATTCGTTGTATCGAGGTTCGACTGTAGTTGTAAAGCATATGTGGTTAAAATTCCATCAGGATCGGTTCAGTAGTTTCGAAGATTTTATCAACAAGTCGAAAAACATTGTTTCGAGAAAAACGCGTTCAAAGTTTGTTTGGGTTACATAAATACAATTAAATTTGTTTTTTAATTTATTTCGGAAGTGTATTTTACAATATCTATAATATAATATTACAATATAATAATATTGTATATATTTATATACAATATTATTATATTGGATATAAATATATTATATACAATATAATAATAATATATAATAATATAAGTTTATATTATTATATTGTAAATTATTATATATTACAATATAATAATATAAACCAATCAAAAAATTAATTAATAGTAGCCTTTTTTAGCGTCTAAAGTGAGGCGACCCCTTAAGGTCAAACAGAAGACGTTTCTAGATAAAACAAATAACCAAGAGAATTTTTTTTTAAACCGGATAAAAAAAATATCATTTGTAGAAATGTCATGCGAAAAACCAAAAGCAGATGATATTAATCTTGACAACCATGGGTCCTTTGCTAAACTGAAATTCCAGCATATAGTAGGACATGATCTGACCTATCGACAGTTGCAGGATTATCCATTCACAACATGACACCCTGTATAGTTCGTACTCGACCTTTGATTTCCTGAAGAGGGCCACGTCAGTCCGACGGAACGGAAATGAGCACGTACGAATATTGGCACCCACGTACAGTTCGTCACTGTGACGATACATCGCACGACGAGATGCACATACTTATATGCTTTTTTTATTTCTTCACAAGGAGCGCGTGCTCAGTAACAGATCCAGGAGTCTCGTAAAGGGTCGAAGGAATAGATTCGGAGCTAAATATAGCATCGGAGTATTTCGTGTAGTTAGGTGCCGGTTGTGAGAGCCACAGGTGTCCACGCGTGCAAGGTGCTTCCTCATGCGATCATTTGGAACTTATCTCCTTCGGGGCCGGATGGGACTCGGGCCTTCGAGACCGGATGGGACGACCCTGTGCAGGGAAATAAAAGCTCCTTGTCTCGAAGCAACGATCCGTATACCGGGGGGAGCACTAAATCATCGACACCGAGATCAACCGCGTACTTAAGGCCTTAGGCCACTCTATAGACCGAAAAAAATAGGCTTTTTGGGGATTTTTTTTCAGAAAAACTACAAAATCAATCGAGATTGTAAACAAGGGTGTTTCTCATACATATCAGTGACTGTATACAACAATTTTTTTCACTTTCAATGAAATGATTCACTTGAAATGTTGAATATATTTTGAAAAATACAAATATCTTGAAAATACTATATTGCATAGTTCATTTGTTATTAACAATTATCTGGCGATTTTTTAGGCAAATTTTTCACTTTTCAAAAATTTGCCTAAAAAATCGTCAGATAATTGTGAATAACAAATTAATTATGCAGTATTAAAAAAAGCCTACTTACTTCCATAGACAATGTATTTTTCAAGATATATACAACATTTCAAGTGAATCGGTTGAAAATTGTCTGAGTTATGTTCCCGGCCAACTTAAAAACTACAGTTTTGGGATAAACGCTGCACAGCCGCCATTTTGAAATTAATCGCTTAAAAAAATGATTGTATACATTCACTGGTATGTATGATAAACACCCTTTTTTGCCTTCTCGATTTATTTTGTAGTTTTTCTGAAAAAAAACCCCAAAAAGCCTATTTTTCGGCTTATAGAGTGTCCTAACTCATTAAATTAGGAAAGAATTGTTTTTTTTTTAATAAAAAAAAACATTCGATAGAGAAGAGTGCTCATAGGGTATTGAAGATATGCAAGCGGTAATATTTATTATAATTATTATAATTACCTTTCAATATATCAGAAGGTAATTAATTAACTTATTAATTATAATAGTTAATTATATGGGAAGAAATGAGATTGGAAGATAATTAATTACCTAATTGATTATGATAATTAATGACCAAGTGTCATTAATAATTGACCAAGTGTCAAACGGAGAAAAATACAATGTCTTTTTCTGACTAAAATTCGGCTTCCTAAACTATGTGGTGAGTGTCAAGAATATTTTGTTCAAAGTTTTTGGGTCGTCTCCCAGCTTTTTTAATGCAGAGAGTAGAACCAAAATTCCGCATTTTTCGACAGTAAATCCATATCGAAAAGTATTCGAAACATGCAAGTAAATTATTTATCTCCGTGTCAATTAAAAATGTAATTTTCTCACGTCGGTCATATAGATTAGTCTAATGGATTCATCCACTTTTATATTTAATATATCAGCCGATTTTATCCACTTCGAGCCACGATGGGAAAAACGTTATTTCAATTTGACCCGGTCCCACTGTTGGTTCACCGTTCGAGAGGCGCCAGGGAGCATCAGGTTTCGTAGGTGCGCGTGAAACGTTCACCCACACGCTCACGAGTAATTTCTGATGCGGGAAGAGGAAAGCACCGTTGAAGGCCGGAAATTGTACAATTTTTTCACACTCAAATATTATACCTCTTTCTCCGTACGACTATATCGCGCCGAAAAAAAAGTGCTTTTTGTATTTGGAAAATTAATTCTCTTCTTTTTTCTGTAAAAACGTGAGAGCTGTGTGCATTGGGACGAAAGGCGATAGATTCGTCGGGAAAAAAAACAATCATGTAGGCGTGACTTTGGGGAAAGAATTTCTCACATTTTTTTCCCATCCGAGAAAAAAAGGATGTTAACCGTTAGCCCGAGGGAGTGAAAGACAGGAATTCGTCACTTTTCGGTGGCCCGTTATTCTTCTCGTCGTTATTTCTCTCTCTCCCTCCACGCCGGTCGTGTGCAAATTGAGTCAATATTGGAGATTCACGAGATTCTCATCATAAAACAGGTGGGAATGTGTATCCAGGAAATGGGGTCAATGTACCCGCGCTACTTTTACATATCCGTTGAATATATTCCGCGTCAAGTAGCTCGAACTTTAAACGCACTCATATTTCATCCCGCGAGAAGGCGACATATCCATACACGTCAGGGTGGCACAATTTTGAACTCTATTTTTTTCCCTTTTCTCACCATCCAAAAAATGTTTAGAGGTCACTCTGCCAAAAATTCAAATTTTCGTTAAAATATCGTTTTTTTTTTCGTCCACCTCTCACCCATTAATTTTACGCTTTATAAATTTGAAATTAAACTCGCGAAAGCTCTAGCCGGCCAATGAATATTTGGTGGTCGCTCGAGATTCTCGAAATTCAGAATTTCCGATAAAAAAATAAATCTCGCATGCACTATAATTCCTTGTTGCATACAAACAAAATAAACAGCGAAGTGTTACATTTTCGGAATCATTTATTAGAATGATTTGTAAGAAACACCAATTGGACGATATGTGTTATTATGTATTATTATGTATTTACAGTTTGACTAACGAGACTACCTGTGGGACGCATTACGATGCGCGGAAAACAGCTGCCGTTTCAGTTTTACGAATAAAACGACCTATAATTTTGTTCACGGACAAGAGCTTTAAAGAATTATTTTATGAGACCGAAGATTATAATTCTTGGGTTGAGAGTGTAATGTAAAGTTTAAAAATCGGTTTCTAAAGATTGTAATTCTCGAGTTAAAAGTGTAAGGTAAATTTGAAAAATCTATTTCTAAAGAAAAAAGGATTAATTGTTTTGAAAATTTTACAAAGCGTCAAATTTATGAGTGAGAAGAGTAAAAAAAAATTGGCAAAAATTGGAAACTTCGAAGCTTTTGAGCGACCACTACATATTCATTGGCCGGCTAAAGCTTCCCCGAGGTTAATTTAAAAATTATAAAGCGTAAAATTCATGGCTAAGAAGGGGACGAAAAAAAATCGATTTTTAATGAAAATTTGACCGCTCGCAGCTTTCACGACAATTTTTTTTTTTTTTCTTTAAAGGACATAATTGGATGGTGAGCAAAGAAAATAGTCACTCTAATACACAAACGTACGATGAAACTAGCTATCCAAAAGAAAATCGACTTTTTTCATTCCTCGTCCCGACATTTTTCCAAAAAAAAATACATATTTCCAAAAGTTACCATTTTCCGAAAAAAAGGCCATTCTTCAACCGGTAAAAAAACTCGTACAAGTGAGCGAGGGACGACCAACGTTTCGCGAGTGATCGTCTCGCGGTCAGTCACACCTAAACGCGCCGCGTCATCGAGCACACACCTTGCCGCCGGGATTTCGCACGATCGCGAACACGACTTCCGGGCCTGAGGTGGAACCTGCTTTTGCAGTAACGAGCGCGAGCTCAAAGACTTTGAGAGAGCGTCGAGCTTTTGCTCTTAATTAGCACGCCATGAGATGTTACCATTACCTGCAGTCTTTGCTCACCAAATAATAACCCCCCCCCCCCCCCTCGCACCTCCCCCGCCCCTATAGAGTTAGCAGGCGTGCACGGGGACTAAAAAGAAACAATAAAATTGCACGTCACCCGCGTTCGGATTTTTAGTAAGTCAGGTCACTAGTCCAGGTTAAAAGCGATAAAATTACGGAGCCTCGATAGAAGTATATTCTCTTTTTTTTATCATTTCTGTCCCACAGCTACAACGGAACGCATTTTTTCCTCAACGCGAAGTGGGCGTACCACGTGACATATGAGTACAAGAGGGACAGCTAAACATTTTTGGCTCCATCTATCTAGAGGCCCGAAAAAAATGACCACGCTCTTTTTTTGTTTCTGGGAAACGGTTGGCGAAAAAGAAACCCATTTTTATTTAATCCAAAGGTATATACGGAGACCTTAAAAAAAATCACCAGAGAGGCAGATAATTAACAAAAACATGACCGCCGAGAAATGAAATTTTTTTCGCGACGTTTGGTGGTGGACGCTCTCCGGCTCAAACGGTCCATCTGAAATCTAAAAACCAAACGGGTTATTCAAGTTAACAATAAATATCAGTCGTTGACGATCGTCGATTTTTTAACTCATTTTTTTAAGCAAAGTGGCGACGACTTGAAACTCGAGTATACGAAATCTTGAAAAAAAGTTGTCATTTTTACGTAACTACTAAAAAATGAAGATCGATTTCAAAAAAGTAAGATCGTCAACGACCTTCAAATGTTTCTCGTCGTATCTTCTATGAATTTCGAAACAATCCACCAAGTGGTTCTCGAAATATCATGTCCACCGACTTTGAAAACAGTATCATTTGCCAGCGACCATGATTTAGTTATTTTTATATATTTTTTGGTGATTTTTTTTCAAATGCTCTCAACATATGTACCTCAGTGTTATAAAAATTGCGTTTCTTTTCCACCAACCGATTCCCCCAACAATTTTTCGCAATTTGGCCATTATTGTCGCGCCTCTACGTAGGTTTACCCCCTTGACACACATCTCTCGAAAATTACTAATATTTAAAGCGAGCAAAATCCTCAGTTCCCGCGTCAGTGAATTCTCCATAGCCTGATGCTTTGTTTTTCCCGACAAAACTCAACCATCTATAAAAAAACTGGGTCGGAAAATTTGTGACATTACGTTGACCTCGTACATTCCCTTACGACGACCGCGAAAGCCAGCGACAGCTCAGAATTAATTTTAACCAAATACACAATGCATTCCATGATATACAATAAACAAAATTATACTGTAATCATCATAATGATAATAATAAGAATAATAGTCCCAAAGGTCCTTGAATTCGAGAAATTCAACAATATTTGGGTTAGTTGGTATCGGCGGCTCTCTTTTTACCATCTGCATCACGCGTTCAGTTCGTCCAAACAATGCACAATGCATTCGTGACACGATGTATGCACGAAACATTCCCATGGTAGCTATTCCATTAGGTCGGAATGGTGTCTACGTGTGCACTGTGAAAATGGAGCTCTTCAAATTCACTCTCGGGCACGTGATACACAATAGAAACAAACGTGCCCGCATGCAACATAGGTGTTCACGTACATTTCCATATTTTTCTCCCTTTATGTGTGTGTGTGTGTGTGTGTGTGCATATATATATATATATATATATATATATAATATTATTTATACATATATATAAATAATATTATATTATACACACACACACACACAGTATATTATAATTATACATATATATTTTTTTTGTTGCTTACGCCGAACTTCGTCTCAACGGGATCGAATTACATGGCACGTACGTCAATACAGGCCACGTGTAAGCGTGCGATGCCCGCCACCCATATAGTATGTAACGGTTGCGTCTTGCCGCGAGTATTCCCTCATGAACGAAAAAAAAAAAGAAAAGAGAGAAAGAGAATCAAAGTCGGTGGCAGCGTGGGCGAGAGAACCGCGGTCAGGAGAGCACGAAGTCACGCTGGTGTGTAAAAGTTGACGGCGTGGAGAGTAATACTTCGTTGCTTCTGACTTTGCCCCCCTCGTCGCTTTGTGGCCCATTGTCTCAAACGGGACCGTTACAAAATAAGAGAGAGAAGCAAAAAGAGAGCGAGAGAGAGAGAGAGAGAGTTGGGCATGCACGCGACCAAATGGACCTTTTATTTATTTACTTGTTTCCTTTCTTTACTTTATAATTTATCCTCCTTTTCTCTTTCTTTCTCTCATCAAACTTGACGTAATAATGTAGGTAGAAAAATATACAGAGGTCTCTCCCGGTTCCATGTGGAATAAAAAGGATACAATAAAAGTAATGGTGCTGAAGTTTGCATCCATGACATGCAACGATAATTTTTCACAATTTTCTTCATTTTTCTTAATTAAAAAAAAATGCTGGTTTGGGTTATAAATTTTCAATAAGGATCTTTAAATATGTTTCGGTAATTTTTGTAATCTAGATGTGCTAAAAAAATTGTCATTGCGAAGAAAATATATTTGCGTTGCAGTCCAACGATGCAAACTTCAATACCATTAAGGTTTTTATAAAGTCTATAAAACAATATATATTATGGGGTTCATAAAACAAAGATGGGGTCTAAAAAGCTATAAAATAATCGTCATATTGAACGTACGTTTTCGAATTACTTTTTACACCTACTTATAGAAATACACACTTTTGAACATTCAATGATTACGTGACATATTTTCTTGCCCTGTATAATTATTTTTCATAATTTCACCTTGCTTAATTAACGCGAGACGAATTGGCAACGTCGTAAATCGTGGTATACGATAACGTCAAGATTCGTGGCGTTGTCAGTGGCGAAGAAGTATTGTTTATTACTTGGTGTCAAAACGCTGCCGCGTCTCTTGATACTCCGGTTGCCGGAAGTTTGACAAAGTTACCGATTCGTGATAATAATTGTCCGATATTCTAAAAAGTTTCTTTACGTTTAAAAAAAACCTCTGTATTTTGTCGTTACCTAGAAATGTCTAGGAACTTATCATTTCCGAACATAGATCTCAAATTAATATTAAGTAAGCATTACTAATGAAGAGACTAAGGACAAATAATATTCCTCGTTAATTATTCCAACCAATTATTCCAACTACAAAAAGTAGTTTGATGTGCCCAAACACGATTACCGAATGTGGATAAAATATATAGCAATTGCCCCGTTTACGACGTTGCCATTTTTGCACAGCCTAACATTCTGTTTACTTGATTTCGCACAAATCCGCGATTGATAACATGAATAATTTCATAACGATGATGTGAATCCTCATTTCCACGGTGCCAAATATTAGTCCGACAATTATTCGAACCATACCTATTTTTTCAGCTCCTGCACAACATTATTTTAGCCGATATAAATAATATACTAAAAAATGATCTAGCGGTTTCCATATACGTAATGTAATCAGCCCACGAAATACAGTGCCTTCCCCAATTTGTTTTCTAACTAACGGTACTCTGCATCGTTCCCAAACTGCACAAGACGATAAACAAAGGGGTAATACACTTCCATAAAAAAATTCAGCTCCGTGGCAGCATTTTTACCTGGCCCCATAACAACCTTAAATTTACCTAACATCCATGTCATGTTCAGGCTCCAGGTACATCGAAAAAAGCTTCGAACTTTATTGCCATAAGAGCAGCCCGCTCTTGCCATCCATAAAACTGCTATACATATACACACATCCTCTAAACATGTACATAGCAGGTGAATGCAAGGACCGATAATAGGGTCAATGTGAGAGGAGACCCATAGTCGTGCATCTCTCCCGATACATGTACTCTGTACGTTGTTTTTCCTAGTCTCGCTTCCACCGCGATTCACGGTCAAGCATTTCACCCCGGAATTCTTCGATCTATATGTTTTGGTACAATTTCTCGTAGGAGCTGCCGCGGTAACGTGAGCTGGAGAGATGGATGTATAGATAGGAAGAGATCTTGTGTACTCGTGCATCCACGTGTGTTTGTGTGTGAGTGTGTGTGTGTATATATATATATATCAGAGTCGATTCAACGGCGAAAAAGCTCCTACCCAGTTACATGGTATACATAAACATATACATATATATATATATATATATATATATAATATATATTTATTTATGTTTATGTACCAATACCATGCAACTGGGTAGGATCTTTTTCGCCGTTGAAACGACTCCGCTTCGGAGATTCCTGGGAGAGTTTGTGGACCGGACAACGGTATAATCCGGGTGCCTCTCTCCCTCTCTCTCTTTCTTTCTCTTTCTCTCTCTTTGTTGGCGTCTTCGCGCCTGTCACTCCGGACAAATGCGTTCGAACACCGTTACACTTATGGGCCACCGAGCATAAAGTCTCGACCACGTGATCGAGCCAAGCCGGCTGCTCAACTGACCATCGGACGTGGTTCGTATGAGTGTGAGTGTGTGTGTGTGTGTGTGTGTGTGTGTGTGTGTGTGTGTGTGTGTGTGTGTGTGTGTGTGTGTGTGCGTGCGTGCGTGCGTGTGTGCGTGCGTGCGTGCGTGCGTGTGTGCGTGCGTGCGTGCGTGTGTGCGTGCGTGCGTGCGTGCGTGCGTGTGGGCGTGTGTGTGTGTGTGTGTGTGTGTGTGTGTGTGTGTGTGTGTGTGTGTGCGCGCGCGTGCGTGTGTGTGTGCGCGCGCGTTCGTGTGTGTGCGTGTGCGCGTTCGTGTGTGTGTGTGCGTGTGTGTGTGTGTGTGTGTGTGCGTGTGTGTGTGTGGGTGTGGGTGTGTGTGGCGAGGAAGGCGATTCGGGGCCCCGTTCGTTTTTAGCTCGCGGTACTGCCACACTTTGGCTTTAATGGTCCGCATCTCGACCGGATTCCACCCGAGGTGTAATATACACGGGAGGTAGGTGCGCACACGAGACTCATCGAGAAATTGGATCGTGCACGTTCACAAGACTTCGCGACCACTCTTCGACCAACATTTTTATATCGCCCCTTCTTCGCGTGTCTCTCGGCCCTTTCTCTCGTCTACGCTTCTTTCTGCCTTCCTCTCTTCCGATACTCCAAACTTTTTGCGGTCACGCGAACGATCGCCGGAAACGGCGCGATAAAAACAAAAAATTTATCGATGTCTCCATCGGTCGGTGGTAATCGACGATTCAGGGAATGGTAGTTTGGAGCTCGATACCATTTCGTTACTCACGCTTGAGGGGGGCAACATCCCTTGGTAACGTGAAAGAGAGGTTATGGTTGTGAATGAACGCCACGAGGAAGCTGAGGGACGGGTTTATGGCTGCGAGATCGCAGATTAATCGGTAGGTCATTAAGTCACTGAATTTTTGAGTGTTGGAACTTTAAACGCGTTTTCCTGAGAAACACTTTTTCGTGAACCTCGTGGAGTATAAGTGAAAAACATTTGGACTGGTCGTTTTGAAATTTTACTTACTTTTAGATAACATAATCACTGTTTATGAGAAACTTAAGGGCATGTACAAGGTCAACATAACCTCACAAATTGTCCAACCCAATTTTCTCATAAGTGGTTAACTTTTTGGGAAAAACAAAGCATTAGGGTCTGGAGAATTCCCTGACGCAGAGCTTGATGATTTCCTTTTGCCCTGAATATTATTCATCTCTGAGAAATCTCTGTTCGAAAATTTCAGCTATCTCTCTCGCACTCATATGTCACTAAAGGGAGGTTCCTACTTTGTTGGGCCAAAAAAATGTTCGATTTCTCACCAATCTTTTATGCGTACAATATGAAATGTAGAACGTTGAAATTTGGTATGTTTACTGAGCGGTCTTTAATGAAAGTGATAATTTTTTTTTAAGTTTCACTAAACATTGTACTGGACAGGTGATTTGAAGCAAAAACATCAAACATACTTTTACTTTGTACAATATTGCCTATAAGTCGAACTAAAATTAAGAAGACAAATTGAAAAATAAAACACTAGTGAGCGATCGAAGGGGTAGTTTAGTTTTTTACCAAAAATGTTTGCAGTTTTTTGTTCATAAAATAAAAACGTTTGAATATTTTTCGATAATTCTAGTTCAACCAATGAAGGCGTTTGTTCTACACGTGCCTGCCAAATTTCATAACGATTGCTCACCCAGGGCGTGTAGGAGCACTTCCGCAAACTTGGAAAACATCGTTTCAAGAAAAACACCCCTGAAGTTAAACTGAAGTTTATGTGCGAATGAAATGAAAAGTTTCATACTTACACCTAATCCGCTATGCCAGGACCAGCAGGATACAGCGAAATCAAAAAATTCCTTTGGCCCAACAAAGTATGTTTTCATTAACAATCACTATAGTAAAAAAAAAATCACGGGAGATAAAACAATTTTTCGAACACGTATTATTTTCCGAATCTTTACGTTTCTTTGCATCTTTGAGGTTTACATAGAGCGTGTGGATCTGAGAAATCTAAAACGTCTTAGCTCCGATGTTTCCGATCAATGCACTAGACGCTAGGTTGTACACCGTGGAATAACTCAGACGGCAACCACCCCCGAACCAAGTGTCCTACTGACACAATTTCTAAATATCCCAAAAAAATTTATTCGAAAAATTCGAAAAGATGTAATACGTACATAAAATGTTAATTACGCAAAATAAATAGTTTCAACCCGAAATAAAAAATCTAGAAAATTCGCTTTTTCTGCTGCCTATAAAGCGTTCCTCGGAGGCCTTTTTTCTTTTCCACCGATTGGCCGTCAAGCCTATCATTTGGATAACGAATCTGGGAATGAAAACTTCATTCCATTCGCCAATGGTTGTCTTCTTTTTCTCTGGCCTGATACTAACGAGACGTTTTCCGGTTGACGTACGTAAAGACCCACAAAAGTAACGTGACGTCGTGCTGACAGGTTGATAGCGCTTTAACGACGAAGTATTCAAGCCTTGCGTCCCTAAAAATACTGTTATACTATTATTATTTCTTTTTTTATTGCTGGATTCTGTTGAAATTTTCTGATGATATGCTACGTCGCTCTTGCATCTGCTCAGAGGGCTTATTAGCGATTTAATGGTGCTTTACGACAGTCAGATACTGCCGTAGTACAATATCATATATATATATATATATATATATATATATATATATATATATATATATATATATATATGTCTATGCACATATAGGGTTGTAGCGGTGCTACGTCGTTAAATTTACGTCGGGAAAAAGAGTCTCGCGAATGAACGTATTTCTCGTTAGAGTCTGAACGATCCAGGCTTCCTTTCATCCCGCGAGATTGTGTTCGACGTTCCTCCGGTACATGAGAATCTCCCGTACTTCATGATGTATCCAACGCGCGTGGACACACGAGGAAATATATACGTGTGATCTATGTGTATATAATTTCCATGAAGATTGGACGTTGTTGAGAGAACCTCGGAGGGCCATTAGGAGGAAGTTGAAGACGCCGCGGGATTAGAAGGGGAGAAAAAAGTGGCAAGAGATGGCAAAGACGATGAGACGTGTGGAGGATGTGTAAGAGTACGCTCGTGGCGTTTGCGCCACGTCCTGTGGCTCACTTAAAAGATCGCTCTGGCGTGACAAGAGAGACTTTCAATGGTCAACCGTTAGCTCGGATGTTAACGAAGCGATTTTTTTCGTCCCTCCTCCATCTTTGTATTCTAAGTTTTCTTCGAGTGAGAAGAGAGTCGATGGCCCGAGCCAGGCTTGGCATCCGATTTTTCAATGGTTGGCCGATGTACCGGAAGTTCGCCTGATTCCTTCGGCAAAGGAGAAGGGCTGGCGAAAACCTGAATGGATCGTGGAGGCAATGTGCACTGATGAGTTCACTCACAGATCGCTGGGAATTTCGAAATAGATTTTCCGATATTTCTATTCCGAAATTGTGATATAAGCGATTGAGTGATGTTTTGATGATTTACTTTTCTGAACGCACCCAATCTACGGCTGACTTTTTGCTGGAGATGTGAGCTATGAATATGTAGAAAGCAATCAATAGGATCGCTTTATTTAAATTATAAATTTAGCAGAATAATTAATATCAGATAAATCATATTTTCTTTTTGGTGTGTTAAGATGTGAAACTTGGCACACCAAACATTAGATAATTAATGTTTTATTTTTTATGTGCTAAGCTTCTAAAATGCTAAGCTTCTAAAGTGCTAAGCTTCTAAAATGCTAACATGAGATAATTAATATTTTCTTTTTGGTGTGCTAAGCTTCATAGCTTAGCACACCAAAGTGCTAAGCTATGAAGTCTGCAAAGCTTCATAGCTTAGCTTCATAGCTTCATTAGCTATGTTTCATTAGCTTCATTAGCTTAGCGGCACAGCAAAAAGAAAGTATTAATTATCTGATGTTTAATATTTTTAGAAGCTTGAAAGCTTCATAGCTTAGCACACCAAAAAAATTCATTATCTGATGTTCAATATTTTTAAAGGCTTAGCATTTTAGAAGCTTAGCTCTATAGAAGCTTAGCATTTTAGAAGCTTAGCACACCAAAAAGAAAATTTAATTATCTGATGTTTGGTGTGCCAAGTTTAATAGCTTAGCACACCAAAAAGAAAACATTAATTATCTGATGTTTAATATTTTTAGGAGCTTAGCATTTTAGAAGCTTAACACTTTAGAAGCTTAGCACACCAAAAATAAAATATTAATTATCTGATATTTGGTGTGCCAGGCTTCATAGCTTAGCGCACCAAAAATAAAATATTAATTATCTGATGTTTGGTGTGCCAAGTTTAATAGCTTAGCACACCAAAAAGAAAACATCAATTATCTGATGTTTAATATTTTTAGGAGCTTAGCATTTTAGAAGCTTAGCACTTTAGAAGCTTAGCACACCAAAAAGAAAATATTAATTATCTGATGTCAATTATTCTGCTAAATTTATCTCATTTCATAATGAAAATTTGAAGACTAGGGCTTGTGTGCATTTATAATTATCGTACGTTTTTTTATTCATATTTCAAGTTTCGTTTTAGTGTGTTAATTTTACTGTTTGAAATGTTCAATTAGAATATTATGGAAGAACTATGACCAAGCATATTTAATTATGAATTATTAAATAAAATACTGATTTAATAAATATTGTTTGATTAGTGACACAAACGTTCTGTCTTTTCCTAGAAACCAAGAACAGTTATATAGTTGCTAGTTCTGCAACCAATTCCGAAATTCCGGAATTAGGTCTCTTTATAGTATCGGAACTAAGTTCCGAAACTGAAAATCCTTCCGATATTGCATGCTCTAATCTGGCCCGGAGACTCCGCGGCGTAAAACGAGAAGAACCTGAATCTCGTGTGGTTGGTTCGGCAGAATAAAATCGATACAAAAAATTCGAACGAACGTGATTTACGAGTGTCAGAAGTAAATGGTACGGTACACGCGTAGATTAGGCATGAATACGTATGGTCGTTTGACCGAAGGCTTCAGCGACGTATAATCGTGCACCGTTACCATCTCGATCCATCTTCTTGTTCGTGGATGAAGACGCGTCAGGGTATAAGACACTATGCAGGGGGAGAGAAGAAAAATAGCATCTGCTCCTCGACCATTCCGATCCTGACTGGTACTGAAGAGTTGACAGCGGAAATGAATTTTTTTTAAACAACAAAAAAAACGAATCACGAAGTATTACGCATCGCTACTTCTTCGGGATGAATAGACTTTGCCGTTCGCGAGCGGACTTCGCTCTGTCCATCGGCTTATATCGTGTTCCGCGATCACCCGGTTCTCGCTCGTTTGCACGCGCGAGACGCATTCGACGTGATCGTCCTGGACGGCCTGCTCGGCTACTCTTTCGATCGAGGAAGAAGATCGGCTAATCTCGGCCATCTCGCGGATGATCGAGATAACGAGGATATCGCACGACTGCGGAATCAATCTTTGTAGAAAATCAAACCGGGCTTCGTTATCTTTGATACCCCGGATGTTGCCGAGAGCTCGAAACGCGGGTCTTGACACGAGGGACTGCGAAGGAAAAGTCGGATATTTTTAATTGCGTGATTTGGTGGAGTTTCGGGACAATGGACGATATGTTGCTATTTTATTCGAATGGATACAGTAAATTCTTCGTCGTATACCGAATGCACCTCTATGAACTGAAAATTGACCATCTACAGGGTGTCTTGGAACTAAATGCGTTCCCTGAACTGAGGGGTTGGGGGTGAAATTCTGAGTCGATTGATATAAGCATGTGTGGGTCTCAGATCAACCCCTGAATTGTTATTGATTTTTAAAGGCGGGCCAATCAGGTGTGGGATACCCGGTTCTCCCGCCCCGCCAGACACCGGGTGGGAGTACCGGGCGCACCTGATTGGCCCGCCTTTAAAAATTAATAAGAATTCAGGGCTTGATCTGATACCCACACATGCTTATATCAATCGACTCGGAATTTCACCCCCAACCCCCCATTTCAGGGAATGCATTCAGTTCTGGGACACCCTCTATACCGTTTCTATAAAATTTACAATTGAAGACGCAGTTTTCAACAAAGGAGATACTTATGCTCATTGATGAATGATAGTTTAATACACGAAATAGTGTGAAAAAATGTTCAAAATGTTATGGAAAACTGTCAAATCGCTTAGTATATTAAGACAATTTCGTCTCCCACTATACGATGACAATTAGGCATCTCCCAATGTTAAAAAGTGTTTCTTCAATTGTAAATTTCATAGTAACGGTATAGACGATCGATTTAAAATTTAGAGGCTAAATTCAGTATATGATAAAGAATTTCCTGTGTAAATTTGGATCAAATGGTAACACATCGACAATTGTCCCGAAACTCCTTAATTGTGGGCATTTTTTATTATACAGGTGAGGAACGTATTTCGAAGTATACTTCGTGTCGCTTAAGTTTTTCCGTTTTTTTATTTGGTTTGATAGATTATTTATTTGGGATTTGAAAAGAAGGTATTTTATTGAGCATACATTGAACTTATGTGATGTAAATTGTTATGGAAAAATAAATAAAATATTCACAACCTTCTTGAGGTATAATAGAGCCTCTGTAGCAAATATGTGATCCAACGGCCGGATCGATAACTGGACAATGGTTAGTCTGAAAAATAAAAAAAATTCTTTTATAATCCATACAAATGTAGTTCTCGTTGTACGTTGGCGTTTATCGAAAAAATAAATCCACAAAATGGCGGGTGTCCAAAAAAAGTGTAATTTTAGCGAAATTATTTTAAAAATACTAATTTTCAAAAAACAAAATAAAATGGCTACGTACAACGGTACAAACTACAATTACGGAAAATTTTGTTTTTCAAAATTGAAAATCGGCAAAAGTCGTTTCGCGAAAAACCCGATTGAAAGTTTTAGTATACGTAGATCGTTGCGCTACCTGCTCTCACTAAATCGTCTGTAACTTGGTCAATTTTCAATATTTCGACTCGAATTTTTTTCGACATATTCTTTAATATGTATACTTAGAGAAAAAAGTTTCCAGAAGCTCCACTATATCGTTGAAGGGAGAAAGAAATGTAACATCAATCAAGAGCAAGGCAATTTATCTACAAGGGATATTAACAGCGGCTAAATTTTTCATAAAAAATGTCTTCATATATTTTTTTATTGTTCACGCTGCTGTGGACCTGAGCGTAGTTGCTCTTCGATCGAATGTACCCGCGGGCCCAAGAAAATAATCAGTATCCTTCAACATTAATCTTTATAACGTTCGCCCCTCCTTAATAGGGATAATGGCTATCGTAAAATAACCGTACACTCGTTTCGGGCGATCCTTACGTCCTAGGCGGAGGCGGACACGTGGATGGGGAGTATTTTCCGAGCGGATGGACGATTTATCGTTGGATCGATTTGTTGATATTGCACTCGACCATAGCGTTCTATATGGTCGAATTGCATGCGAAAGAGATCCGGGATCGAGACAGGGAGATCGAATCTCTCCCGGCTCCTCGCGACGGATCGTACGAAACCCTTTGACGCGACCCACTATAGGAATACACTGATCTATATACAGGGTGTCCTGTAATGAACAGATAATCATGCAACTGTCGATTGGTCGGATCATTTTTAACTACCATTTTCGTCTATAAATATAACTTAAATAAATAATTTTTTTTTTGTGTTTTTCGAAAGTGTATTTATTAAGTGTAACAACTTTTATATCAATATCTATAATATAAACGTATAAAAAAATTCACGAAAATAACTTTTTTTTACGTCTGAAGGGAGAAGACCCCTTAAGGTTAAAAAAAAGACTGATAGAAAACACAAATAACAAAGAGTATTTTTTTTAACGAGGTAAAAAAAGTTATTATTTGTAGAAATGACATGCGAAAAACGAAAAGTAGATGATTTATTTTGCAAAAATAACAAAGTTATTTTGGGACTTTTACTTAACTGAAATTCCAGCATATAGGAGGCCATGATCTGATCTATTAACAGTTGTAGGCATATTCATTAATTACAGGACACCCTGTATATATATATACGTACATGCGACCACCGCAACGTACAGATATATGTGTGTACGTGTATAATATAACTCGCCTGTTGTGGCACGTCGGAAAAACCGCATCTAACGGTGTGGCGCTAGCCAAGAAGAGACTTCATTTCAATT
This sequence comes from Ophion obscuratus, assembly GCA_964007375.1. Taxonomy (NCBI): domain Eukaryota; kingdom Metazoa; phylum Arthropoda; class Insecta; order Hymenoptera; family Ichneumonidae; genus Ophion; species Ophion obscuratus. The sequence goes on from OZ023320.1 coordinate 14,827,592, forward strand.
TACTGTTACGTTATTCGATTTGCCGAGACTTTGAGATAAACTTTCCGGGAGGTGAGAAGACGTGAAGTTGCTCCTCTCTACGCCTCTCGTACCTGCTTGAATCTGTAATAACGTGGGTGTTCCAGTTTCAAATGGTTTCCGGTCTCTTTTACATAATTGACAACGTTCCACTGTTTTTTTTTCTTCGAATTTTCTGCATACGCTTTTATCGCTGAATTCCACCGAATTTTTAAAAGCGTTATAGATGTGACTCACCGAAAAATGAGACTTTTGGGATTTTTTTTTTGAGAATGCTAACACAGCTATGGAAATAAGGTTTGGAAGGTTTATTCGACATGTCACTCATCAATTTAAAAAAACTGTAATAACACAAAAAAAACTGTTCCGAGATGAGTATGCCACAAAAAATTTTAAAAACCAAAAAGGATAAAAAATTTCACAATAAATAAAATCATTACAGCCTAATTTGGATAAATGTTGACGTCATAGTGACCTCACAAATATGAAAAGAAAAATTAAAATGCGTTTTTCTCAAAACAGGATTTTTTGTGTTATAACACTGTTTTAGTGGATGACGAACACAAAAACACTTAAGATAATTGCAAAACTTTCGATCTCTGGGCAATTGCCGAATAACGATAAAATAATATAGTTCAGTTGATTTATTACTTTACGAAGATGCTGTATAACTCTGTATAATTAATTATATTATTCTAATATAATTTTACAATTATCCAAAGTGGTCGAAAAGTTTTTACCAATAATGTACATTAACTAAGATGTGTACCAAATTTCATTTAAAAAATATTCAAAGATAAAGAAATTATTCTAATATAATTTTGCAATTATCCAAAGTGATCGAAAGTTTTGCAATTATCGAAAGTGTTCGGAAACTTTTGGCCGGTGGTGTATATTTTCAATACAATAAAACGTTCTTTTCGAATGTAATTTTCCCTATAGGAAATTCACATTCATTCAACAGGAACGTTAGAGACGTTGAGAGCTTCGGTAAAAAAAGAATCGACGTATTTCTGAAATATGGTTTTCTTTACGAGAAAAAAGAAAATAAAATTAGAGTCTCGTCACCGTGAAGGGTTCGTGGTGAGAATTCCAAAGCTTGGAAACTCATGAATTTTGAATAGGTTTGCGCAGAGGGACTTCGTGTTACACATAAAAAATAGCAGGGTCCCTCGGCGACCAGTTTTTCATAAACGTGTCTTCCATCCGCCTTCGCCTCCCCCCCCCCCCCCCTCGGTCCCCGAAGAGTCGCGGCAATATTCTATTCACTAAATTCATTGTTCTCACCGCTTATTCATTGAAGAATCTACGACTCATTAAAATTTCTTTCACACGAGAGAATACTCTGGAGAAATGGACGGAATCGTTTTTTCAAAATTATCGAGTGAATTTTACGAATTGTACGAGAAAAATGTCAAGAATGACTTTTATTGTCAAGATTACGTTGTAAAAATTCGAGTATGAAACCCTCTATTTTCCGTAATTTTCCAACGCAGATGCTGTTCTTTTTCTATTAACTGTTAACTAGTCTTTGAGGCAACGGTGGTTGATCGTAACCGAGGAGAAAATTGTTAAATAAGCGTACTATCGTAGGAATGACACGTAAGATCGTTACCTTGGCCCAGTATTCGGTTCCTGCCAGTTATGTGCGTTCCTGCGTGTGCGTTTACCGTACTCGAGACACGCAACGGGCCTCACCAGTTTAGTTATAGGCAACTTCGGAATCGGTCGAGGAGAGAGGCGTTTATGAGAGAAGAACTCTTGGACGCGACACCGTTACATGTTGCCCAGACTCCTCACGCACTGTACCTCCTATATATATATATGAGGTATTCCACGTGAATCCGGTGGACTTTTTCCCGGATCCCCCCTCATTCGATTTTTTTAAATCTGGTTCCATTGAGTCTAAAAGACACCCTGATTTTTGTTACATTTTTCGAAACAACCCTTAGTAAAAAAAAAATGTCTCCGAAAAAAAACGCCCCGATTTAAAAATCTGCAAAAACTCCCAAAAATGCGCGATTACATGTAAAAATGTTCAAGCTATCACCCGCAGTGGAAGTATGATTTTTTCTGTGCTTTCAGAGCAATTCGCGTTTTCAAAAATCCGAAAAAAATCAAGAACCGCTTACTTCTAGCGGATACTTAAATATTTTGATACCCACAATGAATTTTTTTGACCATTTTTGAATAACCAAATTACAATCGTGGATCTTGAACAGTTAGCAGTCAATTTTTCGGATTTTTTAAACGTTAATTACTCAGAAAGCACAGAAAAAATCATACTTCCACTGCGAGTGATAGCTTGAAATTTTTCACATATAATGACGCATTTTTGGGATTTTTTTCAGATTTTATAATCGGGGCGTTTTTTTCGGAGAAATTTTTTTTTGCCCAATGGTTGTTTCGAAAAATGTAAAAAAAATCAGGGTGTCTTTTAGAATCGATGGAATCAGATAAAAAAAATCGAATTGGCGTGGGTCAGGGAAAAAGTTCAACGGATTCACGTGGAATACCTCATATATATACATATAGGGTGTCCCAGAACTAAATGTGTTCCCTGAAATGGGGGGTTAGTGGTGAAATTCTAAGTCGATTGATATAAGCATGTATGGGTCTCAGATCAAGCCCTGAATTATTATTAATCTTTAAAGGCGGGCCAATCAGGTGCGCCTGGTGCATCGCCCGGTGCCTGGCGAGGCGGGAGCACCCGGGTATCCTACAACTGATTGGCCCGCCTTTAACAATTAATAATAATTCAGGTATTGATCTGCGACCCCCACATACTTATATCAATCGACTCAGAATTTCACCCCCAACCCCCCATTTCAGGAAACGCATTCAGTCCTGAGACACCCTGTGTATCAATATGCAGGGTGTCCTATAATGAACGGATTATTCTGCAACTATCGATAGGTCGGATCATGGCCTACTATACGCTGGAATTTCAGTTTAGTAAAAATTCCACGGTTTTCGAGATTTTGGGCTTTATGCTATTTTTTGAAAAAAAAATCATCTGCTTTTGGGTTCTCGCATGCCATTTCTACAAATGATATGAATCAACAATAACTAGCGTAGTACATTTTGTTTACACCGCAGGCTATCAAAGTCAGATGTTCGAATTAGCTTGTATGAAAATTGTGCATAAAATCTTTTGTCATAAAGTTTCCTCAACAATTAAAGTTAAAAAAAGGCTTTTCTAGATAAACAAATAACCAAGAGTATTTTTAAAAAAACCGGGTCAAAATAAGTTATCAGTTAGGTAGGACATGATCTGACCTATCGACAGTTGCAGGATCATCCGTTAATCACAGAACACCCTGTATATATACACATCATTTACTGCATACCTGCCGATATACAGGAACCCCCAACCATTTGCATTTCTTACCGATTATCACAGATACGAACGGCTCGCAGCTGCCGGTAGGCAAGTTCGTAAAACTGGGTGAAAAAAGTGCAACAATCTGGAACAGCTGGATCACGATCTGGATTTCGTACTTACGGTATATATTTTTCGTCTCTCCTCGATTTCATTCCTTTTTTTCTAACAACTTCGTTGAGCAACGGTGTATTTGCCGATGCAAGATCGCCCACCTGGATTCGGACTGTTAACGTACTACAGTGTAGTAACGTGATGCTTAAATATTATTATTGATATTATTATTGTACATATTAGAGGAAAGCAGAGAGGCATAGTAAAATGTGTCCATTATCATATGATAAAAAGCTATCATCATCGTCATTATTTTATCATAGCTATGATTAGGACTATTATATCTGTAAAATAATGATAAATAATCTTCTACGTGTCTCCAGAATGCCACGTGATTTTCAATTCGTTTTCTCATTCCGAAGACTCGTCGCCGCGACTGCATTGAGTTTTTCTTTTATCGCGTTTTTTTTTTTCGTCGACGTGCGAGTCCAGTTCGATGCGTATTTTTTTGTTTATCGTGCGGGAACTTCTCTATTAACAAGCGTCTGGATTCTGATACCGTTAACGACCGGATTAACGCAGCGTGTCCAGCACATAAATTTCTCTGTACCCGCAGAAGGTTGTAGAGAGAGGGAGAGGGAGATAGGAAACTTCATATCGAGTATCGCACGCTTAAAAATATTCGCCACGACCAGAACGGCACGATATTTGACCTAGATCAGTCAAATGTATCCAAGTGCGATGCGTATCGCGTCAGTACCAAACCACATACCAGGATAAAATGTTTTTTTTTCCGTAGGGAACATCAGTGTGGTATAATTATCAATGTACAATTAACGAGGGCCAGATTAATGTAGACGATATAGGCAAACTGGTTTTAGCCGGTTGCCCTCCCTCGTTATTTTCGATGGTCGAATATACATTCGACGAGGTGATTATAGGATACTTTTTCAAGCCTCTTTGCATCGAGGCTCGAACGCTCGTTGGAGAATATTCCCATCATATTTTTTGTTTCTTTTTGCTGATAATAAAAAAAAACCAAAGGAGGTGAAATATTTGGTAAAAAAATATTACACGTACGAATCGTTCGTGGTAGGTACTCGTTTGTCTTGGTTTCTCTCATGATCTGACGTCGCAACATTGAGGGGTCTCTATTTATGATTTCCTCCATCCCTGAGGGCACGCCGGGACGTGTAGTGCTTGGTAAAACAGACGTTTTTCTTTTCCCCTTGACCACGTAATTTAGGGCCGATTGATTTTTGGCCTCTTCTCTTTTTGGTCCGTCGCTCGTGAGGCCCTGTTTTTCGGGCTCGCCTGATTCTGTAGCGAAGGAATTTCATTTGCACGTGATCGACGAGGGGACACGATGGTCTCGTTTGGGTAACGACGGTCGAGCTTTATCATCGTCGGCGGTATAGTCCAGTAAAAGACACGAAGCCCAGCCCTTTTTAGCGTAGAATATGAATTTTTGACCGAAGGTAGATTGTTGCCTACTGAATATAGCCCCAATAAAATTTTGCCACTCAACTCACCCCAACCCTAAGAAATAGGGGTTGAAAACTTAAAAATCGCCGTATCTCGATAATCAATAGCCCGATGAAAAAAAGTTTCAAATAAAAGTTGTTCGGAATAATAAAATTCGTATAAAGTTATTCGACATCCAACCCCCTATCTTTGAAAATAGCGGCACAAAAACGATTCTATAAATTCTATATTTCTATTTTCAAAGATAGGGGATTGTGCGTCGGACAAGTTTTTACGTATTTCATTATTCCAAATACCTTTTGTTTGAAACATTTTTTGATCGAGCTATTGATTATCGAGATACAGCGATTTTTAAGTTTTCAACCCCTATTTCTTACGGTTGGGGCGCGTTGAGGGTCAACATTTTATTGGGGTTACTTTCAGTATGCAACCATCTACCTTCAGTCGAAAAATCATATTCGACGGTAAAATATGCTGGGTTTTCGTCTCTTTTACTGTAGTAGTCACGATCACATTATCGTCTCGTCGGGTTTGCGTGGATCCGTGCGGAAATTGTCGCAGAGATCCAATTGGATTCCCATGCCTGGTCCCGACTTTCTGATAGGGATCCAACGGGTCGTCGCATTGGAACCCTATGCTGAAACGTCACGCTCGTACGTTGAAATCTTATCGGGATTCTTCATGGGGATCCAATGTACGAATCCAATTTGAATCCTAAATGATTATCACATTATCGAATGGAATCCGACACGATTCTTGATAGATCTCATCGCATTCTGTACGGTGGTTTGGTAATCAGAATATAGGGATATACAAAATAAGTGGATCTCAAGAAAGTATAAAGATTATCTTGAAAAAGTATAAATCGCTTAAGGGGCTTTATCTACCTAGAGGCCCGAAAAAATGGCCGAATTCCGATTTTTTTTTAGCGACAAAGAAACTTTTTCAACATGATAGTACCTATGTGGAGAGCCTTTAAAAAAATGTCACCAAAAAATACAGAAAAACAGCCAACACATGGCCGTCGGCCGATTATGAAATCTTTTTCGCGACGTTTGGCGGTGGACACTCTCCAGCTTGAACGATCCATCCGAAATCTAAAAATCAAACGGATTATTCAAGTTGATAATTAATACGAGTCGTTGACGATCGTCGATTTTCAAAACCATTTTTTTTAAACAACGTGGTGACTAATTAAAACTTGAACATGCAAAGGGTATGAAAAAACTTGTCATTTTTACGTAACAATTAAAAAATGAAATTCGATTTTAATAAAGTGAGATCGTCAACAACCTCTAAATGTTTCTCTTCGTATCTCCTTCAAATTTGGAAACAATCCATCACGTGGTTCTCGAGATATCATGTCCACCGACTTTGAAAACAGTGTTTCGAGAAAAAGGCGTTTAAAGTTTGAAGTATGGGACTGCTACCACTCGCCCGAACGACTGTTAAAAACTGTAGCTCATTCAATTTTATGAATATTTCAATGAAATTTTCAGGGAATATAGCTAAAAGGTAAGACCATGGAATAAAAATATTTTTCGACAATTCCATTTTTTGTCCCACCTAGGTTGATGCAGCCCATTAAAAAAGTCCATCTTATAAATAGATTTGAATCATATCACTAAAGATCCACTGTAATTATCACTTGTATTTATTTTACTGCACTTTGACATAACACGACAGGTTATGTTTCAACACACCGAGTTTTTTCCTCGTATCCGTTCACATATTTTCGACTCCAACATGGTAAGAATTCTGAAACGGCGTTCATCGGGGATCAATGCAGAATCCAATTCTATCCCAATGAGGACTCCCCATTTGCGGTGTCCCTAACAAATGCCTATAGAGATTTGATTGCACCTTGGGACTCTCCACCAAATTTGTAAGATCCCAAAAGAATATTTCCTCTTCAGATCCAGCAAATTCCGTTTGAGGATATAAAATAAAAACAGTCTCAAACGCCATCAATCGTGAAAGAGCGCGGATTCCAATGTGGTCTCCCTAACAAATCCCCACAGGGATGTGGTAGGATCTGCGCACCCCCAACAAATTTCTGCACGGATAATTCATTCGAACTACATGCCCGAGATGCACGAACGCCTCGCGCATCTCTCGTCACGATGCAACGCAACGAGCAATCGGTATTGCGGTAACACCAAATGGAACGGTACAAAAAAACACAGTGCCCCATTTCATCGAATTCCAAGAGATAGATATTTCATTGTTTTCCGCCGCGTTAACACGAGAATGAAGACTCGATTGCCTCGTCCCACTCTAAACCGATTCGACAGCCCGTTAATCGAGATACAAATCTATAATAGGATTTTAATTGATTTCAATGGCCGTTGAAACGCCCCAGTCACGAGATATCGTATCTCGGAATCCTTTCGTGGCTTCGTCGACCTAACGGGTTTCTCTTAGGCACATTGTCTCGCTTGATCGAGGAACGTGCCTATAAAAAAAAAAAGGAATCCAGGAAGAAAGCCATCGTTCTCACACATTTACCATTTCCCTCAAAGTGCGATCCAATCTTAATCGACGACTTCGCATAGTTGCGTCTCAGGAACACCTTTTCACCGACGTGTCTTACCAATGGATAGTAAAATTTCAAAGAAGAGGCATAAAAAATCAACCGGTGATTCCAGCAGCTTCAGCTCTATACAGACATGTGTCTTCGCTCGACTAAAAAATGCAAGTTTTTCAGCGCAGCATCAAATAGCGTAAGAGTTGAACGACCATCAACGTGAGAGCCCGGAGACTTATTATGACCACCCGTACTTTATGAGCAATTGAATACACGTGCACTGGCACATGGGATGCTGATACAGTCGCTAAAATATACGGGATACTTATCCTCGGAGTATACGCGCACATCAATGGAAATATGCCAGCTGTTTTGCGGCAGGAATATTTCAACCTCTCCAATCCTCAAAACCTGTTGTTCACTGCTTTTCTTCAAGAGAAACGTCATCGTGTGCGATAAAATGACACAGTTTCGACACGATGGAAAAAAAAACTAAAACGTCCAGGTACTCGTCTTTTTTCGTCGTTTTTTCCATCCTGTGTCTCACTGATTTACGGATTACCCCTTAAGGGGGAAGATAAAGCGAGAAAAAAAATTGCTGATTTTCGTGACTTTTTTTCTAAAGGAAAGATTTGGGGCAGGGTTGAAATTCCGAACTTTGAATGCTCCGACGTTTTGAAATTCCGAATTTTAATGTTCCGAAATTCAAGATGGGGCCGGGTTGAAATTCCGAACTTTGAATGGTCAGAACGCTCAAAACTCCGAAAGAATAGTACCCCGAAAGAATCTTATACGTAAGACCAAAACTCCGAAAATCTGAGCATCGTCAAAATAATTCGACTATGGAAGTTTTAAAAGTTTCAAAATATTCAATAAATTGATGAATTATTTCGAGAATTTTTTTTTATCAAGAAGCAATTTTGCGTCCATTTTGAAATTTGTCTAGACAAGCTTATACGTTGTACATCATTTACAGTTAACTGTGTAGACTTTCGCTGGCATGATCTTAACATGAGGACCGGATTGCAATTCCGAACTTTGAATGCGCCGACGGTTTAAAATTCCTAATGTTAATGTTCCGAAATTACAAGGTTCGTCAAGATTATGCCAGCAAAAGTCTACACAGTTGACTGTAAATGATGTAGAACGTATAACATTGTCCAGACAAATTTATAAATTGACGTAAAATCACTTCTAAATAAAAAAAAATGTTGAAATAATTCTTCGATTTATTGAAAATTTTGAAACTTGTAAAACTTCCATAGCCGAATTATTTTGACGGCGTTCAGATTTTTGGACTTTCGATCTTTCGGCTAAAATTCTTTCTGAGTTTGGATATTTCGGGGTAGTATTCCTTCGGAGTTTTGAGAGTTCTGATCATTCAAAGTTTTCCAAACTTTCAACCCTGCCCCAAAGATTCCTTCGCCATTTTTTAGACTTACTTTTTTTCTAAAGAAAGATTTCTTTCCCATTTTTCAGACTTACACCCTCGAAAACAGGGGTGTTTTTCGTTTTTCCTCGATAACGTTATCGTTCCCATCGCCAATGTATAGTACACGAGAAAATAAACATTGTTGTTATTTGAATTTTTTCACATCTCGTACCGTTAACACGTTATCGACGAAAAACGAAAAACACCCCAATTTTCGAGGGTGCGTTTCAACCCTTAAAAATCGGTTTTTGCAAATATAAAAAAATACGTAACGCCTATTTTTACCCACTCTACAAGCATGCCAAATTTCATCGAAATCAGAGAGATCGTCCTCTAACGTTTCCTTGTTTTATTATTAGTTTTGGCTATACATGATCTTTTTTTATTAATCTTTGAAAATGGCGAAGGTATGGTACGGGTAACACTTTTAAACGGGTTGCGGCAGACGTTGTCAGACGGCGTGACACGTAGCGTCGGCGGGATTAATCTGAAAAAAAAAACCAACGAAGATTTTTTTTTCATTAATACCTATACGCAGAATATGAACCAAGAAAAAGTAATAAATGGTGAAAATCGATAAAATGGTACGATTTGAAACAAAAAGATTTAATTTTCCGAAAAAAAATGGATACATTTTGCAATTAAAAAATCATTTCTTTTCAACATTCAAAAACATTTAGGTTCATGTTTTAGACAATAAGGCTAGAAAGATTTGTGTGAAATTTTATCAGAATCGGTCGATTCGTTTTTAAGCTACACGTCACGCCAGTTTTGAAAATGCAGTTTAGAAGACAGTGCCATACCTCCGCCATTTTTAATCCTTCCTTGGCACACTGGGTCGTTTTGACCCAGACGAATTTGAAATAAAATGCTCACTTTCCTAAAACTGAAAGTTTTAAATAATTTTTTACAATTCAATTTTATAATTTCCAAATTTTAATTATGCAGACGTATTAAGAAATGTTTAAAGTGTATACCGGATTTTTTTCAATAAAAAACGACCGAAGGGTTGTTAAGGGTAGGTGGATGAAGTTCTATCCGGGTCGAATTGACCCAGTGTGTCAAAGCCGTGTATAATAAGTGTGTCAAGGAAGGGTTAAAGATTAATTTTTTTTTTAAATACCATGTAACAGCCAAAAGTAGTGACAAAACATACCCTAAGTCTCAAAAATAGTTTAGAATTATTTCCTTTTGAAAAAAAGTGATGATAATCCGCAAATTTTGTCGTCGCCTTAAGGTATCTTCCCCCTTAAATCCATTTATTTCGTACAGCAAAAAGGCACTTTTGTTTTCTAGCCTGCAACGTTCGACGTCATCGGCTCGTTTTTGTGAGGATGTTTTTTTTATTCTTCTTTTCAATTGGACTGTTTTATCCGGCGCGGCTCACGATCAGGATATATTTTTCCATGCCTACTGGCATTCAGCACACTGGATGCAAGAAGATTTGAAAAAAAGTCCAAACGAAAAGACAGAAGTGTAAAACTCGGAGAGAAATTGATTCGCGATGCGGTACAAAGTACGCGTAAAGGTAAATCGCAGTGCGCGGCGGTCCATTGCTCTTTAACCGCAGAGTATTTACCCGCGCCAGAGGCAATACGAGAAGCTTGGCGCAATTTTATCGTACACGAGTATTACCGATGCCTCAATGCCATTCGTAGATACACGCACATGTGCAGAATTGAATACAGGGTATCTATAATAAAAACGTTTAAACTTCAAGAACATTTTTATTCTAATATTGTGATGATAAAGCTCGCTGATTCGAATTTAGAATTGATTTGGAATTGAGGCAATTATTTTTGTCCAGAACGTTGTTTTGGAAGTGATTTTTGGAATGAAATAAGTAAAAAAAAATAACTAAAAAATAAATACACGTCAATCGTCGAATAACTAAAAAAATAACTAGAAAACAAATAAACATGTTTATTGATCCTTTAAGAATATGTCCAAATTAAAAATAAAAATTTATTATCATGTACTTTTGCACGTTTGTTTACAACGTATACATTTAAAATAAAACCTAAACATATTCTTAATATGTGATGCTTGGTACCAGACACAGCAAAAAAAAAATTAATTGGCAGCATGCCAACTTTAATTATTAGCAGCATGCAACATTTATTATCAATTTTTCCTACATTTCTGACGAGTTATATGAAAAAAAAAAATTATTGCGACTCAATTATGCTACCAACGTTGAAAAATAGTCTACTGAAGTTATATGCCAATCTGAGCTAAATCGTCCAATTGTTCATTGAGGTATCGTAGTTGCCGATTTCCAAAGCGTAGTTTCGAAAAAAATGCGTTCGAGGGAGGCCGCCACTGTGACGGGCCGAAAAACTGTCATATTTCCGATTTTTTTTGTCTACTAGATTATTTATTTTGGATTTGAAAAGCAGGTATGTTATTAGGCACACCTGAAACTTATTTCGTGTAAATTCTTGTCCAAAGAAACTGAAAAATAAAAACGTTATTGAGGTATAATAGAGCTTCTGTATAAAAAAATGTGATAACTCGATCAATCGATAACTCGACAATGGTTGGTCTGAAAAATTCAAATAAAAAGGTTTTATCATCTACATAAATGTCGTTTCGTTGGAAGTAGCTTTTTTCGAAAAAAAAAAAAAGAAAAAAATTACAGAATGGCGGGTGTAAAAAAAGTATAATTATGGCGAAATTTTTACTTATATACACTAATAACACTAAATAAAATTATAATTTATTTAAATTATTTTTTGTTAAAATCATAATTTGAAAAATTAAAAATCGGACAATCATAGTCAGCGTTAAGATTCCGGCCATGTCGAGAAAAGTCATTTCGAGAAAAACGCAACTGACCGTATCATTATACGTGAATCGTTGCGCTACCTGCTTTTACAAAATCGTCTGCAACTTGGTCAATCTTCACTATTTTAATGTGAATTTTTTTCTGCCATACTCTCCAATATGTATACTCCAAAAAAATACCAAAAAGTTGATTTTTTTCGCCCGTCACAGTAACGTCGCTCTGTCTCGATCACGCTCCCGAGAATACTCCTCATAAATTCGATAGCTCGGCAAATGTTATGCCTATCATTGAACTGTTTTCACAAATATATTCAGAAGGTCTGTAGAATAATAAAGTAAAATAAAAATATATTTAAAAAGAAGGCTTGTCATTCAACTGCCTTAAACGCTGACAATTTGGGTGATTTTCGGGAATTTTTTTTAAGAAAAGTACTAAATTAAATGTTCCGGATAATTAAGAATACATTTGGCTATATTTGACCTATATTACATATTGTTTTCATAGAAAAATATTGAGATCCAAGCGACTTATGCGCTGTCTCCGAAGGCGCCAAAAAAAAAGTCCCACCACTCCTGGCATGATTCCGGCCGATTGAGTAGCTGAAACCGAAAAAGGAAAAAATCTCGTTAAACTGGAAGATATTTCCTGTACAATGACGCAGAATTTTCGAAAAATATCAAAATCTACCAAAATGACGTAGTTATGAAAAAAAAAGTCTGTTTTCTTGCCTATAAAATGGTCATTTTTTTCAATGCCGAATCGTCAATTTTCATCCAATCAAAAATATCGTTCAAATTTCAAGTCGATCGGATAATTGCTCTTTGAGTTACAACGTCAGCAAATTTCAAGATCTTATTTCATATTCTTGAAAGTATAAAAATCTTATCTCATATTCTTGAAAGTATAAACTGTCGAAAAAGGCAACGAAAAAAATTGATTTTTTCAAAATGTCACACTGGTATAGCGCCTTAAGCATGAGAAAATCGATAATAATTTTATTTGCAAAAAAAAATTCTCGGACTTCGTCGTGAGCCCAAGCAAATATGAAAAAGAGCTTCGACAAACCCGCGTGTAATTCGCAAATCGCGCCAGCTGCGCGTAATTAAAACGTCTCAATTACGCGAGGCATTGAACTAATTCGCGACGAAGGCGATGAGCCACAAAAAGTCCACGAGAGTAAATAATAACAACAACGATAATGATACTCCTCGAACGAGCGTATTACCGTTAGAAACCGCGCTCATTCCATCTCTGTCCCTCGCACAGCCACCTGTAATAGACGAAGACTCGTTCTAATCCGTGTACGAGGCCCGAGAACGAGCAGCAAGAGCCGCCAAGCCGCAAGTAATCCCAGGGAAGGGTGAACGCTTGAGGATCCACTCGGAGTAATATCCGCGTGACGCAACGTTCCCATAACCGATTATCCGCCCCGGCAACGGATTAGAACTCCATGATCGTAGCGTTGTAATTAATTAATTAACGGGTCGCTTGGGACGTCTCAAATTTCTCATGAGCCAACAAACGATTCTTTCTTTCCTGTGTGAAATTCAACTCCGATGTGCATTGAGATGCAAAGCTTCGGAATTCGCCGTTATAATTGACCATCCATTCGTGGCTCGTGTTCGTCAATATCGTACGTGTACTCCACAATTCCAACGATGCTCTCGTTTCACTCGTCCTTTACTCCGAGCGTACTCGAGTAATAACGAGTTACAACTGTTATTCGAATAATCGCGCAGCGATAATAGCCGCGATAATTATTTTCGCGTATTTCTCCAACTCGATAAATATCATTAGCGTATTTTTTTTTTTTTCATTTAAATAGCCTACACGAAAAGAACGAATCGTTGGAAAATAATTGGACTCGCCGAATCGTTGCGGAACGCCACTTCTTCTGTTACACACACACATCGAGGTCTCTCTGGTTTGAGGGGTGATATCGGCATGAAACGTAACAATAGGAAATTTTCTGAATTTTTTGACAAAGCTATAAAGCCAATTTAAAAAATCTTCTCAACCGTATGTTCATTATAAATTGAGGTTAACGATTTTTTTTAAATAAAAAAACGACGTAATGCCACTTTGTTTAAGGAAAAAAAATGGTACAGCACTTCGGACCAAGAGCATTTTCTTTTAAGTTACCAATCGGCACGCATTAGAAGTGATGAACATCGGCATCTGGAAGAAATTTTTTTTTAATTGTCAACATGAGTTTTGTACACAGCGATTTTAAAAAATATTTATTTTTGCGAATTTGGCTTTGGTTTGGAATAAAAATGGAATTTTCACCGAAAAATTTATCGTAATTTGTTTATAAAAACCGTAATTGATAATTAACCGTGAAAGTCGTGTGTATTTCGGTGGACAAACTATTTGAGTAGCTGCAGTTAAAATTTTAAGTCAATCTGAATTCTGAAGTATCTACTACGTGCCAAATTTAAGAAAAAAAAGTAACGCCACTTTGTTTTTTAAATAAAGTAAAAAATCGTACAGCACTTCGGACTAAGACCATTTTCTTTTAAGTTACCAATCGTGGTAGAAGTCATGAACATCGGCATATGGAAGGAAATAATTTTTTTTTCATTATCAACATGAGTTTTGTCTTAGAAGTACGCAGCGATATTAGAAAATATTTATTTTTGCAAATTTGGCATTAATTAGGGAAAAAAATGAAATTTACACCGAAAAAATCGATCGTAATTTGTTTATAAAAACCGTAATTGTTAACAAACCATGAAAACCGTGTGTACTTGGGTGGACAATCCATCTGAGAAGCTGCATTTAAATTTGCAAGTCAATTTGATAAAAATTGTTTCACCTATATTGCGTGCCAATTCCAAAAACAAGATGTCGAGAATAAACGCCGTTGAAAATTGCTTCTTCTACGCGTTACATAATTAGTTTTACTTCCCCTTTTGGTTCATATACCCTTTATCACTCATTTTTTAAATCATAACACCAACAAAAATAAACAGAAAACTGTTCACAAATAACGAATGCACAAGCAGTGGTACGTGCTTGCAATGAGAAGCAGAATCATTTCGGAGCTATCAGAGGTGTTTCGAAGTTCAGCTTTTACGAGTGTTTGAAAAAAATAATTATTAAGAAATGTTAATTCATGTGATTCTTGAGATGTTTTAACGTTTTCATGACGTTTGATGATGTAAAACATGACGTTTTGAGATATGGGAAAAAAAATTCAATGAGATATTATCCTTTAAGGGTGGACACTACTGTGACGGGCCGAAAAAGGCAGTTTTTCCGATTTTTTTTCTACTAGATTGTTTATTTGGAATTTGGAAAAAAGATATGTTATTAAGCATACGTAAAGTAATTTCGTGTAAATGTTTATTTTAAAAAATTGAAAAATAACAACGTTATTGAGGTATAATAGAGCCTCTGTTTAAAAAATGTGGTCCAACGATCGGATCGATAACCCAACAACGGTTGGTCTGAGAAATAAAAATAAAAAAGTTTTATAATCTATATAAATGTAGTGCTCGTTATAGGTAGCCGTTTTTTCGGGAAAAAATCACAATACAGCGGTTGTTAAAAGAAAGTGTAATTTTAACGAAATACATTATAAAAAAAAGTCTACGTACAACTGTAGCTACTCGAAATACGGAATTTTTTTTTTGTTTTTTTTTTTTTCAAATTGAAAATCGGACAATTATAGCTAGAGTTATGATTCCGGCCAGGTCGAGAAAAGTCGTTTCGAGAAAAACATGATTGAAAGTTTTGGTATGCGTAAATTTTTGCGCCACCTGCTCTCACTGAATAGTCCGTCAAATGATCAATTTTCAATGTTATAACTTGAATTTTATTCACATATTTTTGAATAGGTACACTCTGAAAAAAATGCGAAAAAGTTGATTTTCTGTGGATCTCCAATTTTACAAATACAGAAATTGAATTGACCAACGATCAAAATATCTCGAGATAACGCCACGGTGTTTGCATGGGAAAAGACGATATGGGTTCGTTCTCAAAATGCCTCGGGATCATTATACCTTTTTCATAGCGGAAAAGAAAAATAAGTGTGTAAAAAATTTGATTTATCTGTGTATATCGATAATTGGTACTTGTTCGCTCGCTCGTACTTGCCTCTTGAGGATCATTATCCTTGGTCACGGTTCTTCGTGTCAGCGTCCCCTCTAATACAGGATAACATTTTATCTCTCTCCGGTCGCTTCCTCTCGCTCCCCATCGCCCTTTCTTTCTCTACTAACAAAAAATTAGACAGAATACGATATAAATGATATATATTTATAGCTGTTTGCGGGATCCCTCTGCGCAAAAGTGATCGTCATCGGTTCGGGGGTGAATTTACTCGGAGGCCTCGCTCGCCTGATTACAAGCCGTAGGCTTCCCCGTACCCAGACGTTGCTACGAGGCTCTGGAAAATCCCGCGGAAAATTCCATATCGCACGAACAGCCATTCTTCATTGCAATCAAACTCAATGGAAAGGAATTCTTTTGACAATGCCGCGCGAATCTCCACTCTCTTTCAAATTGCCTCTTGGATAGTTCAAAGCAGCAGGACAAACCGGAAAAATCCTGAATACAGAAAAACTAAACTTAAATTGCTCGCTCGTGTGTTCAAAATGTACACAAAATGAGTGGGTCTTTAAAAAGTATAAATCTTACCCTCAAAAAGTATAATATGCTTAAAAAAGTATATCTTAAAAATCGATTTGAATCCCATCCTTGAAAATCCACTGTAATTATCGTTTGTTATTTATTTTGCTCCAATTTTATATAATATCACCACACACGTGCACGCTCACGAAGCTTGCAGGTTATGTTTCAACACGGCGAGATTTTTCTCGTGACTTTTCGCATACGTTCGATTCGCAAGTGGTAGTGCAGAAACCAATTGGATCCCAATGAAGACTCCCTATGTGCGGTGTCCCTAACAAATTCCTATAGAGATGGGGGTGCATCTTGAGACTCGCCAACAAATTTTTGCACGGTATCATGAAAGGATACTTTTTGAGAGATCCAACAAACACCGGTTGAAAATTTCAAATAAAAAAAATCTCAAATTCCACCAATCGGGAGATATCAAATCCACTCGGATTCCAATGTGGCATCCAATTTCCACTTGGATTCCAATGTGGCATCCAATTTCCACTTGGATTCCAATGTGACATCCAATTTCCACTTGGATTCCAATGTGGAATCCAATTTCCACTTGGATTCCAATGTGGAATCCAATTTCCACTTGGATTCCAATGTGGAATGCAATTTCCACTTGGATTCCAATGTCGAATTCAATTTCCACTTGAATTCCAATGGGGCATCCAATTTCCACTTGGATTCCAATGTGGAATCCAATTTCCACTTGGATTCCAATTTCCACTTGGATTCCAATATGGAATCCAATTTCCACTTGGATTCCAATATGGAATCCAATTTCCACTTGGATTCCGATGTTGAACCCAATTTCCACTTGGATTCCAATGTGGCATCCAATTTCCACTTGGATTCCGATGTCGAATCCAATTTCCACTTGAATTCCAATGTGGAATGCAGTTCCTACTTGGATTACCATGTGGAGTCCAATTTCCACTTGGATTCCAATGTGGAATCCAATTTCCACTTGGATTACAATGTGGAATCAAATTTCCACTTGGATTCCAATGTGGAATCCATTTTCCACTTGGATGCCAATGCGCAATCTAATTTCCATTTGGATTCCAATGTGGAATCCAATTTCCACTTGGATTCCAATGTGGAATCCAATTTCCACTTGGATTCCAATGTGGAATCCAATTTCCACTTGGATTTCAATGCGGAATCCAATTGCCACTTGGATTCCAATGTGGAATCCAATTGCCACTTGGATTCCAATGTGGAATGCAAGTGGTAATTGGATACCAATGTGGAATCCAATTGCAAATTGGATTCCAATGTGGACGTCGTGCGACGTCTCTATCGAATCCCTCTAGGAATGTGCTAGGATCTGGCAACTAAGAAATTTCTCCACGGTCGCTGCAAATGAAAGTGAATTGTCTATTTACGACAAATAAAATCACTACATAAGCAAGGCGTCGAAATCAGTGGCGTCGACATTTTTTCTCCCTACTTGGCGTCAAGACGCTGCCACTTGATGCGTCTGTTGATAAGTTCGCAACACTCGTGAAGTTTCTTTGCTCTGTCCGCGCGCTAATTATCCCTTCCCGTATCTCTCCATCCGCCTGAACAGCGCGCAATAAAATATAAACGAGAAATCGTTTCACGTTAATGAGTTTCGGTTGACGAACGAGGGAGTCAGAAATAGGAGAGTGATTGCGCACGCGAGTGTGTTCTTCCCCTGAGCTTTGCTCGGCCAAACACGTGTGCATATATTTCCATATGTATATGCCCTCACACGCATACATGTGCGTGAGGGCATATACACGTTCTCTACACGTTACACGGGCAAAATCTTCAGAGCCCTTCAAGGGCTTCCAGCAAGTTGGATCCTCTTTCCCCATTGCTCCTGGGCTCTCGTGGAATGGCATATGTTAAAGGAACACTAATGTATGTACGGACGACAGGACGTACACGCTTTGTGCAGAGTTCGCTATACATGTGCGCAAGGAACACGATATACACGTGTGTCCCTACGTACGAGAGAAGAATCGTATACGGTGAAGATTTCTCATTCCTCTCGAGAGTCTTCTTCAGCCCTCTCGTTGTCGTTGTTGTTCCTACGTGCTCGTAGCAATTCCAGTAGGTGGATGATCGTGCAAACTAGACGTATACACACGTCTGCGAATCTCAATACGGTAAGAACGTTGAAGCTGCTCTTTCACATGGTCGATACGTCCATCTGACTAAAAATCTTCGTATTCGTGCACGTGTAGGTGAGTCTCGAGCCCTGCGATGATGCACGTGTCTACGTATATATATTTTATGCGCGAGTACGTGAGCATGCGTGCGTTGTTTTGTGACATGCAACAAGAAGGCGAAAGACCCCTGTGCGAAAGTGTTCTTCTCGGCCACTTACCTCACCGTATCACTATTATTCACACATCCGTACGTACTCGGGAGTGTGGACGAAAATGGCCTTGAAATGGTACCGTGTCGATGTGCAGCAGGCCTCTCGGCGTGCACGGCATGCGCACGAAGAGGAAAAGCCTGGGATTATATTCATCTGCAATGGTTACGAAAATCGAGCAGTCTTCGTCATTCTGGCGCCTCACTTCGCCGGGGACCATTAGGGCAAGATGGCAGGATGTAAATCGGTGGATGCGAGGACTGTTAAGGATCCCAGAGAAAAGAGGATGATGGCGAAGTTTGCATCGTTGCAATGAAACGAATATTAATTCCCTTCAGTGGTGCGAATTTTGGTTTGTACTTTTGGACTGTGAAAATCCCTGAAACGTTTTTACGTATTTTTGGAGGTTCGCGACCTTAAGGGGCTAAATCTACCTAGGCCCAAAATAATGGCCAAATTCCGCCAAAAACGCATTTTTTTCAACAGAGAGGTATATATATAGAGAGCGTAAAAAATCACCAAAAAATTGAGAAAAACAATGGCCACCGGTAGATGATGAAATGTTTTTTGCGACGTCTGGCGGTGGACACTCTCCAGCTTAAACGGTCCATCCGAAATCTAAAAACCGAACGGATAGTTCGAGTTAACAATAAATACGAGTCGTTGACGATCGGCGATGTTGGAAATCATTTTTCTTAACAACGTGGCGACGAATTCAAACTCGAGCATACAAAATCGAGAGAAAAAGTCCTCATTTTTACGTAACGATTAAAAAATGAAGATTGATTTTTGAAAAGTGAGATTGTCAATGACCTTAAAATGTTTCTCGTCGTATCTCCTTTAAATTTGGAAATAATCCATCAAGTGGTTCTCGAGATATCACGTCCACCGACTTTAAAAACAGTGTTTCGATAAAAACGCGTTTAAAGTTTGAAGTATGGTGCTGCTAGCGCTAGCCCGGCCGACTGTTAGAAACTTATTCAATTTTAGGAATATTTCAATGATATTTTTAGGGAATATAGCTAAAGGATGATCCCATTGGATAAAAATATTTTTGGAAAATGCAATTTATTTACCCACCAAGGTAGATGTAGCCCGTTAAGGAGTTTCGGGAAAATTGACGATATTTTCCCATTTGATTTGAATTTATACAGTAAGCTCGTTGAGTCATATACTGAATGCACCCTCTAAATTTTAAATCAACCGTCTACATCGTTTCTATAAAATTCTACATTGTTTCTATAGAATTAAAGAAACACTTTTTTTATAGAGTTTCTATATAATCGTCTTCTATAATCGTTATCGTTCTATAGTCTATAATCGTTGCTATAATCTATAATTCTATTTTTATAGAGTTTCTATAATCGTTTCTATAAAATTAAAGAAACACTTTTTAGCATAGAGAGATGCCTATTTGTCGTAATACAAAAAAAGACTAAATTGTGATAATGTTCAACAAGGAAAGGTTGCGCGGTCGATCTCTCCTATTTCGATGAAATCTGTCATGCTTGTAGAATGGGTAAAAATAGACGACACGTATTTTTTTATATCTGCGGAACCTGATTTTTAAGGGTTGAAATTCACTCTCGAAAATGGGGGTGTTTTTTCGTTTTTCGTCGATAACGTTTTAACGGTACGAGATATAAAAAAAAATTCAAATTGCAACAATGATTATTTTTTCGTGCACTATAGATTGGAGATGAGAATGACAACATTATCGACGAAAAACGAAAAACACCTCAATTTTCGAGGGTGCGTTTTACCCCTTAAAAATCGGGTTACGCAGACAAAAAAATACGTGTCTATTTTCATTCATTCTACAAGCATGCCAAATTTCATCGAAATCGGAGTGATCGAACTCGCAACCTTTCCTCGTGAGTGATTTGACAGTTTTTCATAACATTCGTGCGTGAAAATGCCATTCAGCGATACGTCGACTCCGTATGTTAAAAGCTGTTTCTTCAATTCAAAATTCGGCATATGACTAAGAATTTACTGTACAAATTTGAATCGAATGAAAACATATCGTCCCGAAACTCCTCAATTTCCAAAAAAAAACTTCAGCTAAGGACACAAAATAAAAAAATGTTTAAAAACGATCCGAAAAAATCGTTGCGTTCCAACGATCCAAGCTTCGTCATCTATTCGCCAACGAGACGTATCGATAATCAGGGGGTACGAGTCTATCGGAAAAAGTCCGCGGATTCTTCGTCGTTTCCCGGAATACGAGGAAACTAGAGGAACGCATCGGGGATCGTAATTCCGCAATAATAAGATTGCGGGGAATTCTTCCAAACGCAAACGTCAAGTGGCCATCTCTGTCGTTTCCTCTCGGCTCTTCGACCTCTCGTTGCTCCTCTTCGGACGAGTTCTCCGATTATTCTTGGCTCCTTTCGCTATATTCTATCGCTCGCACGGAGTACTCGGCTCTACCTGGATCTTGTCGTTCGAATGGAGCAGGTCTGTGTCCCTTCGCCAAGAGACGAAGAAAAAGCTCCGAGAAGAAGAGGAAAAAGAGATGGACCAGGAGGCACGAGGGTTGGAGAGGCAGGAGAAGAAGAAGAAGGATAAGAAAAGTGGCTCCCGTAGCGAAACGTGTAATTTAGTTGGCCAGCGATACCGAGAAAAGGAGGATGGCTGCAAGTCAACGGAGCATCGCCTTCTCCCGATGCACTCACTTTGCATCTATGTGTATGTATGTATGTATGTATATATATATATATATATATATATATATATATATATAGCAGTACTATAGTCCCTTTATCGTCTTCCTGATCTCCATGTGCCTCCTCTTGTCCTAGGACCCCGTCCTTGTCACGAATCTTGTCGTTGAGGTAGATCGTGTCCTTGGACTTGGAGCATGCACCATGATGTAGCTCTCTCTCTCTCTTTCTAAGTCCACCGTTGCGAGCTTGATACGTGCCTGAAAGGCTTGGGATGGTGCCCCGAGCATATTCTTCGATCCTCCTTACCAAGCCTTATATTCTCCGGCACTTAACCCCTTCGTTGGCAGAGGGAATTCGACAAAAAGTGCCCAAAATAGCGGGAAGTTTTTTTTATCCTAAAAACTAGTACTCTGTGTTTTTTGAGGGTACTTATTACGAATCTGAACTCAAAATTCCGGCATTCACTATGACGAACAAATATGGCGAATGAAAATACAAATAATACAGATCGATTCGAGTTAAATTTTCAATTTCGGTACGCCATTCTAGCACCACCATTTTGAATTTTCAAATTTAAAGTTCAGATTCGTAATAAGCGACCTCAAAAATCCCGGAGTACTAATTTTCATCTAAATCGAGTAAAGTTTTTGATTTTTGTCCGCCATTATAGCGCCGCCATTTAGAATTTTCAAATTTAACGTTCAGATTCGTAATAAGCGACGTCAAAAATCCCGGAGTACCAATTTTCATCCAAATCGAGTAAAGTTTTTTATTTTTGTCCGCCATATTGGCGCCGCCATGTTGATTTTCCAAATTTTAACTTCAAATTCGGATTCAGCGAGCCCAAAAACCCCCGAGTGAGGCTCCGATTTCAAATCAGAGCAAGTTAAATAGGGAAATAAAGGATGACGCACTATTGCGTCAATGGCGCACAGGGCACGGAATTATTTGACGCACTATTGCGTCAATGCCAACGAAGGGTTGGTCCAGTAAAAGAGACGAAAACCCAGTACTTTTCAGCGTAGAATATGAATTTTTGAGTCAAGGTAGATGATTGCATACTGAAAGTAACTTCGATAAAATGTTGCCCCTCAACTCGCCCCAACCCTAAGAAATAGGGGTTGAAAACTTGAAAATCGCAGTATCTCGATAATTAATAACCCGATGAAAAAATGTTTCAAACAAAAGTTATTTGGAATAATAGAATACATATAAAGTTATCTAACGTCCTATCCCCTATCTTTGTAAATAGCGGCACAAAAACTCGAGAGCACATCAACCCCGAATTTTTAAATCGTTTTTGTGCCGCTATTTATAAAGATAGGGACTTGGACGTCACATAACTTTATACGAATTTTATTATTCCAAACAACTTTTGTTTGAAACTTTTTTCGATCGGGCTATTAATTATCGAGATACAGCGATTTTTTAGTTTTCAACCCCTATTTCTTAGAGTTGGGGCGAGTTGAGGGGCAACAGTGTATCGGGGTTACTTTCAGTACGCAACCATCTACCTTCAGTCAAAAATTCATATTCTACGCTAAAAAGTGCTGCGTTTTCGTCTCTTTTACTGGACTAACTCCCGCTTGTCTACATCTCGAAGGATTGTTCCGTTGACTGAAAAAATCGCCGGAACACATTTTTCATCAAGCTTTTTTCTTCATCCCGAGCATACCTCTCTCACGGATGTGAGCGACGCTGATTTTCTCGTTGCCCACGAACCGGTGGATTTGCATCGCGAGCTACGGAGTCGAGAACGAAGAAGGAACGAGTCGGACGAGACGCGCGCAATGGGGTACATTGTGCATACAGTCGTACAAAGGATACGTGGGCCCGCAGGACCTCGAGGCAGGTAGGATAGATCCGCTTGTAACGGAGGCAAAAGGACGGAAAAGCAAAGAGGCGAACACGAGCGGAGGTCTCTCTTCTCGAGGATCCTCGCGGGTGCTCGATCTTTGTTTGTGCATGTATACAAACGCACATACGTGGGGCAATAAAGCTGAAAGAAGGATCGCGCGCAAGAAACCACACTATGGGACAAAATGCTCATCGTTTTCTGCGACCCCGTGACATGAGCTTTTTTTCCAGTTTTTTAACCCGAGTATGCTCATTTCTCATTGCTTCGGTTCTTCGCGGTGGACTTGCCACGGAGATAACCCGGCGCTGGGGAAGACATCCGTTGACAGCTAAAAAGTTCGTGCCGAGTCTCTTCCTAGTCGGGGATGATCGAATCTCGGAGATTTTGCCCGCAGTAAACGATGTTTTATTGTATGCAGTGGGGGGGTTTTTTCTTTATTGGACGGTAGCGCACTTGAGGTTGCCAACGGACCAAGACGTTTTATCCAGGAGAAGTCAAGGGCTCGCCATTGGCCCCTGCTGGGGTCGTTGCACCATAGGAGACTCTCCCGCGCTCCTGCCGCCAGGCGAGCAATAGCTTCTCTGCTGTGAGAGAAATACGGAGCCATTATCATATTTCTTCCTTCTTCTCGGCTCCCGCTTCATCATGAACATCTCTGCGATCATTCGCTAATACGAGCTTTCTCTCTCTCTCTCTCTCTCTCTCGCACCTTTGCACCTGGCGTTTTGCACTTTTGCCTGCGAGCTTTTCTTCATCGTTGTTCTAACTGCGTGCCTTCCCACAGCGCTAATTACCTCCGAGATTTATGGATATCGATCCTCTCTCGTATTCCGGGGCGAGGATCGATCGATCGTCCCATAAGGGCAAGCTTCGTCGTCCTCACATTCCTCATCATCCTCCCGCTCCACCTTCCCTTTCGTCTTCTTTATAGGAGCACGAAGACGCCCGCACCCTCGGCCGAGGTGGAGAACATAATCGCAAAGATTTATCGTCACGACGGCCAGCCATTAATATTAATGTCAATTTGAAAGTCCTTGGTTTTCGCTTTCCCATTTATCATGCAAATACAGCCCAACCCTTGTAAACTAGGGTTATAGCGGGTGAATAATATTATTTGGCAGCAATTGAAACTGACGAAGTTGATACGAACGGAGATCAAAAGTTTCGCCGGCGTGACTTTTCGGTCAACTGGAATTATTTTATGATCGAAGAGTGCCTGCCCTTTTCTTAAAGTGTAAATGTTTTGATGACGGATTGTTTGATGCTGCGAGGAAGATCATCCCGGGCAGAAATTGTCGTAGGAATCCAATTGGTTTCCCATAGTTGTCCCTAATGTCTGATAGGGATCGAATGGGTTGTCCCATTGGATCCCTGTACTAAAACGTCACGCTCGTCCATTGGATTCTAATCGGGATTCCTCGATGAGATCCAATGTACGAGTCCAATTCGAACTGAATCCAATTCGGCATGGATCCTATCGCATTCTGTACGGTGAATTTTGTAATCAAAATATAGATATGGATATACAAAAGGAGTAGATCTTGAAAAAGTATAAATCTTATCTTAAGTTATGCTTAGTTGTAAAGGTCAAAAAATCAGTTTTTATAAAAACAGTATATTTTGACAGTACATCATCTTAGTTTTTAACATTTTAGAAATGTTCTTTGAGCACAAAGTTGGTGAGCACAATATTTTAAAAACTACTTCTTCGATGTTACTGAAATTTTTAAGGCATTCTCTAGATGTAAAATTATAATATTGGATCAAAGGATTTGTTTTCGATGAACACTTTCGATTTGAGGAACGAAAAATGCTCATTTTTCGCAAAAAATCAAAACTCTTACTTTGAACGCATGCTATTTTGCATCTTCGGAATCCCCAACAAATTTGTGCACGGGATCACGAAAGGATATTTTTTCACGAGATCCGACAAATTTCATTTGAGAATATGAGATAAAAATCTCGAACGACGTCGATCGGGAAATATCGCGGATTCAACTCGGATTCCAATATGCTACATGAGGCATCCCTATCAAATCCCTGCAGGCTTGTGATAAGATCCAGGGCCTCCCCGACAGATTCTTGCACGGAATGTCGTTTCCAGTTGAGCAGCCAATCTGTCATCCAGATACATAGAGTGTCTCAAAATGACGTGACATTTAAATTTATCAATAAAACGTATTATTTATTTGAAAAGTACGAATATTTTTATTCTAATATAAAGTACAAACATGGAGGTTATGGGTGGAACGCAATATCCGATAAATGGCCGCCTCGTCCCTGTTTACAATCGTTCACTCTTTTGACGAAATTTTCAATAACATTTTGGCACAGTTGTCGACTAATTTCATTAAGGTAATCTTATTGCCAGGCTTCAATCCATACGATATTAATTTTGTTTTTGAACTTCACTAAATATATTAATAATCGTCTCTGTAAAATTTCAGGGTCGGTTATCGACCTAATTACAGAGAAAAGAAATATTAAAATTGCGTATTTTTGTGAACGAATTCCGAGACGACATACAAAAAGCCAATTTCCGGTCGCTGCAAAAGTGTACATAATCGTGGGAATACGTCAGATTCTTAAAAATAATCAAATTCACGTACTTAAGGCAGGATTCTACTTTGAATCCATGAAAAAAACGCTATTTTCGTGAATTTTTTCTGAGAATACTATTAAAGATATCGATATGGGGTTTAAACTGTTCAATAAATACACTCTTTAAGTACATAAAAAAAAAATTTTAATGTATTTTATTCATTTTTTGTACACGTAAAATATGTTTAAAGCCAACGCCTCGAAAGGCAGGTACCGTTGCCGTGGTCGTGAAATCTTCCCGACGGATGGTCTGAAACAAAAAAATCAAATAGTTTCATGTTCAGTATGTCTTCAGGAACCGACCTAACTAGAATATTTTATATACGTGCAAAATTAACAAAATGGCGGCTAAAATACGAAAAAAATGCGTTTTTTTGGGTCTTTTTTGCAATAAAAAAATAGTTCTAATCAAAATTTTAAGTTGATTGTAGTTAGATCGGTTGGTACACACATATAGAATATGTGTTCCAAATTTCATAAGGATCGGTTCAGTACTTTTTGAGTTATCACGACCACGGTACTTGAAAATGTCGTTTCGAGAAAAACGCGTTTAAAGTTTTGGTGAGTGATAAATCGTAGAAAAAATTATCTTACCCTCAATCAGCGATGCCTGGGCCATATAATATGCCTTCGACGTGTTCCAGGTGGGTGTTTTCATCCAATTTCAAAGTTTCAAATTTTCAAAGTAGAATCCTGCCTTAACACTTGTAGTAATCCAATGATCTCAGAAAAAAAATTACGCTTATTGACCTAATTTTGATGTAATATCAAGTTTAATTTGAACTTCCGGTATTGGATTTATTACCACTTGCTACGATAAAGAGACGTGACAGTAAGGCAACAGCTGACTATAGTCTTAACCTCATCTCACTCATTCGAATTTCCACACATATTTCCTTTTGTAACCGACATATTTCTCCGTCACAAATTTTCCACGCTTTTTACCAGTCGTGGCCCGAATACAATGCTTTATATTTCCCGCACCTGACATTGTTCTGACAGATCGACGTCGAAAAGCATGGAGGTTAAACTCGCCTGGTTGAGTAAAAAGAGACGGAGATAGAACCAATGTTGCCAAATATCAAACCTATAAATACTGCGCGAATCGTTGGAATAACTATTTTTTCATTTTTCTAATTAAATGCAAACATTCATTCAACAGCTTACACATGGAAAATTTCCGTTATGACAAATTATTTTATTTGCCCATGTTAAAAATATAAATCGTACAAGTCTCAAGTATGATCAGTGGTATGACTAGTATGAAGCGATGGGATTACTTCAATGGTGCGTCCAATTGGTTCCTCGAGCTCCGAAATGGTATGCGGATCATTGGCATACACTTCTCCCTTCAGAAAACCCTAAACAAAGAAGTCCAATCTTTGCACAAAGCAACCACCTCGCCAGTTTTTCGTTCGCATCGCGTATCATCGCGAGTTCAACGTTCCGCGTGGAACAGCAGATGATTCGTTTCTGTTTCGCATCAGCCAGGTAAAAATTGCCACGACCGGCGCAATTCCGAATCACTAGGGATGCGAGAATCCTCTTTACATATAAATCCATACGTATAAAATTATGTAATTCCGTATTCCCGCAATTTTCGACGGATGGTCAAGCACCCGCGTACCGCCTTATGAATTTATTCATTCGTCTCGCTCATTTACTCTTATCGCGTACAACGATGGAGTGTATTCCCTCTAATTTCAATACCGCAGAATTGCAACAATCCTCGTGGTTTCTCCAGCCGGTGATGCGATCGTTGAACCAAAACCGCGTTGAAAAAA
>OZ023320.1:14855374-14888333 GCA_964007375.1 Ophion obscuratus
GTTCTCTCGCTAGATTTTTCAATGTCGTCGCACGCACACACAAGCACAAGCCACCGAGACGAGAATTCGAACGGTCGTTTATTCGCCTCCTGCTGATGCTGCTCCGCGTACAGCCGCGGCTTCCTCGAACAAATTCCTGCGTAACCGGAGAGCAGGCTGAACGAGTCACGGAGCCATTTCTGTAATGGCTGATCCCTCGATGTACAACATCCCCACCGTCGTGTCCGTTTGCCTTCGCATGCTCACCGCCTGTCCAAATCCGTACACATATAGCGTAGATACCGCGATTCATCCGCAGTGAAACGTGGGGCCGTGGACGTGGACAGGGAAAAGCGCGGGAGCGATATAAAGGCCATGCCTAGAGACGGCGAATAAAATGGTTATACCTCAGCCTCCTCGTGTCCGTGACATTGGACCATTGTAACGTCGTGGCCTACGCCGTCGATTTCACATTAGACTTCCATCTGAAGGTTCGTCCATCCTTACGTGGACGGGCCTCGGATCGAGTCACGACTGTGCCGTGAGGCTATTTCTTGCTCCGCATCCTTTGAACTCTCGGAACTCGTGCTGTCTACGGATTAAGGCGCCAGTCCACTTGGAGCCACGAAAAAAGGCTATTTTCGCGATTTTTTTTTTTTTAGGATTTTATAAAAGATACGAATATAAAAGTTGTTGGGCTTGATAAATAAAGTCTTGGAATACATTTTAAAATCATGTAATCATATTTATTCATTTTTAAGTACAAAAACTGTAGCTTAACGTAACGCCTCAAAAATAGGTGGGCTAGGTAGCTCCATCACAACTCGGCAACGGCTTGTGCGAAACAAAAAAAAATCAAAGTCAATTACATTATTCAGTATGACACCAGCTACAAAATGACCCTCGGGTATAAAGTTTTGTCAAAAAATAAAAAATGGCAGATGAAAAACGAAAAAAGTAAAAAAACGCGTTTTATCGCAGTTTTTCGCAAAAAAAAAGAGTAAAAATCAAAATTTTAAAACCGTCGAGGGTCATCTTGTTGCGAATCATGTTT
Organism: Ophion obscuratus; assembly: GCA_964007375.1. Taxonomy (NCBI): domain Eukaryota; kingdom Metazoa; phylum Arthropoda; class Insecta; order Hymenoptera; family Ichneumonidae; genus Ophion; species Ophion obscuratus. The sequence continues at coordinate 14,856,408 of OZ023320.1, forward strand.
ACAATATGTGGTTCAAATTTCAAGAGAATCGATTCATTAGTTTTAGAGACACGATGGAGCTAGATTTTGAAACGCGTTTTTCACGAAAAAAAAAAATACTTAGAGAGCTCGAATTTTTATAAATTTTTGACACAATATTTCTGAATGTATGTACTTTCGAAAACAGTAAAAAATATCGATTTTTTGACATTTTCAGTGTTGACTGGCTCCTTAAGGCCTTAGGCCACTCTAGAGGCCGAAAAAAATAGGCTTTTTGGGGATTTTTTTCTCAGAAAAACTACAAAATAAATCGAGACTACAAAAAAGGATGTTTATCATACATATCAGTGACTGTATTGCATACATATCAGTGACTGTGTACAATAATTTTTTTGAAGCGATTAATTTCAAAATGGCGGCTATGCAGCGTTTTTGCCATGACGTTTCCGTTTTTTCAGGGTCCACGGCCGAACAAGCAGCCCCTCTAATTTTTTAATTATAATGAGCCAATGAATTTTTTGATTATATATTATAACTGCTATAGAAGTACGTAGGATTTTTTCGATATATTTATTTTTGGCCAAATGGCGCACTTCTAAAGTGAAAAGTGAAAAGTGAAAACTTTGCCTAAAAAATCGTCAGATAATTGTTAATAACAAACGAACTATGCAATATAAAAAAAATCCTACGTACTTGCATAGACAATGTATTTTTCAAGATATATTCAACATTTCAAGTGAATCGGTCGAAAATTGTCTGAGTTATGTTTCCAGCCAACTTAAAAAATGGAGTTTTGAAATAAACGCGTTTGAAGTTTTGAGTAGTGAGCTGCGGGCCGGGTGGCCTTGTACTAAAATTCGAAAACCGAGTACTTAGAGATTTTTCCCGGCCATAATCTTTCGGGACATCATTTTTGAGGTCCTAGGGGACCATTAAAGAAGAAAAAAATCAATTTTTCGAAAATTCTAGAGTGGCCTAACCCCTTAACCAACGTTATCAGCGACTCCGCCTGGAATTATTGGTCCTGAATACCTAACGGGGTCGCCCCAGGTGACAGCTACCTTTTTCGCTTTTTTGGGAATTTTTTTTGTGAATCATTGGAACACACGATCTTTGAATTCTTACCACACATTTATTAACATTTTTACAGACTCTCGGAATTTTATCATACGAATATAACGAGTTGAATCGACTTTACACAGTTCGGGAGACACTCGTGTGTAGAAAAGGTTGGGTGACGGCTGGCATGATTCCGGAGGTTTTGGTCATCGGAAATAAAAAAATCGAACAGTATTTTAACTTGGAGACCTGAGGCTAGCCGGAAGTAAAGTAAAAATATCAAAATTGAATTTTTGATACCGTTTTAAAAGTTAAGGGGTCTTCTTACTTTAGATCTTAAAAAAAGGCTATTTTTATGAAATTTTTGGTAGGTTTATTTTGTAAATATTGATATAAAAGTTATTACACTTCATAAATACACTTTCGAAATACATTTAAAAAGAAATTTATGTATTTATGTAACCCAACAAACTTTAAACGCGTTTTTCTCAAAACAACGTTTTTCGACGGCTTGTTGATAAAATCTTCGAAACTACTGAACCGATCCTTATGATATGTTAACCACACATTCTTTACAACTATAGATATAGCGCATATCAAGGATTTTTTAAATTTTGGTATTTACTTTTTTTGCCAAAAATGATGAAAAAAACGTTTATTTTTTTTATTTTTCAATAAATGTCCGCCATTTTGATATTTTTGCATTTATTAAGAATCGTATGACATGCGCCATAGCCATTGACATACTGAATCTAAAACCGTTTGATTTTTGTTTCGGCTTTAGTGGCTTAAATAAATTTAAAAAAAAAACTTTTTTCATGTATTTCGAAAGTTTATTTATTAGGTGTAACAACTTTTATATCAGTATTTATAATAAAATTCTTTCGAAAAAATCATGAAAATAGCTTTTTTAGCTTCTAAAATGAGAAGACTTCTTAAATTCCAAGTTTCGGAATTTCTTTCGACTTTCTCAGCTTAAAAAAAAATTATGGCAGATATCAGAAATATTCTAGTTCCGGTGAGGCCTATAGATGTGCTGACATTACGATACAAATTTCAGCGAAATCCGGTCTATATTTTTTGAGATATCGTGGAAGTCGATTTGAAAACTACAGTCTTGAGAAAAACGTGTTTAAAAATTCAAGTACAACTTACACAAAGAAAATGTTGACTCACCATCTACTATGCCGGGTCCATATAACACGCACACATTTTTTGCCATTTGTGCAAAAAAAAATCACTTTTTGGACCTGTCACATGGGATGATCGCCTTACCGGGTTACTCTTCCTCTATGGAGCCCAATTTGAAGGGTCATAATGTTGATTTTTTTCTAGTATCACATTGGTTGGAATGAATTATTTTTTTCCCAGCATGTTGTACACGTGTTTGTGATTAAAATGTAATGTTTTCGGAAGAAAATCTCTCAAAGTGTTCGTGGTGCTGCACTTGACGTCGCAGTCCTCCAGCGGCGAGGTCCGAAACGACGGGATCTCTACCAGGCTCAAATGCAATCTGAAACGAAAACGAAAAATGTTCTCTTCAAATATATCCAACTGGCTATGGGTTCACGATCCACTTTTCGAAATTTCGAAACATTCGAAAAATGGCAGCTTCTCCAAAGAAAACCTCATTTTTCTGTTGAAAAACAGTATGCTGAAGTCATCGTTATTAACAAATGGTTCATTCAATTAACGGCGGGGTAAAGTTAATTCGGCGAAAAAAAGGCATGTTTTTAAGATTTTTTTTTGGCGTAACGAATAGTGTTCGTTTATTGAAAAATTCACATATAATAAACTAACATTTAAACAACATTCTCCTAAATTTGCATTGCAAAATATTCAAAATTGAGCGAGTGAAAATTAAACCCCGGAGGCGCCTCGAAAAAAAGTTGGTTTGCGGTGTGCACCATAACTCGCAACAGAATCATTTGAAACAAAAAAATCAAAATGCATTTGTTAAAGGAGATGTTTATCGAGGTAATGACGGGAGCATTTTTTTTTTTCGATTTTTCGATTCTTCGTAGCACTTGGGAGCCAAAAACCCGATTTTCGCTAAAAAAATCGGCTAATTTGTTGTTGAAAAATTAGTAATTATTAAAAAAAACAAAAAAGCTCTCGACAATACCTGGTGAATTACGTGAAGAAGTACTGTGCAAAATTTCAAAGCGATTAGTCCAGTAGATTTTGAGTTATCGTGCACACGGACTTCAAATATGACAAGTCTCAGAAAAACGGTTTGAAAAACGCAGAAGAGAAGAGAACGGCATGGAGCAATAGACGCTCAAATACTCATAACTTCGTCAATTTTACTCCGATCGACTTGAAATTTTAACACAATATTCTTGATATATTATGCATTCATTTAAAAAATTAAAAAAAAATGAAAGTAAAAAAATTTAAATACTTTACCCCGCCCTTAAAAAATGCGATCGTGAACCGAAAATGACGACTGTTTGAACGCTAACTGTGCAAATTCAAGTCAATAGTGTAAGAATTACTCAAGATATCAATGGTTAGAATTTCACATTCCGGTTGTTCTTCAAATATTCTTAAAAGTTCACACTATTCATATGCAAAAAAAAAAACAATTTTTCCAAATTTCCAGATAGGAATACCCCCTTAACCTGATTCTCTCCCTCTCGCCACTGGCACCCAGCAGAGCTTCGCCATATTCCCAGGAATCACCAGCCTATCCTCTTCCCGAGAGTCCCACCAAAAAAATGACAGCACCGATTATCTCGTTCTTGTCGCGTTACTTTACGTCGAATCCACGCTACGTCCAAAGACAAAAACAACGACCGTCAGGTTTCTTCCGTCGCTCCATTTATATGGCTTCCAATTGAATTTGTCTCCAACCCGGCATTCCACTTGTGACCGTATAACTCGAGTCTAATCGTTCAATCTCGTCGAGAAGTGTGAACGTGCCAATGAACCCGGCGCTCGTTGCGTGCGCTATACAAGTGTGTAACATCGGATGAGCAATGGAAGCAAAGACACGCAGGTACTCTCGCACAGCCGCGCAAAATAGCTCATACATAACGCGAGAGTCGAAGAAACTGGTTCTCTCTATCGAGAGTAAAAAAAAGGGTCAAAAGTCCGGGAGAAAGAGAAGAAAAGCTTTTATCGTTCTTCGTTGGGTGCGTTCCAGACGGAGAAGAAGCAACGTCTTCCGCCAGATGCAACCATCCCTGTATACACACAAACGCCCGCAAATACACGAGCTGCGATGTAGAAACGTCCTCACGGCATCACGCACTCCAGCTCGCACATGAGCTTAGTCAGTGTAACAGAGGTAACAAGTTCCAGTGGCGTTCTTTTTTCAGCTATTCACCCTCTATCTTGGATCTTGGGCGCGCCGGGAGAATTTGCACAGTGCACGCACACGAGTCTTGTTTTTTTTTGTACCGAGAGAGGCGAACACGTGGTCGATAGGACTGATAAACGAGTATACAGTGGGAATACAAGGCCCAAGGGGCAGAGACAAGTGAGAGAAATAGACGAAAGGATATCGCGCAAAGACCGGAAGTCACTGACTTGATAAGGGATGGGAGCATTGCCAGGAGCCATATCTTTTTTATATCTATCTTGTATCCTACCGGCACGTTATAAATCGCATTATCGTTATTGCGATTTTTTATTCGATGAAGAAAAATGAGGGGGGGGGGGGGTTGAAGCTCCGAGATGGGTAAACCCGTCAACCCGGTTCCCGTCCCCGCGTGTTACAGTAAAGTCATATCCACGGCAGGAATCTACGAAACCGGTCGTGACGTAAAGGTCGAAGCACCGAAGCGCATAATATAGTTTTCCTTGAACTTTTTCCTCTTCTTTCTCAATGCACATCCGACAGCCACGAGGTTCTTGCACCTCGCATCTTCGCGTTCACTCACCCACCCGCGATATCGGGGATTAAGGGAGCTTTCTACTTCGTTCGGCCTGAAAGTGTTGATTTTTTCGCCAATTTTTTATGTGACAAATATTAAGGGGTTAGGCCGGCTAAAAAATGGGCTTTCTAGAAATTATTTTACTCTGAAAAACTACGAATTAAATCGAGATTACGGAAAAGGGTGTTTATCATACATATCAGTGACTGTATGAAATAATTTTTTTGCAGCGATTAAATTCAAAATGGCGGCTGTGCAGCGTTTATCCCAAAACTGCATTTTTTAAGCGGGCCGGAAACACAACTCAGACAATTTTCAACCGATTCACTTGAAATGTTGAATATATCTTGAAAAATACATTGTCTATGGAAGTACGTAGGATTTTTTTATATTGCATAGTTCATTTGTTATTAACAATTATCTGACGATTTTTAGGCAAACTTTTCACGCTCCAATCGTTACGTTTTTTGTAATCTTGATTTATTTTGTAGTTTTTCTGAAGAAAAAAATCCCCATAATGCCTATTTTTTCGGCCTCTAGAGTGGCCTAAGGCCTTAAGGCGGGATATACATTTACAACGATCAAAAAATCGATTGCTTTTTTTTTTAAACCCTAGAACTATATATGTAGAATATTTTCCCAAAGTTTCAAAGCGAAATTCGAAAAACTTCAAACGTTACAGCCCGTCAACGTTTGATGTTCAAACGCGTTTTTCTCAAAACTGCTTTATCGAAATTGGCGTGCAGAATTACTCAAAAACTTTGAGTTGAAACTTTGTCGAAATATTGATAATATTGGTGCCTTCTACTTGACGAGAATTGTTTTTGAAAAATTGGAAAAAATCTACTTTTTTAATCCACATTTTACAGAAATGTTGCGTGAAATGTTGTTTTTTTTTGGTAAATGCGTGCCATTTTCTTAATTGTGCATTTTCTTAATTTTAATTACCGTCACATAGAAACTATACATGCTCTTACTGGAAAAAAAGTTTGAACTTTTTTTTTAGAAATCATTCTACAAGTCATTTTGATGATGAATTAATTTTAAATAATTGTTTTGTATACTTAAATATACCATTGAAGTATACCTAAAGTTTGATAATTGTAGAATAATTATTTCTTAGTTTAACCCTTGTCAGTCACACCTCCAGATTGTGACGTAATAGTCATTGTGGGTGTAACCAACCCCACTCACTTTGGAGAGTGATAAATAGTTGAAAAATAAAAAAAAATACTACAATGCATTTTCAACCCTTGTGTAAAACCGTGCCGATTATTTTCGAGTCGTGTATTTTTTAATATTAAAAGAAAATGTCGAAAATCTCAAAATTTTTGGAAAGTATCGCAGGGCGAAAACGGCTGGGGTTAATTCAACCCCCGATGACTGTTAAGGGTTAAAAAATCCCTCAATATTGCTTATTTTTTTCTGGCTAAATGTATATCCCACCTTAACCCTTTGCGACATAGTGTATCACTGGTACACCTAATTCAATTCAGATTTTGACGATTCAAAAGTGTTTTTTAATTAAATATCGCGGTTGTTAATGCGTTTCAAGATTCCTAGGACTTCAATAACTACTAAAACGTACGTTTTAAATTTTTCATTTTTCACGTAGCGGGTGTCATCAATAACGAAAGTACAAAAAACCGTGCACGTAAAGAAAAATGTATGCTTCAAAGGGTTAAGGGTTAATTGCATCATCGATATTTCGCTGATTTTATCCCCTCCTCCCAAAATCATCCTATCCAACTATCGTTACCATCATCCAACGACCAAACCCCCCTTTTCTATTCTAAAATAGCGTAATTTATGGACTGACCTTATGTCAGTGCGCCGGCGATGATATTCCTCACTTGCGGAAGTCCTGAGCAGGTGATCTGACGCAAAAAATCAAACATATTTTTTCTTTGTACTATATTGTGTATAAGTCGAACTAGAATCGAGAAGAAAAATTGAAAAATAAAAAAATTGTGAGCTACCGAAGGGGAAGTTTAGTTTTGTACCAAAAATGTTTGCAGTTTTGTGTTCATAAAATAAAAAAACGTCTGAATATTTTTGGATGGCGTGGAAAAGCACTTTCGCAAACTTGAAAAACGTAGTTTTGAGAAAAACGCGTTTAACCCTCACTTGCCACACTTCTGCAAAATACATCATCATATCATAATACATCATAAAACATCATCAATACATTTTTGCATAAGAAAAAAATTAGTGAGGTTGTTTCGAATCCTACAGTGACTACGAACCTTACAATAAGGGTTAAAGTTAAATTGAACTTCATGTGCGAATAAAATGAAAAGCTTCATACTAACACCCAATCTGCTATGCCAGGACCATAGAGTACACTTTCCTCTTCTTCAAAACTCGTTTCGAAACAGCAAAATAAAAATAAAACAAATTTATTTTGGCCCAACAAAGTTGAAAACTCCCTTAAGCCCTTAAGCCTTAAATGCGGCGTGTGTGAGCATCGTTTTTATCGAGCATCGTGTATCCAAGGGCTCGAGTCTCGATCTGCGAGATCGTTATCGACACGACGCCATTTTTCGTTTCCATAGGTGAAGGTCGATCGCCATTGATCCAAGAAAACAAGTGCCGTCGTTTGAAAAATCTTTTTGCCACGCGGGATGCGCGGGGTCGAGTCCTTTTGCTCTTCAGCCTCGTATGGGTCTTACGAGGTCACCTTGGCGGAATGACCTCTGAACGAGTCCCTAAGGGACGACACGTAACAAGCCCTATTCCTCTTCTTCCTACAGCTCGACCTCTACGTATTTCTTCGTCGTTCACTCCTTCGTGCATCAGACAACAGGAGGAACGAAGAAACGAAAGGAAAAAGCGACGTACGTCCGTGGCTTAGCCTGTATTCTTCCTGTTAGGCTTTAACCCTCGAGTCCTGCCACGCGATCCAACGAGAGCGTGATTCGCATGCGCCCACGATCGCTTATCGCAGCCCTCGCCTTTCCGGAATTGTGGAATTTCCTCTCATGCATATATGTACACACACACACACGTATATATATATAAAGTTCGGATAAACTTCCGAAAAGCGGAAACCGAATTTTTATCTCAAATTTGGCATACACCTTTCTTTTGAAATTTTGAAGAGATCCCATAAAAGGTTTTTTGGCGACGCACCATAGTTTTTGAGATATCGATTTTTAAAAGTAATTATATATATATATATATATATATATATATATATATATATATATATAATTACTTTTAAAAATAATTAAAAAATTTTTTAAAAGTAATTATATATATATATATATATATATATATATAATTACTTTTAAAAATCAATATCTCAAAAACTATGGTGCGTCGCCAAAAGGTTTTTGGCGATATATATAATTACTTTTAAAAATCAATATCTCAAAAACTATGGTGCGTCGCCAAAAGGTTTTTTGGCGACGCACCATAGTTTTTGAGATATCGATTTTTAAAAGTAATTATATATATATGTATATATATATATAATTACTTTTAAAAATCAATATCTCAAAAACTATGGTGCGTCGCCAAAAAACCTTTTATGGGATCTCTTAAAATTTCAAAAGAAAGGTGTATGCCAAATTTGAGATAAAAATTCGGTTTCCGCTTTTCGGAAGTTTATCCAATATTTGGTAGTGATTCGAGATATTTAGATATGTATCATCGATACTGACCTAGAATGACCTTGAACGACTTTGACCCCCAAATGTTTTTTATGCGCCTTGAGGTGCTCCACAAGATGGTTGAAAAAAAAGTGTACCATTCCATTTTAAAAAGTGGAGGTGACCTTCACTGTTCGTCATCGCCTCCATCGTGATAAAAAAAATTGGTCGCATTTAATGGCCCCATTCGCACCGTACAACTTTTGTCTGGATCATTTTTTTGTGACGTCGACAATTACCGAGTTATTTCGAGTGGCAGAGATAAGAGGTACACCCTGTATGTAAAAACGACTCCGTCGAGTACCGAAGACACAAGTTCCAGCTTGCTTATCACGCTGCCGGGTTCTTGTACTCAATGTTACATGTCTTTTTACCTCTCTCTCTCTCTCTCGCTCTGTCTCTGGAGTGCACGTTCGCCACGCTAATTATGCAAAGGAAGTCAACTCCCTGCACGCACTCCACAAATACAGCTGCAAATGCGTTTTTTCTTTGTCTCACCTCATTTTTCAATGACGTTCTTGCGCAAGGCGTCGAGCGAGAGCGGCTGTAACAAGCCAGGAAATTGAGTGCGCCGGAAGACGAGCGCAAGCTTGATGAATCATTTTTTGTCCCGGAAGGAAGATAGGGTGCGCCGAAAAAAAAAAAACACGCTTGAAAAAAAGCGCATACTGAGCGCGAGAACTCGACGGTTGAGGAAAAGAGGGCGAGAGGGGGGAGGGAGATGCGTTCGAAACGAGAAAAAAGGCTGAATAAAATTGATATGTACGGGGAAACGTTGCGGGAAACTTGTTCCCAGCTCTCGTCCACAAATAACCTCACCTCCTGTAATAATAATAATAATAATAATATTTCGCTTTTATTTGGTATGTAACGCAATTTAAAGCCGTGGAAAATGCGAGTGCTCTGTTATTACATGGCTACGCGCAATCGAGAAAAAATAAACATTAAATTATAAAAAGGAAAAGAAAAAACTTTTACACGAATACCGGCCAGGACGTAATCGCTGCGTGTGCGTATACGAGAGAGAACGTAAATTGCCCCCTCCCCCCTCCCCAGAATTGCTTTTCTCGCGCGTAACTTCGACTTCCTCAAGATTTCTTAGGGACATCGTATACATCACTATTACAGACGGTATCCTTTTATACGCGTGTATTTGCGTGCGTGTGCATATACATGTGTATACACATACATACATTTATATATATATATATATATATATATATATATATATACATATATAAAACTTATGATGAGCGTGGCTGAACGACCTCGACCGCGAGAAAGGCGAGTCTGCACTCAATCCTAATAGGACTCGGTGAATACTTTTACAAAGGATCATTGCTCGTCCGAGGAGCAGAGAGCGTTGCTCTGGTTCGTTGAGCTCTATCCGCTGGTTACCTTGCGCTGTTCTATATATATTTTCATATATTTGTATGTATAAATATATGGGGTATTCCAGCTCAACTGAGAAAACTATTCCCCTCACCATCGTTGAGGGGCCGGATTGAAATTTCAAACTTTGAATGATCAGAACGCTCAAAACTCCGAAATAATACCACCCCGAAAGAATTTAAGGGCGGGGTAAAGTATTAAAAAAAAAAATTTCCATTTTTAAAAATTTTTTTTAATGAATTCATAATATATCAAGAATATTGTGTTAAAATGTCAAGTCGATCGGAGTAAAATTGACGAAGTTATGAGTATTTGAGCGTCTATTGCTCCATGCCGTTCTCTTCTCTTCTGCGTTTTTCAAACCGTTTTTCTGAGACTTGTCATATTTGAAGTCCGTGTGCACGATAACTCAAAATCTACTGGACCAATCGCTTTGAAATTTTGCACAGTACTTCTTCACATAATTCACCAGGTATAGTCGAGAGCTTTTTTGTTTTTTTTAATAATTACTAATTTTTCAACAACAAATGAGCCGATTTTTTTAGGCGAAAATCGGGTTTTTGGCTCCTAAGTGCTACGAAAAATCGAAAAATCGAAAGAAAAAAAATCCTCCCGTCATTACCTCGAGAAACATCTCCTTTAACAAATGCGTTTTGATTTTTTTGTTTCAAATGATTCTGTTGCGAGTTATGGTGCACACCGCAAACCAACTTTTTTTCGATGCGCCTACGGGGTTTAATTTTCACTCGCTCAATTTTGAATATTTTGCCATGCAAATTTAGGAGAATGTTGTTCAAATGTTACTTTATTATATGTAAATTTTTCAATAAACGAACACTATTCGTTACGCCAAAAAAAATCTTAAAAACATGCCTTTTTTCGCCGAATTAACTTTACCCCGCCGTTAACACGAAAGACCAAAACTCCGAAAATCTGAACACCGTCAAAATAATTCGGCTATGAAAGTTTTAAACTTTTGAAAATTTTCAATAAATCGACAAATGAGTTCAAGAATTTTGTTTTATTAAGAAGTGATTTTGCGTCAATTTTGAAATTTGTGTAGACGATGTTATACGTTTTGCATCACTTACAGTCAATTGTGTAAAAAGGCTGGCATGATGATGACGAATCTTGTAATTTCGGAATATTAAAATTAGGAATTTCAATCCGGCTCCCATGTCAACATCATGCCAGCGAAGGTCTCCACAGTTAACTGTCGATTATGTAGAACGTATAACATTGTCTAGACAAATTTCAAAATTGACGCAAAATGAGTTCTTAATAAAAAAAACAATTCTTGAAATAATTCGTCGATTTATTGAAAATTTTGAAACTTTTAAAACGTCCATAGACGAATTATTTCGACGGTGTTTAGATTTTCGGAGTTTTGGTCTTTCGTGTAAAATTCTTTCGGAGTTTTGATCTTTCGGGGTAGTATTCTTTTGGAGTTTTGGGCGTTCTGATCATTCAAAGTTCGCAACTTCAACCCGGCTCCATCTTGAATTTCGGAATATTAAAATTCGGAATTTTAAACCGTCGGTGCATTCAAAGTTCGGAATTTCAACCCGGCCCCATCGTTGATTATAGATCTCTAAAGGGGAAATCCTCACTCCTGGGCTAAAAAATACACCTTTTTTATTTCCCGTTTTTTCCCACCCATTACTTTTCTGCGGCTGCAAAAAATCGAAAAGTTCACTCGGGCCGATTTTTTTATTCTGAAAAAATGTTGATATGTTTTAGACCTGTTTTGTGCATTTTTCACCAAAACTCAACTTGTGCTTCCGACATTTTTTTTGTCGAAATTTCTTCTTCGAGATGATTATTCAACAGAAGTTTCGAAGTCAGAAGAGAATTTTCTCGGTCTACGTATACATCCTACCCGAATTGAATTTCATCTGAAACAATATATATGAAAAAAAAAATTCACTTGCAAGAAGTACTCTTCTGACTTCGAAACTGTCGAATAATAATCCCCAAAATCGAAACTTCACCAAAAAAAATAGTACATATCGGAAGCCCAAGTTGAGCTTTGGTGAAAAATGCACAAAACAGGTCTAAAACGTATGTAAACTTTCTCAGATTTTTTTCAACCGTTCGAGTGGACTGTTCGTTTTTTTGTAGCCGCAAAAAAGCAAGGGGTGAAGGAAAGATGTTGAAAAAAATAAGGTTTTTTTTTTAACCAAGTGTGAGAGAAATAGTTGTCCGAGTTGGGCCGGAATACTCCATACGGAGTCTAGTTGTGAAAATTTGTTCTATCTTCGTGTAACTTCTCCCGAGCTTCGCCACGCGCGATCATGCGGGCCCAGAACTCCATCTCCGTTTCGATCGAACGACGGAGACCGGAAGTAACAGCGAAGCAAGGGAAAATACGCACAATTATCTTTCCTTTTATCCGAGGTGTCGTACGAGACCCTTCGGGTCGTAACGACGAAATTTTGAGATTGGAATAAGTTGTTTTTTTTTCATTTAACAAGGAACATCGCTTAAGGGGTTATATACAGTCGGGAGGCCCAAAAAGATCGATTTTTCAAGAATTTTTCGAGAGAAGACCTTTAAATCTATTAACGTTAAAGTTTGTACAGATATTATGGTAACTTTGAACTGTATTTTAACATTTTTTATTTGTAAAAATAATTATTTTGAAAGCTGCTATAGCTGATCTCCGGGAGCATCTCTAAAAAAAGGCGCCTTGCGGTGAGCACGATATCTCTGGACTGGATCTTCGAAAAAGAAAAAACCAAAAATATTTCGTTAATATAATGGATTATCTAGTAATTGATCGAAGGAATAAGCACAATAATAATTCTTGTAAAAATGGCGATTTTCTAAAAAAAAATCGATTTTTGACAGAAATTTAGGCCTTCAATTGTTTATAAAATGGAAAATATTTATCGGTGAGAAAAAACCTTCGATTAATTACTAGAAAATATACTTGAAAAGATTGTGCTAAAATTTTAGTTTAGGTCTAGCCGTTTCCGAGAAATCTTGCTCGCCGTCTTTAAAAACACAGTTTTGAGAAAAACGCGTTTACAGTTTCAAAAGCACTTTCGAACATCCTGACACGCCATTACTTCACGAAGTTACACGCGTGTAACTTCGAGAATATTCGGCGGATTAATAAGAAATTTTCTGTGTGTGTACTTAAATATATGTACATTGCGAAGAAAATATCGATTTTTCGAAAATTTTAACTGTATATAATCCCTTAAGGAGATTGGAGCGTTAGTCACAATCCAAGGTTAAATTAAATAAAAAATACATGATATTGTTTACACTATACTGAGTCTTTACGAATTTTTTGACCTTTTTTCACCACCAAACACTAGAGAAAAAAAAATAGTTTAATGTATGTAATTTAACGTTCAGTTAGATGGGCAACACTTTCACACTAAAGGTTATGTAATTTTCATTGTTATTTAGCACCAAGATAAACCATTTCTAACAAAGGATTAACGCAAACTGAACCTTTGTGAACATTTAGAAAAAAAATCCTCATCTTGCCCATCGTAAACCATGGGCCAATAATCTCGTGACGTAAATATGAATAGGCATAATTATGAATTACTCAAAATTTCATTGTGAATTGTATAAAACATTCGTTGTCGTAGTTTTTTCATAATAATCATCGATAATGTTATGCTTTTTCAAGTTGGTAGTCACACAAAAGTTTTTCTACTTTACGTAATAAAAATGTTAAAATGCACAATTTTGCCCTTTAATTATATATTTTTAAAAAATAGCATATATAGAATAAATCTGTCCCTCGTATGCATTTTTTGAGGTTCATTAAAAAAATGAATAAACCGACATTTGGCTCAACTGAATCGCTCCAACCTCCTTAAGCATCTGCCTTCGATTTAAATAAACTAATATATGTGACGAAGCATTAAAAACCATTAAACACGTATTTTTAATCAAGGAAAAACGGTTGAGAGGGGTACCCCTTAAAGCACCCCTTAAAGAAAGGAGTGTCAACAGGTGATTTAGCAGTTTCACCCGCAAACAGCCCGGCGATCGAAATAAAACGAAAATCAATATTCTTCTAAATATTTATACACCAAAAGTATTTTTTTTTATTCATTAAGGGGTGACACGCTTTCCTTTGAGGGGTAGTTTCCTCCATTTAAACCGTTTCTCCGCCGATAAAAAAAAATACGTGTCTAATAGTTTCCAATGCTTCATCGCATATGTAAATTTGAACAACATCGGGGCGGACACTTGAGTGATGTCCCTTGCAAGTGAAAAATCGGGAAAAAAACGTACTTGGAAGGTTTTGTTTCATCACGCAATATACGATTCCTCATCAAAGAATGCTGCGTTACAAACCGAATTACTGTTACGAGACACATATATATTTTTTATGAGAACTCGGTGAGACTGATTGTTCTTATACATTATGTGCTTTATAGTGTGTTCGTATTTTTTTTTTCACGCCATGTATACACTGCATAAATGCTTGCGTGTGAAGGAAAGAGATGAATTGTTACCCACGGGTATAAAGTTCGCGGAGCAATTTGGTCTAACGGTTTTACGAAAAATGATTATTTTCCATAGCGGTATATTGGTATAAAATATAGATTACTGTATAATAGATATATCAAAGACTGGAGGAAAAGTGAGTTGGCCACGCACACGATAATGTGTATATATATATACAGGGCGTTCTGTTATGAATGGATAACTTTGCAACTGTCGATAGGTCAGATCATGTCCTACTATATACTGGAATTTCAATTTAGCAAAAGTCCCACGATTTTCGAGATTTTGGGCTTTATGTTATTTAAAAAAAAATCATCTTGGTTCTTCGCGTGCCATTTCTACAAATGATATAAATCGACATTAGCTAAGCAACTTTTTTAAGTGATTAAGATTAAAAAGAAAAAAATTAACATTTAAGGTTAAAAAGTAGACTTTTCCAGATAAAGCAAATAGCCAAGAAAATTTAAAAAAACGGGTCCAAAAAAGTAATAATTTGTTGAAATGGCCTGCGAAAAATCAAAAGCAGATGATTTTTATCTTGAAAACCGTGGGACTTTTACTAAACTGAAATTCCAGCATGTAGGACATGATCTGACCAATCGAAAGTTGCAGGAATAATCCATAATAATCCAGGAATAATAATAATTCATAACAGGACAGCCTGTGTATATACAGGGTGGCCCAGAACTGAATGCGTTTCCTGAAATGGGGGGTTGGGGTTGAAATTCTGAGTCGATTGATATAAGCATGTGTGGGTCTCAGATCAAGCCCTGAATTATGATTAATTTTTAAAGGCGGGCCAATCAGGTGCGTCCGCCTTGGAAAATTAATAATAATTCAGGGGTTGATCTGAGACCCACACATGCTTATATCAATCGACTCAGAATTTCACCCCCAACTTCCCACTACAGGGAACGTATTCAGTTCCGGGACACCCTGTGTGTATATATGGGTCATTCCATGTCAAATCGACAAATTTTTTACCTGACCCCCTTTGATTTCGCTGAAAATTTTCTATCTTTTTCTACCCCCCGAAAGTTATTTTTCAGAATTTTTTCAAATTTTTTTTCCCGACTCAAAAAAAGTTATGAATTTTTGAAAAAAACCGCTCTTTTATTTTTAAATTGCCAGAACTTTTTCAAAAATTGACCGTTTGGGAACTTTTTTTTTTCAAAATTTTTGTTTTTAAATGTAGTTTTCGAAAAAAAATATGAAAAAATTTTCAGAATCCCAGATATATGAAATATTTTAGTTTTTTTGAAAAAACCGTAATTTTCTCAAAGTCCGACCGTTTTTTTTTTGTTTTTTTTTTGCTCTAAAAATACTTCAACTAATTCTGCAATGATCCCCGTTAATCAAAAGATGTGACGACAATCGCTTCTAATTTTTTTTCTTGATTATAAAAAAAAATTTGTTGAATTTTTGCTGATTTTATATAACTTTGTTATGAAATTTTTTTTATTTCCTCGTGAAACCTCCAAAGTTGAAAAATAAAATTTTATTGGAGAATTTCAAGTGATTATCGTCCAAGAAATTGTTATTTTTTTTCAAAAAAGTAAAAAAAAGGACTTTTCTTACTCTTAAATAAATTCACCGTCTCTTAACATCTTTAAATAAATTAAAAACATTTTTTTGTATGTGTTCAAATTATATTATCTTTTATTTAACTTTCATCAGAAGTATTGTCAACAGAGGGCTGAAGCATTTTTTTATAACATGAACTACATATTCGCTCATCAGTCGACAAATTGTATCGAATTGCTAAATGCTCCGGTAAATTTCGCAGGGATATTTTTTTTCTATGCTTCTCCAAATTAAATGGATTGCAACATCGATCAAAAAACTTCGGCATTGTAATCACTCGTTAACAAAATATAAATTAACAGCACTTTATGATAAATAATAGGTACTTTATTTAGCAATAGTAAGTCTACGTGACACGATGAACACAACGACAATGTAATTATTCTGAAAACATAACCTCCATATTATTTAAATGAAATGTAGATGATATCTTTTTTACCGACAATCGATAGCTCTTAAATTATCACATTGTATCAACTGGAGGTAACTTTTAAACCCATTGTATTTTTGAAGTTGTCATATTTCAGTACCAAAAAAAAACGTCCATAAGAGTAAAAAAATAACGTCAATGAGAGAAAAAAATTATTTTTTTTTTTAAATAACAATTTCTTGGACGATAATCACTTGAAATTCTCCAATCAAATTTTATTTTTCAACTTTTGAGGTTTCACGAGGAAATAAAAAAAATTTCATAACAAAGTTATATAAAATCAGCAAAAATTCAACAAATTTTTTTTTATAATCAAGAAAAAAAATTAGAAGCGATTGTCGTCACATCTTTTGATTAACGGGGATCATTGCAGAATTAGTTGAAGTATTTTTAGAGCAAAAAAAAAGCCAAAAAAAAACGGTCGGACTTTGAGAAAATTACGGTTTTTTCAAAAAAACTAAAATATTTCATATATCTGGGATTCTGAAAATTTTTTCATATTTTTTTTCGAAAACTACATTTAAAAACAAAAATTTTGAAAAAAAAAAGTTCCCAAACGGTCAATTTTTGAAAAAGTTCTGGCAATTTAAAAATAAAAGAGCGGTTTTTTTCAAAAATTCATAACTTTTTTTGAGTCGGGAAAAAAAATTTGAAAAAATTCTGAAAAATAACTTTCGGGGGGTAGAAAAAGATAGAAAATTTTCAGCGAAATCAAAGGGGGTCAGGTAAAAAATTTGTCGATTTGACATGGAATGACCCATATATATATATATATATTTACACCTAAGTACATCCACTTCGTGAGAAAATAAATCCCCGAAGAAATTCCCTCGCGATCCTTCGTCGCGTTCCCGTTCGCGATTATTTCCCAAAGTCTCCGCGGGAAGTCGAGCGCGATTCCATCGTAATACACGGGAAATACGAGATCCTCCAGGTGCTTTTATATCTCGCAATTCCGAGTAATACGAGACTGCGATTTCTATAAAAGCGCTGAGTCTCGGTGCATCCCGCGGGCCTGATAGTTATCTCGCTATTTTTATTATAACGTTGTATATAGCGTCGACTGAGACTTACATCGAGTTTTTCACGAGTTTTTTTTGCTCTTGTCTTTTGCAGATGGGCTCGTACGCGATCGGCTACGTTGTCACGGGGCTCGTCGTCGTTTTGGCGTTCGCGACCGGAATTCATGCTGGATTGTGTGAGTAATTTGGAAAGGGTCTCGCGTTTAAGGATTTTTTTTGAGAGTTCGATACAGGAGGAGAAATTAGTGTGGGATACGGTGGAATGTAAAATTAAAATTCGTTGATTTTTTGGTGGAGAAGTTTTGAGGCGTGTGGAGCTACTAGTTGAAAAGAAGTTTCAATGTGAAGATGTGGGAATACTGATATTGAAAAATGGAATCAATTGTAATATGGTGGTGTATAATTTTGTACATTAAATTATTTGGTTGTATGTTTTACCGATTGTAAAATACTGAAACAAAATCAATTTTGACTTAGATTTTGCTCAGACGCGAAAATTTTGAAAATATCGTTTTTTGGTGTTCAAGTGGCTCTCAAAATTTAACATTTCAAAAATGATCGCTGAAAATTCCGAGTCGATCCGTTGAAAATTGAGGGATTTATGGGCGTTTGTAGATACTTTCCGCGAACCGGCGAACTTAAAACGCGTTTTTCTCAAAACGCCTTTTTCAAAATCGTTGACCACGACATCTCAAAAATCACGGCACGGAACAACTTAAAATTTTACAAGCTTCTCTTACATATAAAAAATCAGTGCTTGAAAGAAAGAATTTTTTTTTCGATGCATAGTTTTTTTTTTATCAACGAAAATGGCGCCTTTTTCACCGAAAATCGATACTTTTACTTTGGACCGCGACCAATTTTTCAAAAATCAATATTTTTTAAAATCCTTCGTCCAAGCACTAGATAATTTCATGCATGATCTAAATGTATTTGATTTTTTTATTTCGTGTGATTTGTTCCCGAGCAAGTTTACACAAACCATTGTATCAACCACTCTTATAAACATTTTTCAATACAAAAATTGTAAAAGATACTTAAACCATACTCTTAAGTGAAAAAAACTGAAAATTTGCACAAGTTTTCCCATACAAAGTTCACGAGAACTATATTTTTTACTGCCACTACTCAATAAATTAAGTAAATTTGTTCCTATCATTTCACGAATGATTATCAATTTGCCAATGATTTATTTCGGCCCGAATTTAGCGGATTTCTGTGCCTTTTTGGGCTGTCATTCTCACGTAACGATTCAGCATAGCTAGTAAATCAGTAGTAACGAATTCACAGCGTTACTATCTTTGTTTACAGTGACTCCTATGCATAAGCTCGTCGCCCAAAAAAAAACAAGATGATTTTCAATATTATTCCTGATGAGAGCTGGGACAGATGTGATAGCGAAGTCGGGATTTTACACAAAATGAATACAAAATCTAGTCCACTTAAATTATTTTTATTGAATATATTCATAAACAATGGTGTTATTATTATTCAAGTAAAATTAAACACAAAAAATGTACATGTAATATAACAATAAAGCTTTCCTATGGCCGGATACTTTTCTGAAATTCTAAAAATTACGAAAACGGCACGCTGTAGAAAATAACGTCCATTTTGGACAAGAAAAACAACTTTAATCATTTGTTAACGGCAAATGGATAAACATATAAAAAATCATCCGTTCTCACGATGGAAAGTGTTATAAACTATGCGCTGTCCCACTGTATAGTGAATCAGACGAATAAATTTTAAAATACAATTTAAACCCATTCATCAACCGAAGTTTCGAGAAAAATGCAAAAAAATTACGCAAAAAAATAAAGCAATTCGATGATAAAGTAGTTGCTCGTACCACCTTAATTAATCAATTCCATTCCGAAAGCAATAGCATCACAAAAATGAGCAAATAGTGTTTGCGACAATTCCACAAACTTGCGCGGTAACTACATTACCGACCGTTTCCTTCCTTATCGATCTTACCGACGGTTTCCTTCATTATCGATCTTACCGACAGCGAGGATGGCTTTCGAGAAGCTCACGGATTTCGACTATCGCGGCACGACTTACTACAGCGTGAAGAACCTCTCGCTGTACGAGTGCCAAGGCTGGTGTCGTGAGGAACCCCAGTGCCAGGCAGCCGTCTTCTCGTTCGTGCCGAATCCTCTTGCACCGGTGCAAGATACACTCTGCCAGCTTCAGAACGAGACGACCTCCAATAATCCGAACATTCAGCCACAGAGGGCGGCAAACACGTATTACATGACGAAACTGCAGATACGTTCCGGTAAATACACACCATCAGCGCTTATCGACAGTCGGTAATCACGACACTGCCTATTCGAGCCGGCTCGACCGTTCATCGATATCAAAGGACCCTGACTTTTCGACACCCAATATGGCAAATAGAAAGTTGCCGGGAAGTTCAATCGCTTCCCAGAGAAAAATAATCAAAGGATAGAAAACTTCGCGAAGTTTGTTAAGAAAAATCTCGTGCATTACATTAAAGTTTTGACATCAAGTTACAAGCAAGTGACAGCTGTTAAATTCTTCATCTGAAACTCGGCTAAATTGTGTAGATTTCGATACTTTTTTTTTCTCATAAAAGCGATTAATTCGAAGGTATGGAAACGTCGACGTTAAACTTTTACTGCATACATCTGTGTTTGAAAAATCGTTAGCTTATTGATATAACGTTGACGATCGAAACTGTCGATCCTTTTTAAGGGGTTAGGCTACTGTGAGAACGCGAATTTGAAAAATTTAATTTTGAACGAATGAATAAGATGATTGAACAATCGTTTGGACACTTATTTGTATGTACATTGACAAAGTTGTGCACCAAATTTCATTAAATAATATTAATAATTAAAAAAGTTATCAACAATCTCTTGATGGACCTTTAACTCGAAGAGCTCAATGGTGTACTTGATTTTGGCCACCCAGTTGATCCGAGACAAACAAGACAATTTTTTTCTTAAAATAGATAATATAGGCTAAGACTTGACCGAGCTTTATATTGTCATCGTATCTCAATCATCCAAAAAAAATGTTTGTATTTTCTTTCTCGACCTTTCGAGGAAAAACGACATCATTATTGTTAATAACTAATTTTAAAAAAAGATCAAGAAGAAAAACATCGGTCACGACTAAACTACTATTACCCTGAACAAGTATACCAAATTTCGAGTCAAACCGTTCACCACATATCAAGAAATCGCGTACACCATTTTCAAAAACATAGTTCCAAGATAAACGCGTTTAAAGTTTCACTACCAGTTCAATAGTCGTAATCATAAGTTTACCTTCAATCTTCGATTTCTGCACCTGTTGGACCTTCCTCTCCAATTTGAGTTACCTCAAGCCACAAACAAGAGTTTTGAAATTTTCCCAGTAGCCTAACCCCTTTATCCGCGACCTGGCAAAAATTTTCGCGCAAGCTGACAAAGCCCGACGAAGTATCGAGAGAAATCTCCCCTTACCTGCGCAATTGCAAAATGATATAGCAATTAAACTACCCACAATCGCAATTAGGCTCTCGATCTCCGACTGTAAACCGATCCACCACTTGCACCTTATTCGTAAAAAGAAGGCCAATCTTTTCGCATTTCCTCGCTTTAGGGCACGTACGAAACTTTAGGGGTCGTCAAAGCAATCATATACGTTTAAAAAAAATAAATACTTATCCGGGACTTTCACACCTGCAGAGGATCGAAACAAAAATTTCTCAGTTTCGAAAGAGCGTCGAAGGCTAAGAGGCTAGCATAATAAGGGGATACCTGGCGCGTGAGTCGAGCCAACGATTATATATATATATATATAGATGGCAATCGGGAAAAGCGGATAAACGGTGGGTGTGGAAAGAAAGCGAGAAAGGGCCGGGCTCGCAATAACCGATTTTCGCGCGTCCAACAGCTGCAGGTACTAGGGACTTTGGGTGTTTCGTCAAAACGGCACAGCTTACGATTTAACACGCCTGTAGTAAGGGTAGCCACGCCGTTTCTTTCATTAGCTCCCTCGGCCATGCGGCTTCACCGCGCAAGAATGCTCGATGTCGAAGCGTCGAACTCTCTTCTGTGTAAATGATCAAATTGCAAATTCAAGTGGCCTATCCTTTTTTACAAGCTTTTATTTGACTTGACTTCCTGGGGATGCGAAACGCAAAATCGACATTTCACCCACTTCCGGACTGCTTAGAGCTCTGAAATTTTGCGGAAATGCATCTAAAAGGTGATAATGCATGATTGAACTAAATATATATATATATATATTATAGGGTGATATTAGGGTGATTCGTTTCAAGGCATCTTTTTTTTCGACCCATCGTGCCCGAAAACCTTTAGTTGGTACCCAAAAACGAACTTTCGTGAAAGGGGGGGGGGGGGGTTGTCAAAAAATATTTAGAGGTCGCGAATCAAAATTGAAGGTTTCCGATTTGATTAACATTGAAAAAAATGTTTTTCTCATTATTAGTGTTACCATTCCGCGAACTTTGATATCGCGATATTTTCCAAGTAGGTTCTCATAGGAAACATGATACTCCACAATAAAGTTCATTGAGCCATGGCCGTAAATTAAACTTTTTCAGCGGCATCATTATTTCAAGTGAATATTGTGCAAAACATCTATTCAAACGGCTGTAACGCCTAAGCTAATAGATAAATCGAAAAAAATTCAGATGAGAACTTTGTAGAGAAAGTAATTTTCTCCAAAAAAGTCTTATAAGCCGAGCCCGAAAATTCAACTCTTTCTCAGCTATAGGTGGATGAAGTAAAATAAATAGATTTTTTTTTTTATAGATATTTTTTATAGATATTTTTATAGAGATTTTATATATATATATAGATTTTTTTTAAACAAAATATATAGATATATAGAAAATAGATAGATTTTTTTTCAAACAAAAAAAATCTATTTACTTCATCCACCTATAGCTGAGAAAGAGTTGAATTTACGAGCTCGGCTTATAAGACTTTTTTGTAGCCAATTACTTTCTCTACATAGTTCTCATTTGAATTTTTTTCGATATATCTAATAGCTTAGGCGTTACAGCCGTTTGAATCGATATTTTCATACAATATTCACTTGAAATAATGATACCGCTGAAACGGTTGAATTTACGGACATGGCTCAATGAACTTTATTGTAAAGTATCATATTTCCTATGAGAACCCACTTGGACAATATCGCGATATCAAAATTCGCCGAATGGTAACACTAATAATGAGAAAAACATTTTTTTCAATGTTAATCAAATGGGAAACCTTCAATTTTGATTCGCGACCTTTAAATATTTTTTGACAACACCCCCCTTTCACGAAACTTCGTTTGTGGGTACCAATTAAAGGTTTTCGGGCACGATGGGTCAGAAAAAAAAAGTAACCCTGAAACCAATCACCCTAATATATATGTACATATCCATAAAATGTTCAACTTTTCATCGATATAAAATCTCACTAACCATACAAACAAATTCGTAGCCGACTGTGTTTGTATGTGAAAAGCTTATATGCAGCAATTAGTCGCCATATCAATCCCAATTACAGCCTTTGTTATTTTTTTACAAGCATGTGATGTTTTTAACGTACAAACTCGTAAACTAGCAAAATACTAACTAGTAAACTCAATTAAGAAGTTAGGCCACAGTAACGGGTAT
The DNA here is from genome assembly GCA_964007375.1 of Ophion obscuratus. Classification (NCBI taxonomy): domain Eukaryota; kingdom Metazoa; phylum Arthropoda; class Insecta; order Hymenoptera; family Ichneumonidae; genus Ophion; species Ophion obscuratus. Next base: position 14,879,540 of record OZ023320.1, read on the forward strand.
AAAATCATGTGGGAATTTAACAATTTTTTTCGTATGAAAAAATGATTCACTCATAAAATTAATTACACATCTATTTAGTATGAATATCAAGCTGTTAGAAAATATATATATATTTTTTTTTCGATGTACAAAATAGTCGACTACTAATATTTTCTTTTGTTAATTTTTTAGGCACTCTGCGGCAGACATTTAGCATGCACAATTTTTTACCTAGAATAAAAAACAAAAATTCTCGTCAATCTACATTAGAATACCCAGAGAAGTACGTTCGGAATTTAAAAAATATTGTTTCATTCAAAAGTCGTAGGTATTTCAAAAGTTGTGGGTATTTGAAATGAATTTACAGTGAAAAATTTCGTATAAAACTGCTCATAAAATGAAAAGTTTTCGATTAATCAGAAATTCCATACGTACTTCTCTACGAAATGCAATTAGGAACATAACTTTTAAATTTGAAGTAAATCGAGTGCAAATTTTTGAAGTTATTTGTCACGCCAATTGGAAAAAAGCTGTTTCGAGAAAAACGCGTTTAAATTTTAACATACTCTATGGCCAGGCCAGAGGTGGACTTACGTTATACGCTCAAAGTCGGTGAAACAAAAATGTTCTTGCTATATATCGAATAGTAACTTATTCTTATGACGATAAAGCATCGCTATAGCGAAAAAAATCGATTTTTAGAAAATTCTACTGTGGCCTTACCCCTTAAAGACTGAAAAGAAGAAAATAATTTTAATGTGAAAATTTTTTTTTTTAAACAACCTTTTATTTAATGTACTAAAAAGTAGAAAATAATTTTTTTTACCAATTCGCCCATATGTGACCGTGAATAAAAGTTCGGGACGCTCCAAATTTAGACATATAATCTTTAACTCACATAAATCCGTTAACATATCAACTGTATTTAATTTACTGTAAAACAACCTTAGATTCCTCGAATAAAAATCCTGAAACTGAGTATAATCGCGTGATAATAATTTCTCTAATTATCGTGCCAAATTAAATACGGTTATTGAAACTGAATTGATCAAATTTATTAAACACTTAAAAAGTTGAGCGCCCCAAGCTCTTATTTACTTGGTAAAAAAAAATATATTCTACTGTTTAGTAGATTGAATAAAAGCTTGCTTTTTTAAATATTTACTTGGTAAAAAAAAATTATTTTCTACTTTTTAGTTAATTAAATAAAAGCTTGTTTTTCAAAAATTTTCTTTACACATATTTTACATAAATTTCAAATAAACGCCAATTCAGATGCGCTCCTGCGTTCGATTCTTGTCCAGGCTTGCTTGGGTATTGGGATGAATGAAGTTGCAGGAGCGATGCAGCCGGTCAGGCCGGAAGTTCAACCACCGCAGGGAAGCTTTATCTGCAGATAGGGGAGGCTGATTAAAAAAATGGCGATAAGAGGAGCCTCCGTAGACGAGCCATTGCGCGGAATCTTAGTCCTGCTGGTGCTCTGGTCCGAAAATAATTCCACAATGCAACCCCATAAAATTTGGCTCAGCGTGAAAATTTGTACGTTGCGGTACCAACGTCGAAAGAACAAAAGACCCTCCCTCTCTCTCCCTCTGCCTCTCTGTTAGCTGGTACGAGAATTTTCGTAAATTTAAGTGCCACGGAGAGCGAGAGGGAGGAAGAGAGCGAGAGAGACAGAGGGAGAGACCGAAGGGAGAGGTTCGAAAAAGGAAAGCGGCGTCCCGGAGGGTGAGACTCGAGGAACATAATATAAAGGCGTTAAGTACGGTACCATCGGGGTAAACAGGTACTAGCCAAGAAAAAAGATAGAGAGAGAGAGAGAAGAGAGAGATCTTCTTTTAGGCCTCTCGTGTTTGGGATCTGGAAAGAGTGTGCAAACGGCGAAAAGGACACAAAATTCTACATATACTCCACTGGTGAGGGGATGGAGGGTAGTAAAGGAAGCATAACGTTAGCCTAGGTGTCGAAAAGGTCGAGGGGACTCAAAGAAAGCCCTAATATTGGTTTTGACAGGGCTTGCTGGTGCGATCCTCTTGTTCTTTATTTCTCGGGACGCCTCGCGCGCTTTTGTGTACGGTATACCCGGTCCCATCGTCTGCATACACACTTTTATATGCATATATATATATATATATATATATATATATTCGATGACATCCAGTAATGAAAGAGCCACAAGTCCTCACACTCACTCGGTGAAGTAACGTCCCTTGCGTCCTTTTACTTTTCAGCCAAGTTATACCTATATATGTCGCTTCGGTACCACCGCGAAGTGCTTTAGGCCCGAGGTGTGTAAAACCTTTGAAACTGGTTACCCCTCGTGGAGTATTCTGACTGCGAATATATATACACCCTCTCACCTCTCCCAATAGCTCTTTCTTTCCTTCTCTCTCTCTCTCTCTCTCTCTCTCTCTCTCTTTCTCTCTCTCTCTCATTCTGTCTCTAGCACTCTGGATTCGGTGGGCGCATTCTTCTTTGGCCATCTACAAGAGGAATGGAGCGCAACTCGTTAACGCGAACTTTCGAGTCGCTTCACTGTGGAAGCATTTTTCGGACTCACGGCAGATCGTTCGATTGGTCAGATTCGCGGAAATGCCAAAATCAGCATTTTTTGAAATTCACCCCCATGGAAATTTATTTATGTAAAATATATGCAAAAAATATATATGTCGATCGCATATATAGTGACGAAAAATAGAATAATACGTATATATTTAGTATATATGCACCAAATCTATGACGCATGTATGGCCCATATATTTTCGATGTATTTTTCTGACCAAAAAAATATATGCTACGTATAAACACTGTATATGATGCATATATGAGGCATATACGACGCATATATTTTCGATATATTTTCAATCCATTTTTTTGTCAGAAAAATATATAAAAAACGTACGCGTCATATAAGACTCATATATGTGTCATTTATGCGCCATATATGACGCATACATTTTTGATACATATTCCTGACAAGAAATATACGCTGTGTATAAACACTATTAGTGTTAAACTTAATAAAACTTAAAACTTAAACGTAAAAAAACTTAACTTACAGTTAAAGTACACTATTACATATAAACACTATATACAGATATGCTACGCATATCTGTATATATGTGGCATATATGTATTATTTATGCAGTATATATGTGGTATGTATGCAGTGTGTATGCAATATATATGCTAAATATATGTGGTATATATACAGGGTAAATGCTACATATATCATTGATATATGATACATTAATATACAGTAATACCACGCATATACATCTCATATATAAAAACGTTACGAAAATTAAAATTTGGCACATATGTGCAACTTATATTTTCAATATATAGCATACATTTTACATATATTACAATTAATACTAAAATAAATTTTCAGTATATTTTTACGTATATAAATTTCCATGGGGGCAACTCCAAAAGAGAGAAAGAGGGTGGCAAAGTTTGATTGAAAAAGTATTTTAAAAATCTGGTCGCAAGATTTACTTGAAACTTAGTATTAAAGCTCTTCCACACAATTAATAAAACACGTATTTTAGCGTTTTTCGAAATTCAACCCTTAAACGGAAGGCGGTGGCAAAGTTTATACGGCAAATTTAAAAAATCGGGTGATTTACTTGAAACTTTGTATTACTGCTCCTAGACACAATGAAATTTCAGCGTTTTTGGAAATTCAATCCTTAAGGGGAGAAGGGGGTAACAAAGTTTGTATGGTAAAATAAATACCTGTTCATATTTACTTGAAACTTAGTATCAATGCTCTTCAACACAAGTCTACGTATTCCTTAAGGGGCTATACCGGTGTGAGCGCGGAAAATTTGGATGATTTTCGGGAATTTTTTGGAAGAAACGTACTCAATTAGAAGTTTCGGAAAATTAAGAATATATTTGACTATATTTGACCTATGTTATATGATTTTTTCATAGATAAATATTGAGATCCAAGCGACTCATGCGCTGCCTTCGGAGGCGCCAAAAAAAGTTCCTCCACTGCTCACATGATTTCGGCCGATTGAGTAGCTGAAACCGAAAAAGGAAAAAATGTCGTTGAACTGGAAGGTATTTCCTGTACAATGACGTAGGATTTTCGAAAAATATCAAAATCTAACAAAATGTCGTAGGTATGAAAAAAAACACGTCTGTTTTCTTGCCTATAAAATGGTCGTTTTTATCAATGCCAAATCGTCAATTGTCATCCAATCGAAAATATCCTACGTCATTGTAGAGTAAATATATTCAAGAGTGCTCAGTTCAAATTTCAAGTCAATCGGATAATTGCTCTTTGAGTTACAATGTCAGTAAATTTGAAAAATCTCATTTCGACGAAAACGCGTTGAAAGATTTAACTATCGATTTTTGCAAGATAAAATGATATTGATATAGATGATATAAAAGATAATGATATTCTTGAAAGTATAAGGTGTCGAAAAAAGCAACAACAAAAAATCGATTTTTTGAAAGTGTCACACTGGTATAGTCCCTTAATGAAACATTTCAGGAGTATATTTCATTGAGGAGCATTCAACACAAGTCACAAAAAAATACATAACAACAACTGAATTCTGTACCGACAGAAGGAAATTCTGTCGGAGTACTTTTCATTGAAGGGCGGGGTAAAGTATTTAAATTTTTTTTTTTCATTTTTGTTTAATTTTTTAAATGAATGCATAATATATCAAGAATATTGTGTTAAAATTTCAAGTCGATCGGAGTAAAATTGACGAAGTTATGAATATTTGAGCGTCTATTGCTCCATGCCGTTCTCTTCTCTTCTGCGTTTTTCAAACCGTTTTTCTGAGACTTGTCATATTTGAAGTCCGTGTGCACGATAACTCAAAATCTACTGGACCAATCGCTTTGAAATTTTGCACAGTACTTCTTCACATAATTCACCAGGTATTGTCGAGAGCTTTTTTGTTTTTTTTTTAATAATTACTAATTTTTCAACAACAAATTAGCCGATTTTTTTAGCGAAAATCGGGTTTGCGGCTCCCAAGTGCTACGAAAAATTGAAAAATCGAAAAAAAAAAATCCTCCCGTCATTACCTCGAGAAACATCTCCTTTCACAAATGCATTTTGATTTTTTTGTTTCAAATGATTCTGTTGCGAGTTATGGTGCACACCGCAAACCAACTTTTTTTCGAGGCGCCTCCGGGGTTTGATTTTCACTCGCTCAATTTTGAATATTTTGCAATGCAAATTTAGAAGAATGTTGTTTAAATGTTACTTTATTATATGTAAATTTTTCAATAAACGAACACTATTCGTTACGCCAAAAAAAAATCTTAAAAACATGCCTTTTTTCGCCGAATTAACTTTACCCCGCCGTGAAGAGAACACGCATCATTATGAAAATCACAAACTTCTGACTGCTTTCCAAAACAAGCTGACAAGATTCTTAGTTGCGAACAATGTAAACGAAGCCGTACGACTTACCTGGATTTTGCTTAGTATTAAACTATTGAAGCCCCAATTAGAGCCTGTTCGTTAATACGAACTGACGTGATTAATTAGACAATACAATCAATGCGAATGAGATTGCAAGCTTGCGTTGAATATGGTGACCATCACTTTGAGCATCTTTTATAGGAGTAAGTGTTAAAACCTTTTATAAGAGTGAGTGTAAGCGGCTAAAAACTTTGAAGTTTCTTGAGAAGAGTATGTGGCTTCCGGATGGAGGCCGTGTTGAGGATCAGCGTTGTGCCGACGTTTCGCAAACGTTACAGTCTGCATCATCAGGGCTGAGAGCTCCGATACTGAAGCTCTCGTGTCTCAGGCATTCCTTATATAGTTGCAGTCATCGTTCTGGATCGCTGCACCAGCCAATCAGATGTTTTAATTGATCAGCTGGTCAATTAAAAAACCGGGAGGACGGTGTGCCAAATAGGATTGACGTGATATCCTCCATCTCTGTTTAGATTGTCCGGATGTTTTCGGATTTCCAAGCCTTCTCGGTGTTTCCTGGAAAAATAGCTGTTTGATGGGGCCAGGCTTTGGGCTTTGTCGAACTGGATGGCATGACCAGTCTCCATCCAATGTTCGGCCAGCGCTGATTGTGTAATATGGCCATATTTGATACACCGTTGATGTTCTTTGATCCGTGTACTGATCTTCCTCCCGGTTTCTCCTATGTACACTTTACCGCATGAGCAGGGTATCTTGTATACTCCTGGTGCACTTAATGGTGGTCTTTGGTCTTTTGCACTCGGAATCACTTGTTGAATCAAATCCCTTTTCTGGATGTACTGGTTCAACGGAAAAGCGATGGCACTTTGGGCCATAAAGTTTACCGGAAGCCAACGCATACGGATAGATACCTCCATGCTACGTCCCATCACCACCCTTCCCAAAAACAGTCGGTCATAAGCTCTCTGGTCTACAGAGCTCTAGCGATCTCCGAACCAGACTCCTTGGAGGTTGAACTAGAACACCTACGAAAAGCTTTAGGAGACAATGGCTACAAACCAGGCAACATCGAAAGAACGATCAAAAATCTAAAAAGAAAAATAGCTGATCCGAAAACGGTTACAGCACCTGATAGGGAGAATGAAGGACAAATAACCGCAACAACTTCCCTTCCATACCTTCAGGGCATAACCGATCGCATAGGGAGGGTCCTTGGAAAACATAACGTGCGAGTCATCTTCAAACCTCAGAAGAAACTAGCACAAGTGATTCCGAGTGCAAAAGACCAAAGACCACCATTAAGTGCACCAGGAGTATACAAGATACCCTGCTCATGCGGTAAAGTGTACATAGGAGAAACCGGGAGGAAGATCAGTACACGGATCAAAGAACATCAACGGTGTATCAAATATGGCCATATTACACAATCAGCGCTGGCCGAACATTGGATGGAGACTGGTCATGCCATCCAGTTCGACAAAGCCCAAAGCCTGGCCCCATCAAACAGCTATTTTTCCAGGAAACACCGAGAAGGCTTGGAAATCCGAAAACATCCGGACAATCTAAACAGAGATGGAGGATATCACGTCAATCCTATTTGGCACACCGTCCTCCCGGTTTTTTAATTGACCAGCTGATCAATTAAAACATCTGATTGGCTGGTGCAGCGATCCAGAACGATGACTGCAACTATATAAGGAATGCCTGAGACACGAGAGCTTCAGTATCGGAGCTCTCAGCCCTGATGATGCAGACTGTAACGTTTGCGAAACGTCGGCACAACGCTGATCCTCAACACGGCCTCCATCCGGAAGCCACATACTCTTCTCATTACATAAAGAGCCGTGAAAGCCTTAAAACTAAAATTTGAAGTTTCTTTTTTAAAACGATTTTCTAATACTAAATCTTGGTTGATAATCTTGAAATTTGTCGTGTGTGAACTTATGTTTAATTTATTGATAAAATTCTTGAAAAATCAGTGGACCCATTTAAAAAAGTTAAGGTGCCCTTGAAATCTCCGAAGCGTCTCCACCAAGGTGAACCTCGTAGCCACCACTCGGCGAACCCTTTCGAATTATGCAATTTTGGAGGAAAAGTTTTCTCCCAAGTCTGATAAGTTAGACAATATTTCTGTTGCCAATACGTGTTGTCACATCCGGGATATATTAATTATAAATAAATCGAAAAGTACCGCCGAAATACGAAAAACTGCATCCCCACACTATCACGCTGGAATTTGCCATTTCCGCGTACTTCGCTCCCTCTTAATGTCGAAAATTTGGTTCATTCTATGTCAAGAAGGAATTTCAGGAAGATTTTCTATAATAATGATATACTAAGATTATTATGAAAAAAAAAACAGGCCTTCGGAACAATTAATTGAATCACTTTTTACATACCATATGAAGTTATAATCACATAACCGGAAGAAAGCAACATTAAAAACCAAAACAGTCAATCGTTGTAGCCAATTAAAGTGTTTTCTTCATCAAGCCCCTATCCTTCCGGAAGGAAAATCGAATTTTCTCAGGTTCGACTTTACGGAGACGAAAGAAAGTGAAACATTTTACTTTTATTTTCACGTAAATGCAACTCAGTCAAAAAACGCCGTCTTCACGGTAATTTCGCCGAGTGGGCAGACGAAATTTCCAAAACTGACAGATATGTTGCAAACGTGTCATCCTAACCGTGCTGGCATCATTTCAGGCTGAAGAAACGAATGTAGTTTTCTCGATCACATTACTGTGAAATATTTATAAATGTTTATCTCCGAGTAGTCAAGCATACGGTGAGAGAAAAAATCGCATGACAAAATAATAATATGACGCTGAGTCACGGGAACTCGATCCGTTTCTTGAATGCACCGATAGTTTATGACGCAATGAAAAAACACGATGCTCCGTGTTGGCACGTCGTGCACAGAAGCGCCGGGGACTTAAAAATCCCTTCATACCCCCCCCCCTCTCTCTCTCTCCTCTTTCTCTCTCTCTCTCTCTCTCTCTCTCTCTTTCTCTCTCTCTCTCTCTTCTCTCTCTCTCTCTCTCTCTCTCCTCTCTCTCTCTCTCTCTCTCTCTCTCTCTCTCTCTCTCTCTCTCTCTCTCTCTTCTCTCTCTCTCTCTCTCTCTCTCTCTCTCTCTCTCTCTCTCTCTCTCTCTCTCTCTCTCTCTCTCTCTCGTCTCTCTCTCTCTCTCTCTCTCTCTCTCTCTCTCTCTCTCTCTCTCTCTCTCTCTCTCTCTCTCTCTCTCTCTCTCTCTCTCTCATCTCTCTCTCCTCTCTCCTCTCTCTCTCTCTCTCTCTCTCTCTCTCTTTCTCTCTCTCTCTCCCCTCTCTCTCTCCCTCTCTCTCTCCCAATTTTCGCACCCCAATCCCGTTCGTTTTCAAAGGCACGAGCTT
>OZ023320.1:14888533-15091226 GCA_964007375.1 Ophion obscuratus
TGGACGTTTGCCAGAAGTGCTAAAAAAAGAAGAAAAAAAACAGCCCAACGACTGAGCAATTCCGATCGTCCGATCGCATATACACGTTCGAAAGAATTCGTCACGTGGGCGAGGGCGAACGTGATCTCGATTGCTCGTATTATTACTTGTCTTTAGCGCTGAACCTGTCGTTATTATCGAATAGAATGGAAAATGATTTTTTTTTTATCGTTTATTTAGTTGAATATCGCTGAAACGAATGATTTTGTTGGAACAGAAAATGTTTGTCTGCGTCCTTGGACGTTCGAAAGAATGCCGAACAAAATGATACGAGGACTGGACAACGCGCTGGTTTACACCTCGTCGAAGGAGGCATGCCTCGCTGCCTGTTTGAACGAGCATCGCTTCACTTGCCGATCGGTCAGGTACAATTACGACCTCATGCAGTGCCACCTGTGCGATTCGGATCGACGGACTACCGATCAATACGTCCAATTGGTCGACGCACAGGGCGTCGATTACTTCGAGAATCTCTGCCTCAAAGGTAGATACGTACAAGAAAATGAAAATAGAAAATATTATAAATAATTGGTCCAAGTCCAAGTAAAAATATGTATTGGTGTCCAAAATGGAAAATATTACAAATTATAAATAAATTTTGGACGTTGATTGGATGAAACGAAGATGCGACACGGATAAAAGGTGTACAAAATCAAAAATATTATAAATTATAAATAAATATTGGCCATTTTTTTCGAAGAATTATATTGAGATGTTGTATGAGTTTTCGTTGTTTCTTCCCGAAAATTAATGCTTTATTTGAAAAAATAATTCCTAACATTGTCCAAAAGGCCGTTGATTGACCAAACGGAAATTGGGCACGGATAAAAGGTGTCCAAAATCAAAAATATTATAAATTATAAATAAATATTGGCCGTTTGATTCGAAGAATTATATTGGGGTTTTGAATGAGTTTTCATTGTTTCTTCGCGAAAATTAATGCTTTATTTGAAAAAATTATTCCTAACATTGTCCAAAAAGCCGTTGATTGGACCAAACGGAAATTGGGCACCGATGAAAGGTGTCCAAAATAAAAATATATTGCAAATTATGAATAAATATAGGACTTTTTTTTTGTAGAATTATATTGGGATGTTGAATAAGTTTTCGCTGTTTTTTTCGTGAAAATTAATGCTTTATTTTGAGGGCGGGATATACATTTAGACAGGAAAAAAATAAGCAATATTGAAGGATTTTTTAACTGAGAAATAATTATTCCACAATCATCAAATTTTAGGTATACTTTAATAGTATATTTATGTATACAAAGCAATTTTTAAAAATTAATTAATTATCAAAATGACGGAGCTATGGCAGAGTGTTACAGCAAAGTCGCCGCAGGAGTTGCGAATCGGCGTGCAGTCTAGCTTCCCGTAAACTCTGATTTGCAAAAAAGTTCAAACATTTTCTAAGTTAGAACATGTATAGTTTCTATGTGACGGTAATTAAAATGAAAAAAAAATGCAAATATTGAAAATGGCACGCATTTACAAAAAAAATCAACATTTCACGCAACATTTTTGTAAAATGTGGATTAAAAAAGTCGTTTTTCCCCCTATTTTCCCCCTATTTTCAAAAACAATTCTCGTCATACTTGACGAGAATTGTTTTTGAAAAATAGGGGGAAAAACGACTTTTTTAATCCACATTTTACAAAAATGTTGCGTGAAATGTTGATTTTTTTGTAAATGCGTGCCATTTTCAGTATTTTCATTTTTCTTTTCATTTTAATAACTGTCACATAGAAACTATACATGTTCTAACTGAGAAAATGAAACCTTCTACTGAAGGTACCAATATTATCAATATTTCTACCAAGTTTAAACTCAATCGGCTTAATAGTTTTTGAGTAATCCTGCACGCCCATTTCAATAATACATTTTTTAGAAAAACGCGTTTGAAGTTCACGCCCGCTCCGAATCCGAGCGGTGAGGCACAACGTTGACGGGCTGTAACGTTTGAAGTTTTTCGAATTTTGCTTTGAAATTTTGGGAAAATATTCTACATATATAGTTCCATCGTTTAAAAAACAAAAAAAGAAATCGATTTTTTGATCGTTGTAAATGTATATCCCGCCTTAAAAAATCGTTCCTAATGCTTTCAACGTTTCGAAACTTTTGTGTGATCACTAATGATTCTGCAAGTTCAGCTAGCGTCTGACATGAATCTTCATAAAGTAACGTCTCCAATTCAACACATCAAAATCATTCTTTTTGAAGCGTCTAAACCAATGTCTGCATGTTGTTTCCATCAGAGCATGACCACCGTCAGTCTCAACAAGAATTCTGTGTGCTTCAGCTGCAAATTGTCTTTTGAATAAACCAATGCAGTAAAATTTCCCGCGAATACTCTTTTTTGGCACGAAATTTCACATGTTTAACACTATAAAAAAAAAGTTGTTTACACGTAGAATAAGTGACATACGCTGAATTCCAAGCTTGCTTATAGTACTTTGTTATAAATGCGTTACCATCTTAAGGCCTTATATACGCGATTTCGCCGATTTTCGAAGGTACTTTTCGAGACTCGGTTAAAAAAAATCGCGCATATATTGACAACATTTTTTTTAAACATCATTTATGCACATGGTTAAGTATATGTAAAAAAATCAGAAATATTAACTAATGCCGGAGATATAACATAATAAAGCAATGTATTTTTTGCGCGCGTGTTGATCGTGAAAGTTTTCGGCATCGATGTGGGTGTCTGAAAAAAATGAACCCACTTATAATTGCGTAATGAATGTATCTTCAATGTGAACCAACAATATTATTTAAAAAAAATTATTACAATAAAAAACCGAAACTTATCATTTTTTTACTCAATTTTCTGTCGGTATTTTATTTTTTATATTTGTTTGTGTCATTAAAATTTTTGATTCCGTGGTTCACACGATAGTTGATGATACTAAGGATATGTTGTAAAAATTTCAAAGCGATCCGAACCTTCGTTCAAGAGTTAGAACTTTCACAAGGTTAAAAAAAGTGAATCGTGGAAAATCTGCTTTACAATGTTACGTTATTTTTGGAATTTTTGAAATTTTTCAATTCTGAAAAGCTTAAAATATTCCTATAGTACAGTCGTGCTGTCGCTGAAAAAAACCCGGAATCGGAGAAAATTAGAAGAAGGCTAGTTTTTTGACCGGTGATGTTGTAGGTGCCGCGGGTGCTAAATTCAAGTTTGCCTAAAAATCGGGGTGTGCGGTTTTTTTTAGGGGATGAAAGGAGATGGGGTGGATTAATGCCAAACTACAACCCCGACAAGGACGGCGCCGTGAGACAAAATGTTCAGAAAAATCCGGGCTTTAGTTTTGTCCTGTTTTGACTGTTAGTATTTGAAAAAGTGGGGTGAAATTTTGAAAAATCCGTTTTAATTCAATGACTCTTTAGAAAAAAATCGTACACTTTTCGTTCAAATGGGAACGTTGTAGCACTTGAAAAGACGCGTCGATCGAGTATTCGATCATCACTCTCCGATAATATCTTCACCCCCAAATAATGGTTAAAAAACAAAACAAAAAAAAAGTAGTTTATTGAATAATCCAAAAACAATCGGTTTTTCCGGTATGGTTCAAATGTACGAAATGTAGAGAATAATTTTGTCCATATTTTCGTTGCTATGGTCCACCCTTGAATTTTGATTTTCCAACCCCCCTCGGGGGTTGAACATTCAAAATGAAATACTGGGAAAACTATTGACCGCACGAATTCGCCGCCGTGGAAGAATTTGTAGCTTGAACCCTCAGCTACATTTTTGTCCACAGCGCTAAACTCGTATCTCTTTAGTTTCGATCAATAGTTTTCCCAGAATTTCATTTTGAATTTTCAACCCTTGAGAGGGGTTCGAAAAAGCAAAATTCAAGGGTTGCGCATAGGAACGAAAATACAGAAAAAATTATTCTCTACATTTCGTACATTTAAACCATCCCCGAAAAATCGATTGTGTTTGAGTTATTCAATAAACAATTTTTTTATTAATTCTTCAACAATTCTTTTGGGGGTGAAGATATTATTGGAGAGGGTTGATCGAATACTCGATCGACGCGTCTTTTCAAGGGCTACAACGTTTCCATTTGAACAAAAATTGTATGAATTTGTCCTAAAGAGTTATCGAATGAAAACTGATTTTTCAAAATTTCACCCCACTTTTTCACCCCCAAAACGAACTTCCACGACTTCGGCGCTATGGACAAAAATAAAACCCGGATTTTTCTGAACATTTTGTCTCCCGGCGCCGACCTCGTGGGGGTTGTAGTTTGGCATTAATCCACCCCCATCCCCTAAAAAAACCCTACCCCCCGATTTTTAGGCAAACTTGGTTTTAGCACCCGTGGCACCTACAAAATAACCTGTCCAAAAACTAGCCTTCTAATTTTTTCCGATTCGAATATACAGCACGACCATACTACTAACCGTTGAGGCTAACGGAATCAAAAATAAAAATAAATTTAAAAAATTGAAATTTTTCGCGTATACAAGGCCTTGAACTACACGCACGAAGTTCTGGTAACGCCGTATGTTGGAAAACAGCGAGAACTTATTCAACGTCCTAACATTTCGACGAAAAAAAGGCTTTTGGCGCACGCGAAGATTAAACATGATATTTATCTCAGGCAAGGACGCGTGCAAGTCACAAAAGACCTTCGTGAACCCGAGGATCGGCGTTGCCGAGGACAAGATCGCTCAATACGCCGGCCTCCACTATTATCCGGACAAAGAGGTTCAAGTTCAAACGGAAGCCGCTTGCAAAGTCGCCTGTGAATTGGAAAACGAATTCCTATGCAGATCGTTCCTCTATCGCGGTGCCCCGCAAGGCACCGCCTACAATTGTCATCTCTTCCATCTCGATCACTGGACTCTGCCCGATGGACCGTCCACCTATCTCAACGCCGAGAGACCCCTCATCGATAACGGCGACAGGGTTGGAACTTACTTCGAGAACTTTTGCGAAAGTGAGTCTCGGTGAAAAAAAACATGAAATAGATTAACAGGGCTACGCTTTTGATGAGAAAAGAAATTCTAAGCGGGGGGTGGGGATAATTCCACGGTTTTAACTCTAATTTGTCAATTCCAGAATCGTCGCAACTTCCGATCGTCATCGAACAACCGATCCACGATCCTACGCTCAATAACTTCACGAGAGATAGTGTGAACTGCGACAAAACTGGAACTTGTTACGATGGTAAATATCGCTGTGATTTATTACGAACGTTGATGCTCGGAATGGGATATTTATTGTTTAGAAACTCGATGTATACAGTAATGGATAAAACTGAATTACTTGATTAAGTTTAATTCAATTTTATTCGTTCATTCATTCTTTTAATTAAATTTTGTGAAATGTTTCATGTGAATGTCAATTTCAAAGAAATGAGAATAATAATAATAATAATAGAAATAACATGAAAAAAAAATAACAATTTTAATAACGTGAATAACATTTAATAATGAAATGACATGAATAATAAAAACAATTTTAATAACGATAATAATTAACGAAAAATAATTTAATAACGATAATTTTGTCAAATACTGGATCAAATAACATACGGCAACGATTAATTTAAAATAAATTATGTTTTAATGTGAATTATTTGTTTAATGTAAATGTCAATTTCACTTAAATAATAACAATAACAATAATAATCATAGAAATAACATTGGTAATAATAACAATTAACAATTAAGAATAATTGTTAAAAGTTAACAATTATTAATAATAACAGTCAACGATTAATAATAACAATTAACGGTTAATAACAATTAATAATAATAACCTCAGAAATAACATTAATAATAATAACAATTTTACTAACATGAATAACATTTAAAAATGAAATAACACGAACAATGAAAACAATTTTAATAACAATATTGTCAAATACTGGACCAAATAACATACGGAAACGATTAATTTAAGATAAATTAATTAAAGGAATCTTGAATTAATCTTTTTCGTATTTTATTTTAACCAGAATTTCACAATATTTGTATTATTCTTGTTTCTGTACTGCCATTATTCATTATTATTATTATTAATCATAAAAATAACAGGAATAATAATAATTTCGTAAAATACTCGGTAAAGTACAATACGGAAAGGGTTAATTTAAGATTCATTCAATGGATTAACGAATCAAATTAATCTTCGATTAATCTTTTTCGTATTTTATTTTAACCAAAATTTGACAATTTCCTTTATTATTCTTGTTCTTTGGATTGTTATTATTATTAATCATAAAATAACAAGAATAATAATAACTTCGTAAAATGCTGGGTAAAGTAAAATACGGAAACGATTAATTTAAGATTAATGTAATGAATTAATTCATCAAATTAATCTTATTGTTAGATTAATCTTTTTCGTATTTTACTTTCATCAGGATTTTACAACAATATTATTTTTGTTATTTTTATTATTCATAATAATATTATTCTTAAACTAATCTTATTTGTTTTTTATTTTAACCAGTATTTGACAAAATGATTATTCTTCTTATTTTTATTCTTAATAGTAATTATGATGAACAATAAAAATCATTCGTCAAAATAAGATACGAAAAATATTTATTTAAGAGTGATTATGAAAATCAATTATTCATTTTATTGATTAAGAAATTCAATTTATCGTCAATTCATCTTTTTCGTCTTTTATTTTGACCAGTATTTTACAAAATGATCATTACTATCGTTATTTCTATTATTATTATTCCCATTTCTGTTAAAATTGTGAGAAATGACTTAATTATGGAGAGCAATAAATAAATGCCAGGTCATCAAATCAATAAAGAATTTTCAAAAAAAAAAAAACGCTCCGCCCATTTGATCGACAGTGACGGTCGACTGCAAAGACACGAGAATCGCCGTACAGGTGAAGACGAATCAGGCATTCAACGGTCGTATCTACGCGTTGGGTAGATCGGAGACTTGCAACATCGACGTTGTCAACAGCGATCTCTTCAGGCTCGACTTGACGATGACCGGTCAAGATTGTAACACCCAGAGCGTGGTAAGTTCCGATTTTTTTTTTTTTTTTTCGTTCTTTTAAAATTCTTCAGCGCAATCGACATCGCTGTTGCGGGCTTCGTTCTCCGTCTATGTACTCCGTTCAACCTGCAGCGTGATGCATTACAGACTGGCGTTTACACGAACACGGTCGTACTTCAACATCACTCGGTCGTGATGACGAAAGCCGACAAGATTTACAAGGTCAAGTGCACCTACGACATGTCCTCGAAGAACATCACTTTCGGCATGATGCCCATCAGGGATCCGGAAATGATAAGCATTACGAGCGCACCCGAGGCACCACCACCGAGAATTCGCATTCTCGATAATCGCGCCCGAGAAGTCGAGACAGTACGAATCGGTGACAAGCTCACTTTCCGCATTGAAATTCCCGAAGACAGTGAGTTCGAATTTTTTTTCCTCAAAATTACGCTATTAATTTCAACTCTAGGTTTAATATAATTTTAAACTTTATTACTTAATTATTTCATAAATTAGTTTGAAAATGAAGAAAAAAAAGTAAAATGAACAAAATTCCATTTTACACATTACATTTAAATATTTTGATATTAGTTGATATTAGTTTTAAAAAAATATATTAGTGATATTAGATATTAGTGATATTAGTTTTACAAAAAATTACCGAAATCGTGGTTTTCCAAAAAGTTGCCTATAATCAGATATCCGATTAAGGGCCCAAACTCCATTTTTCTTATATCTGATATTAGGGAACTATATTTATATAAAATAAAACAAAACGTTTATTGTTTTAAGGGTAACGGGTTCACAGTGTAACGGGTCGGAAAACAGCTGATTTTTCTTATCGAGAGTCGATTTTTTGACAATTTTACACTGATTTTACCTTAACTTTGTAATGAGTATCGAACAATCGGTATTTATGAGTTAATCTTTGATTAGGTAGGAATGTTTTGGCACAAACGGATATTCGATATTAGGCTGGGCTAAGTATCCGATATTAAGATTTGCCATGGCCGAATATAAACATTTTTATCCTTGTACATATTGCTATTTTGCGAATATTAGATCTTTATTAAGTAAAATAAACGCTATAGTTCATTAAAAAAAAAAAAAACATAAATCATTTGGACTTATCTCAATGAAAACGGCACTTTCTAACACATTTTTTTTCACGCCGGCGAAAAGTAACATCAGCTCACTAGTGTGCCATTTTTGTTGATAGGTGACAAAAAGTTTGGCAGTGACATTTTAAGACTAGTCATTAGTGCATAAGATCAAAAACAGATGTCACTATAGGAAAACTCGAAATAGTTAACTATCCGATATTAAGCAACTATCCGATATTGAGCAACTATCTGATATTAAGCAACTATCTGATATTAAGCAACTATCTGATATTTAGCGACTATCCGATATTAAGCAACTATCCAATATGAAGCAACTATCCGATGTGAAGCAACTATACAATATTAAGCAACTGTCTGATGTTAAGCAACTATCCGATACTAAGCAACGATCTGATACTAAGCAACAATCTGATATAAGCAACTATCCGATATGAAGCAACTATCCGATATTAAGCAACTATCCGATATTAAGCAACTATCCGATATTAAGAAACTATCCGATATTAAGCAACTATCCGATATTAAACAACTATCCGATATTAAGCAACTATCCGATATGAAGCAACTATCCGATATTGAGCAACTATCCGATATTAAGCAACTATCCGATATGAAGCAACTATCCGATATTAAGCAACTATCTGATGTTAAGCAACTATCCGATATTAAGCAACTATCCGATATGAAGCAACTATCCGATATTAAACAACTATCTGATATTAAGCAACTATCCGATAGTAAGCAACTATCCGATATTAAACAACTATGCGATATAAAGCAACTATCCGATATTAAACAACTATCCGATATTAAGCAACTATTCGATATTAAGCAACTATCGGATGTTTAACAACTATCCGATATTGAGCAATTATCTGATATTAAGCAACTATCCGATAGTAAGCAACTATCCGATATTAAGCAACTATCCGATATTGAGCAACTATCTGATATTAAGCAACTATCCGATATGAAGCAACTATCCGATATTAAGCAAGTATCTGATGTTAAGCAACTATCCGATATTAAGCAACTATCCGATATGAAGCAACTATCCGATATTAAGCAACTATCCGATATTAAGCAACTATCTGATATTAAGCAATTATCCGATAGTAAGCAACTATCCGATATTAAGCAACTATCCGATATTAAGCAACTATCCGATGCTACGCAACAATCTGATATAAGAAACTATCCGATATTGAGCAACTGTCGGATATTAAGCAGCTATCCGATATTAAGCAACTATCCGATATTAAGCAACTATCTGATATTAAGCAACTATCTGATATTTAGCGACTATCCGATATTAAGCAACTATCCAATATGAAGCAACTATCCGATGTGAAGCAACTATACAATATTAAGCAACTGTCTGATGTTAAGCAACTATCCGATACTAAGCAACGATCTGATACTAAGCAACAATCTGATATAAGCAACTATCCGATATGAAGCAACTATCCGATATTAAGCAACTATCCGATATTAAGCAACTATCCGATATTAAGAAACTATCCGATATTAAGCAACTATCCGATATTAAACAACTATCCGATATTAAGCAACTATCCGATATGAAGCAACTATCCGATATTGAGCAACTATCCGATATTAAGCAACTATCCGATATTAAGGAACTATCCGATATATGGGCTTCTGCTCTCCATTCGCAGTGTTTTTTTTTTTAATTCTTCATAGTCTATTAACGTTGATCATTAAAATTTATGAATTTAATGAGGTAGAGCAACGAATTGACGAATTGTCTGATATTTTTATTCATTTATTACTCAGTAACTATTGCATTTGGATTTCTTTGGATACTTATCGATGTCATTTATTCGCAGCTCCCTACGGAATTTTCGCTCGCAGCTGCGTCGCAATGGCAAAGGACTCGAAAAGCACTTTCCCGATCATAGACGACGAGGGGTCAGTATTAAAGTTCCCGTTAAAATTCTGTCGAATCTTGATTCGAGTACCTATTCGTCATCCCAATGGTCCCGGACTTTCATATGATTGTCATATCTCGATAACTATCGATTAATTATGGATCTAAAGTCTTTATCTTCGCACTGAATAATTTTCTTATTCGTATATGAATAATATTTTCTTATACTGAGGGAGGACACCGCGGTGACTGGCCGAAAAAGGTAATTTTTCGGAATTTTTGTGGTCTACTACATTATTTATTTGGGATTTGGAAAAAAGGTATGTTATTAAGCATACATTGGACTTAATTCGTGTAAATATTTATTTTTAATAATTAAAAATAACAACGTTATTAAGGTTTTATATGGCCTTTGTATAAAAAATGGAATCCAACAACTAGATCGATAATTTGACCATTGTTGATCAGAAAAATAAAAATGAAAAAGTTTTATAATCTATATAAATTTAGTTCGCGTCATACGTAATTGTTTTCCTAAAAATAAAAATCCACAATATGGCGGGAGTTAAAAAAAAGTGTAATTTTGGCGAAATTTTTACTCGTATTCGGGGGTAAAAAAAACATTAAATTTAAAACAATGGCTACGTACGATAGCTAATTCAATTACGGAAATTTTTATTTAAAAAAATTGAAAATCAGACAATTGTTGCTGGAGTTATAATACTAGCCAGCTCAAGATAAGTCATTTCGAGAAAAACGCGATTCAAAGTTTCACTATACGTAAATCGTTGCGATACTTGCTCTCACGAAATCCTCTACAACTTGGTCCATTTTTAACATTCTGACTCGATTTTTTTCTCCACATTTTCTTGAATATGCATACTTTGAAAAAATGCAAAAAAATAGTTTTTTACCTGTCACAGTGGTGTCCCACCTCAATTAAGCCAAAGTCCCAATATTATTTTCAAAATCAAGACAATAATTATTTTTCCTACAACTATATAAATCATGATTTCCCATACCAACGTCCCAAAATTATTATTCCTCTACGCTCCTCCCATTTCATACAATTCAATTCATCAATATTTCAACTCGATTTTCTTCAATATTTTAAGAATATGCATACTTTAAGAATATGAAAAAAAAAAAGTTTTTTTTTTAAACATGTCACAGCGGTATCCCGTCTTAATTAATCCAACGCCCAATATTATTTTTAACATTGACACAATAATTATTTTTCCCACAATTTAAATTCCTACAAAATAAATCATGATTTTCCCATATTAACGTCCCGAAATCATTTTTCCTCCACAGTTCTTCCATTTCATAAAAATTCCACAATTCTCGATTTAATTGCGCTTGAATGACGACTTTACAGCTGTCCCGTGGATCCCTCGATTTTCCCGAGCTTTGCGCCGGACGGCAACGCGCTGCAGTCAATTTACGAAGCCTTCAGGTTCACCGAGTCCTACGGCGTGATATTCCAGTGCAATGTCAAGTACTGCCTCGGCCCTTGCGAGCCGGTACGTTCGAACGCTAAATATAAATTCCCCTCCTATCAAAGCAGCGATATCTCATCAGTTCCATCATTCGAAAAACGATAATACGAATGAAAATTTATTTTACGAAAAATATTTCGACAAACCAAAAAACTTCGATCAAAACGTGCGATCTCCATAATTTTTAGGCTGTGTGCGAATGGGGTCGGGAGTCGGTGGAATCGTGGGGCAAGAGGCGTCGAAGAAACATAGCCAACACGACCGAGGAGAAGTCCGAGGACATGACACTTTCGCAGGAAATTCTCGTGCTCGATTTCGGTGACGAGAAACAATCGGAATTCCTCAAGAGTGACGCGAGCATAGACTTCAACGAGGCTGGTGAGTTTTACTCGAAAAAAAAAACGAAAATTATTAAAAATTTCGCCCCATCAATCGTGCACTCGATAAATCGATAATTCGATCCAATTCATGATATTTAACCCTTCGTTAACGCACTTACCGTAAAATGGGGTTACTTTGAACAGGTTTTGGAAGCTTTGTAGCCAGCTTTTTTTTAACATTCTAAATTCCAACTTTTTTGCTCCTATTTACCAATGTGTCCTTTGGCTATAAAGTGTATAAGAAAGTCAAGCCCCCCCCCCCACAATTTTACATTTTTTTTAAGTGTCAAATTAATCTCGAGTGTGGTTTGTTTGACAAGGCTATGAAATGCAACTTATGCTAAAGATTAAGGGTTACTTTGACGTCATTTTGATAAAAATTAATATTTTATGCTTTATACATGGAATTAAATGAAAAACAACGATTTTTTACAATGAAATTGACATTTTACGTAAAAACATCAAGTGCCTAGAATACTAGTACTATATGTTGATTATATGCACTTAATCAACTTGAGCAACTATTACTATTGAACACTATTATACTATTACTATACTATTACTATTGAGTACTATTATATGCACTTAAATCAACTTGGGCAACATTATAATAAACTTGAACAACGAATTTTAACACATTTAAATGCGTTAAAATATTATATGCACTTAATCAACTTGAGCAACTATTACTATTACTATACGATTATTATTATTATTATACTATTGCTATTAATATTTCTATCGAGTACTATTATATGCACTAAAATCACCTTGAGCAGCAATTATAACAAATTTTAACACATTTTAATGCGCACACATTTAAACCGTATTTTGGCGATGTGTTAAAGTAGCCCCAAAAATTGTCATAGTTACCCTTAATCGCAATTTAGCCCCGTTTTACGGTATATTTGGATACGATTTTGACACACTGGATCAAAACTCAACGGTCGGTTTTTATTGAAAAAAACCTTCGCGGTCACACGTTATGGCTATGATACGCTGCTCACAGGGGGTCTTAATGACCCCAGGCATGTTTCAAGAGATTGTCGCGTCGACCGTATCGTTCCGAATGACTCGTAAAAATTCAGGATATTAGTTTGAACATTCTAGAATATGGCATTCTTGAGATTATATTTTTATCGAATTTACAAATGGCGGGAATAAATTAGTAAGGGGTCGCTGCGTAAAAAAATCCTTTTGTATTAAAAAGATCATAACTCTTGAAGTTATTAATATTTTTTCATAAAATTTTAGAGTGATACTCTTGAGATATGACAGTTTAAGGGCGAAAGAGTTTTACAGTGGGAAGTAGTGTAAGAAAAAAATAGCTCCACGTGCGGCCCTAGTCTGTACTTACAAAGGGTACAAAGCAGTGCTTAGAAGGCAGGCCAGTCATTGTAAGTCATTGGCGGCCTTGGCCGCCAATGACTTACAATAGTAGTTTCGGCTTAAAGTTACGTATGGGGTCATTTTGACCCCGGGTGACCGCGGACGATTAAACACTTCTCAATATATCTGCATAATTGAAATTCGAAAACTATCAAATTAAATGGTTAAAAAAATGTTTAACTTTTAATTTTGGGAATGTGAGCATTTTACTAAAATTCGGAAACTATAGAAAATTCGGAATCTATTAAATTAAATCGTTTCAAAAAATATCTCCACGTCCGACCCTAGTCTGTACTTACAAAGGGTACAAAGCAGTGCTAGAAGGCAGGCCAGTCACCTTCACCGCCAACAACTTACAATAGTAGTTTCGGCTTAAAGTTACGCCCGGGGTCATTTTGACCCCAGGTACAATTTGTTTAATTATCAAATTAAATCGTTTTGATTACTTATTTGATTAATCTGATTAGTTATACATTTAGATTCATTATACATTGATTTGATTAATCATAAATTTGATTTATTATGAAATTAAATCGTTAAAAAAACATTTAAAAACTTGCAATCCTGGAAAAGTGAGAATTTTACTAAAATTCGGAAATTATCGAAAATTCGGAATCTATCAAATTGAGAGGTTTAAAAAAATATCTCTACGTCCGACGCTACTCGGTACTTACAAGGGGTACAAAGCAGCGCTAGAAGGCAGGCCAGTCACCTTGACCGCCAACAACTTAGTTTCTGGCTAAGTAGTTTCGGCTTAAAGTTGAGCCTGGGGTCATTTCGACCCCACGTTAAATTTGTTTAATTATAAAATTAAATCGTTTTGATTACTTATTCGGTTAATTTGATTAATTATACTATTAATTAATTATCAAATAAAATCGTTAAAAAAATATTTAAAAACTTGCAATTCTGGAAAAGTGAGAATTTCACTAAAAATTCTTCCGGCTCAAAATGACCCAGTGTGTCAAACGAATTTCACATCCCGATATAATCCTCCAATCACAAGGTCCATTCCGTGGCACGAAAAATCTCGTTCATTTCGCTCGGAACCAAGCCCCTTCGGGTTCAGCATAAAAATCAACAATCGCCGCAAAACCGATGACGGATCGTGAAAAAAAGAGTGAAAGCTTTTAATCCCGAATGAAATCGTTCTCTTTGCAGACAAAACGGTCACCATCATCGAGCCCTGTCCCACGAAAACTTCGGTTTTGGTTCTGGGCGTGACTTGCGCCCTTCTAGTTCTCATATACGTATCAACAATATTCTCGTACTTCATGAAAAAATGGCTGACACCGCGCAAGATGATGGCCTGAAGGATCTCGACCGAGACACACCGACCAAGCCCCTTCGGAGGTGCTTGGCCTACGACAGGAGCGACGATAATTGCTCCTCTCGTATATCGAATGCGTTGCGAGAAAAAGAAAACCATAAAAATGGTAACAGCCGCACAGAACGAAGGACCGAAGCGTCGGCCGCCGGATATTCTTCGGAGACGTACTTCGAACTTTATCTGGCGCTAATAATCCGTCGAGGATCTTGTCCCTCCTCTCACTTTTGTGTGTGTGTGTGTGTGTGTGTTTTTTTTTTTTAATCAATCCATTCGTTTCAGCGAGTCCGACTACTTTTGATCGGGGTGCAAGGATAAACGCTGCTCCTCTCGACAATACTCGGAGGAGTGACGTGCGTGCCGGGAATCGATTGCCAATTTTCCATTACACATTCACATTATTATTATCGATGCTCGTAATATTTTATTGATCCTCCATCACGATGGTACAAAATCATGTCCGAATTTGACAATTTTTTTTCGTGTGAAAAAGTGATTCACTCGTAAAATTAATTACACATCTATTCAATATGAATATCAAGCTGTTAGAAAATATATATATATTTTTTTCGATGTACAAAATGCCCGACTACTAATATTTTCTTTTGTTATATTTTTTTAGCATCCACAATTTTTTACCTGGAACGAAAAACAAAAATTCTCGTCAATCTACATTGGAATACCTAGAGAAGTACGTACGGAATTTAAAAAATATTGTGTTTTTTTTTAAAGTTGTAGGTATTGGAACTTAAGAAATGAATTTTCAGTGAAAAATTTCGTTATAACTGCTCATAAGCTGCTCATAAAATGAAAAGTTTTCGATTAATCGGAAATTCCGTACGTACTTCGCTGCGAAATGCAATTGGGAAGGCAACTTTTGAATTTGAAGTAAATCGAGTGAAAATTGTTGAAGTTTTTTGTCACGTCAATTGGAAAAAAGCTGTTTCGAGAAGTTTCGAGTAATCGGCTTTTATATATACAGGGTGTCCCAGAACTCAACGTCAAGCCGAAACGGGCTGACAGGATTGATTGTAACCATCATGAGAAAAATCAAAAAAAAAAAATAAAGCAGGGCCTTTTAAAGTAGACAAATTTTGAAAATTTTAAATTCATAGTTTAACAAATAGTCTTAATTCTAGGAAACTTGGGTTTGTTTGGGTTTTTTTGGGTTTGTTTCGCAATAACCGAAAAATGGTTACAGTTTGACCAAATTTCTAGGTTTTTCTTAAATGCCCATAATTTTCAAACTGCATGGGATAGATTTTTTTAATGATTTTTCTCATGATGGTTACAATCAATCCTGTCACCCCGTTTCGGCTTGACGTTCAGTTCTGGGACACCCTGTATATAAAAATATATATATATATTTTTTCTAACAGCTTGATATTCATACTAAATAGATGTGTAATTCATTTTACGAGTGAATCACTTTTTCGTACGGAAAAAAATTGTTAAATTCGCACATGATTATATACCCGTGGCCTAAGGCCTTAATGAAATACTTTTTTCTCCGTCCCGATGACGAAGTGCGATGTTTTTGTTTTTTTTGTTTTTTTTTTTTCGAAAACTTGCAAAAAATTGCATCTCGATTTGGGGATGAAAAAAATGGATAAAATGCCGAGAACGAAGATTGAAAAGGATAATGACGCAATATGGGTGGCAGTCGAATATGCATTTTTTTTTTTTTGGGAAAATAAGACACTCATTCCGCGGTACAAATGCATACTTGTAACCCGCATCAAGACTAGCGGTATTTAAAGGTTCACGCTTGACTAACGTCTCTAATGGTTAAGAGCCCCGCCCCCTCCCGATACCCTCGTCCCCTCTCGCCCCGCCGAATCCTACGCCACACTCCCCCGCCCCTCCAGGAACTTAAGACATCAATCTAGGCTAGATAAAATATACGTAACGTTTAAGCGACAATTAAGATACTGCAACGATGGCATTTAAGATAATAATTATTGCATTGGGGGACCGTGATAAAAAAAAATACATTATTTAATAACGAAGCAATGGTTCTCGTTGCGCGAAAAAAAATGTCTCGTGATCGATTTTCCCGTTGAGGGAAATCGTCTTTGCGAAGAATTATATATCTGTACACACACATGTGCACGGAGTATTTGAGAATTATCATTTCAAGGCTGTAGAACGTTTTCGATCGTTTGGAAAAATTGAAACGTCATCGAGCTCCGCAGTTATAATTTTTCGCTTATTTTCATTTTTTGCGATTTTTTTTTCGTATTTAACTTTTTAAGTAGAAATTGATCGTTTTTTTTCTGAAGAAAGGATTGTTGTACATTCTTTGAGGGAGGACGCCACTGTGACGGGCCGAAAAAAGTGTTTCTTTTTTTTTCGATTTTTTTTTCTACTGGATTATTTATTTGGGATTGGGAGAAAAGGTATTTTGTTAAGCAAATATAGAACTTATTTCTTGTAAATTTTCATTTCGTAAAATTAAAGAATAACAACATTGTTGTTAATTTTTTATTTCGAAAAATAAAAAATTAACAACGTTGTTAATTTTTTATTTCGAAAAATAAAAAATTAACAACGTTGTTAATTTTTTATTTCGAAAAATTTAAAATTAACAACGTTGTTAATTTTTTACTTCGAAAAAATTAAAATTAACAACGTTGTTGTTCATTTTTTCACGATTCACTTTTTTCAACCTTGTGAAAGTTCTAACTCTTGAACGAAGGTTCAGATCGCTTTGAAATTTTTCAACATATTCTTAGTATCGTCACCTATCGTGTGAACCACAGAAACAAAAATTTCATTGACACAAAAAAATATTAAAGATAAAATACCAACCGAAAATTGAGTAAATTTTTTTTTATAAGTTTATTTTATATACTTAACCATGTGCATAAATGATCTGTAAAAAAATGATCGTAAAATTAAAGAATGACAACATTGTTGTTAATTTTTTATTTCGAAAAATAAAAAATTAACAATGTTGTTAATTTTTTATTTCTAAAAATTAAAAATTAACAACGTTATTTTTTTATTTCTAAAAATTAAAAATTAACAACGTTGTTGTTCATTTTTTATTTCGAGAAATTAAAAATTAACAACGTTGTTGTTAATTTTTTATTTCGAAAAATTCAAAATTAATAACGTTGTTATTGATGTTTTATTTCGAAAAATTCAAAATTAACAATGTTGTTGTTAATTTTTTATTTCGAAAAATTCAAAATTAACAACGTTGTTGTTAATTTTTTATTTCGAAAAATTCAAAATTAACAACGTTGTTGTTAATTTTTTATGATTGATAATTATCAAAATAATTGATAATTGAAAAACAAAAATAAAAAAGTTTTATAACCTCTTTAAATGTAGTTCTCGTTTTACGTAGCCGTTAAAAAAAAATCATCACAATCCGGCCGAGATTTAATAAAAAATGTAATTTTCGCATCATTTTTACTTATGGTCGAGGGCATAAAAAATACTAAATTTCGAGAGAGAGAGCAATTACGGGAATTTTGATTTCTTTTAATTGCAAATCGGACACTTACAGCTAGTGATTATGATTCCGATGAGATTAAAGTTTCCATCGTTGTAATGCAATGAAAATCATTATTTTTCAATTTCTTGAATTTCTTTCGGCAAGTAGTCGTTGCGAAAATGCCTCAAACATTTTTGAGTCGTTTATTCAGAGATCTAAAATTCAAATTTGCGATGAAATTTTTTGCAAAATAATAAAAATGAGGAATTAAAAATATAAAAAAGAATTTTCTTTGGTTCCAAACGATGCACACTTCAAGACCATTGATTCCGGGTCGAAAAAAGTCTTTTGGAAAAAAAAGCGATTGAACGTCTTAGTATACGTAAATCGTTGCAGTACCGGCTCTCACTAAACCGTCTGTATCTTGGTCGATATTTTAATTCGATAATTCAATTTTTTCATTTCAATTTCAATTTAATTCAGATCATTAAATTTTTCGATATTTTAATTCGAAATTTTTTCGAATTCATTTCGTATTCATTAACAAAATGCGAAAAAATCGATTTTTTTACTCGTCACGGTGGTTTTCTCCCTTAAGATATAAACTATTTCAGTGCGATTCCTAAACTCGAGGCTGGTAATAAAAATTCACCGATGCAGAAAAAAAATATTTTATGTGTCAAACGACTCGAAGTTGCAGCCTCCACGAAGAATTTTTGTGTATCGATGTGTGTGTGTGTGTACGAATAAATAAAAATCTCACGTTCGCATATGCATTTAACCATGTGAACGTGAGATTTTTCGCCTACTGCATATTATATTTTCCATGGATTTTGTACCTTCAACGCGGCTATAATCGAAAACGCGGTAAGTAGCAAAGTCCATGTCTGACTGCTCGGGCGGATCGAAAGGTACGCGAGACAAAGTTGTTTGAAAATTGAGCAAAACGCGAGTAAAGAAATTGGCGCTTGGGGTAAAGAAAGAAACCCGTAGTTCTTTGAGAACGAGGGGGTGGGAAGGTGTATATATATGTGGAAGAAAAAAGAATGCGAAAAGAAGATATATGAGTGAGGTACGAATAATGAAGAAGCCTCGTTCGTTATAGTGACGAATTAGAAAGAAAGAAAAAACGAAATATACTCAATCCCAATATCACGTATTTGTATTCTAATTTATGTAATGTATGTACTACAATCGAATGTTTTATTAATTAAATGATCATCGATTTTCCATCAACGCTGATTATTTTCGCGTAAACGCCAAACCTCGAAATTTCTTCCCAATGTTCTTGAGATTAAGGGAGGTTTCTACTATGTAGGGCCAACATTTTTTAAATATTTTATTTCGCTGTATCGCAAAGAGCCAATGAAGAGAAAGGTGTACTCTATGGTCCTGGCATAGAAGATTAAGTGTAAGTATGAAACTTATCAATTTATCCTCGCATTAACTTCAGATGCTTTTGTATACTTTTGACAAATAATTTTTTTTACATACTTCAATATATACATAATAAAGTCTACAAGTTCTTTAGCCCATGTGTTTTAATCCTTTCTTTAAACAAAATTCCAACAAAAACGGTCGAAAATGTCCAGTTACAGTGTCCACCCTTAAGGTAATTCTGTAGTTTTGGTCAAATCTTAGGAATTGGCTGAAATCTATGTAGTATGGTGACTATGGTATCTAGTATGGTGTATGGTTACCTTGATGGACTGATGCCCAAAAATTCAATTCGATTCACCGTTTAGATCATGAGATAATTGCAACTGAATATGGGTATTTTTGTACGCGATCCCTATACCTAACACATAAACCGATAGGAGTTAATCAACAGGTTTTATCATTTACAATTATAATCATTTTTTTTTTGGTCCGCCATCTTGTTTTTGACTTTGTTTTGCATTTTTTTATGAAACTGATGTCAAATTTCGATTTAGCGACCTCAAAAACTCCTTATAACATCATTTTTTATTGTTTAAAGTTGATATAAAATTTTTTTTGGTCCGCCATCTTGTTTTTGACTTTTTGACTCATTTTTTTCGAAAAACTAACATCAGATTCGGATTCAGCGACCCCCAAAACCTATATATACCCACCACCATCCGTTTTTTCGATGATTTCGATTTTTGGCCAGCTTCTCGGCGTTTGGAACCACTGTGCGCCGCGTGGTCTGGGAACTCGAAGCGTGTTTTTTTTCCCCGAGTTCCAGTAATTCTGAGACGGATGTGAAATAAATGTATTCTGCAAACAAATTTAATTTGTTCAATTTGTGCATGTATTTATGCATGCATTTGTCTTTGTTACAGCGAATACAATTTAAACTGTCGGTAAGATGTTGTAAATCCACGATCCGACGTCCTTCGACAGCGAATTTTTGTTGCTGATCGTTGAGGTTATGGTTATTCTCATCGCGTTTAGCCGCATTTGCTTAACACATGGCTGTCACAGCTTTCAGTCTTTTAGCAAGCGCCTTTTTTCTCGTAAACTTTCCTTTGTATCGCATTTGGGTTGACGTTTTCACGCTTTTTTCATTTATATAAAATATTTCGCGAAAGACGAAAGCTCATAGGAAGCTCAACGCTATGACTGGAGGAAAATCACGCTGTTGCCACGATTATAGCGCCGCTCTGTATACGAGTATGAGACCTGTCTATGCATGAGGTGCGAATGCGTGGGACATATAGAGGGTACGAGCTCTGTCAAAAATGTACAACCAACAGCATCGTATAGGCATTGGATGTTTCGCTTCGACCGAAATTTTTGGCTCATGCGTGTACATACAGAACTACCTTAAGGGGTTACCCCCACTTGCGATTTTGAAAAAATCGATTTTTTTTATTGCATTTTTTTGAAGTACAGTACTACCTCTCTAAGAGAGCGGTCTAGGGCGGTTAGGGGAAGAAATTCTCGAGAAATTCGTCCTCGAAGCCTTCCCCCACCGCTAGGTTAGCGCGCTCGAAAATCGCGCATGTGGTAGCGTGTATGTGTTTCTCCACTCGAACTCGATAAGAGAGCGCGAACGAAAGTGTTGAGAAAACTGTAAACGAGTGGCGGAAAGTGTACTGGCGTTTCGTCGTTTCATGCGTAAGTATATCTCATTGAATATTGATGTGTAAATCTTTCTTTTTCTTCGCGTTTTTTTTTTATTCTGCTGTTTGGTATATTGTGTTGTTGCAATATTATAACACATATGAAGGAAACATTTGTAAGACTTTCAATAATTGTTGAATTATCTTATTATTCGCAAAAATATACGTAGTATATTCGTTATCGAAACTCGAACATATATAGTGTACAAAAAAAATGTAACTAACAATTTATCTTGTGTATATACTTCAAGTTGAAATATACAATGTATATATATGTATAAATATTTCATTTCAGGCTTCGGCGACGAATTTCTCGAGAATTTCTTCCCCTAACTGCCCTAGACCGCTCTCTTAGAGAGGTAGTACTGTATCAATAATATTCTATGCTGCGTTAATGTCTATTAAAATATATTTTACTTGCATTAAATTACCACTTGAAATTTAATTATGGTGCATGTTTTTTTCTCCGACTTTACGGCTTAAACGGATATACAAAGGAATATTATCCATTTGACAATCGTGCGACGTGCGATTTTCTGAAATCGCTCGCGATCTCTTATCGAGTTGTCCGCGACAAACTCGAGAGGCCTCGGGTACACTGGACAGCTCGAGCTAGGTGGGGGAAGCCATAAAATGCGCTCAAGCGGAACGGCGGGGAAATTCTCTCTTAGCGAGGGCTCTCTTAGAGAGGTACTACTGTACAAGTATCTGAGAATATGTTCTGAAAATTTCAAGTCTATGCGAACAAAATTGACTGAGATATGAGCGTCGAAAGAGAAGAAACCGTTGTGTAAACGACCGGCTAATTGAATTTTTAAACGCGTTTTTCTCAAAATGGCATTTCTGAAGTCAGCGACCAAGATTACTCGAACACTAATGAACCGATCTTCTTGAAATTTTGCAGGCTTATTTAATACATGCAAATGTAGTCTTTAATCGTTCGATTTTTTTTTCCGAAAAAAAATGGCCGTTTTATAGAAAAAAAACGGCCGTTTTTTTTTCGTTAAAATCGAACCATTAACTTTGACTGTCCGCCATTTTGTGAAAAATGAATATTTTTTAAAATCCTTCGATTAAAGACTAGTTTATACTTATATTTGACTAAATCCATCCGCATTTTTTTTCAGATGATCCACTTCGCCGCAATGTTGGTCACCGCAAACCGTGTATATAAAAACATTATTTCATTGACGGCCATTTGCCACTAAACAATGTAATATTTTTCAATAAAAAAATTACTGAAAGTTCTTCAAGATGTGTTCTTTAAGATGGTATAATGATCGATGAAAAAAGTTTTGTTGTTTTCTTTAAAAAAATTCATGAAAAAGGCCTTTTTTGCGCTACAAGGGGGGGTAACGCCTTAAACGCGTTTTTCTCGAAACCACGTTTTGCAAGTTTGCGGAAGTGCTCCCACACGCCCTAGATGTGCAATCGTTATGAAATATGGCAGGCACGTATACAATAAACGTACACTTCCACTTCATTAATGGAACTAGAGTAGTCCAAAAACATTCAAACTTTTTTATTTTATGAACAAACGACTGCAAATTTTTTGGTAAAAACTAGAATTCCCCTTCGATTGCTCACAATTTTGTTATTTTTCAATTTTTCTCGTTGACTCTAGTTCGTCTCATACACAATATTGTACGAAGTAAAAATTTGTTTGATTTTTTGCTTGAGATCACCTGTTCAGCACTTAGGACTTCCGCAAACGAAGAATATCATCGCCAGCGCACCGACATACGTGACTCCTCCTACTCCCAGAACCATGTATTGTCAAACTTAAGGGGTCTTCTTACTTTAGATGCTACAAAAGGCTATTTTCAGGATTTTTATAGGTTTATATTATAGATATTGACAATTAATTAATTAATTAATTATAGATATTGATATAAAAATTGTTACACTCAATAAGTACACTTTCGAAATATATTTAAGTCCTTATATACGCGAAAAATGTTTTATTTTTTTAAATGTTTGATTCCATTAGCCTGAACGGTTAGGAATATTTCAAGCTGTCCAGAATTGAAAAATTCAAAAAATTGTTGAAGTTACAGCATGTACCACCCGACCGCCAACTTCAAAGCCATTTTTCCACGATTCACTTTTTTCAACCTTGTGAAAGTTCTAACTCTTGAACGAAGGTTCAGATCGCTTTGAAATTTTTACAACACATCCTTAGTATCATCATCTATCGTGTGAACCACAGAAACAAAAATTTCAATGACACAAAAAAATATTAAAAATGTAATACCAACAGAAAATTGAGTAAATTTTTTCATAAGCATATTTTATATACTTAACCATGTACATAAATGATCTGTAAAAAAATGTTGTCAATATATGCATCATTTTTCTTTTAACCGCGTCTAGAAAAGTACCTTCGAAAATCGGCGAAATCGCGTTTATAAGGCGTTAGAAAAAAAATCATTTATTTAAGTCACTATTTATAGACGAAAATGTTAGTTAAAAAAAAGTCCTAAAAAAATTGTAGGTCTGCGCTGTTGATGAAATTCCGGAAATGGATCATCCAAAATACAAAAATCAAACGTTTTTAGATTCAGTATGTTAATGGCTATAGGGCATATCATGCGATTTTTGATATATGCAAAATAAACAAAATGGCCGACGTTTTTCAAAAAAAAAAAAAAAAACGTTTTTCACCATTTTTGGCAAAAAAAGTAGATGTTAAAATTTTTTTAAATCCTTGATATGCGCTATGGTACAGTCGTGCTGTCGCTGAAAAACCCCGGAATCGGAGAAAATTAGAAGAAGGCTAGTTTTTTGACAGGTGATTTTGTAGGTGCCGCGGGTGCTAAATCCAAGTTTGCCTAAAAATCGGGGAGTAGGGTTTTTTTTAGGGGATGAAAGGATATGGGGGTGGATGAATGCCAAACTACAGCCCCTACAAGGTCGGCGCCATAAGACAAAATGTGCAAAAAAATCCGGGCTTTAGTTTTGTCCACAGCGCCGAAGTCGTGGAAAATCATTTTGGGGATGAAAAAGTGGGATGAAATTTTGAAAAATCAGTTTTAATTCTCAATAACTCTTTAGAAAAAGATCGTACACTTTTAATTCAAATGGCAACGTTGTAGCCCTTGAAAAGACGCGTCGATCGAGTATTTGATTATCACTCTCCGATAATATCTTC
Source organism: Ophion obscuratus (assembly GCA_964007375.1). NCBI lineage: Eukaryota > Metazoa > Arthropoda > Insecta > Hymenoptera > Ichneumonidae > Ophion > Ophion obscuratus. The sequence continues at coordinate 14,912,854 of OZ023320.1, forward strand.
ACCCCCCCCAAAAAAATGGTTAAAATACCAAAAAAATTGTTTATTGAATAACTCAAAAATAATCGATTTACGGGCATGGTTCAAATGTACGAAATGTAGACAATAATTTTCTCTATATTTTCGTTTGTATGAACCACCGTTGAATTTTGATTTTCCAACCCCTCTCGGGGTTGAAAACTCAAAATGAAATTCTGGGAAAACAATTGACCGCACGAATTCGCCGCCGTAGCAGAATTTGTAGCTTGAACCCTCAGCGACATTTTTATCCACAGGGCCAAAATCGTATCTCTTTATTTTCGATCAATAGTTTTCCCAGAATTTCGTTTTGAATATTCAACCCCTGAGAGGGGTTCGAAAAAGCAAAATTCAAGGGTGGTCCATAGGAACGAAAATATAGAGAAAATTATTCTCTACATTTCGTACATCTAAACCATCTCCGAAAAATCGATTGTTTTTGAGTTATTCAATAAACAATTTTTTTGTTAATACTTCAACAATTCCTTTGGGGGTGAAGATATTATTGGATAGAGATGATCAAATATTCGATCGACGCGTCTTTTTAAGGGCTACAATGTTACCTCCATAAAGCTAGCAGAGCAAAGTCCCCAAAGTGGATTTAATTGGTATCAACATTTTGTGCTTTTTATGTGCTTATTTTGTGCTCCATTTAAAATTTGTGTGCTCTTGTCGTTTAGCGGGAAATTAGAAAACAAAAGTGCTCTCTTGGCTTACCATCAAGCTAGCAGAGCACTTAATGATCTTTGCTGTATCTAAGAATGAAACGACGTGATATTTATGTGCTTTTTATCTGCCCTACGAATATCTATGAAGCAAAGCGCTAAAACAAGAATTTCTCCCAAAACCACTTCTACAAGACCCAAACGACCCGCCAATACGAGTATTGGCTATTTTTTCGATATCGCAAAATCAAAATAGTCCACATTTATGTGCTTTTTATGTGCTCTAGAAATATCAAAGAGCCAAACCGATGAAACGAAAATTTATCCCAACACCACCTCTACAAGACCCAAGCTACACGCCAATACTCGTATTGGCTATTTTTTCGAAATCACAAAATCAAAGCAGTCCACATTTATGTGCTTTTTACGTGCTCTACGAATATCCATGAGGCAAACCGCTAAAACGCAAATTTCTCCCAAAACCACCCCTACAAGACCCAAGCTACCCGCCAATAAGAATATTGGTTATTTTTTCGATATCGCAAATTCAAAGCAGTGCACATTTATGTGCTTTTTATGTGCTCTACGAATATCCATGAGGCAAACCGCTAAAACAAGAATTTCTTCCAAAACCACCTCTGCAAGACCCAAATGACCGACCAATACTTGTATTGGCGGGTAGCTATAATTATATTATTATTATTATTTTCAATTTATTGTAATTGACAAGATTATATTCAAGATTATATATAACAAGATTATATTCTCAACTTTTCCTCATCAGACAAATATTGTTAAGTCAGACAAATACCTGTTAAGTATCTTTACAACTTTTCCTCATCAGACAAATATTTACAACGGTACACTCGAGTACATTTTGTAAAGTTGCCCCCCCCCCCCCCAAAGAAAAAAATCGGTACTAACGCCAGAACTATCAATATAAACTACATGGAAATCCAGAACTATGTGAGAGGTAACCAGAACTGATTTTTTCCCTTCGATTGAGCAGTAGATTGATGGCGCGATAAAATGCTTTGAGTAGACCCAAATGATTTTTTTGTTAGAAAAATGAGCTTTTTTTGGAGTTCTAGTTGCCTCTGCAAGAGTTCTGTTAAATATATTCTCAATTTTTCCTCATCAGACAAATATTTACAACGTTACATTCGAGTAAATTTTGTGAAGTTGACCCCACTAACAAAAAAAAATCGGTACTAACACCAGAACTATCAATCTAAACTCGATAGAAATCCAGAACTATGTGAGAGGTAACCAGGACTGATTTGTTTTCCTTCGATTGGCAGTAGATTGATGACGCGACGGAATGCTTTGAGTGAAACCAAATTTTTTTTTCGGAAAAATGATTTTTTTCCGGAGTTCTGGTTGCCCCCGCAAGAGTTCTGTTGAATATCTTTACAACTTTTCCTCATCAGACAAATATTTACACCGGTACAATCGAGTAAATTTTGTAAAGTTACCCCCCTGCCCTAACGAAATAAATCGGTACTATCACCAGAACTATCAATATAAACTACATAGAAATACAGAACTATGTGAGAGGTATCCAGAACTGATTTTTTCCCTTCGATTGAGCAGTAGATTGATGACGCGATGAAATGCTTTGAGTGAAAACTAATTTTTTTTTCGGAAAAATGAATTTTATTTCGGAGTTCTGGTTGCCCCCGCAAGAGTTCTGTTGAATATCTTTACAACTTTTCCTCATCAGACAAATATTTACAACGGTACAATAGAGTAAATTTTGAGAAGTTGCCCCCCAACGAAAACAAACCGCTAGTCATAACTGAGCTATCAATAAAAAATACATAGAACTCCAGAACTACGTGAGAGGCAACCAGAGCAGATTTTTTTCCTTTGACTGAGCAGTAGATTGATGGCGCGATGGAATGCTTTAGATGAAACCAGATTTTTTTCTCGGAAAATTGGATTTTTTTTCAGAGTTCCGGTTGCCTTCGCAAGAGTTCTGTTAAGTATCTTTACAACTTTTGCTCGTCAGACAAATATTTACAACGGTACACTCGAGTAAATTTTGTGAAGTTGCCCCCACAACGAAAAAAAAAACCGTTATTCACGACTGAGCTATCAATAAAAAATACATAGAACTCCAGAACTATGTGAGAGGAAACCAGAACGGATTTTTTTCTTTTGACTGAGCAGTAGATGGATGGCGCGATGGAATGCTTTAGATGAAACCAATTTTTTTTTCTCGGAAAAATGGATGGTTTTTCGGAGTTCTGGTTGCCCCCGCAAGAGTTCTGTTAAGTACCTTTACAACTTTTCCTCATCAGACAAATATTTACACCGGTACACTAGAAAAAATTTTGAGAAGTTGCCCCCCAACGAAGAAAAAACCGGTAGTCATAACTGAGCTATCAATAAAAAATACATAGAACTCCAGAACTACGCGAGAGGCAGCCAGAACGGATCGTTTTCCTTCGACTGAGCAGTAGATTGGTGGCGCGATGGAATGGTTTAGATGAAACCAGATTTTTTTTCTCGGAAAAATGGATTTTTTTTCGGAATTGTGGTTGCCGCCGCAAGAGTTCTGTTAAGTATTTTTACAACTTTTGGTCATCAGCCAAATATTTACACCGGTACACTGAAGTAAATGTTATAAAGTCGCCCCCCCCCCGCCCCCTAACAAAAAAATCGGTACTAACACCAGAACTATCAATATAAATTACAAAAAAATCCAGAACTATGTGAGAGGTATACAGAACTGATTTTTTCCCTTCGATTGAGCAGTAGATTGATGACGCGATGAAATGCTTTAGTGAAAACAAATTTTTTGTTCGGAAATATGAATTTTATTTCGGAGTTCTCGTTGCCCCCACAAGAGTTCTGTTGAATATCTTTACAACTTTTCCACATCAGACAAATATTTACAACGGTACGCTAGAGTAAATTTTGAGAAGTTGCCCCCCAACGAAAAAAAAAACGTTAGTCATAACTGAGCTAACAATAAAAAATACATAGAACACCAGAACTACGTGAGAGGCAAGCAGAACGGATTTTTTTCCTTCGACTGAGCAGTTCATTGATGGCGGGATGAAATGCTTTACATGAAATAAATTTTTTTTTCTCGGAAAAATGGATTTTTTTTTCGGAGTTCTGGTTGCCTCCGCAAGAGTTCTGTTACGTATCTTTATAACTTTTCCTCATCAGACAAACATGTACACGGTACACTCGAGTAAATTTTGTGAAGTTCCCCCTCCCAGCCCCTAACGAAAAAAATCGGCACAAACACCAGAACTATCAATATAAACTACATAGAAATCCAGAACTATGTGAGAGGTAACCAGGAATGATTTTTTTCCTTCTGTTGAGCAGTAGATTGATGACGCGATGAAATGCTCTGAGTGAAAACAAATTTTTTTTCGGAAAAATGAATTTTATTTCGGAGTTCTGGTTGCCCCCGCAAGAGTTCTGTTGAATATCTTTAAAACTTTTACTCATCAGACAAATATTTACAACGGTACACTAGAGTAAACTTTGAGATGTTGCCCCCCAACGAAAAAAGATCGTTAGTCATTCCTGAGCTATCAATAAAAAATACATAGAACTCCAGAACTACGTGAGAGGCAACCAGAACGGATTTTTTTCCTTCGACTGAGCAGTAGATTGATGGCGCCACCGACCAAATTTTTTTCTCGGAAAAATGGATTTTTTTTGGCAGTTCTGGTTGCCTCCGCAAGAGTTCTGTTAAGTATCATTACAACTTTTCCTCATCAGACAAATATTTACACCGGTACACTCGAGTAAATGTTGTAAAGTTGCCCCCCAACGAAAAAAAAACGTTAGTCATAACTGAGCTATCAATAAAAAATACATAGAACACCAGAACTACGTGAGAGGCAAGCAGAACGGATTTTTTTCCTTCGACTGAGCAGTACATTGATGGCGCGATGAAATGCTTTACATGAAACCAAATTTTTTTTCTCGGAAAATGGATTTTTTTCGGAGTTCTGGTTGCCTCCGCAAGAGTTCTGTTACGTATTTTTACAACTTTTCCTCATCAGACAAATATGTACACCGGTACACTCGAGTAAATTTTGTGAAGTTCCCCCCTCCCAGCCCCTAACGAAAAAAATCGGCACTAACACCAGAACTATCAATATAAACTCCATAGAAATCCAGAACTATGTGAGAGGTAACCAGAAATGATTTTTTTCCTTCGATTGAGCAGTAGATTGATGACGCGATGAAATGCTTTGAGGGAAAACAAATTTTTTTTTCGGAAAAATGAATTTTATTTCGGAGTTCTGGTTGCTCCCGCAAGAGTTCTGTTGAATATCTTTAAAACTTTTACTCATCAGACAAATATTTACAACGGTACAATAGAGTAAACTTTGAAATGTTGCCCCTCAACGAAAAAAGACCGTTAGTCATTCCTGAGCTATCAATACAATATACATAGAACTCCAGAACTACGTGAGAGGCAACCAGAACGGATTTTTTTCCTTCGACTGAGCAGTAGATTGATGGCGCCACCAACCAAATTTTTTTTCTCGGAAAAATGGATTTTTTCTGGGAGTTCCGGTTGCCTCCGCAAGAGTTCTGTTAAGTATCATTACAACTTTTCCTCATCAGACAAATATTTACACCGGTACACTCGAGTAAATGTTGTAAAGTCCCCCCCCCCCCGCCCCCAAAGAAAAAAATCGGTACTAACGCCAGAACTATCAATATAAACTACATGGAATTCCAGAACTATGTGCGAGGTAACCAGAACTGATTTTTTTTCCTTCGATTGGCAGTAGATTGATAACGCGATGGAATGCTTTGAGTGAAACCAAATTTTTTTTTCGGAAAAATGATTTTTTTTCGGAGTTCTGGTTGCCCCCGCAAGAGTTCTGTTGAATATCTTTACAACTTTTACTCACCAGACAAATATTTACAACGGTACACTAGAGTAAATTTTGAGATGTTGCTCCCCAACGAAAAAAACACCGTTAGTTATAACTGAGCTATTAATAAAAAATACATAGAACTCCAGAACTACGTGAGAGGCAACCAGAACGGATTTTTTTCCTTCGACTGAGTAGTAGATTGATGGCGCGATGGAATGCTTTAGATGAAACCAAATTTTTTTTCTCGGAAAAATGGATTTTTTTCGGAGTTCTGGTTGCCCCCACAAGAGTTCTGTTGAATATCTTTACAACTTTTCCACATCAGACAAATATTTACAACGGTACTCTAGAGTAAATTTTGAGAAGTTGGCCCCCAACTAAAAAAAAACGTTAGTCATAACTGAGCTATCAATAAAAAATACATAGAACTCCAGAACTACGTGAGACGCAAGCAGAACAGATTTTTTCCTTCGACTGAGCAGTACATTGATGGCGCGATGGAATGCTTTACATGAAACCAAATTTTTTTTCTCGTAAAAATGGATTTTTTTCGGAGTTCTGGTTGCCTCCGCAAGAGTTCTGTTAAGTATCTTTACAACTTTTGGTCATCAGACAAATATTTACACCGGTACACTCGAGTAAATGCTGTAAAGTCCACATTTATGTGCTAATTTTGTGCTCCATTAAAATGTTTTGTGCTCTTGTCGTTTCTGGGGTAATTAGAAATCTAAAGTGCTCTGTTGGCTTAACATCAAGCTAGCGGAGCACTCAATGATCTTTGCGATATCGAAGAATTAAACTACGTGATATTTATGTGCTTTACGAATATCGAAGAGCCAACCCCCTATTTTTTTCGCCCGATATAGACCCTCAAAAAACCCTCCAAGACGAGCATATACGATTGTTTGTATATTCTGAAATGAAAATATATCATATTCATGTGCATTTTATGTGCTCTACGAATATCCAAGAGCCAAACCGCTTAAAACGAAAATTTCTCCCAAAACCACCGCTACGAGACCCACGCTACCCGCAAATACGAGTATTGGCTATTTTTTCGGTGTCTCACAATCACAGTAGTTAACATTTATGTGCTTTTTATGCGCTCTACGATTATCCATGAGCCAACCCGCTAAAACGAAAATTCCTCCCAAAACCACCTCCACAAGACGCAAACTACCCGCCAATACTCTTTCGTATATTACGCCAATACCCGCCGATATTGATAGAGGACATAAAAAGCACATAAATGTGGACTACTTTGATTTAGCGATATCGAAAAAATAGCCAATACTCGTATTGGCGGGTAGTTTACGTCTTGTAGAGGTGGATTTGGGAGAAATTCTTATCTTAGCGGTTTGGCTCATGGATATTCGTAGAGCACATAAAAAGCACATAAATGTGGACTGCTTTGATTTTGCGAAATCGAAAAAATAACCAATACTTCTATTGACGGGTAGCTTGGGTCTTGTAGGGGTGGTTTAGTGACAAATGTGCGTTTTAGCGGTTTGGCTCTTGGATATTCGTACAGCACATTAAAAGCACATAAATGTGGACTACTTCAATTTAGAAATATGGCAAAAATAGCCAACACTCGTATTGGCGGATAGTTTGGGTCTTGTAGAGGTGGTTTTGGGAGAAAGTCTTCCCAAGTAGAAATTGTGTTTGGAATCCTATAGGATTCCCCTACTTCTCCCTACTCCCTGATAGGGATCCAACGGGACACCCCATTGGATCCCTATCAGGAAACGTCACGCTCGTACATTGGATTCCAAGAGGGACTCCCCATCGGGATCCAAAAGGGATTCCCATCGGGATCCAAAAGGGATTCCCATCGGGATCCAGTAGGGATTCCTATCGGGATTCCATAGGGATTCCATAGGGATTCCCTATTAGGATCCAATAGGGATTTCCCATCGGAATCCAATGTAAGAATCTTAAAGCTTCCCCACAGTATTGAACGGAATCCGATACGATGCTTGATCGATCATATCGCATTCTGTAAGCCCAAAATGCTACAAAAAATAAAAGCATCGATACACTAAAGAGATCAATTTATTGTTTACAAAGGAGTACATATCGAATACCACAATATACTTATTTTGTTTTTTTTTTTTAATTGTTTACCCATACTGAATATTTATAGTGCTTTGTATAGTATTCTTCGAATACTTATATCTTATATCTATATCTTCGAGTACTTTTTATACTTTATGAACTTTTTAAAAATACTTTAAATACTTTTTATGCTGTAACGTAGTTTTTATACACTTTTTATACTATTATTAAGCAAAAATACTTGTGCAGTTATGGGCGGGATATTCTTTGAATACTTTTCATACTATATAAAATTTAAACACTTTAATAAGATTGATGCTTGCATCATTGGAATGCAACAAACATTAATGCGTGTTTGGAGTAAATAAATTTTACGATCGCGATTGTGCAGTAACTCGATCGTCGCGCGCTTTTCAACGACGACACGAATATATATGTACCCTGCGCCGCTTATGTTCTATCGCCCGACGTCTTTCTTTTGTCGGAAGCGATTTTCTGAATCCTTATTGGATCCCGGATAGGGAATTCCTATTGGCTCCCGACAAGGAATCCCTGTTAGATCCCGATGGGGAATCCCTATTGGATCCCGATGAAAAATCCACCGGGTCGGGTGGAAATTGCTGTTACGGGCTACAAACTTAAGCGAATGTGTAATAGATATCATGTTTATAAAAATATGATTTCATACTTACATTTAATTTTCTTTTAAAACCTCATTTAAGCCGCTCTAACAAAACTCCACACCCACAGCGATAAACCGCAGACGCAATCGTAACCCGATTGCCGTCACGTCCAAAACAAATTTTTATGCGCACAAGTATTAAAAATTCAAAAAGTGTGCATATTAAAATTTATAATAAGTTTTTTTATTCGTATAAAAAATACTAGCCCATAACAAACTATAAATATACAATATGGGTAAGCACTAAAGTAAAGAAGTTACTAAAGAATATAATTATATATTGTAGTATTCGACATCCTAACAAATTCCTAGAAACACGTGGGTGCATCTTGAAACTCCCAAGCAAATCTGTGCACGGGACCATCAAAAGAATAATTTTTTACAGAGCGTCGCGAAATCCCATTTTATATAATTTCTAGTAAAAAATTCTCAAACCACGTTAATCTGGAAACAGCCCAGGATCCATTTGGATTCCAATGTGGTCTCCCTACCTGGGGTGTCCATATCAAATCCCCATAAGGATCTGGTAGAACCTGGGGAGTCCCCAACAAATACATTTGGATTCCAATGTGGACTCCCTACCTGGGCCGTCCCTATCAAATCCCCATAAGGATCTGGTAGAATCTGGGGAATCCCCAAAAAATCTATTTGGATTCCAGTGTGGACTCCTTACTTGGGGCGTCCCTATCAAATCCCCATAGGGATCTGGTAGGATCTGGGGAGTCCCCACAAAATTTCTGCATGGGTTGTTTTAGCAGTTTGGCTCATGGATATTCGTAGAGCACCTAAAAAGCACATAAATGTGGACTGCTTTGATTTTGCGAAATCGAAAAAATAACCAATACTTCTATTGACGGGTAGCTTGGGTCTTGTAGGGGTGGTTTAGTGACAAATGTGCGTTTTAGCGGTTTGGCTCTTGGATATTCGTACAGCACATTAAAAGCACATAAATGTGGACTACTTCAATTTAGAAATATGGCAAAAATAGCCAACACTCGTATTGGCGGATAGTTTGGGTCTTGTAGAGGTGGTTTTGGGAGAAAGTCTTGTTTTAGCAGTTTGGCTCATGGATATTCGTAGAGCACATAAAAAGCACGTAAACGTGGACTGCTTTGATTTTGCGATATCGAAAAAATAACCAATACTCGTATTGGCGGGTAGCTTGGGTCTTGTAGGGGTGGTTTTGGGAGAAATTTGCATTTTAGCGGTTTGACTCTTGGATATTCATAGAGCACACTACTTTCATTTAGCAATATCGAAAAAATAGCCAATACTCGTATTTGCGGGTAATTTGGGTCTTGTAGGGATGATTTCGAGAGAAATTTTCGTTTCAGCGGTTTGGCTTATGGATATTCGTAGAGCACATAAAAAGCACATAAATGTGGACTACTTTGATTTTGCGATATCGAAAAAATAACTACTACTCGTATTGGCTGGTAGCTTGGATCTTGTAGGGGTGGTTTTGGGAGAAATTATCGTTTTAGCGGTTTGGCTCTTGAATATTCGTAGAGCACATAAAAAGCAGATAAATATGATGTATTTTCATATCAGAATATCCAAAAAACGGTATATGCTCTTATTGGAGGGTCTTTTAAGGGTCTATGTCGGCCGAAAAAAGAAAAATCGGGGTTTTGCTGTTCGATATTCGCAAAGCACATAAATATCACGTAGTTTCATTCTTAGATATGGCAAAGATCATTAAGTGCTCTGCTAGCTTGATGGTAAGCCAACAGAGCACTTTTGTTTTCTAATTTCCCGCTAAACGACAAGAGCACAAAAATTTTAAATGGAGCACAAAATTAGCACATAAAAAGAACAAAATTTTGACACCAATTAAATCCACTTTGGGGACTTTGCTCTGCTAGCTTTATGGAAGTTACAATGTTCCCATTTGAACGAAAATTGTATGAATTTTTCCTAAAGAGTTATCAAATAAAAACTGATTTTTCAAAATTTCCCCCCACTTTTTCACCCCCAAAATGAACTTCCACGGATTCGGCGCTGTGGACAAAAATAAAACCCGGATTTTTTTGAACATTTTGTCTCTCGCCGCCGACCTCGTGGGGGTTGTAGTTTGACATTAATCCACCCCCATTCCCTTTCATCCCCTAAAAAAAATCCTACACCCCGATTTTTAGGCAAACTTGGATTTAGCTCCCGTGGCACGTACAAAATCACCTGTCAAAAAACTAGTCTTCTTCAATTTTGTTTCGATTCCAATATACAGCACGACTGGTACTACTATAGCTATATTTGTGAAGAGTATGTGGTTAAAATTTCATAAGGTTCGGTTCAGTAGTTTCGAAGATTTTATCAGCAAGCCGTCGAAAAACGTTGTTTCGAGAAAAACGCGTTTAAAGTTTGTTCGGGTCACATAAATACATACAATTTTTTTAAAATGGATTTCGAAAGTGTATTTATTAAGTGTAACAATTTTTGTATCAATATCTATAATATGAACCTATCAAAAAAATTCATGAATCTAGCCTTTTTAAGTGTCCAAAGTGAGAAGACCCCTTAAAAAAATATTATCATGTTCAATAAAGACCGCTCGGTAAACATGGCAAATTTCAACGTTTTATATTTAATATTTTTCGCGTGAAAAAATTGGTGAAAAATCGAACATTTTTTTGGCCCAGAAGAGTAGAAAGTTGCCTTAAAAAATACATATATATATCTCCGTCCCTTCCCGCCTCTTTCCGTTTCTCTCCCTGATTGATCAATTTCGCGGTAATGTTCGCAAAGTGCAGCGTGATTGTGAGCTCGTGCCAGCCGTTGACGATCATAGTTTGATCCCACCCGGACGTTGGCGATAAAGTGGACAGACGAGTCGGCCGAGCGATATATATGCAAAATACATCGTATCAACCGAACGAAACGCAGAGGGCCAAGGGAAGCGGCTGGTGCGGGAGAACGACGGAAAAGACGAGACCGGAGTTCCGACTGATGACGGACAGGAGATGTTTCCCCGTGTTCGCACGTGACCAATCACGCAAACTCGATACTTTCGTGATAAAAGAGCTTTTTCCTGCGCACGCTCTCGCAAAGTGCATTGCCAATTTCGTCGCCAATAATCGTAATCGTCGTGTCGCGATACCGACGAGCCCCTGGCGACTATCGCGATGAACGAGAGACAAACGCGACGTGTAGCTTCGTACACTCGTCCCGTGCTGCCTCGATTTATGAACTATTTATAATATTGCATATTTCATCGGATATAGCCGCGCCGGGGCCCTGGCGAACCGCCAGCATGACTCGGTTGTCGAAGGTTCACCACTCGACTGAGAAAAAGCACCTGGAAGAACCAACGATGCCCGAGGCCTCAAAGATGGAGAATACAAAATTTGACATTAACGATGAGTGCAAATCGTGCACTGAAAAAAAAATTCAGTTGGTTTAACAAAATGTATCTTTAAATACGTTCAACTTGATTTTTGATTGGCATAACAAACATTTTGTTAATCCAACGATAGTTTTAGTGGTGTGAACTGTAGCTTATTTAGCTTAGTTCACACCACTAAAACTATCGTTAGATTAACAAAATGTTTGTTATGCCAATCAAAAATCAAGTTGAACGTATTTAAAGATACATTTTGTTAAACCAACTGAATTTTTTTTTCAGTGTGTAGATTCGTAATGTTGCACCGATTTGTGGGCGTCGAGGGATTTCGAAAGCGCGTTAGAGAATTTATATTGCATTAATCTTTTCAGACGATTTTTCAGGCGATTTTTTCGCGACGAATTTTTGTTGACGATTTTTTTTTTGACGAATTTGATTAGGTGGTTTTTTGTTTTATTATTTAATTTTTTTATTTAAGTTTTTGAATTTTTATTTGTTTTATTTTTTTTTTTTTTTGAATTTGTTTAATTAAATTTGTTGACGATTTTTTTTTTACGAATGTATTTGGACAAACTTTTTTAAACGTATTTTCATAGACAACTTTTTAGGCCAATTTTTTTAAACGCATTTCTTTAGACGTATTTTTTAGGTAATTTTTTTGGACGATTTTTTTAGCCATTGTTTTTTAGGCGAATGTTGTAGACGATTTTTTTTGACAAATTTTTTAGACCCTTTTTATAGATAGGTAAATTTTTGTAAGCAATTTTTTTAGACGAATTTTCATGGACGTACTGTTTTAGGCGAATTTTTTGAGACAAATTTTTTAGACGTATTTTTTCAGACGTAGACACGTCCAATAAAATTCAACTTCGAAATTTCCATGAGTGTCGATGTGTCTTTTTCCGCGAAAAAGAAAAATTAAATTCCAGCAGGTTTAGTTCAGATTCTTGTGAGTAATTGTGAATTCAGCCGCAGTTGATGTTGAGCCTCAATATCAATGCGTAGTTAACGAATTCGCTCAAAAAATAAAAAATAAAACAAAAACTATAGAATTCCTGCTCAACTCGCCATTCTTCACAAGAAACTGTGGCAATTTGCTAGGATTATTATTTCATTCTCGAAAACGATGGAGTTCAGCTTGGAAAAAACGTTTACGTTGGCGTTTGATCGACGGTATATTTTCAAACAAATCAGTGTATTTTAACATACATCGGATCGCTCGACCCTCATAAATTTGGTTATCAGTAGATTATTAGTTCGTGGAAGTTGTTCTGGATATGTAACCCTACAAGTGTGCTTTTCCGAAATTAATACACAGGTAAATCTGATTTTTGCACCTGAAAAGAGTAGATTTTCATTCAATCAAAATCGTCCGCCCAGTTTTCAGAATATAATTCATAAATATTTAAATTTTTCTTCGTATTGCCATTCTCTTGGTTTTCACAGCGACTTTGCCATTTTTGAGTACTTGAAAAATCGCAATTTTTATGGGGGAATGAGAGAGAGAGAGAGAGAGAGAGAGAGGGAGAGATGTTGAATGATCGAGAGTTTATTGTGCCCCAGGCAAGACTTTCGGAGCAATAAAGACTTCAAATAAAGTTACAACAGAAGAAATTATAAAAAATATTCGGTTGCAAAATTATAAACGGTGTTTCTGAATGAGCTGACATTTTAAATTGCGCGCGATTTTTTTTTTGTGGCGAACATAGACTACTAATCTTTGACAACTGGCATCAGGAAGTATTGAGGTTTAGTCATTGAATTGAAAAAGAAGAATTCGAATTGAAAAAAATTAAAACAAAAATTGAAAAATAAAAAAATTGTGAGCCGTCGGAAGGAAGCCAGTTTTTTTTTTTAATTTTTCGTCGTTTTTTGCTCACTTTTTTTTATTCTTGATTTTTCTTCTCGATTCTAGGTCAACTTATACACAATATTCTACAAAGTAAAATTTTTTTTATTTTTTTGCTTTACGTCACCTACGTGGCTCCTCACACTCCCTCCACCATGTTTTGTCAAACTTAAAAAAACATTTTCATGTTCAATAAAGACCGCTTAGTCAACATACCAAATATCACCATTCTATATTTAATACTTTTCGCATAAAAAATTGGTGAAATATCGAACACTTTTTGGCCCAACAAGGCAGAACCTTCCCTTAAGACGCTAGAAAAAGGCTATTTTCATGGTTTTTTAATAGGTTTGTATTATAGATATTGATATAAAAGTTGTTACACTTAACAAATACACTTTCGAAATACATTTAAAAAATCTTTTTTATGTATTTATATAACCCAAACAAACTTTAAACGCGTTTTTCTCGGAACAACGTTTTTCGACGGCTTGTTGATAAAATCTTCGATACTATTGAACCGATCTCTATGAAATTTGAACCACATATTCTTTACAACCATAGCTATAGGGCATATCAAGGAGTTTTTTATTTCCATATTTACTATTTTTGCCAAAAGCGGGGAAAAAAACCTTTTTTTTTTCGAAAAATGTCCGCCATTTTGTTATTTTCGCATATATCAAAAATCGTATGATGTGCGCTATAGCTGTTAGCATACTGAATCGAAAACCGTTTGATTTTTCGTTTCGGATGATCCATCTCCGAGATTTCATCAACAGCGCAGACCAACAATTTTTTAGGACATTTTTTCAACTACCATTTTCGTCTATAAATAGTGTATTGAATGAATTTTAGAAAAAATTTCATGTATTTTGAGAGTATATTTATTAAGTGTAACAACTTTCATATCAATATCTATAACATAATCCTATCGAAACAGTTCATGAAAATAGCCTTTTTACCGTATAAAGTGAGAAGACCCCTTAAGGGGCCAGTCCACTTTGGAGCCACGAAAAAAGGCTATTTTCGCATTTTTTTTAGGATTTTATAAAAGATATGAATATAAAAGTAGTTGAGCTTGATAAATAAAGTCTTGAAATACATTTTAAAAAATGTTTAATTCATTTTTATTCATTTTTAAGTACAAAAACTATAGTTCAACGTAACACCTCAAAAATAGGTGGGCTAGGTAGCTCCATCACAACTCGGCAACGGCTTGACTGAAACAAAAAAAAATCAAAGTCCATTAGATTCGGTATGACACCAGCTACAAAATGACCCTCGGATATAAAGTTTTATCAAAAAATAACAAAATGGCAGATGAAAAACGAAAAAAGTTTAAACAACGCGTTTTTTCGCAGTTTTTCGCAAAAGAAAAGAGTAAAAATCAAAATTTTAAAACCATCGAGGGTCATCTTATTGCGAATCATGTTTACAATATGTGGTTCAAATTTCAAGAGAATCAGTTTATTAGTTTTAGAGATACGATGGAGCTAGATTTTGAAAACTATGTTTCGAGAAAAACGCGTATGAAGTTTATACTGTGAAAAAGTCTTACCTAAACTCAATCGGCAATTCCTGCACCATACAAAATCCCTTCTGATTGCTCATAATCGATTTCGAAAACAGTAAAAAAGAAGAATCGGTTTTTTGACATTTTCAAAGTGGACTGGCCCCTTAAAAGAGCGAACGTTTGCAAACAGCGACGAGGCGGCCATTTATCGGATATTGTGTTCCACACATAACCTCCATGTTTGTACTTTATAATAAAATTAAAATATTCGTACTTATCAAATAAATAATACGTTTAATCAATAAATAAAAGTGTCAGGTCATTTTGAGACACCCTATACAAAAGTATACCATGATGGCGTATAATAATCCAGAGAAGAAAAAAAAAGAGAGAGAATCCGCACACTATAAAGCATGACGGACTTGAAAACGACTAATTTGCTAATGTCTTCAAATCTTTTTCTCACTCCCTAACTTCACAGAATGATTGTCGCCTATACTCTTCCTCATAAAACAAAATACGAATAAATTCCCCCACTAAACCCCTTCTTCTCCATAAAATCATTCCGCAACCCAGAAATGCGTGGATTGAAATAAATGAGCAGATAAAATCCGCGCTTGGAAAAAACATGATCTCTTTTCCGCTTGTTGTTTGAAGCCGGCGAGGTGCGTTTGCTGAGGAAAAGCTTGCGCGTGTAGAAACGTATGTGTACTTTATGCTTGACGATCGAGCTGGAAAATATTTCTCGTTAAATAGAACTCGCGGGATATGAGCAACGATACATTTATCTCCGTTTGATATTAGTTCATACTACCGAGAAGTGTCGAAGTGAAACATTTGCGGATGTGTAAATATGTGCACATTTGCATGGTATACAATCGCTCTAGCCGCGTCCCTCTTGCTCCCTAACGCTATATCTCTTTTTCTCTCTCATTCTGTTTGCTCCCCTCACATACGCACACTCTATCTCTCGTTCTCTCGAGAACTGTACGCTGTACTTTTTTTGCTCCCGCAGGCAATACGGTCGTGTCCTCTTCTCCCCCCTCTCTTTCTCTCTCGATCCTCCCTCTTCCACTCAGTTGACACGCGAGACTCGTCCGAGTTTCCCGTAAAAATAAATCCACGATGAACTTCGATCCGAAAGGATCAAAATAAAAGCGAAGTAACTCAAATGAGCCGCGATAGCTCAACACCGTAATCAATTCGCAATTCCTTTTTATTACACATGTAAGAACGACCATCTGTGAATACACTCCGACGTATCGAACATCTTCATAGTTATCGCACTTATCTCCCAACTGGTTGTTTGATCGTTCAATAAAAGATTCGAATGGGCAAAAGTCTAATTGTTATCGAGACAAAGAAAAAACTGAAATTACTCGCTCTCGGGGAAGAGCGACCGATGGCTGTAGAAACGGTGAAAAAAAAGGGAATGTTTTTTTTTTATTCGAGATGTCACGAGTGTCGGAGATCGAGCGTGACGATCGGATGGAAAACATTCGCTCGAATCCCTACACAGCCGAGCAGTTGCGTTCTTGCTTAAGGAAGTTCTGTAGTTTTGGTCAAATCTTAGGAATTGGCGGGAATCTACGGTGTAAATATGACCTTCATGGACTGATGCCCAAAAATTCAATTCGATTCACCGTTTAGTTCATGAGATAATTGCAATTGAATATGGGTATTTTTGTACGCGATCCCTATACGTAACACGTAAGCCGATAGGAGTTTACTCGCATTTCTCGATATAGGTTCTAAACGGATCTTGGAATTTCAAAATAAAAACACAAGTGGACGCAGTAATATTGTGGGATTGATTTTTTAAAAAATGACAAACTTTGACCGTTTAGTTTCGGAGATATCGACTTATGAAAAGTGGTCATTTTATTCCACACCGAACTCGGGCCCAACCATCTGTAATGGAATGGCAACAGTGTACGCTGCAGCCAGCTGATCGACGCGTGGTCTGGGAACTCGAAGCCCGGTTTTTTCCCCGAGTTCTAGTAATTCTGAGACGGATGTGAAATAAATTTATTCTGCAAACAAATTTCATTTGTTCAATTTGTGCGTGTATTTATGCATGTATTTGTCTTTGTTACAGCGAATACAATTTAAACTGTCGGCAAGATGTTTTAAATCCACGATCCGCCGTGCTTCGACAGCGAATTTTTGTTGCTGATCGTTGAGGTTATGGTTATTCTCATCGCGATTAGCCGCATTTGCTTGACACATGGCTGCCACAGCTTTCAGTCTTTTAGCAAGCGCCTTTTTTGTTGTACACTTTCCTTTGTATCGCATTTGGGTTGACGTTTTCACGCTTTTTTTATTTATATAAAATATTTCGCGAAAGACGGATCGTAGGAAGCTCAACGCTATGACTGCAGGAAAATCGCGCTGTTGCCACGATTACAGCGCCGCTCTCTATACGAGTATGAGAACTATCTGTGCATGAGGTGCGAATGCGTGGGACATATATAGGGTACAAGCTCTGTCAAAAATTGACAACCAACAGCATCGTATAGACATTGGATGTTAATACGCTTCGACCGAAACTTTTGGCTCTTACGTGTACCTACAGAACTACCTTAATAGCATAATTGCGGGTGAGGAATGTAGTTTTTTAATTTTATTCGCTGAATATTCCGAGCCCTCTGGGTAAGTCAGAACTTTCCGGTGCCCTTATGATATACGAATGTAGCAGAGCGGCGGGAAGTTTTATCGCGCCACCTCGCGACCAAAGTCGACAAGTCGACGTTCATCGATCAATTTCCCTCGCACTCTTTCTCACTCTCTCTCTCTCGCTCTCGGAACAGTCGAGGGTAAAGCAGAAAATGTTGCGTCGTATTGCACGTAGCGTGTCTTTGTCGTCCAGGCAACGAGCATCGTGAAAATAGTACGAGAAAACGTTTCTATCGCAAGCACGAAAATCGAGAAAACGCGAGACGTACAGGTGTTCCACAATGAGAAGCGTTCCTGTAATTATCTTCTTCGACGACGAAACCGTAGTGACGTCGGACGTTCGACGAGAGCTCGCCGCTGGTTGGCGGAGCGTAAACACATGGCAGAGCTAGAGTTCGACGATTCACGCCTTTGCCAATGATAAGATAAAGGTATGGATTCGTCAGTCTTTATGTAAGCGTGTTAATGTTGCCGCGAGTTCTCGTAGGCCTGAATAATAACGATGCTACTCACATGGGCTATTTATCATCGAAACTTGCCTTGCTGCTTTATTATGGTTTATACAGATTTCTTTTTATATTTGGTTCGGCATTCGTGAAAACTGTTTTTCGCGGATAGTTTCTAGATAGCTCTGACAAGTGACTATGTCGATATAACAATGTGGGTTAGTCCCTATGGGGGAATTTGGAACCTGTAGGGTGACTACGAATGGCAGAGTTTGTTTGGATTTTTGGGGCCCGTGAGGCCCAAAATTTTGACCAAATACCTTGACCTGATTCCGCACGATACTTTTGATGCAAACTCAAGTTTTAATTCGTTATATCTTCATAAACAAATCCGCAAATTCCAAGTCCACTGTGGAATTTCAAGAATAAGATGTTCGGTTTAGCTATTTAGCACAACTTTTTTCTGATGAGAGGTAATGACGTTAGAGGGCGATGTCGTTTGTGGATGCGTTAAGGTAATCCTATCGCTTCACACTAGTCATACCACTGATCATACTTGAGACTTGTGCAATTTATATTTTTAACAAATGCAAAAAAAATAATTTGTAATTACTAAAATTTTCTATGCGTAAAGTGTTCAATGAATGTTCACATTTAATTAGAAAAATGAAAAAATAGTTATTCCAACGATTCGCGCAGTATTTCTAGGTTTGATATTTGGCAACATTGGTTCTATCTCCGTCTCTTTTGACTCAACCAGGCGAGTTTAACCTCCATGCTTTTCAACGTCGATCTGTCAAAACAATGTCAGGCGCGGGAAATATAAAGCATTGTATTCGGGCCACGACTGGTAAAAAGCGTGGAAAATTTGTGTCGCCGAAATATGTCGGTTAAAAATGAAATATGTGTGGAAATTCGAACGAGTGAGATGAGTTTAGGACTACAGTCAGCTGTTGCCTTGCTGTCACTTTTCTTTATCGTAGCAGGTGGTAATAAATCCAATACCGGAAGTTCAAATCAACCTTGATATTACATCAAAGTTAGGTCAATAAGCGTCATTTCTTCTAAGAGCACTGGATTACTACAAGTGTTGAGTATGTAAATCTGATTATTTTCAAGAATCTGACGGATTCCCACTATTATATACACTTTCGTAGCGACCGGAAGTTGGGTTTTTGTATGTCGTCTCGGAATTTCTTCACGAACATACGCAATTTTAATATTTCTTTTCTCTGTAATTAGGTCGATAAACGACCCTGAAATTTTACAGAGACAGTTATTAATATATTTAGTGGAGCTGAAAAAAAAATTACGAAAATCCTATGGATTGAAGCCTGGCGATAGGATACCTTAAAAATTGATGAAAAACAAATACAATGTAACCGCCAAAAATAGTAATAAAATATACCCTAAGTCTCAAAAACGGTGAAACAATCTTTCCTTTAAAAAAAAAGTCATGAAAATAAAAATAAAATTGCCCCGTCTAAAGATATCTGTCTCAAAGTTTTACTAGCAGTTCTATCGCTGTAATCATAAGTTCGACTTCAACATGCGATTCCTGCACCACATGCTGGGCCTTCGTCTTCAATTCGAGTTGTCTCAAGTGACCGAGAGTACGAGGTTGAAGTTTGCATCGTTGGAACGTAATGAAGATCAATATTCCTAAAATCCTTTAATTTCTTTTGGCAGACTTTGCCTAAGGAAATCCCTCAACCAATTATTCAGACGTTTTTATCCAATTTTATCGACCAATTATTTATCGATCGACAATATAAATCTATTTAAAAAACTATATAAAATAATAAAAATAAAATGCAAAAAACACGCTTTCGTTGCGTTCCAACGATGCAAACTTCAACACCATCCGAGTGTTTGTCATTTTCACAATAACCCTTAATGAGCTTCAAATCGGAGTAAAGCTCGCAGTAAATCCAAACAAACCCAAGCAAATTTCAACACCATCCGAATTTTTTTCATTTTTACAGTAACCCTTAATACACTGCAACTCGCAGTAAAGCTCGCAGTAGAACCAAACAAACCCAAACAAATCCAAACAAACTTCAACACCATCCGAGTGTTTGTCACTTTCACAGTTATCCTTAAGGGACCGGACGCGAATTACGTAACGCAATTGGGGGGGGGGGGGGGGGGGGCAAGGTTTGCGTTACGTTACGATTTTAAAACTGCCAGAAATAGCAAAATTTCTGCATGTTCAAGTTTTCAATATAAACCTCGCGTGCAATTTTACCGTGGACAGCTCACAGCTTTCTATAAGCAATGTCAGTTAAGGGGGAATGTCACTGTGCAAGAACTTGCACAGTAGTTTTCCTACATCCCCAAAACAAAGTTTGAAGGCACTTTTTAAGAATAATTCTTGAAAGTACATGTATTGAAAAATATATTGGCAACCTTTTTATTCACAAGTCCGAAAATTAACGGAGTTATAGTCACTTTAGTGAGATCAGGTAGCGCGACGGGTTAGTGCCCTCAGTCCCTACAGGTGTGGCATCATTTACAATAGATAAAGTACAGGCTCTTATTATTTTGTGAACTATCATGAAGATGAAGAACCGTCATATCGCCGGCGACTAGATACTTCAATGCAAGTATCAATATTCTAGAAAAAAAAACGTCACTTTATATCAAGAAACACGGAACGAAAACTTCGAACGTGTTTTTCTAGAAACTAGTTTTTTCGACTTTGTCTGAGCGAGTACTTAAAAACTTATCAACCGATTTTCAATTTTTCTAAAAACATTTTTGTAATCGCTGTGACGTGTTGTACGTATCCGCGTTTTTAACCTTTGATAATTACTATTTTTAAAGACTGCTTGAATACAGAAAAAGGGCCTTGAAAATCGAAAAAAATGTCCAAACTGTCGGCATTTTGTAAAAAAAAAAAAACGAAAATAAAAAAAATGGCTACGCATAACGATAGCTACATTTGTATAGATAGATTGTTGACTTTTAACGACGGGGTAAAGTTAATTCGGCGAAAAAAAAGGCATGTTTTTAAGATTTTTTTTGGCTTAACGAATAGTGTTCGTTTATTGAAAAATTTACATATAATAAAGTAACATTTGAACAACATTCTCCTAAATTTGCATTGCAAAATATTCAAAATTGAGCGAGTGAAAATTAAACCCCGGAGGCGCCTGGAAAAAAAGTTGGTTTGCGGTGTGCACCATAACTCGCAACAGAATCATTTGAAACAAAAAAAAAATCAAAATGCATTTGTTAAAGGAGATGTTTCTCGAGGTAATGACGGGAGGATTTTTTTTTCTTCGATTTTTCGATTTTTGGATCACTTTGGAGCCAAAAACCCGATTTTTTAATTTGTTGTTGAAAAATTAGTAATTATTTAAAAAAAAACAAAAAAGCTCTCGACAATACCTGGTGAATTATGTGAAGAAGTACTGTGCAAAATTTCAAAGCGATTGGTCCAGTAGATTTTGAGTTATCGTGCACACGGACTTCAAATATGACAAGTCTCAGAAAAACGGTTTGAAAAACGCAGAAGAGAAGAGAACGACATGGAGCAATAGACGCTCAAATACTCATAACTTCGTAAATTTTACTCCGATCGACTTGAAATTTTAACACAATATTCTTGATATATTATACATTCATTTAAATTTTTTTTTAAATGAAAAAAAAATTTAAATACTTTACCCCGCCCTTAATTTACAGATAACCTTTTATAAAGATATCGATGGGACAAATAATTTTTTTTTCGTCGTCAAATCAAGGCACATATCTCGATTAATTTTCAAGATTTTGTCATAAAAATTGGTATAAAACTAGATGAATATATACTTCATAAAATGAGTATAAACCCGATCCTTTCATAATTAGTTATGTCTAGGAAAAAAATCGCAATTATTGACGACAAAGCACCCGTTACGTAACGGAGTAGGGGGGGGGGGGGGTCTGGCCAAGCGTTACGGTCCCGTTACGTGCGGGAGAGAGGGGGGGTGGTTTAAAAAAAATGCAAAATTTTGCGTTACGTAATTGTGTACGCTCCCTACTGCGCCGCAAATCGCAGTAAAGCTCATAAGGCAATTAATATATTCGTGCTCCAATGAATGGCGACTACCCTTATAAAGCGAAGGGACGACCAAAGGGAAGTGAAGTATACACCTACGAGTGACTTTCGACAAGTACATGGGTGTCCATTTGTGGATGCATGCCGTCAAGTGTGCTTCGTTTCTCCACCAAGAGAGTCTCGACTCCGCGAGAGCCATTGAGGCATCTGCTTGTGAAAAAAAAGAAGCTCCACACAGGAGCTTTGCGCAGGTATGCACGGGAGTACATACGGCCATCAGGGATTGATACAAAGTAGGCGCCGTCGCACAAGCGCCCACGCAACCATGGATATTTCTGGTACGGAGTACGCCGAGCGTGGGCGTGTATAAAGTGTGGGCTTTTGAACCGTGCGCCGGTGTGCAAAACCGGGGAATCAAGCCAGCCGCACCCAACGAGAGGAAATCAGAGCCTCGTTGATGTCGCTCGTTTTCGCCCGACGCACTATTTTAGATTTTAGCGAAAAGGGGTCTCAAAATGACCTGACGTTTAAATTTATTAAGGGGTTTATTAAATTTTAAGGGGTTAGGCCACTCTGGAGGCCGAAAAAAATAGGGTTTTTGGGGATTTTTTTTTTCAGAAAAACTACAAAATAAATCGAGATTACAAAAAAGGGTGTTTATCATACATATCAGTGACTGTATACAATAATTTTTTTGAAGCGATTAATTTCAAAATGGCGGCTGTGCAGCGTTTATCTCAAAATTGCATTTTTTAAGTTGGCCGGAAACACAACTCAGACAATTTTCATCCGATTCACTTGAAGTGTCGAATATATCTTGAAAAATACATTGTCTATGGAAGTACGTAGGAATTTTTTTTATATTGCATAGTTAATTTGTTATTAACAATTATCTGACGATTTTTTAGGCAAATTATTCACTTTCCAAAAATTTGACTAAAAAATCGATTTATTTTGTAGTTTTTCTGAAAAAAAAGCCTATTTTTTCGGCCTCTAGAGTGGCCTAAGGCCTTAATTTAACCCTTAATGGTCACACCGGGTGGAGTACCTTCCAGAAAATTCGGGAAAATGGGACATTTTTTGCATATTTAAAAGCACACTCTTTGAAAATAATCGTATAGTCGTGTAGAAAAGAGTTGAAAGTACATTGTAGCGTTTTTTTTTTGTAATTTTTCAATAATTTATCACATTGCAAAATGATTGGGGTGAATTTCATCCACAATGACTTTTGCGTAATTTTGTCGAGGTGTGACTAGGCAAGGGTTAAGGTACAAATATGGAGGTTATGTGTGGAACACTAGGGTGGCACAAATTTGAGCTCCATTTTTTTCCTTTTTCTCACCATCCAATGATCCTCTTTAAAGAAAAAAAAAATTGTCACGAAAGCTGCGAGCAGTCAACAAATATTTAGAGGCCACTCAAACTTCTCAAATATTCAAATTTTTATTGAAAAATCGATTTTTTTCATTTACTTCTCACCAATGAATTTTACGCTTTCTAATTTGAAAATTAACGTCGCGAAAGCTCTAGACGTTCAATGAATATTTAGTAGTCGCTGAAAGGGAGAGTAGCGTGAAAAAAAAAAACTTTTTTGCAATTTTTTTCATTTATATGGACAGAGTAAATTTATTGAAACCTTTTGTACATTGTTAAGTGTCATTTCAAAAACATTCCGTGAAATTTGTACGCGAAAATATCCACAAACAAGCCGGTGACAAAGCTTTTCCAAAAACGCCTTTGGAAAAACACGATTTGCGGTGTTCACTGTATCTCAGTTAGAAATGGTCTGAAATTAAGTACCATTAAAATTTAGTCAAAGTATCATCAAATCCTCCCCTAACGGTCTTTGATAATTTTTTTTTCATTTCCCAATTTTTGGTGGTCATGTAAAGTGAAAAGTGCTATTTTTAACGAAAAATTCCGCCATTTTGGGGGTGGAAAACCCCCTCAATGTAAAAAAATCTCAAACTAACCGTTGGGGGGAGGTATTTTATATGTAGAAAGTGTGTACCAAGTTTGAAATAAATCGGTCATGTAGATATCAAACGGCAGTGAACACGGACTTCGAAAAAGTGGTTTCGAGAAAAACGCGTTTGAAGTTTAGAGAAGTCGGAGTTACAGTGTTAGAGGAGCGGGTCTAAATAGTCAATAACTTCGGGAGTTTTGCTCTGATTGACTTGAAATTTTGGGATTATATTCTTGAAATGTTTAATTATAAGAAAAGACAAAAAAATCGATTTTTCAAAAGTGAAAACCCCAACCCTCCCCTGAAGAGCTTCGAAATTATTTGTATTACTCTTCTCACTCATCATTCAATCATTCATCGGCCATCTATCGGATATTGGGTTCAACGCATAACCTCCACGTCTGTTTATACCTTATATTAAAATAAAGATATTCTTACTTTTCAAATAAATAATACTACTTCAAATAAATTTATTATTAAAACGTCCGGCCATTATGAGACACTTTATACAATCGTTTGAGAAATCCTCTTCTTTTCTCATTTCAATTCAACATTCTCGTGACGAATGTTGATGCTGAAATTTCTCACGTCGCGAGCGGATGAATTTCCGGCGTTACTTTCGGTGGATTGGGAAAAGGTCAATGGGCATCTAAAAATAACAGCAGAGTCGATGCAATTCATTAAAAATAATCTCTTATATTTTCTTTTCAATTCGGTAAATTTGTAAACGATGTAGATACACACATACACACACACACACATACATACCCGAGTAAAAATGAATATATATAATCATATATAATTATATACAAAAATTGGCCCCATAGAATTGTATACAATTGTATATGATCAATTAACATACAATTATATATGATTATATATATATATATATATATATATAATCATATATAATTGTATATTAATTGATCATATACAATCAATTTTGTTAATTGATCATATCAATTAACATACAATTATATATGATTATATATATATATATATATATATAATCATATATAATTGTATATTAATTGATCATATACAATTGTATACAATTCTATGGGGCCAATTTTTGTATACAATTATATATGATTATATATATTCATTTTTACTCGGGTATATATATATACACACATACATAGATACATGTTTTGTATATAGTACAATCTTGTTTCTTTTTCTCGTTTCGATACAATAACTTTTGAGTCCCCGTCTATGAGTTCATTTTCTTGTCGCGGAAGGTTCGATCTCTGTAAACGAAAAACGCTCCTTCTTACATTTTTAGATACCAAATACGTCCAATATGTCGCGAGCAAGTAATTAAAATAAAATGGAATTGGCCAATTTCCGAAATTATTTAGACCAAGCGTGACGAATTTGCAATCGGCGAGGGACATTTTCGGATTCGCAAGCCTGCGATCTATGCCCGAGAATGTGTCTCGGTGAGTGAGAAATGGTTGGGAATTACGAATCGCTGAGGATCTTAGAGATACGATTGGTTTTTTTTCGGTCTCTTTTTTTTTTTCTTCATTCCATCGGCCAGTTTCACGCGATCGGGATGAGACCGCGGACTGGTTGGAATTCTACCTGAATCTGATGAACGTGTGAGAGACCAAGAACGACCACCCTCACTGCTTGTCCGTATTCCTTGGCCTTTCTCTCTCCCACTCATTCACTCACTGACTCACTCACTAACTCACTCTTATATTCCCTATAATTCTCATCCGATTTTTTATTTTTATTTTTGGGACCGTTAGCTGTGTACCGTCTATCTTATTCTTTGGTATTTTGCTTTTGCTTATTATTCCTTAACTATTAGAGCCCTCTATATGCTTCTGTTATTTTAGATGTTTTTGCGATGATTTTTGTCTTTTTGATGAGTTTTTGTGTTTGTTTTGCTTTATACAGCTTTCTGCTTCGTTTTGCTGGGTTATTTTTCTTGCGTTCTTTTGTCTTGCTAGGTTGGAATACAACGAAAATGGATTTTTCTTTTATTTCGCAATTCCCTTCGGCAGATTTAACTTACGAAAATTCCGCAAACATTTTTTTAACGTTCTTATTTAGCGATCTACGACAAATACGCATAACACAATTTTGGATAATAGTGAAAATCAGAAATTCAAAAGAATTTTCGTTACATTCCAATGATGCAAACTTCAACATCGTTTTTTAATATACTTTTTGTTTAACTATTGTTTATTTTTATCTTTTTACTCTTGTTCTATTTTTTTAAACTTTTTTACCTTTGTACTCTTTTTACTGTTTTTACTCTTGCTTTAAAAAGACACTCTACAACAGCTTCGGCATTTTTATGAAAAACGAATTAAAACGAACAAAAAAATTGTTTACTTAAATATACTATTAAAGTATACCAACATTTTGATGAACGTAGAATAACTATTTCTTAGTTCGAAAAATCTCTCAAAATTGCTTAATTTTTTCCGTCTAAATGTATATCCCGCCTTAAGGGGTTATATACAGTCAGGAGGCCCAAAAAGATCGATTTTTCAAGATTTTTTCTTGAAAAAACCTTTAAATCTATCAACGTAAAAAATTGTACACATATTATGGTAACTTTCAACTGTATTGTAACATCTTTTATTTGCAAAAATAATTATTTTGAAAGCTGCTTTAGCTGATCTCCGGGAGCACCTTTAAAAAAAGGCGTCTTGCGGTGAATCTCTGGACTGAATCGTCTAAAATGAAAAAACCAAAAATATTTCGTTAATGTAATGGATTATCTTGTAATTGATCGAAGGAATAAGCAAAATAATAATTTTTGACAAAATGGCGGCTTCCCAAAAAAAATGGATTTTTGACAAAAGTTTAGGCCTTAAATTGTTTATAAAATGGAAAATATTCATCGGTGAGAAAAAACCTTCGATTAATTACTGAAAAATATACTTGAAAGGATTGTGTTAAAATTTGAGACAGATCGGTTCAGCCGTTTCCGCGAAATCTTGCTCACCGACTATAAAAACACAGTTTTGAGAAAAACGCGTTTCAAATTTCAAAAGCACTTTCGAACGCTCTGAGACGTCATAACAAATGTGCGTGTAACTTCGAGAATATTCGCCGGATTGACAAGAAATTTTCTGTGTGTGTACTTAAATATATGTACATTACGAAAAAAAAAATCGATTTTTCGAAAATCTCAACTGTATATAACCCCTTAAGGGGAGATATACACCTAGGAGCCGGAAAAAGGACATTTTTGTGAATTTTTTCAAAGAAAACTATTTGAAATTTCGGTTTGGGGTTTTAAGGGGGGAAACCACATTAGGACGCTGTTTGAGACTGATTTTTTGTGATTTTTTTTTGGGTGGGAACAATTAATTAGAATTTAATCAAATTTTGACATCATTTTATTCATATTTCGAACAGTTTGTGTACATTTTTTTGAATAATTTCACCCAAGAATAACAAAGTTACGCTGTGATGTCCGCTGAAGGTTGTGAGTACAGTTCTCCAATTGCGTGCAGTGTAGCCATTCCGATTTTCATCTGAAATCAAAAAGGTTTTGATTTTACGTTAATAACTTATTTTCTAAGTATATGAACCTCAATGCAGGTGAATATAATGAAAATTAAAAATTTTGCAGGCGTTGGAACAATTAACTTCGATTTTCACGATTTTTTTCTCTCTAATTATGCAAAGAAAAATACCCTTAAAATCATGATACCATCTCACAAGTTGGTTCATATAATTCGTAATTTTATAAAGAATTATACCATCAATGTTCACAATGATCGGTTCTATACTTTTTTATTTAGACTACACGCAAATGTGAACAGAGTCATTTCGAGATAAACCTGTTTGAAAAATAAATTCTCGAAAACTAGAAATTCGAGGAAGTTAACAATAATGTAAAATGCTTACCGATTAATCTGCGATTCCAGCACATTCCGATTGATGCAATAAAAAAATTGGATTTTTTGAACCTCCTAATGTGGTTTCCCCCCTTAATTATCTAAAAGTATATACATTCAAAAATATGTTTAATTTTCTTTATTTAAAAATATCAAAAATATACAAGGATATTGTATGATCCTTGGAGCGTCGTAAAAAAATCTGCGTATACGGTACCCACTGGCGTTTCTTCAAAAATCATCTGAAAAAAAAACCAAAAAGATTACAAAATTAGACACTATAATCTAGTACTTGTCATAGCCGATTTTGAAAATATCGACTCATGACAAAATGGCGGACGTTTGAACATAAATAGTGATTTTTGGACGAAAAATTCGTTATTATTTTGCCTATAAAACAAAAACTGAGTAACGGAAAAAAAATCCTATGACAAGTACTGGATAATGGTGTATGGAATAACCACAAAAAACCTCAAGGCAATCGGTTCATTGGTTTTCGAGAAACTTTGGGTACCGATTTGAAAAACGTGGTTTTGAGAAAAAACGCGTTTGAAAATTTGGGAATGAATAAATCATGAAATTTGTCAACTTACATGGGATCATCGATACCAGGCCCATAGTGTAGGTCTTCTACGGTCGACGGAATGTTCATAGCTTCTAAATCCTCGACCTCGACCATCTAGGTGTATAAGGGTGTCCCAGAACTCAACGTCAAGCCGAAACGGGGTGACAGAATTGATTGTAACCATCATGAGAAAAATCAGAAAAAAAATCTATCCCATGCAGTTTGAAAATTATGGGCATTTAAGAAAAACCTAGAAATTTGGTCAAACTGTAACCATTTTTCGGTTATTGTGGTTAAGTTTTATTATTTTTGTTCATTTAAACTTTGGAACCGTAACCCTAAATAACATTTCTAGAATCACAGTCAAAAATAATGACACAATTGCCCCGAGTTTCCTAGAATTAAGACTATTTGTTAAACTATGAATTTAAAATTTTCAAAATTTGTCTTCTTTAAAAGGCCCTGTTTAAAAAAAAAAGTACTAGAGTGCCTTGGCAAGTGCCATTAAAAGTTGGCGCATTTAATCAGGATTGTAAAATGGTACAATACTTGTTAGTTACATACTAAAAAAAAAACGAGTAAAAAAATTAAAACCTCAAGTAACCCGATTTTTGCTAACTCATTTTACTCAGTTAAAATGTTTTTTATTCGCACAAGCTCTTGGTAGGTTCTTAATTTTACGGCAAAATGATGAGAGAGATGGATAGTGGACATGTTTGCCATGAGTGAGAGAGACAGACAGTGACGCCACTTTTACCAAAGTCAACAAAAGTAAGTAAAATTAATAAAATAATGAAAAATCTTGACCTAGTTTAGGTTTATTGGAATAAAAGTCAGATACACAGGGAAATAACATTTTTTATTACAGCAAATGTTCAAATTGTTTGCCATCAGCCTCAATACACGCCCTACATCTTCTTAAAAAAGATCTACTTATTAGCCGGGCATATCCTCGAGAGTTGATGTCCTCAGCAGCTTGAGAAATTCGTTCACGCAGCTCGGCTACGCTCTCAATGGGCTTTGAATAAACTTTTTCTTTGAGAACGCCCCAATAAAAAAAATCCAGGGGATTTAAATCTGGGGAACGGGCTGGCCACGAGATAGTGCCTGAACGTCCGATCCACCTTCCCGGATATTCCTGGTCAAGGAAATCTCTTAATTGCACTGCGTAATGCGCTGGGCAGCCATCTTGTTGATACCACATGTGGCGACGATCTGTTAGTGGTACGTCCTCTAACAAAGTTGGTAAATTTTCTCGTAAAAAATGTAGGTAATTCGTGCCAATCAAGTTCTCAGGCAGCTCAAAAGGCCCAACAATTGGGCCGTTTAAAATTCCGGTCCACAGGTTTACTTTAAAGCGATACTGGGATCTGTCTTCTCGCATTAAATGTGGATTCTCCACATGCCACTCGTGAAAATTGTGTAAGTTTATGTAACCATCTTTTTTAAATGTAGATTCATCTGACCAGAGAATTTTTTGGATTAATTGGGGATTTTCATTACGCCTCTGTAGCATTGTTCTACAAAATGAAATCCTTTCAGGATAATCTCGAGGGAGAAGACTTTGAACTCGTTGTACGTGAAACGGATGCATTTCGGCTTTTTGTAAAATACGATGTGCTGTGCTTTTGGGTATTCCCGTTCTGCCCTTAAGTGACGTACCTAGTGAGTTACTAAAATACCGGTGCTCCCGTTGCTGCGCATGAAAATGCGGCTCCGCAACAGGAGAAAGCGTTTTTCGCAAGTACGGAGTTGCTACTGTATACGAGACATATCGCGGACACGTGCGTTCACCTCGCTCGGTTGTGTGCAGAGGGCGATCCGCACAATCCGGTATTACTCGTAGGCGCTCTATATAACCTCAATCGCGACGTAGCGAACTCTCGCGTGGTTAAAGTCCACCTACTGTTGTACCCACCGCGCGACTTCTATTCGGTATTAGTGAGGTTACGAACACGCGCCTGGGCGTATGCCCGTGTGTGAGAGTAACTCGCATACCATAGGCGTTGAGTCGCACACGCGCGATGCCATAAGCTCGACGACGACGATGGAAATGTTTCCTCGCGTTATACGCACGCGCCATCTCGCGATATCTCTTATTCAAATACGAAAACTATCGTTTGGCGAATCAAACGATCGAATTACCGGAGCCTATTGGGAGAAAAATTAGAAACGCGCACTTAGGTGTGCTCGCGTATACAGGGTGTCCTGTTATGGATGGATAATCCTGCAACTGTCGATAGGTTCAGATCATGTCCTACAGTATGCTGGAATTTCAGTTTAGTTAAAGTCCCACGGTTTTCGAGATAAAAATCATCTGCTTTTGATTTTTCGCGTGCCATTTCTACAAATTATAACTTTTTTGACCCGGTTTGTTTTTAAATTCTCTTGGATATTTGTTTTATCAAGAAAAGACTTCTTTTTAACCTTGAATGTTAAGGAAACTGTATAAAAAACGATCTTAGGCTGAATTTTCATACAAACCAATTAGCACATCTGACTTTGATAGTCTGCGGTGTAAAAAAATGTACTACGCATATCGTGCCGGATACTTAAGGGGGAATATACCTTTGTACATTTTTTTGCATTTTTTTATTGTCTCAGACAAATATCCAAATCCAAAATATACTATAACTATCCAAAAATGATATTCAAAAGGTTTTATGAGGGGTCCAGGCATCGCCAAGTAAAGGTAAACACGAAATTTCCATGATTTTACAGTACTTAAAACTTTGAACGCGTTTTTCTCGAAAAGTTTCCCATCGATTGACTTGACATTTTAACTGTAGCTTCTTGACAACATTTTCTAGTCTAGTAAGATTTTTCCGATAAGTTGAAATTTAAAAATGTTATGATCGATATTCGACCTATGTTTCACGAGAAAAAATCCCATATTAACACTATTTTTTTTAAATCAATATTTTAAAAAACCTCTCCGTACTGGACTAGTTTTTTATATTTACTTTCAAAATATTTTTCGTTTTTTGTTCTAGCTTGAAAATTATGACCTGTGCGAATACGCTCGTAGAGAACTATGAAAAAAAGCAGTTGTCTTTCATCAGCTGCTGCGCCGCCATTGTGTTACAAAAAAAAATCTTTTACTTTAAGGTCCCAGTCCACTTTGGAGCCACGGAAAAAGGCTATTTTCGCGATTTTTGAGGATTTTATAAAAGATATGAATGTAAAAGTTTTTGGGTTTGATAAATAAAGTCTTGAAATACATTGAAAAAAAATGTATTCATTTTTAAGTACAAAAAACTATAGTTTAACGCAACGCCTCAAAAATAGGTGGGCTAGATAGCTCCATCACAACTCGGCAACGGCTTGTCTGAAACAAAAAAATCAAAGTCCATTATATTCAGCATGACACCAGCTACAAAATGACCCTCGGATATAAAGTTTTACCAAGAAATAAAAAAATGGCAGATGAAAAACGAAAAAAGTAAAAAAAAACGCGTTTTTCGCATTTTTTCGCAAAAAAAAGAGGAAAAAACAAAATTTTAAAACCATCGAGGGTCATCTTGTTGCGAATCATGTTTACAATATGTGGTTCAAATTTCGAGAGAATCAGTCTATTAGTTTTACAGATACGATGGAGCTAGATTTTGAAAACGTTCTTTCGAGAAAAACGCGTTTGAAGTTCATACTATAAAAAACTCTTACCTAAATTCAATCGGAAATTCCTGCACCGTACAAAATCCCTTCTGATTGCTCGTCATCGTCGATTTCTTCAAGTCTTGCGTGTTTTCGATTTTTTGAAATTTTCAAAGTGGACTGGCCCCTAGACGTACTAACATGTATAAAAAACCGAATTTAAAAATATTGTTTTGTTTTTCTTAAATAAATTGTCTAAAATGACCCTTTATTTTGCTCTCGCGAAGGTATATTCCCCCTTAAAAAAGTTACCTAGTTATTGTCGATTCATATCATTTGTAGAACACATGCGAAAAACGGAAAAAAAAAGTTTTTTTTTCCAAAAAATAACATAAAGTCCAAAATCTCGAAAACTGGGGGCTTTCACCAAACTGAAATTCCTGCATATAGTAGGACATGATCCGACCTATCGACAGTTGCAGGATTATCCATTCATAACAGGACACCCTGTATGTATATATCTATATATACGTACAAATAGCCGAGTCGAAAGTTTTCGAAGGGTACCAGGTACGATCGAAAAACTGGTCGAGCACGTTGGCCTTCATCCAGAACACAAATAAAATCATCTGTTGCCAAAAAAACGTCGCGAACCCGCGTATCGGCCTTCTTCAAAGAGAAAAGCCGTATGGAGCCAGCGAATCAGAGAGAGAGAGGGAGAGAGTGAGAGAGAGAGACAGAGAGAGAGAGAGAGAGAGAGAGAGGCGGATATTGCGAGAAATGAAAAGAGTAAACGTCAGATCAACGAAAGATTCCCGGTCCTATTGACAATATGGGCAAAGACGTGCACGATTCCAGCATTTCCTCGTCATAGTACAACTTCCTGATAGTAGTCGAGGTCATCTTCTGATATTGTCCTGATACCAACGGTCTTTCGTATTTTTCTCGGATTTCTTTTTCTACTCACGAGGAGTGGCGCAGTAGCAACGTGTTTATTTCCAATACAACGTGGATAACATAAAAAACGACATTCCCCAACGATTACTATAGCGTACGGGTTCGCGTATTGCCGAGGGCCATCGACCAGGCTCATTCAGCCCAGCATTGCTTGTTCATCAATGTATGCACGCTGAAGACAATTTGTGTCCTTCGACTTGAGTGAGTCAAGTCATTGGCGTTTTTCAACGATATTGACGTTTGCATCGTTGAAACGCAACGTCAGCTTCGTAGTACCAGTTTTTTGGCACGTTTAGCCCTTCAAAATCCTTACATCGATTTTCAGGATTCTCATTAGAGATCTTCAGCCTAAATATCTGAGAAAAGATTTCGAAAGATAATGAAAATAAGCAAATATTGGGATGTTTTTTCGTGAAAACTAATGCTTCGTAAAAAAAAAAGTAATTCTTAATGCTTGGAAACGTTTCGAACCTGTTGTGTGATCAACTCCTATTGATTCTGCAAGTTCAGCTAGCGTCTGACATGAGTCTTCATTGAGTAATGCCTCCAATTCACCACATCAAAATCATTATTTTTGAAGCGTCTAAACCGATCTCTGCATGTTGTTTCCGACATAGCATGGTCGCCGGAAGTCTCAACAAGAATTCCGTGTGCTGTAGAATTTTCTTTAGAATAAAGTAGCGCCGCAAACGTCCCCGCAAATAGTCTTGTTAGCACGAAATTTGACATGTTTAGCACAGGAAAAAAAAGTTGTTTACACTTCGGCGAAATAACATACACTGAATTTACTTCTTCATATATGCGTTGACATCTTAAACTTTTTTTTATATTGAGAATAGAGGAAGGCTATGGCTATGGGGCCAACTAGCCTCAAACGAATACATTTATATACTTAAGGGGAGATGTACACCTAGGAGCCGGAAAAAAGGTCATTTTTGGGAATTTTTTCAAGGAAATCTATTTGAAATTTCAGATTGGGGTTTTAATTATCAAAAAGTATATACATTCAAAAATATGTTTAATTTTCTTTATTCAAAAATATCAAAAATATACAAGGATATTGTATGATCCTTGGAGCGTCGTAAAAAAAATCGGCGTATACGGTAACCACTGGCGTTTCTTCAAAAATCATCTGAAAAAAAAAAACCAAAAGGATTATTAAATTAGATACTATAATCTGGTACTTGTCATAGCCGATTTTGAAAACATCGAATTATGACAAAATGGCGGACGTTTAAACATAAATAGTGATTTTTGGGCCAAAAATTATTCATTATTTTGCCTATAAAACAAAAACTAAGTAACGGAAAAAAATCCTATGGCAAGTACTAGATAATGGTGTACTGACTAATCACAAAAAACCTCACGGCAATCGGTTCATTGGTTTTCGAGAAATTTTGGGTACCGATTTGAAAAGCGTGGTTTTGAGAAAAACGCGTTTAAAAATGTGGAAATGAATAAATCATGAAATTTGTCAACTTACGTGGAATCATACCAAGCCCATAGAGATCTTCTACGGTCGACGGAATGTTTATAGCTTATAAATCCTCGACCTCGACCATCTAGGTGTATATCTCTCCTTAAGGCGGTATTTTCAATTTAAACTAGATATGTGGAATATAACAGATTCAACAAGATTATATCACAGTTGTGATAATTATCTCATAGTAACTCACGCTTCATCTCACTTAACTAGTAGTGGTATCGAGTGGTCCATGTACTCGCCATCTTAAACTACACGCCCACAGTTCTGCAAGCGCCATCTGTTGGAAAACAGCGAGAACTCATTCAATGACCTAATGAAAAAAAATACAAAAGAACTTCCGTATTATTAAAACGATGCAAACTTCAACATCAAGTTTCTCATGTATCTAATCACTTTACAAATGCCCATCTTCTTCGTTGCACGCATCTTATCTGATACATCTCCAGAAAGGTAAAAGTTCGCCACTTCCCCGTCGATTTCCATCAAGTTTTCCATTGATGAGTTTCATTATCGGTCGAATCGATGACACCTGTTTTCTCGTGGGGATCAAGCTGACGCCAATTGTGCAGGTCGCGCTACTGGCCCGAGCTGGCCGACCAGCGGAAGTGACGTTTTTCCCCAATGGCCCTCAAACCCAACGATAAATGCTTATCACGGGTCCGTAGAAGCGCTACGGAAGTATCCGAATTCACGGATCCCGTAGGGACCGTTTTTCGAAAGTGCCGAGCTGAAGTTCAGGACGAAGGACTTGCGGAGGCAAAAGAGAGAGAAAAAAAGAGCAAGAGATATGGGGGCACACACGTGGTGGAGTTGAAAAAACGGTTGGAAATGGTCATGAGAGGAGAGGAGACGGACGATGGGTATCGGGAGTCGACGTAGGCAACGCAGTAGATCATTTGGGCGCCGAGAAGTCTGGTGCGATCGAGCTGCAGGCGGGACGAAAGGCAGAGAGAGAGAGAGAGAGAGAGAGAGAGAGAGAGAGAGAGAGAGAGCGAGAGGGGGGCGGTGGGGGTGCGAGGCAGGAAAGGCGATGAACGAGGCTAGTGAGAAGAAGAAGCGAAGCATGGCCCTGGCTAGCCTGCGAGGCGCGTCTCTGGTTACGCGACCATTTGGGGCGCCAACCGGGCTCGGTAGTCCAAAGAGGGGAAAAACCAGCTCGGGCCCGCGGGGACTTGCGGCGGGGGCGACTAAAGAGAGAGAAAGAGAGTGGGGCGGAAACCTACCAAGAAAAGGAGAAAGAGAACGTGTATACGCCCGTGTGTATACTAACTGTAAGATTTCGTAGCCCCGCAAAGAGTAGGGCTAGTTTTTATCCTAGATTCTCGGTGGGGTTGGGTATCGAGGGCCTCGGGGCAGCCACATTCCAGCGAGATCGGAAAGCTCCATCAAGCGTGGAGATCGAGAGACGGAGAACGAGCGATCTTTATTGTGCGCTCTAGGACAAATCCCCTCAAGCTTATAGTTACCGTACATGGTTTCGAAGTTGAAAAAAGAAACGGCGCACAATGATTAACAACACTAGAGCAGAGATCATTTCGCAAGATAGAAATATTCAACCTTCGCCCGCGGCTTCCCTCGCATCTGTGTCGAATATTTCGCTCCTGTGGATGTCGAGGAACGCTGTTAGGGGACAGTGCCTTGGAGGTTATGTTCTAAGGTTACGAAAAATATGAGTTTTCTGCGGAGTCAAACGACTCGTTTTTATGCAGGTTGGTACATGCTTATAATCGCGTTGCTGGAAAAAGATGTATGGCATGAAGTCGGATAGGGACGAGAGCTAATGGAACTGGAATTGTGTGGGGGATCCAATTGAATTCTCTTACTTGTCCGGAATTCCTCATGGGAAGTAGGGACCCTTCCATTGGAATCCAATGTGCGAATCCAATTTTAATCCTAAAGGAGTCCCACATTATTGAACGGAATCCGATACGATTATTGATACATCCCATCGCATTTTGTGGGATGAATTTTATAAACAAAATATAAGGTAAATGTCCCAATTATTGAACAGCTAAGGATCTGGGGGATTGAATTCGGTGAGAAAAAAATATAAAATCAAGAAAAAACCATCGCTTTCAGGTTCAAATGATACTTAGATATTTTTACTTTCGAAAAATCACCCTTTAAATTATTTTTAAATGATTTTAAATGAAAAAAAGAATAACAATGTGAAGAATGCAAATGTCCCAATTATTGAACACTGGAAGTGCCTATGTCCCTAATATTGAACAGGCATGTCCCAGTTATTGAACACTCTCGAGAATTCTTTTTCCGTTCCAAAAATATTATTTTGGGTACAATATTGAGAAATAAAAGCAAAATGAAACACTTAAATAATCTTTTGTTAATCATGTAAAAATACAAAAATATATATTTAGTCTCTTTTGAAAGGTTTTTGGTTCATTCGCATTTGGTTTGTTTTTCCTTTTCAACTCGAACTTTATTTTCTTTTTCTTTTCAGCTTCCTCGTTTTCATTTTCTGTTTTTGTTTGATTTTGTCGCAGTTTGGCTCCCTGAAATATCGGAGAGCAAAAAATATTGAACAGTAAATTCGTATTTTTAGGTTACATTTAGGTTATATTCTCTTTTTACTTTCCTTTTTATGTTTATTGCACGAAAATACAAATGAAAAATATATTTGACGATCTTAGAGTTATTATTAAAAGAATAGAGGTAAGTTTATTCAGGAACTTACAGTTTTTGTTTGAATAAATCCGATTCACACGATCTGTCACACGTTAACTGTCTCGATGTTTTTATGGGTTTAATGACGCCAACTTGGAGAATTCGAGTGTTCAATAATTGGGACACACTGCATTTTCTATGTCCCAATGATCGAACACCGTATTTTTTACCAAATAATTAAATAAAGTTTTTTCATAAAAATTGTTATTTGTAAGAAATTTTCTGAGGAACCTGAAACGCCTATACTTTTTGAGATGCGACAGTTTTTGAATTTTTTATGCCCTTATGCATGAAGCGGCGCGTCTTAGCAGAAACGATAAGCAGTTACCACGAGACGTCAAAACGAGTCACCGTTGCTGATTAAATAATTTTTTTCTCTATTAATTAAAGCTTTTTTTGCATAAGTAAGGTAACATTTCGATGGCTAAAAGTTCCATATATGTAATGAAATTTTATAAATAAGTAAATGCATGCAGGTGAGTGAGAAATAATTAGAATACAAGATAGTGTTCAATAATTGGGACCTGTTCAATAATTGAGACATTTACTTTAGGGTGTCTCAAAATGACCTGACAATTTAATTTATTAATAAAACGGATTATTTCTTTGAAAAGTACGAATATTCTTATTTTAATGTAAGGTACGAACGTGGAGGTTATGTGTGAAACACAATATCCGATAAATGGCCGCTTGGCCTCTGTTTGCAAACGTTCACTCTTTTGATGAAATTTTCAATAACATTTTGGCACAATTGCGGACTAATTTCGTGAAGCGGTAAGGCCGCAGTAGAATTTTCAAAAAATCTATTTTTTTCGCTAAAACGGTGCTATGTCATCATAAGAATTAGTTACTATTCGATTGATAGCAAGACATTTTTTTTTCCGACTTTGAGCGTATAAGGTAAGCCCACCTCTGGCAGGGCCATATGTAAAACTTCAAACGCGGCATATGTAAAACTTTAAACGCGTTTTTCTCGAAACAGCTTTTTTCCAATTAGCGTGACAAATAAATTAACAATTTTCCCTCGATTTACTTCAAATTTAAAAGTTATATTCCTAATTGCATTTCACAGATAAGTACGTACGGAATGTCTGATTAATCGAAAACTTGTCATTTAACGAGCAGTATTATACGAAATTTTTCATTGAAAATTCAATTTAAGGCGAGAAATCCCTTTAGGAGCGTGAAAAATAAGTATTTTTCGGGAATTTTTTTAGAGGGGTAAAATAATCTGATCATTTTAAAATTTGGACATGAGTTTATTATAACTGCAAGTTAAAAAAAAAATTTGGGATGACCAACAAAATGGCGGCGTTATTAAGAGTCTTCGGACGTCTGTTTTCCGCGACATCGAAAAGTGCTGCAGTTGTCAATCTTTTTCTGTCGATCTGAAAAAGATTTACTAAGTGTCATTCGTTTACTGACATATTAAGGGGAAGGATATACCTAAAAAATGATGAAAAAGTGCAAAATTGAATATTTGGGACCCTTTTTACTCCAAATTTCGAATTTTCGACCATTTTTTCGACATATTTGACCCAAAAAAAATATTTATTTACACGCTACCTTTCAAACTTTAGGTATATCCTTCCGATAATATCACTGAGAGTAAGCTCCCAAAATTTCATCGAAATCGGTAGATAACTTTTTGAGCTACAACACGAGCCGTTTTTGAAAAAGTAGTTTCGAGATAATCGCGTTTAAGGCGTTACCCCCACTTGTAGCGCAAAAAAGGCCTTTTTCATGAATTTTTTTAAAGAAAACTACAAAACTTTTTTAATCGATCAATATACCATCTTAAAGAATGAATCTTGAAGAACTTTCAGTAATTTTTGTATTAATAAAATGAAATAATGAAAAATATTACATTGTTTAGTGGCAAATGGCCGTAAATGAAATAATGTTTTTATATACACGGTTTGCGGTGACCAACATTGCGGCGAAGTGGATCATCTGAAAAAAAAAATGCGGATGGATTTAGTCAAATATAAGTATAAACTAGTCTTTAATCGAAGGATTTAAAAAAATATTCATTTTTCACAAAATGGCGGACAGTCAAAGCTAATGGTTCGATTTTAACGAAAAAAAACGGCCGTTTTTTGGCTATAAAACGGCCATTTTTTTTTCGAAAAAAAAAATCGAACGATTAAAGACTACATTTTTATGTACTAAATAAGCCTGCAAAATTTCAAGAAGATCGGTTCATTAGTGTTCGAGTAATCTTGGTCACCGACTTCAGAAATGCCATTTTGAGAAAAACGCGTTTAAAGTTTCAATTTCCGGTCGTTTACACATCGGATTCTTCTCTTTCAACGCTCATATCTCAGTCAATTTTGTTCGAATCGACTTGAAATTTTCAGGACATATTCTCAGATACTTATACTTAAAAAAAAAGCAATATAAAAAATCGATTTTTTCAAAATCGCGAGTGGGGGTAACCCCTTAAGGGAAGCGTAGGGGTTTCAGCGTGAAAAAACACACTTTTTTGCGATTTTTTTTCATCTATATGGATAGAATACATTTATTGAAACCTTTTGTACATTGTTAAGTGTCATTTCAAGAACATTCCGTAAAATTTGTACGCGAAAATATCCACAAACAGCCGGTGACAAAGCTTTTCCAAGAACGCCTTTGTCAAAACACGATTTGCGGTGTTCACTGTATCTCAGCTAGAAATTATCTGAAATCAAGTACCATTTAAATTTAGTCAAAGTATTATCAAAACCTCCCCCAACGGTCTTCGATAATTTTTTTTTCATTTCTACATTTTTGGTGGTCATGTAAAGTGAAAAGTCCTATTTTTCACGGAAAATTCCGCCATTTTGTTAGTGGAAAAACCCCTCAATGTAAAAAAAATTCTCAAACTAAACGTTGGGGGGAGGTATTTTATATGTAGAAAGTGTGTACGAAGTTTGAAATAAATCGGACATGTAGTTTTCAAATGGCAATGACCACGGACTTTGAAAAAGTGGTTTCGAGAAAAATGCGACATAGGCTTGTTTGTGGTTATTTTCGCGTACAAATTTCACGGAATGTTCTTGAAATGGCACTTAACAATGTACAAAAGGTTTCAATAAATTTACTCAATCCATATAGACGAAAAAATTTCGCAAGGAAGTGTTTTTTTACACGCCGAAACCCCTACCCTCTCCTTAAAGTTTCAACATGTGACTCGCTACCTGCCCGCATGCTGTCCCCGCGCTCTAGACTATGTGCGATAACTCCGCAAATATTCAATATTTCGAGTTTTCCTTTGGTCAGTATATTCTTTGGGTATCATACTTTCGACATATGTACAGTACTACCTCTCTAAGAGAGCGGTCTAGGGCGGTTAGGGGAAGAAATTCTCGAGAAATTCGTCGCCGAAGCCTTCCCCCACCGCTAGGTTAGCGCGCTCGAAAATCGCACATGTGGTAGCGTGTATGTGTTTCTCCACTCGAACTCGATAAGAGAGCGCGAACGAAAGTGTTGAGAAAACTGTAAACGAGTTGCGGAAAGTGTACTGGCGTTTCGTCGTTTCATGCGTAAGTATATCTCATTGAATATTGATGTGTAAATCTTTCTTTTTCTTCGCGTTTTTTTTTATTCTGCTGTTTGGTATATTTTGTTGTTGCAATATCATAACACATATGAAGGAAACATTTGTAAGACTTTCAATAATTGTTGAATTATCTTATTGTTCGCAAAAATATACGTAGTATATTCGTTATCGAAACTCGAAAATATATAGTGTACAAAAAAAATGTAACTAACAATTTATCTTGTGTATATACTTCAAGTTTAAATATACAATGTATATATATGTATATATATTTCATTTTTAGATATGCTGTACGATATTTGCATTTATTACTACTACTCATAAACATATCTCTAGTATAATGTAGCCTCGATAATTTTTATCAATATCAATAATATTCTATGCTGTGTTAATGTCTATTAAAATATATTTTACTTGCATTAAATTACTACTTGAAATTTAATTATGGTGCATGTTTTTTCTCCGACTTTACGGCTTAAACGTATATATTATTATACAAAGGAATATTATCCATTTGACAATCGTGTGACGTGCGATTTTCTGAAATCGCTCGCGATCTCTTATCGAGTTGTCCGCGACAAACTCGAGAGGCCTCGGGTACACTGGACAGCTCGAGCTAGGTGCGGGAAGCCATAAAATGCGCTCAAGCGGAACGGCGGGGAAATTCTCTCTTAGCGAGGGCTCTCTTAGAGAGGTAGTACTGTATTTTAAAAAACACGATTTTTTTGAAAATTCTTAAGGGATTTCTCGCCTTAAATACCTACAACTTTTGAATAAATCAATATTTTTTAAATTCCGTACGTACTTCTCTAGGTATTCTAATCTAGATTGACAAGAATTTTCGTTTTTTATTCTAGGTAAAAAATTGTGGATGCTAAATGTCACGCCGCGAAGCGCTTCAAAAAAGATGACAAAAGGAAATATTAGTAGTCGGACATTTTGTAGATCGAAAAAAAAAATATATATTTCCCAACAGCATATTTATACTAAATAGATGTGCAATTAATTTGATGAGTGATCCCGGTGTCCAATTCACATCGCCGCGGCGCGAAATAACACGACCATGAAACTTCGTCTGCAATAACTATGCAGTAACAATGCAGCAAATAACAATGTCTATGCGTTGCTCGATCGTGTAATTCTCCATGACTAAACCTCAATACTTCCTGATGCCAGTTGTCAAAGATTAGTGCTCTATGTGCGCCACAAGAAAAATGGCGCGAAATTTAAGGCAGGATTCTACTTTGAAACCATGAAAAAAACGCGATTTTCGTGAATTTTTTCTGAGAATCCTATTAAAGATATCGATATGGGATTTAAACTGTTCAATAAATACACTCTTTAAGTACATAAAAAAAAATTTTGAATGTATTTTATTCATTTTTTGTACACGTAAAATATGTTTAAAGCCAACGCCTCGAAAAGCAGGTACCGTTGCCGTGGTCGTGACATCTTCCCGACGGATGGTCTGAAACAAAAAAATCAAATAGTTTCATGTTCAGTATGTCTTCAGGAACCGACCTAACTAGAATATTTTATATACGTGCAAAATTAACAAAATGGCGGCTAAAATACGAAAAAAAATGCGTTTTTTGGGTCTTTTTTTGCAATAAAAAAATAGTTCTAATCAAAATTTTAAGTTGATTGTAGTTAGGTCGGTTGGTACACACATATAGAATATGTGTTCCAAATTTCATAAGGATCGGTTCAGTACTTTCTGACTTATCACGACCACGGTACTTGAAAATGTCGTTTCGAGAAAAACGCGTTTAAAGTTTTGGTGAGTCCGGGCCGCGCGCCGGGCGGGTCACAATAGCGCGCTCAGGTAGGTGCGTTCGAAAGGCGAAAAAGGATAGTTAGACTGCTTGGAACTTTATAAAATTTTGACCGAACATTCTTGAACATATTTACTTTCGAAAAATGTAAAAAAAAAAAAAAATTCTTTTTCAAAGTTTCAAAGTAGAATCCTGCCTTAAAATGTCAGGTCATTTCGAGATACCCTTCATATAGATATACAAAATAAGTGAATATTAAAAAAGTATAAATCTTGTCTTGAAAAAGTATAAGTCGATCACGCGGTTATGCTACATGAACCGAATATCAGGATTATTTGAAATAATTAATTTCGAAAAAGTACGTAAGATTCCAAATAAAATCGTTTGAACATTTATTTGTATGGGCATTAACAAAGTTGAATACCAAATTTCATTGAAAAATATCGATAACTAAAATTATAAACAATATCGTGAAGAACGTCTGAACGTGAGGCGCTCTTGATTTTTGGCCACCCGGTCGATCTGAAACAAAAAAAAACGACTTTTTTCTTAAAATTAATGATATCAGCTACGACTTGACCGAGCTTTTGTTTGCCATCGTGTTACAATCATTAAAAAAATCGTTGATTCTGTTTTTCGTTTTTTTTTTTTCATTAAAAAAATGTCATCATTATTGTTAATAACTAGTGAAAAAAATGCTAAGCAGAAAAACGTCGGTCAAGACTGAACTACTATTACACTGAATGAGTGTACCAAATTTCAAGTCAATGCATTCATTAGAAGTCGCGAATTCGTGTACACTGTTACGAAAAGCGTAGTGTCGATAAAAACGCGTTTAAAGTTTCACTAGCATGTATATCCTCGTAATCATAAGTTTACCTTCAATCTGCGATTCCTGCACCATATATTGAACCTTCCTTTTCAATTCGAATTGCCTCGAGCCACGAACTTTGTCATTTTCACAGTAGCCTAATCCCTTAAGGCGGGATATACATTTACAACGATCAAAAAATCGATTTCTTTTTTTCTCTTTAAACGATATAACTATATATGAGGCATTCCATTTCGCTTCAGCCAGTAAAAAAAAATCCACGAATAATTTTGAAAAATCGAGTTACTTTATTGAAAAATATTCACCGAGTGTCGACATTTTTTCTCGTTGATTACCATTTTTTTTTTTTAATTTTCCATTCAAATGGCTATATCTTTGCCAGGATTTGACGTATTTACATTCGT
Source organism: Ophion obscuratus (assembly GCA_964007375.1). NCBI lineage: Eukaryota > Metazoa > Arthropoda > Insecta > Hymenoptera > Ichneumonidae > Ophion > Ophion obscuratus. The sequence continues at coordinate 14,956,682 of OZ023320.1, forward strand.
AAAAAATGAAAATGTGCGTCTTTTTATAGCCTTCCAGAAAAAAAATTATTTAGATTTTATTGAGCAAGTCGTCACGTCCGTTTCAGGGCAAAATATGCAGAAATATTTTTTTTCTCAAGGAAAAACACTCGTTATTTTATTTTTAAGAATTTCCTCGAAATGTGAATACGAAAAACGGTTTTTTGGTATTTTTTATATTATGGGATTCCTAAACACCGTGAAGTAACAGCTGTTTTTATTTTTTATTTTTTTATTAATATTCGATTGAAGAGTGTGGAGCACTCGCTGTATGTTTACCAGGTTTTTGAAATACATATGACATATATGTCATATGTATTGGAGCCTTGGAGTGCTCCACACTCTTCAATCGAATATTAATTAAAAAATTTAAAAACAAACATAGCTGTTACTTCACGGTGTTTAGGAATCCCATAATATAAAAAATACCAAAAATCCGTTTTTTCGTATTCACAATTCGGGAAAATTATTTTAAAAAAATAAATTGTGTCTTTCCTTGAGAAAAAAAAATATTTTTGCATATTGTACCCTGAAACGGACGTCCGACTTGCTCGATAAAATCTGAATTAATTTTTTTCTGGACGGCTATAAAAAGACGGACATTTTCGTTTTTTACGAATGTAAATACGTCAAATCCTGCCAAAGATACAGCCATTTGAATGGAAAAATGTTAAAAAATGGTAATCAACGAGAAAAAACGTCAGATTTTTTTTTTTTTCGTCGGTCGGTGAATAGTTTGGCAGGATTACTCAAAAACTATTAAGCCGATTGAGTTAAAACTTGGTAGAAATATTGGTACCTTCTACTTGACGAAAATTGTCTTTGACAAATTGGAAAAAAAACTACTTTTTCAATCCACATTTTACAGGAATGTTGCGTGAAATGTTGATTTTTTTGTAAATGCGTTTTGCGAGATTTTTTTTTTAAATGTTTAAACTTTGTTTAAATCAAAGTCTACGGGAAGCTAGACTGCACGCCGATTCGCAACTCCCGCGACGACCTTGCGCAACACTCTGCCACAGCTCCGCCATTTTGATGATGAATTAATTTAAAAAAATTGTTTCGTATACTCAAATATACTATTAAAGTATACCGAAAGTTTGATAATTCCAAAATAATTATTTCTTAGTTTGAAAAATCCCTCAATATTGCTTATTTTCTTCCTGTCTAAATGTATGTATCCCGCCTTGAAAAAGTATATCTTCAAAATCGATATGAATCTCATCACTGAAAATCCACTGTGATTATCGTTTGTTATTTATCTTACTGCACTTTGACACAATATCACCCCACACGCGCACGCTCACGAAGCGTGCATATTATGTTTCAACGCGGCGATTTTTTTTCTCTCTCGACTTTTCACATATTTTCGATTCGAACGTGGTAAGAAATGTCAAACGTTTCTCGGGGAGCAGAGCAGAATCGAATTCGAACCCAAACAAACTCCCTACGTGCGGTGTCCCTAACGAATCCCTATATAGAGATGTGGGTGCATTGATCCCTGCCAACAAATTCCGGTTGATAATTTCAATTCAAAAATCGTCAAACGTTCTGATTCGAGAAACAGCGCGAAATCCACATTCCAATGTGGACTCCCTACGCGCGTCCCTATCAAACCCCTACAGGGATGTGGTATTAACTGGGAATTTCCCAACAAATTTCTGCCCGGTGACGAGCTTTCTTACAGATGCTGGAGGTTTGTCACGCTCCGCTGTTCTCTCAAGAAAAACTCTTCTATACCCACCAAAGATGCTGAAAAAAGCGACAAAATCAGCAAATCAAACAAAAACAGGACACCAGAGAGCGAAGGATTTTTTCAAAGATGGCGGTCCCCTCGAATGTAGGTCCTCGACCGATCCCTACGGGCATGCTCCGGTGTCTCCTTCATTTTTCACATCCGTATATTTCTCTCGCTTTCTCCCTCCGTCGTTAAGCCTTTTCTTCGTCTTCCATCAACCGATTCCCCGCGTAATCACTTACCCCTCTGTTCATCGTCTCTTCTTCGCAAGCTTCTCATTCGCGTGTCGTTGAATGCTCTGCCATTATTCCCTCTATCTCTGGCTCGGTCTTATCTCCATTTTCCAGCGTTATCGCTCTTCTCGTTGTTCAACGCTCAAAGTTCTCTATCGTGTGTGTGTGTGTGTGTGTTTCGTCGCAAGAATCTCTCTCCCTCTCTACTCCCTGTATCCATCTTTGTTCAGCAAGCAGCGCATTCTCGCTCGACGGGGTCTCCGGTCGTTCGTATGGAGAGAGATTCCCCCCCTTTGCCCCCGCGCCGCCAAGACCCCACGGCATCCCAGCGAACGGTGGTGCGCGCGCGGCCAGGCCGACCGAGCTGGCGACACCCTGTCTGGCAAAACCGGCCGGCGGACAAAGGAGGGGAATCGTCCGGGCGCGACGTTGCCACGTTCTTTCTCGTTCTCGAGCGCGATAGCGCGCCTGCATACATAAGTACACACGTGCGAGCATAACGAGTGTGACGAGCAGAGGGACGTTAGTAGCACGGCTCTGGGTACGGTCTGGCGCCAGTTTGCCCCTCCGCTGGCAGTCGTGTCGATGCATATGTATATATATACGCACACACGTGGGTCGTGTGTACGTAGATGCTCGCAGTAGCGCGGTTCGAGCGTGTGGTCGTAACTGCGCCTACCTTCGGCCCCAAGGACAAATCCGACGGTGCCAGCCATCGTGGCGACGGAGACTGCCCGCTCGAGCCACCGCAGCGCTGGCGTTCGTATATACGTAGGTCGTGAGCGAGAGAACGTTGCCGCCTCGCTCGTTGGACTCGTTTCTCCTCGATCTTTTCAATCGAGATCCTCCCAATACACACTCGCCTCTGTACGCGGACTCTCACCTACAGACCTCCTTCGCGCTCTTTTTCTCGCATACACACTCACTTTTCTCGCTGAAATATCCAGCGTGAAGCCAGTAGTCCCGATACACGCACGCAGCTATTCGAACGTTTTCGCGGGGGATTGCCGCTGAGCTACACGAGGGGGCGCGCGCTCGCGTGGGAGATGTTCCAATAATACGAGGTGGCGGAGACTCGAGTCGAATTCCTTAGCTAGTCAATTTTCTTCGTGAGATACGGGAACATTTTACAAAAGCGATACAATACGCGTTATCGAGTGTGAAAGATTCACTCGATTGGGAGGAACGGGATGACTGGTCGGCACGACTCGGTGGCGTGATCGAAAGCGCCACCCGTTCTATATACGCACGCGTGTATGTGGAATGAGATGGGTTACGAACCACAGTCTCTTTTGTGGGAGAGGCGCGGATATGTGTATACACGTACAACGGCGCGATGCTCGAACGTATGACGCAGATAATGGAGGATTCCACCGCAATGAGTCGACCGAGGTACCTCTCCTGATCATCCCCCCCCCCCCCTCTATACAAACTCGCACTGACCGTCACGATCTTGTACGTGGTTTATGGAGAGGAGCAGGTGCCTCTGAGACGCTTGCCAACAGTTTCGTTGTGTGATATTCGCGTCTGTGTGTATGTGTGTCTAGAGGCATAATAGAATGACGAAGATGAAAGACGAAAAGGCGAAATGATGGAGAGGATCGAGGATTTCTGGTTATTGTTATACCCTGTACCGGGTACCAGCAGGTTCAAATAAGGTTCATGAAAAGAATAAGAGAGAATTCCCCTTTTCTCCGGTCGCTTTATTATTCCGGCGAGGGAATGTTGGACCCTCGGCTAGCCGGGCCATTATAATCCTCAGGAGCCATAGCGGGAGGCTTCCCTGGTTTTCTCCTAATTCGAATATCCCCGTACCACCTTATAAATTGTTCTACGAAATAATAAAACTGGGAGAAAATGATGGTGAAAGAGCCGAGGAACTTTCCGCAAACGCGCCAACAAAATGTATTCCCTCGTTAGGTCTCGCGAATAGCAATGTGTCTATCTACCAACGTGATTGCGGACTATCTACGTACACACGTGTGGGACTGTGTGCGTTTGCGTACGTAGCGCGAGAGGCATGCTTGCGTCATTCCTGCTGGTCGCGCGGCCCGAGCTGCCTACACATGAGGGAGAGAGGGAGAGAGAGAGAGAGAGAGAGAGAGAGAGAGAGAGAAAAGAGTTGGGAAAGACTTGGCAACTGCGCGGGAAGCTAAACATATTAACTGTCGGCTCACGCCACAAAAACAACATGATCTCATTCCGTGGCGCATATGCGAGGAGCTCTCTGCACAGCCGGACCCCTGTGCGACTCTATGAAAAGCAGGAGGGAGAGAACGAGAGGAGGGTGTTTTATAAATGAAATCTCATTCAAAGCCCTCTCGACAATAAACTTGGGAAAATTGCTTCGACGAAGCTCCTGTGTTCCATCGATGATGGAGGTTTGGTAAAAAAAAAACATCGCACGCGTGAATCAGACGCTAGGAAACGACCAGAGCTGAGATCGTGTTTGCAGAATTTTGGCACGCGCGCGCGAGCTTCTCAACGCCAACAAAAGAACAGGCACGAATCCAACCCTCGCGCTCTTCGTGCATCTATCGATGGTTCCTCTTGTAGAGCCTGAGGACATTGCTAAATAGAAGAAAAAAATAGGGAACGACGCTTTTCTGGTAATTGAAACGAACGTGGGCTTAGGACTGGTTGACATTTTTTAAAATAGCGATTTTTCGCTGATGACGGACTCGCAAAATATGACATTTGAGATATTCTCTGAATATTTATCGTACTTTAATCGTGGTTTTCTTGAAAATACTTTTTCGAAATTGGTGAGCACGATATCGCAAATGACGCTGCACCGATCAACTTTAAATTTGACAAGTATCTTCTACAAATCAAGAAGCAGTGCTTGAACGGAGGTTTTTTTATACAGTTTTTTTTTAATCAAGAAAATAGAACGTTTTTTTTTACTGAAAATCGATACTTTCACTTTGGACTGCGGTCATTTTTTCAGTAAGCAATATTTTATTGAACCCTTCGTCCGCGCACTTGATGACGCTATGGAAAAACTAAATGCGTTTGATTTCTTATTTCGGATGAGTTAAGGGGTTAGGCAACAGTAACGGGTATAAAATCATGTGCGAATTTAACATTTTTTTTCTTATGAAAAAGTGATTCACTCATAAAATTAATTGCACATCTATTTAGTATGAATATCAAGCTGTTAGAAAATATGTATTTTTTTTCGATGTACAAAATCGCCGACTACTAATATTTTATTTTGTTATCTTTTTTTAGGCGCTCCGCGCCGTGACATCGTCCACAATTTTTTACCTAGAACAAAAAACAAAAATTCTCGTCAATCTACATTAGAATACCTAGAGTAGTACGTACGGAATTAAAAAAATATTGTTTTATTCAAAAGTTTTACATATTTGAATTGAGTTGTAGGTATTTGAATGAATTTTCAGTGATTTCGTATAAAACTGCTCGTAAAATGAAAAGTTTTCGATTAATCAGAAATTCCGTACGTACTTTGCGAAATGCAATTAGGAACGTAACTTTTAAATTTGAAGTAAATCGAGTGAAAATTGTTGAAGTTATTTGTCACGTCAATTGGAAAAAAGCTGTTTCGAGAAAAACGCGTTTAAAGTTTTAGGTACTCTATGGCCGTGTCAGAGGAGGAGAAGCGTTATACACTTAAAGTCGGTGAAAAAAAATGTTCTTGCTATAAATCGAATAGTAACTTATTCTTATGATGATAAAGCACCGTTTTAGCGAAAAAAAATCGATTTTTTGAAAATTTGTGGCCTTACCCCTTAAAACAAATTGGAAAACCTGCACGCGATTTCCTTGAAAAAAATCACGAAAATTCTTTTTCCGGCCACGGGCTAAGAGTAACGTCTCAACGGGTCTGCATGAAGCTTGGGGTCCGAAAAATCGGTCGATTTGCAATATTTTTTTCCTGGTGAAAATATTGGGGATTGTACATACAAGTAATAAATAGTCCGACGAAGTTTCAGTTATTTTTTTAATGAAAAATATTGATAATCAACGTAGTTGCTATTATTTAAATGTCGTTGAAGTTTGCATCGTTGGAATGCGACGATTTTTTTTATCATTCCTTTATTTTCAATACTATTTGAAACCTTTTCTTTGTAAATTGAGGGCGTAAATCCGTAATAAACATACGTAAAACCACTCGAATGATTTTCATAGCTTACATCGGGCTAAAATAAATGTTATCAATGAAAAATAAATAATTTTCGTTGCGTTCCAACGATGCAAACTTCGAGATCATTTGTTTAAACAAAGTGCCGCAGATGCTGCGTGATCCGGAGCGTGACTGGGAAAGAAAATAAAAAAAGTTACTTCTAATATAATAATAAAACTTCCATATGAACGAATACTTTATTGAAATTTGGAAAATTACGAAAATGGCAACCGATAAAAAAGTTGCGATTTTCGATTGAAAAAAAAAACATCGATAATCTGTTATTAACGAATTTTTAAAATGTTAAAAAAATCATCGTTGCAAATTGAATTAGGAGACCCCAGGCTATACAAGTATGCAATAAAAATTCGTAGTTTTCGAATTTCGAGTTTAACAGACCCCTTAAAGTCAAATGGTATTAGAGATTTTAACAAAGTTCAATCCTACCGTGATTCAGTATGACACAGTTTGCCGAAGGTTTCAGGTACCCATAATGAAATGTAATTACAATTAACAGGGTGTATGAAATTTCGAAAGAGTTAGACGGGTTTTTTTTTTATTCATGCTCTCTCCAAGTTTTGAATGTATCAACAATTTTCGCAAAAATAAATACGAATATACCCCGTGTAATACGCTACTGCGGTATAAAAATGTATCCCGATACCTTATCTTTTAAGGGATCTGCTCACTTTAGACTCTGAAAAAAGGCTATATTCATGTTTTTTTTATAGGTTTATATTATAGATATTGATATAAAAGTTGTAACACTTAATAAATACACTTTCGAAATACATGTAAATTTTTTATTTATTTATTTAAGTCACTATTTATAGATGAAAATATCCTAAAAAGTTTGTAGGTCCGCGCTGTTGACGAAATCTCGAGGATGGATATAGCGCATATCATACGATTTTTTAAAATATGCGAAAATAACAAAATGGCGAACATTTTTCGAAAAAAAAAACGTTTTTTTCACCGTTTTTGGCAAAAAAAAATAGAAAATGTCAAAATTAAAAAAAAATCCTTGATATGCGCTATAGCTATAGTTGTAAAGAATATGTGGTTAAAATTTCATTAGGATCGATTCCGTCGTTTCGAAGATTTCATCAACACGCCGTCGAAAAGCGTTGTTTCGAGAAAAACGCGTTGAAACTTTGTTGGGTTACATAAATACATAAAAACATTTTTTTATGTATTTCGAAAGTGTATTTATTAAGTGCAACGCCTTTCATACCAATATTCAAAATATAAAGCTATTTAAAAAATCATAAAAATAGCCTTTTTAGCGTCTAAAGTGAGAAGACCCCTTAAGATAGTTACCGCATAAAAACCGTCTTTCGGAAAATTCAAACTCCCTTAAAATCCAAACCATTTGCTCAATTTTCGAAAAATCTCATCTGTATACTTAAGAGATACTTAAATTCCGTAAAAAAAAATTAACCAGAAATCCAACAGATTGCGAAATTTACGAGGCCAAAAAACATTTTTCTCAAACTAAAAACGTTCCCAAAAACCAAACCGTTTCGTTGACTTTCGTTGACAAGTTACTTGTATGCAAAAAATCGGCCATTTACACAAAAAACTAAATTCGCGTACACGCTCACTAGAAGCATTTTCGCAAATGTTATTTTTCAACCCATTGGGACATACCAAAAACATCCGGATTAAAATGACGATAAAAAAGTTCCTGAAAACAAGCCCCCCCCCCCCCCCCCCCTGCAAACGAGCAAAAGTGTCACAAGGCCCTCGTCGGGATATCAAATAGGATCGGGAATAAAGCTAAGCACAAGCGAAAGAAGGCTCTAACCCAACGTGACTCTTGACCTGTTGTGCTTCGGCTGTCGCACCAGCTTATAACTCCTCTCGGCCTCACGTAGGCCAAGAAAGACTTCGTGGAACTCGTGCGCCGCTGACTCTACAGTCACACCGTTTTATACGCTATAAATATAGTTTTTTATCTTTCTATACGCGCGCAATACATATAATAGCAAAGTCGCCAGGCCAAGCGCGTCGGTGATTTCACGAGCTAAAGATACAAGCGAGAAGAAAGAGAAACAAAAACGATAGAGCCTTCTCTCGGCTCGTTGAATCAGCGCGTACTCGACGTAAACGCGATTCAGACAACAACAAGATGGCCGTTGAGGGCCGTATGCTTTACACGACTATTAAAGTGAGGAATCAAACCGGCGCATCGCCAGAGGGATGGAGAAGCCTCAAGAGGAATTCTACACCCGAAGGAGTCAAAAAGTCTCCGACTCTCGGAAGACCCGGCACGGGGGTGGGGAGACTGTAGAGAAAATAATAAAAGCAAAGAGAAAGAACGAAAAGCATCGTGGATGAAACGAGAGAGGGAGAAAGACGAAGAAAGAGAGACAGAGAAAAGGAGCGAGCAAAAATCGAGGCTCCGCGCTGGCTAGCGAGCACGCCGCCGCTCTGGCTGCGCCGTCGAGGCAGTCAGACGATCGTGGCAGACAACATGGCGCCGAGTTGCGGCGACGGCGGCTCGGCTCACTCGATGCTGCCGGGCGAGCTGCTCAGGGGCCCCCGTTCATGTGTGGGTTATGTGCGCAGATAGCTTCACCGTCGTCATTCGACTCGCGTGACGTTTCCCGCGCGCGCGCGCGACCACCGCGTTTTATTTTGTATATTTCGTGCACGTACAGCCGAACGGTAAGCTGGTGTTCTTCTCTCGCTGCTCGGGAGAGATACGCGCGTCATTAACGGAAGTGAGGCCACAAGATGGCGGAGGTTTTAGTTGCGAGCTCGGGCTGCTTGCTGCGCCTCTCGCGCGATGAGGTGTGAAAGCGAGAGAGAAGGGCGCCTACGCGCCTCTATCCGTCTCTCTCTCTCTCTCTCTCTCTCTCTCTCTCTTTCTGTCTCTCTCATATCTCTCTCCTCCGCACATAACGTGGACGCGCAAGACGGAAGAAAAGAAAAACGACGCAATGTGGGCAGATAGAAGAGCGAAAGAACCTGCGGGTGGCAGCCGAGAAAGAGAGGCTCGAAAAGCGCGAGAATAACGAGCTGAAGAGAGAAGGAATTACGGAGGCTCGAGAGAAGATAACGAGAGAACTAAGCGGAAAGTCTGTGAACGCGAAAGAAGGCCCCAGTAAAAGATTCTTCGGTGTGTTGAAGGATCGTCTCCCCCCTACACGTGTTCGGCTCACGGACAACGAGAGTATTTTGGTATTGGTGGGTAAGGTTGGGTGGCGCAAAGAAAGAAGAATGACTGGTGGCCTGTACGCTTGATGGTCGAGAGCGTTTGCATTTGTGAGAAGCGATCACGCGCGCACACACGGACACGACGCACGAAGAAGCCGAAGCACGAGGGTCCTCGACGTCAGTGAGAGGGAGGGGGGGATCGCGCTGCGGCCAAGCCAGCGGCGCTTGGCGGAACGGACCGTGAATAGGGGGGGGGGGGCTGGGGTAGAGCGCGCGCTGCCGCCGAGAGCGTTGAGCTAGAGGGGGGGGGGGACGTATCCGCCAGGGTGGAGGGGGAAAGGAGCTTGGCAGTGGGAAGCCGAGAGAACTGTTCACATATATAATCATATTATTCCTGTGTATGGGTAGAGTTGCTGGTGGCTTCTCACTCGATCCCCTCGAATACTTCTACTTGCCACCTATCCGACACACACACACAGCCGTTCAACGCGTCGCACTCTCGCACAACGTCGTTGTGTAGACGCTCGCTCGTCGTGGTTTCTCCTCGCAGTCGTTCCTCCAAGCGAGAAAGAGAGGGAGAATCGACGAACTGACTCTCCGTCTGTGTCGAGTTGGCCGAGTGATGGTGGGGATGAAAATTAGTTACGGCATCTACCCGAGAGACCTAAAAGGAACTCCGTGAGCCGCGCTCAGCCAGGCCACACACTCCGTGCAATGTTACGCGTTAAGATACCCCCGGTGCGTAGATCATAGTGCCTGCCGGTCTCCTAGAATCCGAGAGGGAACGCGTACAGTGGTGCGCCGGAGAAAGAACGATTTTGAGCTGTGTCAGTGCCTTTCGTGTTTTAATTTTTGTTATATGTATAAATATGCGGATACGTACATGTACGTACGGAGTACAATAACGAAGCGGATACGCGATTTTTCGAGGGCAAAGCATAGTGCAGGTTATCCGCTAACGGGAGACATTGCGCCAATTGCAACTACGAGTGTCGCGTTTTTCCTCAGTGCATACGTGCGCGCTCCCGTTCGACATTTCATCCCGATGAGAGCGCACGAGTTTCGTTCCATTTTTCGTTGAAAACGAGTTTTCTTCGCGCGATCATCGGAGCTTGTACTTCAGTGTCGAGAGGAGCCTTGCCGCGAGTTACTTTGAGTGTCGTATCGGCACTGAAAATGGCGCACGGTGTCGGCGAGATAGTGAGTGATCACGGGAACGCGACGAAGGTGAACCAGAGCAGTCACAATCAACAGACGAGCAATCAGCAGTCGGTGTCGCACAGAAAGAACGTCGGGGTCATGGGAAGCCGCAGAATCTTCGCGGCGGCCTTCAAGCTCAAGGTGCTCGATTCCTACAGAAACGACATAGATTGCCGTGGCAATCAGCGTGCAACGGCGCGAAAGTACGGCATACACAGGCGCCAGATACAAAAGTGGCTGCAGTGCGAGGACAATTTGCGAAGCAGCTGCGCCGAGGGTAACCCGACAACGACTGTTACGAGCACTGGATGCTGCGATGTACCGGTCAGCAATAACGGCACCCCCGTATCGATCCTCCCGGTTGCCAATGATCAAATCGAGATGCCTACGAAGGTAGAATCGATCGCGACATCCTCGCCGTCCCCTTTGTCGACATCTTCGTCTTCGTCATCGTTGATCAACGGCAACGTAACGTCGTCGATCGCACCGAGCTCGGCTGGAGCGCCGATACCAGCTCCAGCGCTGGTGGGAACAACGCCGGCCTTGAACCTCAGCCTCGCCAGACTGCACGGCGACGAGCAACAGCACCGCCGACTGGCGGCGCCTCCACCGCACCATCATTCCGTTAGCCCCGCTACACCTATGTGCCACCCTATAAGACGCGATACCTCGCCTCTTCAATATCTTCAGCATAATAACGATCACGATCATCATCATCATCATCATCATCATCACGTGCCTTCTTCGCCGCCCGTGACCTGCTCCCGAGCTATCCACGGAACTTACGAGAACGCCAACCATCAAGAATCCCTCCACTTGCTTCCCCCGCGTCAAAGACACCAGGACGACGATCAAACGGCCGAGGGACTCGGCCGAGAAGCATCACACTCGCCCGAACGAAAGTACACCTACGTAAACCGTCCCAATTACGAGCGCAACGATGTTTTCGCTGCTACGGCGTGTATCTCGCAGTCTCCCAACACCGACGGCTATTATCAGAGCCTCGAGTCTTATCGCAAGACCGGCTTCGGGAGCAACCCAGATAACAATGACGTCAAAGAGCTCGGCTTAATGGACGTGCCTTTCACGTTGTATCGGGATAATGCAAACGAGGCCGGAAACGGGGCTTCGTTGGAACACGCGCAAACGGCCTCGTTCGCGTCCTCGTCATCCGCCACCTCCTCCACGTTGATGGTACTACGCGCAACGACGATAAAGTCGGAACGCGCCAGCCCAGACTCTCTGGCGTCGCCGTCAGGGCCATGCGAGACACCCGGCTCGCCCGAGTCCGCGGCAACGATCCCTCGCTACCGCAACGACCAACAACGTCGCCCGTCGAGCCACCAGCTCGTTGGAATCACCCTGGCAAGCTGCGATACGCGCAATAACGGCGATACTCGCGACTTGTGCATCGCCAACACAGCGAGAATGGAACGAGTCGCGGTAGCCAATGCGGCGACGGGACCGGCGGCCATGGCTTCGGTCGCCGTTCACTCGTCGTACGAGTCAACGAGCCTGGCGGCGCACGTGCACGGCGAGCCTCGAGTTTCCGAGAAACGCCAACGGGAGAGAGAGCATCGATACGGCGATGGCGTCAAGGTGGAGTACAAGGAACGAATGGGAGGAACGAGGGTAAAGGAGGAAGCCGCGGAGGGGAACGAGCCTGAGGCAACGATCGGCAGTGTCCCGGGAGCGTGTAGCCCGATGGCGCCGAAGATGACGATTATGTCGAACGGTGAGCCGAAGCGAGAGATCACCGAGGAAAGAACACTGTCCGAAGATACCAGGTACAATGGGGAATCAACGAGTACGGAGCCGATCGAAGCGTGTACCGTTTATCGAACGCTGCCGCGAACTCCGACCGGTTTGCCCTTGATGGGCTCCGAGTCTTTGGGAGCGGTGAGCCCCGCGAGAGACTCGGTTGGAACTTATCGCGGACTTTCCAGCCCGAGAGCTGCGTCCAGTTCGGGGATATCGACGAGCAGCAGCTGCTCCGACAGCGAGATCGATCCACTCGACTATTCCTCGAGCTCAACGAGAAACACCATCAACGACTTGTCGAGAAGACGATCGTTTTCGTTGAGATTCAAGCTCGATGTGCTCGACGCATTTCACAGCGACATCGGCGTGGCTGGTAATCAGAGAGCCACGGCTAGGAAATTCGGCATCAATCGCCGACAGGTGCAAAAGTGGCTGGGCCAGGAGAGCGAACTTCGCGGCGAGATTGCTCTGCGCGGTGGAGATCTTCGGCAACGCTTAGGACCCATCAACGAGATCAACAACGATGCTTCCGCGGCTGTGGATCTTAGAACTTCGTCCAGCACGACTTCGTCGATGTCCGGAACGCGAAGCGACGTGGAAATCGAGAATTCCTCGTCACCACTGTATTGCTGCGACATCGAGGCCCAGCGATTCGGTTACTATCGTCGCGGAAGTCTCGTGGAATCGTCGGATTTACAATCCCCGAGGAGCTGCACCCTGTCTTGCTGCGCGGAAAATGCGAATGGGGGCTCAACAGCGTGCTATCAGGAGGTCGCTAGTCAGAGGAGATCATCATCGGGCTATCCGGAGTCTCAGGGTAGTCTGTACTGTTACTCGCCGAGGGACTCGTCCGAGAACGAGGCTATAGACGCGTCCACGTCGCCGTTGAAGAGACCAGCTAGTCCGTTGAACTGTTACTACTACATGCCCTGGTCGCCGAAACGCGTTTGCTCGGAAAGCATCGATAAGACACGATCCAGCCCGATCTGCCAGGATCAGGAGGTACCCCTCTGCCTTGTCAAGCCCAAGGAATCCTTCGATACTACACTGCCTAGCCAAAGGGAACCCGTCACCAGCACCGTACCGACACCACCGGCGATCAGGACACCGACGCTTGCAGCCACCAAGAAGGACGCCATTCTATTCAAACCCTACTTGGATAATCCGGTGAGCAAACCCACCGAGGAGACACACCTGAATCTTTACAACAAACATGGCGGACTATCGCCTGCGAGCGCGCAAAGCGTCAATAACAACAATTGCCAGGACATCTGTAATATGAACAAAGACAGGAGCGTCGCTCATCAACAGCACGATTATTCCCTCGAGCTTAGCCTCAGGCTTCCAGTATCCTGGGCCCCCCATCACGCCGGATATGGCGAATTTCCCGAAAGGCTCAGAAGCGCTTTCGTCCGATATCCCACGAGTCCTCATTACACGTGACTCACGCGCGAATATACTCGAAAGGTACTCGCGAAGAAATACACGATTCACGTCGCTACGGACTGTTGAGAGAAACGAATCGAACGCAGGGACTCCTCTTCTATCGGGTTTTCATAATTCATATCTTGTCGGGGAGACTGGGCGACACACGTAAGCCTGAAACATCATGGTGATCCTATTTCTCCGCTTGAAAAAGGATTTTTGTTTGGTCATTTTCTTATTTCTCTTCGGCTCATTCCGCTGTGTTTATTTCTCACAAAGCGCTCTCGACTTATCAGCGGCCGAGATTAACCGGAAGACCGGAGTCTTATCATACTCTAGGCCGTTTAGAGGTCGTCTCACTCGCCAGTCCGTTAGCTAAGATTACGAAATTTCACTGACGTATGTTCATACGTGCGTTCGTGCGAATTACGTGGCTCAATAACTCGGTGGAGGAAACACTCGTCGTTCCTTTTTGGTTCGGTTTAGTCGCGCCTGTCGTTTAATCAAAGACGAGAAACGTCGTGTGTAGACGGTATCGAGAGGCGAATCGGAGAATCATTGAATTGCTCAAAAAACAAAAATATGCTTCCATTAATCGTGTTGTAAGAAATTAGGAGAAAAAATAACAGACAATCGGAGTATTAAAGAGACTTTGCACTCGTTCGTTGAATTACACAATATCGTTATTTGTCGATTCCCGTAATTACTTTATTCGCTCATTTGTAAATATATGTAAATACTTGATGATTATTGAGTTTTCGTTTCCGTCGACGATTCGTGCAGCAACGGGGAAACTTAGCGAGGCGTAAAATGTTCATTTTGATGCACATTGAGAAATTGGAGAATTTCGAGTCGACAGTTTTATATACAGGGAGTGCCTTCTCATTATATCGCTCGGGAGAAACAAATGAATTATAACAAATTTCTATATTTATCGCTGTATTTATTGGGCGAAACTTTTTTTTCTAGAGAGAGGAGTTTGTGGAGAGCGTAGGGATGTTTATGTTTATTATATAGAATCTTCCAGAAGGTTCCCGAATGTTCTAGAATTTTCCAGAATGTTCTAAAAATTCTCAGAATGTTCTAGGATTTTCCAGAATGTTCTAGAATTGTCCAGAATGTTCTAGAATTTTCCAGAATGTTCTAAAATTTTCCAGAATGTCCTAGAATTTTTCAGAATGTTCTAGAATGTTCCAGGATGTTCGAGAGTATCCCTCTTCGCGTGATTTTCGGGTAAACGAGATACAAAAAGAACAATAAAAAATAAATATTTCAAAAAACCGCGACGTGTAAGAAAATAGTAGTTTCTCGATTTAAAAAAATAAAACACGTTCAACCGAGCCTGTCTTTCGGTAGACCCGTATCGTCTTTCTCAAACAGTATCGATCTGTGTGTCGCTCGTCGCGATAAGAAGACCTTACAGGGGCCGTAATTGTAATTAGCCGATAAATACGTGAAATACCAGGAATCGCCGAATTTGATATGCGGCAAAAACACCGAACACAGTCTGTATCGCGTAAAACAACTTCACTCAAATAAAATTTCGTTGAAATGTCCAAGTATACGAGAATTCAAAAAAATTGTGATGCCCCGGAGTCGAATAAATTTAGTTTTCCCGTTAGTGCAACGCATCGCGCGGTGAGATTAAAAAAAAAGGAAATCGCGAGAAAATTATGTGGTCGCGAATTTGTTTTTTTTTGCATGGCTCCAAGAGTCTCTGAGCACTGTGTAGTTTGTACGAATCGTCCTCCAAAGCTAACGAAAGTATTTTTCACACCAATAAATTGTCCATAATAAATATCGTTTCTTTTTTTTGTTCGCTTTGTACATCGTCGTTTCGCGAGGCTCGATCGAGTTCCGGATCTCGAAATCTCACGAGGCGCATTCGTGTTAAAAATCACGATGGACAACCGCGCGAGACAGGGGTCAAGGTGGCAATGTACAATAATGAAAAATGGTTTTTTTTTTTAAATACGAAAGATTATCGCGAAATCGTCGTGAGCCATAATGAATTACATAATGCCATAAAACAATTTATATAATAGTACGTAGTGTGATGATGGAGAGAGAGAGGGAGGGAGAGAGTGAATCCTGCAAAGTCGAGTAGTTAATTCTCGACGTTACATCGCTCTGAGCTCGCGTGCTCGCCAGCCCACAAGAGTCTATTAACGTAGTATACGAGAAAGAGAGTTTAGTATACGACGGAGAATAAGCAATATTTTTAAACTGCATAAGAGGCGAGTCTCGTGGGCGAGCCCACCATTATCTCTCAAGCCCAAGCATATTACATTATTAGCATTATTAATATTAATATTATTATTATTATTATTAAAAATGATTATACGAATATTAAGAATACAGATTTATTATACACGAAAAAATGAAAGCAAGTTATGTATACACGAGGAAGGACAACGACGTGCATAATGCAAGGTACAAGAAGAGCGCCACCGTGCACCAGTCGATATATTAAAAAAAAAAAGAAACAAACAAGAAAAGATATTACATATTTATTACGACGAAACGAAAAGAATGTATATTTTTTCAATGCCAAGTCCACGTGGATTTCGCAAAAACGCACTTATTGCATTGCTGAAACGATTGGGAGTGCTTTCCGTGCCTTAATGTTTCAAATGAAATAAAGCTTTGAGAAAACGTACGAATGCCGAAAAAAACAAACAAAAACGTGCCTAAAAATACAATCGAGGACTATGAGAGCCTCACGGGAAAGCGAGTCTGGTGCTTTTCCTATGTCATCGGCTGCTCAATGTGTGATAAATATTGGAACGAAGAAAAAATAACGCGAGAAGAGTTGTCGCTTCGAGGGGAAAAAAAACGTTGGAAGCGGAGACAAAATTTTGTGCGAAGAAAAAAAATACGTTAAGCGAATATACATTGTGGTAGGAGAGTTTGTTCTTTCCGATTCAGCGAGAATTAAACAGCGCTTAAACGACCATATCCGACATTTGTGATTCATTCGATGGAAGAGAAGAAAGACAGAATTATATATCGTAGCGTTAGTATTCGAGCGATTGTGTACGAATAAGTGTGAGAAAGAGAGAGAGCGAGAGGAAGAGTGAGAGAGAGAGAAAAGAAAAGAAAAGATAGTCCGAGGGTGTGCCGGCGGAGCATCATCATCACTTTTTATATGCTCAGAGACTCAAGAATTATTGTATCGAAGCGAGAAAAAGAAACAAATATTGTACTATATACAAAGCGTATATATGCATATATATATATATATGTATATATCGTTTACAAATTTACCGAATTTAAAAGAAAATATAAGAGATTATTTTAAATGAATTGCATCGAGTCTGCTGTTATTTCAAGACGCCCATTGACCTTTTCCCAATCCACCGAAAGTATCTCCGGAAACTCATCCGCTCGCAACGTCAGAAGCTTCAGCATCAACATTCGTCACAAGAATGTTGAATTGAAATGGAAAAAGAAGAGAAGTTCGTATGCAATTGTATAGGCTGTCTCAAAACGACCTGACATTTTGATCAATATATATAATTAATGTAAGCGTGGTTTGTCCGTGCGTGCCGTCATAATTCCGTAACCCACCCCCGCATCCTCATCGGGGTTATATGGTATGGTAGCCCTCCATCCCCCATCCATGAAGAACGTTTAGGTTTGGAACTGCAGGGCTTGGGTTTGGAGATATGAGTGTCAAAGTGGCATCGCACCAATGGACTTCTCGTGGGAGGTCGGTGGAGCAGCTGCGAACCGAGTGCCAAAATGTTCTTGATTGTTTTAAAACGTTCCAGAATGTTCTAGAATGTCCGAGAATGTTGGAGAATCTTGTACAATGTTCTAGAATATTATAGAATTTTCCAGAAGGTTCTCGAATGTTCCAGAATGTTTCAGAACGTTCTAGAATATTTTAGAATGTTCTAGAACGTCCCAGAATGTTCTAGAATTGTTCAGAATGTTCTAGAATGTTCCAGGATGTTCGAAAGTGTCCTAGAATGTCCTGGACCTCCGAAGGAACTTCCGCACTGAGAAAAAGAATCGTTGAATGTGCAAAATGCATTTTGTTGTTTTAACAGTTGCTCAGACACGCTAAATAAGCAGGTAGTTTAACGGGAGGGTAGGGGTTTCAGCGTGAAGAAAAAAACACTTTTTTGCGATTTTTTTTCATCTATATAGATAGAGTAAACTTATTGAAACCTTTTGTACATTGTTAAGTGTAATTTCAAGAATATTCCGTAAAATTTGTACACGAAAATATCCACAAACATGCCGGTGACAAAGCTTTTCCAAGAACGCCTTTGGAAAAACACGATTTGCGGTGTTCACTGTATCTCAGCTAGAAATTATCTGAAATCAAGTACCATTAAAGTTTAGTCAAAGTATCATCAAATCCTCCCCTCAACGGTCTTTGATAATTTTTTTGTTTTCATTTCTAAATTTCTGGTGGTCATGTAAAGTGAAAAGTGCTATTTTTCACGAAAAATTCCGCCATTTTGGGAGTGGAAAACCCCCTCAATGTAAAAAATCTCAAACTAACCGTTGGGGGGAGGTATTTTATATGTAGAAAGTGTGTACCAAGTTTGAAATAAATCGGTCATGTAGTTTTCCAATGGCAGTGAACACGGACTTTGAAAAAGTGGTTTCGAGAAAAACGCGTTTAAAGTTTAGAGAAGACGGAGCTACAGTGTTAGAGGAGCGGGACTAAATAGTCAATAACATCGATAGTTTTGCTCTGATTGACTTGAAATTTTGGGATTATATTCTTGAAATGTTTACCTATAAGAAAAGACAAAAGAAAATCAATTTTTCAAAAGTGCAAACCCCTGCCCTCCCCTTAAATGTATCTTTGGTTACTTCTCAACTATAGTGTTTTGTTATGCCAATGAAAAATCAAGTTGAACGTATTTAAAGATACAATTTTGTTGAACCAACTGAATTTTGGATGGATGAACGAATTTTTTTTTGAATGCGGTGCCGGAATGCTCGACAATGTTATGATATGTTCCGAACGGTTCTGGACCATCGAAGGGACTTCCTGATCATTTTTCATTCCTTTAAGGCCTTAGGCCACAGTAACGGGTATAAAATCATGTGCAAATTTAACAATTTTGGTTTCGTATGCAAAAGTGATTCACTCATGAAATTAGTTACACATCTATTTAGTATGAATATCAAGCTGTTAGAAAATATATATATATTTTTTTCGACGTACAAAATGGCCGACTACTAATATTTTCTTTTGTTAACTTTTTAATCAGGCGCTCCGCGGCGTGACATTTGGCATCGACAATTTTTTACCTAGAACAAACAACAAAATTTCTCGTCAATCTACATTAGAATACCTAGAGAAGTACGTACGGAATTTAAAAAATATTGTTTTATTCAAAAGTTGTAAGTATTTGAACTCACGACATAAATTTTCAGTGAAAAATTTCGTTATAACTGCTCATAAAATGAAAAGTTTTCGATTATTCAGAAATTCCGTACGTACTTTCCTGCAAAATGCAATTAGGAACATAACTTTTTAATTCGAAGTGAATCCAGTGAAAATTGTTGAAGTTATTTGTCACGCCAATTGGAAAAAAGCTTTTTCGAGAAGTTTCGAGCAGTCGGCCATTTTGTACATCGAAACAAAAAAAAATATATATATTTTCTAACAGCTTGATATTCATACTAAATCGATGTGTAATTAATTTTATGAGTGAATCACTTTTTCATACGAAAAAAAATTGTTAAATTCGCACATGATTTTATACCCGTTACTGTGGCCTAAGGCCATAATAAAACATATTATTTATTTGAAAAGTAGGAATATTTTTATTTTAATGTAAGGTACAAACATGGAGGTCATGTGTGGAACACAATATCCGATAAGTGGTCCCTGTTTGCAAACGATCACTCTTTTGACGAAATTTTCGATGACATTTTGGCATAACTGCGAACTAATTTCACTAACGGTCCGTTCAATTGCTTCCTTTTTATTAACAAATAAAAATGTCAGGTCGCTTTGACGCACCCTTTATTCGTTTTTCGCCAAGACGAGAGCGCAATCTTGGCAAATGAAATAGTCCTATTGATACAGAACTTATTGAGTCGGTGAGAGCTATCGAAGATCGCTCTTCGTGGGTTACGATCAAGCAAGCAGGAAAACACGTGTGTTGCATTGTTTCCGTTATCGCAGCTCCTGAAGCCGATTGCCAATTGGCGACGAGAGTATACGAGGCAAAACCGGCGGCCTCGCGAGTATACTACGTCTCTACGCGATGCCTCAAACTTTCTAAGCACGCAAAACATACACGCACGAGCAAACTTTTGCATACGGAGAATGTTCCACGCGGTGTGCGGTAGTCATTCTTCAAGTCGTGCGTGAAGTCGGACACGTCGCTGAAGTACACAGATATGCTTGTATGGGCTTTGTGTGCGTGTGTGCACAGCACATGGAATTGTACGTGCACTGGGTGACCCGTTTGAAATTCCCATTAGAAATAAATGGCGAAAACGAAGTAGTGCGAAAAAAAATCGAAAAATTTCGTTTTTTTTGTTCAAAGGCCATAGCCGGGTAAGTAGGGAAAAATTGCCCCCGCATTTTCTCCAGCGAAATTAGGAGTATATTCTGAGGTATCAAAGAAAACAAATTTTCTGAAAATTTCATTCCCGTCAACGCATTGGTTTTGGAAAAATGATTTTTTTTTAATAAAAATTTTTTTAATAAAAAAATTTAATAATTTTTTTAATAAAAAAAAATAAAAATTTCGGAAACGCTTTAGTGGGTCGATTAGATTTTTTTTGGTACTTGTTACGACCAAACGTGTTACGAAATAGAATTATAGAACATCTTGCGAAGGATTAAGGTTTAAAAAAAATAATGTTCCTTGTTTTATTTTTTTTTTTACTATAATCCACTTGGGGTACAATAACGAAATTTTTTTCATATAATCTTTGGGCACCTTATTAGATTATGTAATTTTTTCAAAATGATCGGTTTGGTACGCCACAGTGAAAAAAAAAGAAACAGACTTTATTGATATATTTTATATATAACTAAAATATATCCAATAAAGTGTGTTTCTTTTTTTTCTCTGTGACTACCAAACCGATCATTTTGAAAAAATTATATAATCTAATAGGTGCCCAAAGATTATATGAAAAAAATTTTGCTATCGTACCCCAAGTGGATTATAGTAAAAAATAATAAAACAAGGAACATTATTTTTTTCAAACCTTAATCTTTCGCAAGATGTTCTATAATTTTATTTCGTAACACGTTTGATCGGAACAAGTACCAAAAAAAAATCAAATCGATCCACTGTACCGATATTTAAAAAAATTCATTCTTCTAAAACCATTGCGTTGACAGGCATGAAATTTTCAGAAAATTTGTTTTTTTTTATACCTCAGAATATACTCCAAATTTCGCTGGAAAAAATTCGGGGGCAATTTTTCCCTACTTACCCGGCCATGGCCTTTCGGTTTTGAGGGAAAGTTCGAGTCGTCATCTATACATATACTATAATCACACTTTATTTAAAAAAATCATTCCTAATGCTTTCAAACGTTTGAATAAAGTACTGCAGTAAAATTCCTCGCAATTCTCTTTTCTAGCACGAAATTTGAGATGTTTATCACTGTGAAAAAAAAAGTTGTTTACACTTCGGTGAAATGACATACACTGAATTTCAAGCTTGTTTATAGTACTTCTTTATAGAAGCGTTACCAGCTTGCACTACACGCAAGCAGGTCTGGTAACGCCATCTGTTGGAAAACAGCGAGCACTTATTCAACGTCGTTAAGACTAGACTTTAGCGAGGGAGTATCGTTAAATCGAAAAATGTGATCAAATAAGTCGAAGGGCAATGATGTACTTAAGAATAATTGATAAAACACAAATACATGAACACGAAATATAGGACGGAGCTTGTTCAATAATATATTTTTCACACAGAACATTACGTTAAATTGTATATATTAACCGAAAGATAAATTAATAAATACCAATTTTTAAACTTGGGAAGTTCGATGAAAATGATAAATTTTGAACATTGTCGACCAGTCTGCGTTTGGGTGTTTTTTTAATGGCCGGGATCAGGAGGAATGTAGTGGGAATAGGATAAGGCCGGGAAAAGGAGGAATTGTCGTGAACTTTTACTGGGAAATTCTGTGGGCTTTTCAATGTTTTAAACATTTTTACTTTAAAGAGTATGGTTTTAAATATCTTCTAGATCCTTTGTTTTGGAAAATATTTATAAATGTGATAGATTGAATGGTTTACTCGTTCCGTATATTCGGTGCTCGTACTCGGAAACAAATGATCCGAAGTAAAAAAAAACAAACCCATGTAGTTTTTTTATAAAAAGAATTTCAGAAAAAGAAAATTTTATAAAATGGGATTAAAATGGGATTAAAATGGGATAAAATTAGAATGGGGTTGAAGTTTGCATCGTTGGAATGCAACGAAAATTATTTTTCTATTCTCATTTTCATTATTAACCAAAATCATGTTGTGCAGATTTTGTCGTAGATGGTTAAATAAGAATCCTAAAAAATATTCGCGTTTTTTTTTCGTAGATTAAATTTGCCAAGGTAAAACTTGCGAAATAAAAAGAAATCATTTTCGTTGAATTCTAACGACGCAAACTTCATATTATCTAGTGCTCGGACGAAGGATTTAATAAACTATTGATTTTTGAAAAAATGGCCGCGGTCCAAAGAGTAAAGTAAGACGGAGTTGAATTGACATTAAGGGTAACTTTGACAGTTTTTTCGGCTACTTTAACAAGGCGTCAAAATACTGTTTAAATGTGTTTAAATTTGTTAATCAAGTTTATTATAATGTTCCTAAAGTTGATTGTAATGTTACTCAAGTTGATTTTGATCTCAACAATAATGATAAGACTCATTAACGGGCCAGTCCACTTTGGAGCCACGAAAAAAGGCTACTTTCGCGATGTTTTTTGTTGAGGATTTTATAAAAGATATGAATATAAAAGTTGTTGAACTTGATAAATAAGGTCTTGGGATACATTTAAAAAAAATTTTATTCATTTTTAATTACAAAAACTATAGTTTAACGTAACGCCTCAAAAATAGGTGGGCTCCATCACAACTCGGCAACGGCTTGTCTGAAACAAAAAAATCAAAGTCTGTTAGATTCAGTATGACACCAGCTACAAAATGACCCTCGGATATAAAATTTTATCTAAAAATAAAAAAATCGCAGATGAAAAATGATAAAAGTATTTTTAAAAAAGCGTTTTTTCGCAGTTTTGCGCCAAAAAAGAGGAAAAATCAAAATTTTAAAACCATCGAGGCTCATATTGTTGCGAATCATGTTTACAATATGTGGTTCAAATTTCAAGAAAATTGGTTTATTACTTTTAGAGATACGATGGAGCTAGATTTTGAAAACGTTGTTTCGAGAAAAACGCGTTTGAAGTTTATACTATAAAAAACTCTTACCTAAACTCAATCGGCAATCCCTGCACCGTACAAAACACAATATTTCTGAATGTATGTACTTTCGAAGACAGTAAAAAAAATCGATTTTTTTTTAACTTTCAAAGTGGAGCCCTTAACTGCCTATAATAGTACCCTGTAGGTACTTGATATTTTTATGCAAAATGTTTCCTCAATAAAAATGACAATTCGATTGTAAAAAATCGTGTTTCATTTAATTCCATGCATAATGCATAAAATATCAAATTTTTAATTAAAACGATATCAAAGTGTCCCTTAATCTTTGACATAAGTTACATTTCAATGCCTTGTCAAAGAATCTCCACACTCGAGGTTACTTTGACACTTTTTTTTCTAATTATAAAATTGTGGGGCGTAGGTGGGTTTTGACTTTCTTATACATTTGACAGCCAAAGGGCACATTGATCTATTGGAGCAAAAATAGTTGCACTTCGGGACGTTAAAAAAAAGTTACCTCCAAAAAACTTCCAAAACCTGTTAAAAGTAACCTCATTTTACGGTAAGTATCAATTTTCGCTGGAAACAACGCTCTATTATCGTTAATAAAAAAAACTATGCACGGAAATAAAATATTTTTTATATTTAAGAGAAGCTCGTAAAATTTGAAGTTGATCGATACAGTGATTTTTAAGTCAACGTGGTCGCCGATTTTGAAAATCATTTTGAGAAAAACGCTTTCGAAGTTTGTCGGTTCGCGAAATCTGCCTATAAACGCCCATAACTACGTGAATTTTGGGAAAATCGACTTGAAATTTTCAGAGAATATTTTGGAAATGTTATATTTTGGAAATCCGTGAAAAACCGAAAATCGTTATTTACAAACAATCAACTGAGTGTAAAATTATTAAAATTAAAATCAACTAAGTGTAAAATTAATTAAAGCCCTTTAAAAACAAGGAAGTCGTTGTACGCGAAAATGTGTGGCCTGCCGCATACATTAGCATTGCTCAAGGTGTACCGGTGAAGGTTGCGAGCACGCTCTCGCATTCAGGTGTGAAAAATCCAGTGGTGGGAGACGTTCTCTTCCGTAAGTCGAATTCACTTTATCATCCGTGGTAGCGTGGCTATCGGTCAGTGTATTTGGCGAGGCAAGGGCGAACGCACGAAACGGGCGGATGATTGCCCTCACTTTAGGATGAAGGTTGTTGCAACCATTTTTTATACACTGATCAGCGTCTGACGACGACTTCGCCACCCAGTGTGTTGGGAATGGATTTTACATTCTACACCATTCATTTGCACTTTCTTGCGAAAAACACGTTTTGCATATTCAAGATGTAAAAACAAACTGTTTTAAATTTTATCAATCATTTCATCAACCTTGTTCATTTTAATTCGTATGTATAACCCAAACAAACCCAAAGAAAAAGGGTAACGCGTTGAAGGGGTTGCGAGGATTAAGGTAGTACCTCCGCAGAAGAGTTGAATTAAGAAATGATTGAAATTTGACATATATGTTATTTAATACATTATCCAAACATCTGTGCAATTTGAATAAGTTTGATCACCCCAAACCTGAGATATTTACACTTAAAGTTGGCTCGGTTTACACGTAACAAATGCGTTGTGATGAGCAAACAGAGCATCATTAATTCTACCGTCAAAACTAAAATTAAGAAATTGATGAAAAACGAGGATAAGCTAGAGTAAGATATCACGAATGATGAGAAAAAAAAATGAGAATGATTCATTATCTAGTTTCCAAGATATAACCATGAGAAGCCCTCACAATTTTGGTGCAAAGCCTGGCAAAGCCTGGAAAAAAAAACAATTGGGGCAAAGCCTGGACAGTCCCGGCAAAAGGCTTACTGGCAATGGTAGATCAAAAACACAATATAAAATATATTTTACGGCAATAAATGATATCCATCGTATTATCTACTAATACCGAGTCAATGTTGCGTAGTTTTTAATTTTACTTATTACTAATTAAACCAATTATCAATCTTTTAAGGGAGCTTTCCAGTGTGACAGCCCGAAAAATCGCTGTTTTTCGCGATTTTTTTTTTTAAAGAAAAAATAATCTAATCGGTCTGGTTTTTTTTTGTATATTAATTGGGTATTGAAGAATACAAAACAATTTTTTAAAGATCGATTTATTTATTAATTAATATCTATAAAAATGATGAAACAATTGTTGCAGAAAATGCACTTGGATGTGGTGTCCACGTTGGGGGTCACAATTTTGATCTGAAACAAAAAACACAAAAAGATTATTGATCGGTATATAATTGGCTTTCGTGCTATGGAGGCTTTTTTTTGCAAAAATGGCGCCGGTTTGAACAAAAAGTATCGATTTTAGCATTTTTTTTGGCAGTTTTTTTTACAAAAAAATAGGAAGATGTCAAAAAAAAAAGCTTCCATAGCACGATAAACAATGACGTTAAGAATATTGTGTAAAAAATTCAACTCGATAGCTTTAAAACTCTGCCCTCCAAGTTGAACACCGTTTTGAAAAATGCTGTTTCGAGAAAAACGCGTTCAAAGTTTCAAGTGAGGAAATTTTAGGTAAATCGTTTACTTACGGTCAAGAAACGTTCTTCCAAGAAATGCTGTACAGTAACCGAAATAATCTGAATTTCGGCATGAAAATTTCAGGGAATATTCGGAAGAGTGTATACTATTCGATAAAGCAAAAAAAAAATCGATTTTTTGAAAATTTCACACTGGAAAGCTCCCTTAAACATGAACGTGGTATGTAAACTTTTGGTTGAGATTTTCGCGGAGGAACTACCTTAAAATGGAAAAACAGCAGATACCGAATGTTTCGATGAAAATTTTGCACTCAATTCAGCGAGGAACTCAAGTGACAGCTGCACCTCGTGGCGTAGCGTGAAAGAGATAGTTGAAATTATCATACAGAGATTTTACCCAGATGAACAATATTTAGTGAAAAATAAAAGCGTCAGGCTATGCATCAACGAATTCCACAGAGCCTGACACTTTGTTTTTCCTGAAAAGCTCAACCACCAATGAGAAGGCTCTTTCGGAAGATTTGTGAGGTTATGCTGACCTCGTTGGCATTGAGGAATCATCACAATGTAGTGGGTCGAAAAATAGGTGATTTTCGCGATGTTTTTTTCGATGGTTAAAATACGCTAAACAGTCTGATTTTTTTATATCAAATGAAAGAACTCATGAAGAAGAGAAAATACATTTTTAAACGTATATTCTTATATTCTTTTTTACATTTTTTTAACGTTTGAAAGTGAGTCGTCACGGTGTAGTACACGGTTGTGGCCGTAAATATGAAACAAAATTTGTAAAGATTACTAATCAGTATGAAAGCCGCTTTCTTGCTATGGAGTTTTTTTACATAAAAATTGACAAAATGGCGACGTTTTGAAAAAAAAAGTATCGAAAGTAACCTATTTTTTCGAAAGTTTTTCGGTAGAAGAAATTTGTAGATTAAAAAAAAAGCTTCCATAACAAGATAACGAATGGCGTGAAGAATGTTGTGTCAAAATTTAAGGGGCTATACCAGTGTGAACGCTGAAAATTTCGGTGATTTTCGGGAATTTTTTGGATGAAAAGTACTCAATTAAATGTTTCGGAAAATTAAGAATATAGAATTAAGAATAAAAATATTCTTGAAAGTATAAACTGTCGAAAACGGGAAAAAATCGATTTTTTTTAAGTGTCACACTGGTATAGCCCCTTAAGACGGATAGCTTGAAAACCCTTCCTTTGAGAGTGTAAACCGTTTTGGAAAACGATCTTTTGAAAAAAAACGCGTTTAAAGTTTCGAGTGCGAAATTTTAATATGAATTGTCTACTTGCGATGAATCGGCGATGCCAGGCCCGTGTTTATAATCGTCTATACTGTCGGATAATGCAAAAAAAATCAATTTTTTTTAAATTTTACACTGATTATCCCATAACGAACGCGATGAATCAGCGAAAATGGAAGTGCATTTCAAATGGAACACCCTCTACGTATGGTATCGTGAATGGAAGTTAACCTACTAGTTGACATTTTTGAAAACATCGATTTTTGATTTCCGACGGTTTTTCAAAATATGACATTTGAAAAATATTCTTCGCAATTTTCAAATCGATCTCGTTTAAACGAGGGGATTATGGGCGTTTATAGGCAGCTTCCACGAACCGGCGAATTTTAAAGGCGTTTTTCTCAAAATGACTTTTTCAAAATCTCTGACCGGAGTATCTCTAAAAATCACTGCACAGATCAACTTCAAATTTTGCAAGCTTTTTTACATATAAAAAAGCAGTGCTCAAACAAAGGATTTTTTTTTCGATGCATAGTTTTGATTTATTACCGACAATCGATACTTTCACTTTGGAGAGCGGCCATTTTTTTCAAGAATCAATATTTTATTCAATCCTTCGCCCAAGCACTAGATAATTTCATGCAAAATCTAAATGCGTTCGAATTTTTAAATTTCGGATAATTTGTTTCCGAGCAGCAGTGGTCACCGCAAAGGACGTTTTTCAATGAAAATATTGTAAAAGATAATCAAAAGCGAACTCTTTACTTGTGAAAAATTTGAAAACTCAGAAAAAATATCACGCCACAAGCTAGGCGTGACGCGCGAATACATTAAAAGTAGTCAAGATACACGCGCGCACCACCTGGTCCTCGGCAGCTCTGTTATCGAAGAGAGCGAGATTAATCGACCAAATTAAACTTGCATATTTTTCAATCAACACCTGTATCTCGAGCTTCCCTTCGTGCCTACTCCCCCTCGTCGACCGTACGCTCTCCCTTATCCTACTCTTATCGCACCGTCAACACAGGAGTGGAAAACTTTGAAAGTTCATTTTCGCGGCCGGTAAGGTAGAGCGCGCACCGGCGATTGTCGGTAAACTAGGAAATCGCCGATAATTTTGCCACTGACGCTCGAAAAACACAAAATTTTCTCAGTAACCCCAACGCGATCCATGCTAAAAGTATTTCACGTTTTCACATGTGTATTTGCTCGTGGGTTTTCGTGTGGAAACGCGTTCGAACGCCGTGAACGTAGCCGGTTCGTCGCTCATTGAACAAGCGCTGTTGTATCGCGATTCCCGGATACGTAATTGCGAGAACGCCACGACCGTGGGGATCGCCGCGTTGAAGTGACTTCGTTTAGCAAGCAGAAACGACGAAGGCGAGCTTGAGCTATGGGAATTTATAAGGTGGTCATAATGTCAAAATTGCCGTCATCTAATCGTTCGGGGCAATGCTACGTGTAATTGAAAGAAAAAAAGAACTTTACGTTGCCGTGCGAGGTCAAATTTAAATATAAATGGTGTCTCAAAATGACCTGACATTTTAAATTGCGCGCCATTTTTTTGGTGGCGAACATAGAGTACTAATCTTCGACAACTGGCATCAGGAAGTATTGAGGTTTAGTTGTGGAGAATTCCACGATCGAGCAACGCATAGAAATTGTTATTTGCTGCATTGTTACTGCATAGTTATTGCAGACGAAGTTTTATGGGCGTGTTATCGCGCGACGCGGTGGTGTGAATTGGCCACTACGATCGTGCGATTTGACACCATTGGACTTCTTCCTTTGGGGTTTTCCGAAAGGAAAAGTGTATGGCAATAATCCACAGGCAATTCCGGAGCTCAAGGGAGCAATTGGACGCTCCTTTAATGAAATTAGTCCGCAGTTGTGCCAAAATGTTATTGAAAATTTGCGGCCATTTTTCGGATTTTGTGTTCCACACATAACCTCCATGCTTGTACCTTATATTCAGCCCCCTGACACTGGTAGATAAATGCTGTTCGCAAAATGTCCTTGCCGCACTGTGGCGCTAGTAGTCGTGTGACAGGCATGCATATATATATATGTTGCGCCGGTGTTTCGAATATTTTACATGAATAAAAGTCTATTGATATATTTGGAATGATTTTCCGTTCTAATGGTTTTCCATTCGAACACAATAAATAATGTCTCCACAACGACAACAGGCGAAAACCACGGAAGTATCGAATCGCTCAGCTGATCGGAGTATTTAGAGCCGAAGGCTGTCACACAACAGCCAGCGCTAGGTAGTGGCGATTTCAAGAACCAAAAAGCCCGGACAAAACGCGTTTTTGTTTATCGTATAGGAATAGTAGGCCAGTGTCAGGGGGCTGCTTATATTAAAATAAACATATTCGCACGTTTCAAATAAATGATACGTTTTATTAATAAATAAAAATGTCAGGTCATTTTGAGACACCCTATAGTTTACGGTGGAATGTGTCGTATTATTCCTCTCCCTCTCTCTCTCTCTGGACCTTGAATAAGAACCACTTTTCTGGAAGCAAAAACTACGCCAATCACGCAACCATTGAATTGTATCTGACGCAGTACAATTGAGGTCTTATATCCGCGATTTCGCCGATTTTCGAAGGTACTTTTCTAGACACGGTTGAAAAAATGACGCATATATTGGCAACATTTTTTTTACATATCATTTATGCACATGGTTAAGTATATGTAAAAAAATCAGAAATATTAACAAATGGCGGAGATATAATAAAACAATGTATTTTGTTCCGTGCGCGTTGATTGTGAAAGTTCTCCGCATCGATGTGGGTATCTAAAAAAAATGAACATATTTATAATTGCATAATGAATGTATCTTCAGTGTAAACCAACAATATTATTAAAAAAAAAAATTATTATAAAAGTTCGAAACTTAAAATTTTTTTACTCAATTTTCTGTCTATTTTTATTTTTTTTATTTTTTTGTGTCATGGAAATGTTTGTTTCTGTGGTTCACACGACATAGGTGATGATGCTAAGAATATGTTGTAAACATTTCAAAGCGATCTGAACCTTCGTTCAGGAGTTAGAACTTTCACAAGGTTCAAAAAAGTGAATCGTGGAAAAACGGCTTTAAACTTTGCGGTCGGGCGCGCCGCGCGGTATCTATTATAAATGCAATCTTACCTTATTTTTGGAATTTTTCCATTCTGTAAAGCTTAAAATATTCCTAACCGTTCCGGCTAATAGAATCAAAAATAATTTTAAGAAATAAAAATTGTTGAATTTTTTTGCGTATATAAGGCCTTAAGAGGGATAGAGAGTATGTGGAAAAAAATCCTGCATAATAAATCGAACAAAAGAAAACAAACATACCGAGAATATTTATATTTTTTTTTCGCCCATATCGCACGGCTACTCAATTTTTCCATGAATTCATAGCCAATGGAAATGAATTCTCCTCAGGATCATTGAGTTGTGGAAAGAGCGGCGTTGCCATTGTAAAGAACTTTGTCGGTACATTGTCGCGAGGTTTTTGTTGCCAGTTGTCTTTTGGTGGCGCGCTCAAACCGGAAATTAAAAGTGGAATCCGAAAGTTTTTTTTGGACTCGGTCCAAGATTCGAGCAACGTGACGAGTCGCCGAGCGCTCTAGCCCAGTGGTTTTTAACGAGTTTGGCGGGCATGGCTTTACATTCGGCCGATACTCCTTGTTCCGTGATCTACGGTTACTACGACGATTCATACGATCTTGGAGATAAAGGTGAATAATTTCGGTTGGATTACACGATAATTGCATAACTCTGCGATTAAGGGGTTAGGCTACTGTGACGAGCCTAAAATTAGCGTTATTTGATCAAATTAATTTTGACGGAATAAGGAAGACGATTTAATAATCGTTTGGACATTTATTTAATTATATATACTTGTTGTATAAGTATAATGATTGTTGTGAATACAATTTATAATGTTTATATAACTATAATAATTACATGTGATTATATATAATCGTACGTACATTAACAAAATTTAGTAGCAAAGTAAAAATAAAAAAACAAATCATCATTAAAGAAGTTGAGGAGTAGGCGAACAAAACCGGAGTTGTCCACACTACGTCAACATTTTTTTCCAATGCTTAAGGGGTCTTATCTCTTGAGATGCTAAAAAAGGCTATTCATGCATTTTTTTTGATAGTTTTATATTATCGACATTCATATAAAAGTTGTTACACTTAATAAATACAGTTTCAAAATACATTAAATTTTTTAAATAATGTATTTATGTAACCCAAACAAACTTTAAACGCGTTTTTTTCGAAACAACGTTTTTCGACGGCTTGTTGATGAAATGTTCGAAACTACTGAACCGATCCTTATGAAATTTTAACCACGTATTCTTTACAACTATAGATATAGCGCATATCGAGGATTTTTTAAAATTTTGATATTTATTTTTTTGCCAAAAACGGTGAAAAAACGTTTTTTTTTTTTCGAAAAATGTCCAGTTTGTTAGTTTTGCATATATAAAAAATCGTATGATATACGCTGTTGTCATTAACATACTGAATCTAAAACCGTTCGATTTTTTTGTTTCCGATGATCCATCTTCGAGATTTTATCAACAGCGCAGACCTACAATTTTTTAGAACATTTTTTTAACTACCATTTTCGTTAATCAATAGTGACTTAAATAGATTTAAAAAAAAAAACTTTTTTTTTATGTATTTCAAAAGTGTATTTATGAAGTGTAACAACTTTTATATCAATATCTATAATAAAGACCTATCAAAAAAATTCATGAAAATAGCTTTTTTAGCGTCTAAAGTGAGAAGACCCCTTAAAAACTGCCTTTTCACTTAAAAAGGCCGTTTTTAACAAATTTTGAGGTGTTTAGAGCTTGATGCCATTAAAAATATTTCCGAATCTAATAAAGGTGTGCTTGAAGAACAAGAAGGAAAAAAATGGACGTAGTGTGGACAAGTCCGGTTTTGTCCGCCTACTCCTCAGTTATAAACAATCTCGTAAAGGACCATTCAACATGGAGGACTTAACGGTGTACTTGATTCTGGCCACCCGGTTGATCTGAAACAAAAAAGAAACGAGTTTTTTTTTCTTAAAGTAGATAATATTGGCTACGACTTGACCGAGCTTTTTTGTGTTTTCGTGTTTCCATCATCGAGAAAAAAGTTCTGCGTGTTTTTTTCAATTTTTCAAGAAACGAATGACATCACTACAGTTAACTAATGAAAAAAAAATGTTACGAAGAAATACGTCGGTCAAGGCTAAACTACTATTACACTGAATAGGTGTACCAAATTTCAAGACAATCCGATCATTCGATGTCGAGAAATCGTGTACACCGTTTTGAAAAACACAGTTCCGAGAAAAACGCGTTTAACTAACGGGAATAAAATCATGCGTGAATTTAACCATTTTTTTCGTATGAAAAAATGGTTCACTCGTAAAATGAATTACACATCTATTTAGTATAAATATCAAGCTGTTAGAAAATATATATATATTTTTTTCGATGTACAAAATAGCCAACTACTCGAAACTTCTCAAAACAGCTTTTTTCCAATTGGCGTGACAAATAAATTCAACAATTTTCACTCTATTTACTTCAAATTTAAAAGTTACGTTCCTAATTGCAGTTCGCAGAGAAGTACGTACGGAATTTCTGATTAATCGAAAACTTTTCATTTTATGAGCCGTTTATGAGCAGTTACAACGAAATTTTTCACTGAAAATTCATTTCTTAAGGGCGGGGTAAAGTTAATTCGGCGAAAAAAAGGCATGTTTTTAAGATTTTTTTTTTGGCGTAACGAATAGTGTTCGTTTATTGAAAAATTTACATATAATAAAGTAACATTTGAACAACATTCTCCTAAATTTGTATTGCAAAATATTCAAAATTGAGCGAGTGAAAATTACACCCCGGAGGCGCCTCGAAAAAAAGTTGGTTTGCGGTGTGCACCATAACTCGCAACAGAATCATCTGAAACAAAAAAATCAAAATGCATTTGTTGAAGGAGATGTTTCTCGAGGTAATGACGGGAGGATTTTTTTTTTTTCGATTTTTCGATTTTTCATAGCACTTGGGAGCCAAAAACCCGATTTTCGCTAAAAAAATCGGCTAATTTGTTGTTGAAAAATTAGTAATGATTAAAAAAAACAAAAAAGCTCTCGACAATACCTGGTGAATTATGTGAAGAAGTACTGTGCAAAATTTCAAAGCGATTGGTCCAGTAGATTTTGAGTTATCGTGCACACGGACTTCAAATATGACAAGTCTCAGAAAAACGGTTTGAAAAACGCAGAAGAGTAAAACCAGGCATGGAGCAATAGACGCTCAAATACTCATAACTTCGTCAATTTTACTCCGATCGACTTGAAATTTTAACACAATATTCTTGATATATTATGCATTCATTTAAAAAATTAAAAAAATATGAAAAAAAAAATTTAAATACTTTACCCCGCCCTTAAGTTCAAAAACCTACAACTTTTGAATAAAACAATATTTTTCAAATTCCGTACGTACTTCTCTACGTATTCTAATGTAGATTGACGAGAATTTTTGTTTTTTGTTCTAGGTAAAAAATTGTGGGTGCTAAATGTCACTACGCGGGGCGCCTAAAAAAAGATAAGAAAAGAAAATATTAGTAGTCGGCCATTTTGTACATCGAAAAAAAATATATATATTTCCTAACAGCTTGATATTCATACGAAATATATGTGTAATTAATTTTATGAGTGAATCACTTTTTCATACGAAAAAAAATGTTAAATTCGCACATGATTTTATACCCGTAACTGTGGCCTAAAGCCTTGAAGTTTTACTAGCAGTCCTATCGTTGCAATCATAAGTTTACCTTCAATCTGCAATTCCTGCACTATATGTCGGATCTTCCTCTTCAATTTGTGTTGCCTCAAGCGACGAACGAGTGTTCGTCATTTTCGCAGTAGCCTAACCCCATAATTTATGTACGAATAAGTTAACGTTTATTACACAATTATGTGAATAATTAGGCTCAGATTAATAAGAACTTGCGCAAGGAATATCGTTTTCTTACTTTCCGTTTTCGACACTTCATTCATCGCGATGATAAACATTTTTCGACCGAAATGAATTTATTTTCCTCGAAACAAGAAATATCCGATTGAAATAACGCAGAGTGCGCCCGGGACTTCCGGCGGCGAACGATACGTATGAATTTCTGAGTTGGAATGCAACGAAAATTCTTCTCGATTATCTTCATTTCTTTATTTTCATTAGTATCTTAAATATTTTTTTCGCAGATTGTGGTTATAAATTTTGAATAAAAATCCTCGAAAACTTTTCGAAAATTCTCGCGCTCGGAAAGTGCCGAACAAAAGGTCAGCAATACGAAGAAAATATATTTTCGTTGCATTCCAAGGACGTAAACTTCGATATCACATTTCTGATAACGTTTGGTCGCGTTTCGCACGCATCGAATGAGTCAAGAGCGAAATGGCGAATTGGCATGTGAAGGAAGCGGGAGCGATATACACAATCGCGTCGCGCCCGAGGAAACGAAATCGCGGGAGACGTTTGTTTGGCAAGAGGAAAAATCACGTTCGTCACTTGTGAAAGGCCAAACGATCGTATTTTTATCTCGGCGTCTCGCGCCACTCTGCCTCGCCCAAGCTCGCGCAAGAAAACACGCACACGCGCAAACACGACGCTGCTCTTCCGTAACGCAGCGCAGACTCTTCTAGTCTTTATTTTCCTCGATAAATCGTCCCCACGATCGCACCTCGTCGCGTTTACTGCTTGATTTTGTTCCTCGGAAGCAATGCTGAGTTTGCCGAAATGTTTCAACGAACCGAGCCATTTATTTCGTTTCAGGTGGCTGGGAAGACGCAAGAGCTGAGGGATCGCGATTTTTTCCGACATTTCTGACCTTTCGCCGTCGGTAAATGACTGCGAGGTATGAATCACCCGATGTAAAGGTTGATTTAACGATCGAGGAAATTCACCGAAGATATCAGGACACCTCGATGCTTATTCACAAGGTAGACACCCATTTTTGACGCTTCCCATAGGAACTCTTATAATTTCGTCAGGCTCGTTCGTCCTTCGGTCTTGTAGATTTGACGATGTGAAATGATCAACGAGAGTATTACTCAGTGAGCGCTGATAAATGATGAATCAATTATGAGGACGCTGCGTGTAATGATGTTCAAGTTTGCGACTTGGAAAATCGAGATTCTCTTGAGGATCTGATTGCACGTATCAGTCGATGTTCCCTTTCAATCCCTTTTACCCCCTTAAGTCCTTTTTAACCCCTTACCTGTGGCGCGAAAAAAATTTTTTTGTGTCACAAATGTGATGGAATTTTTTTTTCGCAAATATTTACAAGTGGGTCTCCAGCTCTAATCAGCTTAAAAAATGTTTTCACGTGTTCGGGGCTATTCTGCAGTATGAAAATATATTTTTTATGATGGGGGGGGTATTTTATTAAGAAAAAAAATATATTTCCAGAAAATATTCAATTTTTGAAATACGTTTTTTTCTGTATGCTTACTCTAATTTGTTTGGGTTTGTTTGGGTCAAAGCCATTCCATTTGACCCACTTGGTGTCGCCAAATCCGTTTCCTTCATACCTTTAAAAAAGTTTAAAAAAGCGTTTGGGAGTTGAAATTGTCTTCTCCCGACTTAAATATTAGGGGCCGTCCATAAATTACGTCGTGGTTTCCCCGCATGAGTGATGAAAAATATTTTGCAAGTACCTAATGGTATTAATTATTGAACTCATTATTTATTTATTTATTACATAAGGTTTGTCTACATTATATTCGAGAACTTCAAATAACAGCGTACCTATGAAAATAGTTCGATCGAGCCGAAATGAATATGGGGAGGATACGGAGATATTACCCGTGATCCAGGATTTGCAAGAATGGGTGAAAGCTCCGTGGGAGCTATCCAAAGAAAACTAAAGAATAGAGAAGAATAATATTATTATATTAATGAAAATTGCCAAAGTACAAAATAATAAAAGATGATTCTATAACAAAATGTGGGAGCTATCCAAAGAAAACTAAAGAATAGGGAAGAATAATATTATTATATTAATAAACATTGCCAAAGTACAAAATAATAAAAGATGATTCTATAACAAAATGTTTTAATGTTACCCAATTTTTCTCAAATCCGCAAATG
The DNA here is from genome assembly GCA_964007375.1 of Ophion obscuratus. NCBI lineage: Eukaryota > Metazoa > Arthropoda > Insecta > Hymenoptera > Ichneumonidae > Ophion > Ophion obscuratus. The sequence goes on from OZ023320.1 coordinate 14,992,713, forward strand.
TTTTAATTTTGCCAAACTGGTAATGACGTCAATTTTGCGAGAGGGGGGGGGGGGGGGTCATTAGGAAATGACGATAGGATGATTGTAGGGGGGGGGCGGTCGAAAATCAGCAAAAATCGATGACGTAATATATGGACGGCCCCTTATTAAAAAAGTGCCCTGAAATTAACTCGGTACAAAAATTCCTTAACCCCTTTTCTAGCTGGAGTCCCACTCGTAAATATTTACCTTTTTTTTCTCAAAAATACACAAAAAAATTTGTACTGTTTTTGCGGTCACTGAATCCAAATTTGAATTCGAATTTTGGCGCAATATTACGATATCTGTCGCCCCTAATTCTGACCACGCAGTCTGCATATTTGACTCAAAATAAGACTTCTTCAAGAGTGGTAAAAATCGAAATTCGAACCTTAAGGGGGTGAAGCGGGGGTTTTAAAGTTTATATGAGATAACATATTTTTAGGTCAAATTTGCTTGAAACTTGGCATAAATACACTACAAATAATTAGACATGGATTTATTTGGTGTATTTATGCCACCCCAAACAAACAGAGTTAAGGGGTTAAAAGTACTGTCTACACGCACTGAACAGCGAGGAAAACGTATAGTGTTATATATAAAATACATTTGGTAAGTTTCAAGTAAATCTGGTCAAAAAATATGTTTTCTCATCCAAACGTTAACACTCCCGTTTGACCCCCTTAAAGGTTAAATTTTGAAAATTGCTAAAATACATTTTTAATTATTTGCATATTAGTGTATTTAGGCCACGTTTTAAGTAAATCTGACAAGAAAATATGTTGTCTCATATAAACTTCAACACCTCCGTTTAACCCTCTTAAGGGTCGAATTTTAGGAAATGCTGAGATACATATTCAATTATTTGGATTGTTGAGTACTTACACCAAGTTTCAAGAAAATCTGACAAAAAATATGCTTTCTCATACAAACTTTAAACCCCCTGTTTCACCCCCTTAAGGGTGGAATTTCGATTTGTATTGTACGTACTTACACCATGTTTCAAGCAAATCTGACAAAAAAAATATGTTTTCTCATACAAACTTTAAAACCTTTATTACACCCCCTTAAGGGTCGAATGTCGATTTTTACCGATCTTGAAAAAAGTCTTACTTTGGGTTAAATATGATGGATGCGTTGTCAGAATCAGGGGCCACAGATATCGTAATATCCCCAATTTTGGAAATTCAACAGAGCGGATTGTTTCCGAGCAGCAGTGGTCACCGCAAAGGACATTTTTCAAAAAGCGCTCTGCACAAATCATTGTATCTATCACATTTATAATTATATATTTCAATACAAAAGATCTGGGAGATACTTGAAACCGTAATCTCTGATGTAAAAAAGAATATCGACAACGTGCACACGGTTTTTAGGAAAATTTCCCAAACATTCCTCTTTTCTGGCTACGGGCTAAGTGTAATCCGTTAATTTGACGTTTCCGACCGGATCTCTCGAAAAGACTTGATATTTCATTAATGTACGATTAGACCATTATTGACCTTTTCTTTGAAAATTGATACTCCGAGACTTTTTCTTCGCATTTAAGGTGAATTTTAAGTAAACGCAATATAATCCTGATGCTCAAGATCCACTTCAGAATCTAAGGATCGCGGAGAATTACAGTAATCTTTTCATTCTATTAGATTCAATAATGTTCAAGTTCCTCCAAATATGGCCGTTCCGTAGTCGCAGCCTCGACATCATTCGCGTTTAGTGAGCGCTTTTAACTTCAAATTATTAGGTCTAGTAAAAAGAAATCCATTATTGTTGCCTTCGATTTCATGCAAAAATAATGGATTTCTTTTTACTGCACCTGATATTTCCCTCACTGGCAAATAATTCGTTTTCGAAGAAAATTATCAACAGTTTTTGATTTGTCAAGGTTATCCGCCATACTTTTGACACTATTAAAAAAATTATCGATGCGTGTATTGTTGTTTTATAAACATAGTGCCTCGCTAGACTTTGAAGTTATTAAGTTTTAATGCAATGCAAAAGCAATGTGCGCATCGCAGAAATTAGCGGTATCGGCTCAAAACCATATCCTCGTGGATCTAAAGAGTGTCTCAAAATGACCGGACATTTTTATTTATTAATCAAACGTATTATTTATTTGAAAAGTACGAATACTTTTATTTTAATATAAGGTACAAACATGGAGGTTATGGGTGAAACACAATGGGGTTGAAGTTTGCATCGTTGAAATGCAACGAAAATTATTTCCAATTTCCTACTTTCATTATTATCCACAATCATATTGGGAGTACAACTTTGCAGTGACCGTTTTCTTCAAAAGTTTAAGGCTTTATTATAAAAAAGTGGCTACATATTTTTTAATCAAAGTACTGCCCGTCGCTAGCTACGACCTCGGCCCATCTTTCAGGTAGCATTCGAATCCCGCGTCGATAAAAGTCTTGGTCCTTGGAGGCAACCCAGGAATCGACCCAATTTTTGACTTCTTCGTAAGTACCGAAGTGCTGGTCAGCCAAATCGTGTGCCATTGACCGGAACAAGTGATAGTCGGAAGGGGCAATGTCTGGAGAGTACGGCGGGTGGGATAAAATCTCCCATTTCAGCGTTTCCAAGTACTTTTTCACGACATTTGCAACATGGGGTCGGACATTGTCATGCTGCAGTATCACCTTGTCATGTATTTTGTTGAATTGTGGCCGTTTCTCTTTGAGTGCCTTACTCAAGCGCATCAACTGACGTCGGTAGAGTTCCCCTGTGATGGTTTCGGATGGTTTGAGCAGCTCATAGTACGCAACGCCCAGCTGGTCCCACCAGATACACAGCATCACTTTGGATCCGTGAATATTCGGTTTGGACATCGATGACGGAATATGACCAGGCAGTCCCCATGATTTTCGGCGTTTAGGATTATCGTAGTAAACCCACTTTTCATCTCCAGTCACAATCCGGTGCAAAAATCCCTTCCTTTGTTGTCTTTGGAGCAGTTCCCGCAAATGCTGAGAATTCGGCTCGTAGGTTGCCATGTTTGAGTGCCAATAACTTTATAATGCATACACGTATCCGTTAGCTTTTTTAAATTGTTTACATTGGCAGAGCCTCTAGTTTAAAATGCCACTTTTTTTATTGAGCTAGGGTCACTACTTCGGCCGCAGTGGCTCTCTAAGTAAAACGGTCACTGCAAAGTTGTACTCCTAATACTTGAAAATTTGTCGTAGATCGCTGAATAAGAATCCTAAAAAATGTTTGCGTGATTTTCGTACCTTGAATCTACCAAAGGAAATTTGGGAAATTAAAAAAAATCACTTTCGTTGCATTCCAATTATGCAAACTTCAACGTCATGAACACACAATATCCGATAAATGGCATAAACGGCATGAACTTGAAAGACGTTTTCTTTCAACAAGATGGCACAACCTGTGACACTGCGGGCGAAACAATGCAGTTATTGCAGACCACGGTCTTACATACAGGTCTGGACACTCGTCACAAAATCAAGTGGTAGGGGTAGAACGCTTATGGAAGCACTGGAGTAGTTCGTAATCCCGTCACTACTCGTCTCTGCGATCTATCCGCCTACTGCGGTTTCCCAAACCTAACCTCAAAATCCCCGTGTCGGATATTGTGCTCTCATAAGAAAAGAAAAGATTTTTGAAAAATTGGCAAAAATTCCAAGACGGTGCGCGGTTTTTGATTGCAATACCGGTCGCAAAGTCGATAATGCAAAGGTGTCGTTTGCCACTGAGCCAAATTCGATGTCTCGTTCAAATAACTCAAAATCGCTCATGTTTTTCGCACTCGCTTGCGGTCAGAGGGTTTGTAAAATAAGCATTTGCGTTTTACTGCACGCTATAATAGTCTACAATAATATTAAAAACGAGTAATATACATTGAGGTGAGACAGAGATTGAAAAGCTAGCGCTGTCTCTATCTCACTTCCCCCACCCATCGTCATCGCGTCGGAGTTTAGGTCGCAGCGATCACAGTGGGCAGTATAAGAACTACACGTTTGGCATCCATAAGCGAACTACCCACACGACGGGAGTTTCCAGACCTGTATGTAAAAAACCGTGTTGCAGACGAAGTTTCATGGTCGTGTTATGTCACACCGCGACGATGTCAATTGGCCAACGAGATCGTGCGATTTGACGTCATTGGACTTCTTTCTTTGAGGTTCTCTAGACACACTATTAAGGTATTCCTTTCGCGGAGGGCCTTATTTTCTGGGGGCATAAGCAGGGCCTTCTGAATCGTCGGTAAATTACAATTGCGCTTAATAAAAAAATAAGTTACAATGGATTATTATACACAACGATAATCTAGAATAAAAAATTTCGCGCAAATTTAGTAGATTGAGACATTTTTTACATTTATTTGAAACGTCACGGCTACAAAAATTCTTCTGCTAGTCACATTTTTCCAAGTTTTAATATTAATATTTCCTTTAAAAGTTCGGTGACCCTCTGTTTTTATTGTCGTTACGGAATCTTTAGGCTTTTTTACACCTGTGAGCAGTTTATATTGGGCATCTAGAGTTATTTAGTGTATAAATTATTAGATAGAAATATGGCCAGCGTGACGTGTCCATAAAGCGCCGTATAAATGAGACGATTTTTAGGGCCGTAATTTTTCGTTAAGGGTTCGGTAACTTGGCTCGAAATTTCACCAGTATACTGGGATGTATTTTTACATCCCAGTAAATGCCACAGTAAATGGTATAAAATCATGTCCGAATTAAACATTTTTTATCGTTTGAAAAAGTGGTTCACTCATAAAATTAATTACACATCTATTTAGTATGAATATCAAGCTGTTCGAAAATATATCTTTTTTTTGTTTGATGTACAAAATGGCCGACTACTATTTTATTTTTATTGTATCTGCTACGGCGAACGCTGCGCCAATTTTAGCTTCCATGTACAGGGATTTTCTCCCTTTTTACATTTCCCCACCATTTTCTCCAATCCACATCCCTAATCGATCCCCACCTTGCGGCCGCAGCCGACTTCCCCCTCTGTATCGCATTCACCATGACTTTTTTTTTGTCATGGGTATAGGGAAACTGCGGAAAACCTATACCAATACAGGGCCGACTACTAATCTTTTATTTTGTTATCTTTTTTTAGGCGCTCCGCGGCGTGACATTTAGCATTCACAATTTTTTACCTAGAACAAAAAACAAAAATTCTCGTCAATCTACATTAGAATACCTAGAGAAGTACGTACGGTATTTAAAAAATATTATTTTATTCAACAGTTGTAGGTATTTGAACTTAAGAAATGAATTTTCGGTGAAAAATTTCGTTATAACTGCTCGTAAAATGAAAAGTTTTCGATTAATCAGAAATTCCGTACGTACTTCTCGGCGAAATGCAATTAGGAACGTAACTTTTTAATTTGAAGTAAATCGAGTGAAAATTGTTGAAGTTATTTGTCACGCCAATTGGAAAAAAATCTGTCTCGAGAAGTCGGCCATTTTGTACATCGAAAAAAATATATATATATATTTTCTAACAACTTGATATTCATACTAAATAGATACGTAATTAATTTTATGAGTGAATCAATTTTTCATGCGAAAAAAAATTGTTAAATTCGCGCACGATTTTATATCCGTTACCTTGGCCTAAGGCTTAATGAAACTAGTCCGTAATTATGCCAAAATGTTATTGAAAATTTCGTCAAAAGAGTGAACGTTTGCACACCGGGACGAGGCGGCCATTTGTCTGATATTGTGTTCCACACATAACCTCCATGTTTGTACCTTTTAATTAATAAATTTAAATGTCCGATCATTTTGAGACACCCTATAATATGATTTTCAGGACTTTCAGAAAAAGGCTGAGGTCTCGAACTATCTGAGCTACGGGAGTAGCAGACGTACGATCGAGTACAGCAATTACGGGAATCAACCAGTGATAATAAGAAGACCGGCCGGTACCGAGAGCCAATTGACGTCGCAGGTCGTGCGGATATACAGAAAGCCACAGGAGAGTTGCGCGATAAGCTGATAACTTTTTTTTTTAGAATCGTCATTCAACCGAATTTCCGATTAACTCGATCGTTCTTCCGCCTCTTCCTCCTAATTCCATCGAAACCCATCGAACAGCATCGACAATGATTTTACCGAGACTTTTATTCAGTTCGAATGCAATATGACCGAAAGAAAAATGCAAGAAAAAAAGACACACCAGCATTCAAGTTACATGAAATAATCTCATACAGCGATATTTTTTTTATGTACACGTACTTTTATATATTCTTAATTATCGTTGACGCATAGATACTGTATCATCTTTGTTTTTACAATAAATCTTATTTTATCGTCTCCCCGTATTAAGTGACCGAGCCACCGTCGGAGAAGCGTGAACTTCGAGTATCGAATAAATATAATACACGGAGGTTTAGTATGCTACAGGATTCGAGGGTAGTAGGCTTTGGATCGACGCGTCGATTGTAAAAAAGTAAAAATCTTGCTCTCTCGGGAAAACACTCGAGCAATGTTGCTCGCAAGTTGCAAACGGTGTCTCCGAAGCTTACGAACAGCAGGCTCGTGGCACGAGAATGTTCTTTTTCCACGAAGTCGTTTGTGTGCCCCGTTGCGTTATGGCGTAATCACGCAAAGATGAAGAAAATTGTCCGGATAGCTCAAATGCTCGGAGAGCCATTGCAAAGGTGTCTCGACCGGTGGAAAGATTCCGTGAGTTCTCACTTGCACTGAAAGACACAAAATCGACTGTTAACGGGCTACAATTACGTAGGTGGGACAAACAATAGCATTTTCCAAAAATATTTTTATTCGATAGTATCACCTTTTAGCTATACCCCCTTAAAGCTTCATTCTAATATTCCTAAAATTTAAGGGGTCTGGTCACTTTAGATGCAAAAAAAACTATTTTTGTGAATTTTTTTGATAGCTTTATATTATAGATATTGATATAAAAGTTGTCACACTCAAGGGGTAAGGTCACAGGGAATTTTCAAAAATGGTTTTTTTTTTCGCTGAAACGGTGCTTTTTCATCATAAGAACAAGTTACTATTCGATTTATAGCAAGAAAAATTTGTTTTCACCGAATTTGAGCGTATAACGTAAGCCCACCTCGGACACGGCCATAGAGTACCTAACACTTTAAACGCGTTTTTCTCGAAACAGCTTTTTTCCAATTGGCGTGACAAATAACTTCAACAATTTTCACTCGATTTACTTCAAAGGCCATAGCCGGGTAAGTAGGAAAAAATTGTCCCCGCATTTTTTCCAGCGAAATTTGGAGTATATTTTGGGGTATAAAAAAAAAAAAAAAATTCTGAAAATGTTATGCCCGTCAACGCTGTGGTTTTAGAAAAATGATTTTTTTTTAAATATCAAAAAGAATTTTTTTTTTCCGGAAACGGTACAGTGGATCGATTTGATTTTTTGTTGTACTTGTTCCGATCAAACGTGTTACGAAATAAAATTATAGAACATCTTGCGAAAGATTAAGGTTTGAAAAAAAAATAATGTTCCTTGTTCTATTATTTTTTACTGTAGTCCACTTGGGGTACAATAGTGAAATTTTTTTTCGTATAATGTTTGGGCACCTTATGAGATTATATAATTTTTTCAAAATGATCGGTTTGGTACGCCACGGTGAAAAAAAAGAAACACACTTTATTGATACATTTTAGTTATATAGATGTATAACTAAAATATATCAATAAAGTCTGATATGTGACTAAATCATCGGCTTGGTATGCCACAGGGAAAAAAAAGAAACACACTTTATTGATATATTTTAGTTATGTAGATATATAACTAAAATATATCAATGAAGTCTGTTTCTATTTTTTTTTCACTGTGGCGTACCAAACCGATCATTTTGAAAAAATTATATTATCTAATAAGGTGCCCAAAGATTATATGAAAAAAAAATTTCGTTATTGCACCCCAAGTGGATTATAGTAAAAAAAAAATAAAACAAGGAACATTATTTTTTTTTAAACCTTAATCTTTCGTAAGATGTTCTATAATTTTATTTCGTAACACGTTTGATCGTAACAAGTACCAAAAAAAATCGTATCGATCCACTGAAGCATTTCCGGAATTTTTATTTTGTTTTTATTTTTTAAAAAAATCATTTTTCCAAAACCATTGCGTTGACGGGAAATTTTCAGAAAATTTGTTTTTTTTTTATACCTCAGAATATACTCCTAATTTCGCTGGAGAAAATGCGGGGGCAATTTCTCCCTACTTACCCGGCTATGGCCTTTAAAAGTTGTTTTCCTAATTGCATTTCACAAAAAAGTACGTACGGAATTTCCGATTAATCAAAAACGTTTAATTTTATGAGCAGTTTTATACGAAATTTTTCACTGAAAATTCATTGAAATACCCACAACTCAATTCAAATACCTACAACTTTTGAATAAAATAATATTTTTTAAATTCCGTATGTACTTCTCTAGGTATTCTAATGTAGATTGACGAGAATTTTTGTTTTTTTGTTCTAGGTAAAAATTGTGGATGCTAAATGTCACGCCGCGAAGCGCATAAAAAAAGATAACAAAAGAAAATAATAGTAGTCGGCCATTTTGTACTTCAAAAAAAAAAAACATTTTCTAGTAGCTTCATATTCATACTAAATAGATATGTAATTGATTTTATGAGTGAATAACTTTTTCATACGAAAAAAAAATTGTTAAATTCGCACATGATTTTACACCTGTTACTGTGGCCTAACCCCTTAATAAATACACTTTCGAAATACGTTAAAACATTTTATTTGTTTATTTAAGTCACTATTTATAGACAAAAATGGTAATTAAAAAAATGTCCTACAAAAATTGCAGGTCTGCGCTATTGATGAAATTGCGGAGATGGATCATCCAAAACAAAAAAATCGAACGGTTTTATATTCAGTCTGTTAATGGCTATAGCACATATCATACAATTTTTGATATATGCAAAAATAACAAAATGGCGGACATTTTTCGAAAAAACAAAAAAACGTGTTTTTTTCACCGTTTTTGGCGAAAAAAAATAGTAAATATCAAAATTTGAAAAAATCCTTGATACGCGCTAGAGCTAAAGTTGTAAAGAATATGTAGTTAATATTTCATAAGGATCAGTTCAGTAGTTTCGAAGATTTTATCAACAAGCCGTCGAAAAACGTTTCGAGAAAAACGCGTTTAAAGTTTGTTTGGGTTACATAAATACATACATTTAAAAAAATGTATTTCCAAAGATTATTTATTAATTGTAACAACTTTTATATCAATATCTATAATATAAACCTATGAAAAAAAATCATGACAATAGATTTTTTATTTAGGACAATAGATTAGGGCTTGGAATCCGGATATTTGCCAATTTTTCAAATCCGGATACTGAAGGCAACAGAATGTGGATAACTCGGACAATACGGATAATGAAATTCATCAAAAGATTACGATTTGAACATGGATGTAACTACAGTAAAACAATAATCTCGGCATTGTGTGCAGTCAGTACACGTAGCTAACGAGTAATCTTAATTTGAAACATGTTTTTTCTTTGTTTTTAATATTTTGTGTGAAGCATTCAATAGTAATTGATCCCCAAAATCCCGCGCGGGTCGCGTGGCAGAGAAGTTGCTTGCTGTTTACTATGGTATGTCGTTCGAATTGCAAGAGGCGTGCGCGAAACACGCGTCACTAGCGATGCTAGTGACGCCACTATGCCACGTCAGAGGAGAGAATGGTTAATTTTCAAATCTTAGAAGAAAGAAGTTTTATGTTTTTTATTTGCTAATGATTGTTTTTTATATTGTTTGATATTTTGTGATCTCATTATTACCATGATAATTAGCTCAAGTTTTAGAGGAAAGAGTTCCCTAACTGTTTTCAATTATTCATATATTATTTTAATATTTTATGGTAAATAGTAGCATACTATTATGCTCGATCATTTTGTGATATTAAAGATGTTAAGGTTGTCCATTAGCTATAGTAAAGAGAGAAAAAATTGGTTTAATTTTAATAAATATTAATAAATCTACTTTTTATCGGATTTCTTTTGTTTTTTTTTTTTCAAAATTATCCCACTTGTCAAAAAATTCGGATATCCGGGTAATAAGGTTTACTACTATCCATATTATCCGGATAAGAAAAATTAACGGGTGATCCAAGCCCTAATCACCATGGTTCAAACTTTAAAAGCGTTTTTCTCGGAACATTGTTTTCAAAGTCGACGGGCATGATAACTCGAGAACCACGTGATGGATTGTTTCCAAATTTACAGGAGATACGATGAGAAATATTTGGAAGCCGTTATCGATATCAGTTTTTTTTAAATCGATCTTTATTTTTTTGATAGTCACGTAAAAATGACGACTTTTTTCATAGATTTTGTATTCTCGAGTTTCAATTCGTCGCCACATTGTTTAAAAAAATGATTTAAAAAATCGACGATTGTCAACGACTCGTATTTATTGTGAACTTTAAAAACCCGTTTGGTTTTTAGATTTCGGATGGACCGTTTAAGCCTGTGCCAACCGCCGAACGTCGAGAAAAAAATTCATCTGCCGGCGGCCATGTCTTTGTTGTTTTTCTGAATATTCTGGTGATTTTTTTTTAAGGCTCTCGATATATGTACTTTTGTATTAAAAAAATGCGATTCTCCCTTACCAACCGTTTCCCAGAAAAAGTTTCGGAATTTTTTCATTTTTTCGGACCTCTAGGTAGATGTAACCCCTTAATTCTGCTATTTTTCATTACTGTGTAACTGATTCAGCTAATAAAAATTGCGCACACGCGATACTACGGAAAGATTGAAAAACCGACGAATGTCAAGATTTTCGCCGAATATGCGAACGAAACGGAAAAGTGTTTAAATTGTCACCTTGATTGTCCTCTCCGAAAACTTCGTCCAACAGATGCTTGAGGGTCTTTCGCTGCCCCTCCTCGTTTACGGGTTTCACCAACTTCTGTACGTATTTATCCTCGCTGATGTAACACCTGAAGGGAATGTACTTGAAGCCCTCGTCGCTGTTGTTCGTCTCCATGAGTCTGCGATTCACAGCCCAGAACTGATCGAACTTGTCATTTAGAAGGCCGAGCCAGAGCTGGTTGTGATCTTTCTTCTGCATACTCGAGACCACTTGGCCTCTGTGTTTCAGCACATCCGCCTCTTTTATGCACGACAAGAAGTGAGCTTCGACGACCTCTCTGGAACAAACGAACGCTCCATAAAAAATGTACCACTATGCCGAAACTTCCTTAGAAAAAAAAACCTCCATGCGACGTAAAAGTAGCGCGCACGTTGAAGATACTAAACGAAAGACTATCGATAGAAATAAAGTGCGATATAACAAAGACGTTGATGTTTCGGGTAATATGACGGAGCTAAGATTTTACTTGCTGCCGCAGTGCATGAGTACATTTTCTGGGAACTTGTCGAAATGGACGACTATGTTCCACGGTAATTGTACGTCGCTGGCGTAGAGGTCGAGCAAGACTCCTATAGGGAAGTGCCATTTCAACGGTGTGCCGTCAAACTCCAACCACATCTCGTTTTCCTGTTTGTCCTGCTGTATGTGACGCATGAAATGTTTGCGTACCTGAAATATCGGCGATCTTTCATCATTGAGATCTCAAGCAGCCGTAGGTTTGTTTGGGGTTATTTTGGCAATTACAAGACAATATGACGTTTAAGTTTGCATCATCGGAATGCAACGATATTTTTTTCTTCATTTATTTTTATCATTATCCAAAGCCTTTTTTGTGAACTGAAGTCGTAGATTTTTAATAAGAATACGTAGATTCGTTCGAGCGATTTTCACAGCTTAAATCGGCGGAAGAAAATTTGAGTAAATAGAAAACAAATCATTCTTGTTCCAATGATGGAAACTTCAACGCCATAAGGCAATTACAAGCGATTAATTCTGATCTTATTTGTCAATATAGGTTTCGACTAAGGCGTATTCGAATTTGGGTCCTAATATTTATAAGTAAGAATGTAATATTTTAAGGGTAATATTTAGGTGGCAATATTCATAAGCAAAGAAGCCATCGCCATTTTTGAGTCGCTGAACTGTTCGAAACATTGCCCTACGGTTCGGCAAAGATGGATGGAAGGGTACAAGAAAATGGACGGGACTTTTATGCGTTAAAATTAATTAATCTTCAATAACGAAGGGAATGGTTGTGACATTTTATCAAAAGTTCCTCTCGTACTAGGATTCTGCACACAAACGAATAAAAACAATCTCGGGCATTGTTTCGTTATGTTTTTTTTTCACAATAGCCGAGAGCAAAACAGCGCAACGGTCTTGACGTTCGCACCGTTAGAACGCAACGAAAAGGAATTCTTTTCCACTGATAAAATTTCCTGTTTGGCAGATTTCGGCTATGAAAATCATTGAAACGATTTTACGTATTTTTTATTGGAGATTTACGACTTTAGGTGGCAAGAAAAAGGTTTCGAATAATAATAAAAATGAATAACAAACATAGTTGCACTCCAAGGATGCAAACTTCACTTCATATGACGCATACGAACAATGGTGAGAAAAAAGAATGCGATTACAATGACAGCAATCGTAGAAAAAATTGCGATAAGGCAATAACAATGAAGTTAAGTAAGTATTATTGAAATTATTATGGAAAGGGTGAAAATGTGAGTAAATAATAATAGCACGGAAGACGTACCTTGTCGGTGCAAAGAGGAAAATAACTCAACCTCGGTACCATCAAATAAAAAGGATCCGGTGCCTGCAACTCGCAAACTTCCTCGGGATCCAGTTCGAAGCAAACTGGTATTTTTCCTTCCCATATTTCCCTGAGCACTTCGCGGTCGTTCGCCATCTCTCTGTCGTCCTTCTGACGGAGAGAATTCAACGATACTCGGCTCGGAACTATCTTCGATTGTAATCTTTTGTAACGTCAATAAAAAAACGGACGAACGAAAAAGACTGTCCAGGTTATATTTCCCGTTCGTCTTGTATTTTATTTCTAAGGGCGATTATCGACCAGCTGATGCGCGCGGAACCACGGAAACGTGGGCATCCGGACGCGCAGGTTGAGACGCATGGGAAAAAATTTCCTGCTATACCGACTGCCGATAAAAGTGACTTCTTTCTTGCTCGAATACATAGCGGCTAAACGCAAGCTTAGAACTGTTACGGAGTATCCACAGTGAGGAAATACTAGCGTTAGGAAACTTACTTCTTTGCTGACTTTCTGATTCTGGGACGGCACGCATCGATAATTAAGTTTAGGAATCAATTTGAAGAGGTGTCCGCTTAATCGAAAATAATAGTTTAGCAAAATACCGACCCACACGCTCGGTCGGTAAAAATCCTACGGCTAAGTTTTTTTCCTAATACAATTTGGTTTTGGCCAAATGAAGCGAACAAAACAGAAAATAACAAACTCATGTCTGCTCATTCGATGTAGCATTTTGCCTTAATCGTAAAAATAATAGTTATAGAAACTACAGCGACGTAACTTGTGATGAAACATCTCGATTAATCGGTCAAGAGCTAGATTAGATAGACGATAGCGTATTGGCTGTCGATAAGGAAGAGCCCTTTCCTGGCTACTCTTCTTGCTCTAATGCAAAACTTTTTTGACGAATTTTGACGTCGAAAATAATCATTCATCTTCGCGTAAATTGCAATGTTCCAAAAGTAAAACTTGCCGGTGCGAGGAGACGCTACTGCCCGTCGGTACAGATGATTTCTACTTTATAGTTGTGGGAGCCGGTAATTCAGATACCGACTGTACGAGTTTATTGCAGGGCTACTTACCGACGGGTCCTTTGCACTTTGCAACGTGACCATCGGTCGATAATTTATTTTCGGCTGCTTGCTCGCTACCTAATTTCTTTACACGACTTCCTGTAGTGCGAGTGCATGAAATCGATCGCAAAGTTCCTATATGAATTAGCTAAGATGCGGATACTGTCGAGTACCATAACGATTGATGATCCGCAATAATCACAACCTATGTTTGAATATACCAATATTTGGATAGGTGAGAACCTAGTCGCTTGGGCGCCGACTACTAATCAGAAGGTAGTTTCTGTGTTAACGCCTGGGCAAACTTCTTAAGGGGGGCGATACCTTTAAGCGAGGAAAAAATCACTGATTTTCATGATTTTTTTTAATGGAAAGATTTCTTTACCATTTTTACACTTAGGGGATGTTTTATTGCTACTTTTGGCGCTTACATGGTATTTTTTTTATTAATCTTTAAAAATGGCGGACGTACGGCACGGTCCGCTAAATCTGAAAAAAAAACCAATGAAGATTTTTTTCATCACCCCTCATACGCAGAATATGAACCAAGAAAAATTGAGAAATGTAGAAAATCGATTAAATGCTTTGAAAGAACAAGATTTTAAAAAATTCGGGGTCATGTTTAAAAAAAAATTCAAAACCATTTAGTGTCATGATTTAGACGATAAGATTGGAATTCATCAGAATCGGCCGATTAGTTTTTTAGCTATACGTCACGCCAGTTTTGAAAATGCAATTTAGAAAACCGTGCCATACCTACGCCATTTTCAAAGATTATTTTTCAAAAACACCATGTGACAGCCAAGAGGAATAATAAAACATACCCTAAGTCCCCCAAAAGTCGTGAAAAAATCTTTCCTTGAAAAAAAATCAAGAAAATCAACAATTTTTTTCCTCTCCTAAAGGCATCTCTCACCTTAAGGTAGTACGTGCGCGAACCTCCTCATTAGAAAAAAAGTTGATTTTTTTTTATGCTGTAGTAGAAACATAAAAAATGACATCCGCGAAAACTCTGCAGGCCTTACCGGCTAAATACAATAGAAATTAATTCACGAAATCAACGCATTTAACCCGCGCCATATAGGGAATCAGTGCGGATCGAACTTTGGAACGGAAATAATAATATTTGCCGGTCAGATCAGAGCTATGCGAAAAGCGACGAATAACACGAAAATTGTCGCGGTCACGTATGCTCCATAATAAATATAGGTTACGGGACATTTCGAGCAGATATAATCGATTCAATCGACTCATTTTTGCGTTCGCTTACCGCGTCTGCCATCTCTCTTGCTACAATATGCACATTACACATACACTACAACACACGATTACACATACGGTAAACAAACACATGCTTGACATGTATCGAAAGCACCTGAATACAGCGTTGTCACGGATATTGCCAGAATTATGAAATGGCGGCCTGTGACAACTCAAGTCAAATCTGATTGCGATTTTACTTCACTTACCAAACTATAATACATACAATTATTACATGCACTTCTCAAATAATTATTTTCTGTATCATGTTTATTATTATACCCAAATACATTATATTCTGCTTTTTTCAGATTCAATAATGTATAGATTTTCTGTCGACTAGTCAATCCGCTAGTACTACCTTAAAATAGATTATATTGGATAAGACTTGACCGAGCTTTTTTGTTATCGTGTTTCAATTTTTTTAAATCCCATTTTGTTTTTTTTTTAAATTCTTCGAGGAACAATGACATCATTAGACTTTATAACTAATGAAAAAAATGTTAAGAAGAAAAACATCCGTCAAGTCTAAACTACTATTACACTAAATAAGTGTACTAAATTTGAAGTCAATCCGTTCATTAGATGTCGAGAAATCGTGTACACCGTTTTCAAAAACATATTTTCGAGAAAAACGCGTTTTGAAGTTTTACTAGCAGTTCCATCGTTGCAATAATAAGTTTACCTTCATTCTACGATTCTCGCACCATATGTTGGGCCTTCCTCTTAATTTTGAGTAATCTTCACAGTAGCCTACTCCCTTAAATAAAGTGTACAATTTTCGCTTCCAGGATTAGCCAGGATATAACCCCAAAATCCATCACTGACATTTAAAAAGTTTTCTCGTTCTCCAATTGAGCGCACAAATAGAATTCTGCGCAACAAAAAAGACACGAACATACTACCAACAGTAGCACAATAATACTGTTATCCGCAAAAGTATTTTTTTTTATGAACATGAACATTAAATTTTTTTGCATCATCAGCCAATTTGAATCTATTTTAATCAGAACATACGACCGAGACACCATTTTTCATTTCCTCAAAGTTCAACCTTTCCTGAGAATTTCCCGATGGCGAATCGCCTGGAGTAGATTTAAAAAATCACGTTTTCTCTACAGGGAGACATTGTAATCTCGATCTGTTTTCTGTCACCGGAGAAACGATAAGATTTAATTCTTAAAATAATTCTTGAAATAATCGTACGAATCTTTCGGATATTCGTAACGTAAATAGCAACAAAAGAGAGTTGTGATAAGAGACACACACGCACACACATACATATATACCGGGTGTTCCATTTTAATCTTAAACCTGATTGATCTCGAAAAATACTGCTCCGATTAAGTATTGAGTATAAGGAAACTTTGAGGTTCAAAGGGGAACGTTAAAATAAAATCTTTTTTGGTCCAAAATTCAAAATGGCGGCGTTAAGATGGCCGACATGTTTTTTTTAATGGGACCATGATTTTTTCACCAGAACATTTATCAGGCTCAAACAAAATTCTTTTGTAGGAAAAGTTTTTTGATAACGTTCATTATTTTTAGGTTAGAATGCCATTTTGTAGCCGAAGTGACGCGCGGCAGAGACCTAATTCTTGTTTGAGTTATCAACAAACCCAAACAAACTCACACTCCCACACACACGCACACGTAATTCTGTATAAAACTTGTTAGTTTTACCCTGCTAAATGTTTTCGCGAAAAAAAATCATGATCCCATTTTTTTTAAACATGTCGGCCATCTTGCCGTCGCCATTTTGAATTTAGGACCAGAAAATATATTTTTTACGTTCCCCTTTGAACCCTGAAACTTTTGTTACACTCAATACTTGATCGGAGCCATATTTTTCGAGATAAATCAAGTGTAAGATAAAAACGGGACACCCGGTATATATATATTTTTTCACATGTAATGTACGTCTGTATGGATGCGTAATCATTATCGCCGAGACCTTTGCACTTTGCAACTTGACAACCGGTCGAAAATTTCTTTCCGGCTTTCTCGGTTACTGATAAGAGAATTCTACAGCGTAGAAGCACGTGGAACATTACTGCGTTTGACATGAAATCTATCGATTAAAAAAAATTTGCCAAATCCCACGAGCCTCGACGATTTTTTGACCAGCTGGTCAGATGCTCTTTTTTTCATCTTTGTTCCGGTGAATTCCGAGTAGAAAATAAACACGAAATAATTTAACTAAATTATACTTCAATCCCGATACAATGTTATTCCAGTTTTTCCCAAAGTTCAGTCGCCTTTGCCCCGAGATCTCCTAGTTCAAGCGAGACATAGCCGGATCGTTATATCGTTAAGCTCATTTTTCGATTTTTTTTTGGCAATAAGTGGGTTAAGATTGTCGAGGAAAGAAAAAAATCGTTTTCTCATCGGGTGAGACAAGAGGGCATTGTTTCAGCGGTCTGTACCATGACCAACATCGTTTTATTGTGTTTATCGTCCCCCTCGCCTATCTCGGCCTCTCCGTGTCTCTCGTTTTCCCAACTTCTCCCACTGGTCTCCGTTATTGCATTAATCCCAGACGGTTCCGAGGATACTGGCAACGAACGTCTCGCCGAATGTCCGAGACTGACGTTTGCGTATATGAGACATAAGAGAGAGAGAAGGAGAAAGAGAGAGAGAGAGAAAATGTCAAACGCATCGAACTTCGTTAAGGGGCAAGTGCACTTAAAAAAATTTCGAAAAAAATCGATTTTTTTTCTCAAAAGATGCCTTAATATCTTAAAAATGACATACTCAAAGGATTAAGGTGGGAAAAATGTCTAAATACTTGTGTTTGAATTTTGGTGCAGCCCCTCTCAGCCCGATGCAATCCGTACCGAGAACTTTAGGGCCTTAAATACGCAAGATTTTTTAAAAATTTTGATTTTTTAATTATTTTTTCCATTAACCTGAACGGTAAGGAATATTTTAAGGTTCACAGAATTGAAAAATTCAAAAAATAAGGTAAGATTGGAATTGAATGGAAAATTGAAAAATAAGGACAGAAACAAAAATTTCAATGACACAAAGAAATATAAAAAATAAAATACCGACAGAAAATTGAGTGAAAAAATTTTAAGATTCGAATTTTCATTATAATATTTTTTTTTAAATAACATTGTTGGGTCACATTGAAGATACATTTATTATGCAATTATAAATATGTTCATTTTTTTTCAGACACCCACATCGATGCCTAGAACTTTCACCATCAACGCGCGCGCAAAAAAAATACATTGATTTATTATGTTATATCTCCGCCATTTGTTAATATTTCTAATTTTTTTTACGTATACTTAATCACGTGCTAATGATATGTAAAAAAAATGTCAATATATGCGTCATTTTTTTTAATCCTGTCTAGAAAGGTACATTCGAAAATCGGCGAAATCGCGTATATGAGGCCTTTAAACGCGTTTTTCTCGAAACCACATTTTTCTAGTCGGCCGGACTCATAACTCGAACAAATCTTGACCGATTGACTTGAACTTTTAACTGTATATTCACAATTACATTCTGCATAGAAGTACGTAGGATTTTCTCGATATATTAGATAGTTTTTTTTAATAAACAATTTTGGGACGGTTTTCTTTTTTATTTAGAACTTTTATTTAAAAAACGCGATGTTTTTGCAAAAATCGATACATCAAAAAAATCCTACTTCTGTATCTATTCACGTGTATAATCGAAAAAAAACATTATTTACTGTAAATTAAAAATTGCAGGTGCCGTTGGTCCGGCCGCGCGCCTATGAAAAAAAAGCTTCGTCAAAGAAAAGCTGTGCAGCCGCCATTTTGTTTTATATTAATTAGAAAAAAATACTTTATACAGTTTATGATATGTACAATAAAGGATCTTTTTCAGAATTTTGAATTATTCCATTTTCCCGCTAAAAAAATTCCAAAATATACTTTTTTCCCCGCTACAGTGGCCTTACCCCTTAACGTAAAACATATATACGAGGCAGACATGAGTAACATCGAATTGACCCGATCGGCTATTTTTCCTCGCTAAACATCGCGGAATATTGACCGACCCTCCCGCGCCTGTGCGTTGGTCGTCGTCACTCTTCGATTGCGCTTTAATCGCGAACATGCGAACCGTGACGACGAAGCGGTCGAAGGAGCCGGCGCGCGGGGACTCAAGAGCCGCGCGAGCCAACTGCGATAACGACAATAGAGAAATAATCTTAAAGCGGAAAAAAGATAAAACAAAACCAAATTCAAGCGACGATAAAAAAGGAGGACTCGAGTACAAACAAATGCAAAATATCTTCGCGATGTTTCCATTTTTTTCTGATGATCTTTGTGTACGAAGGTTTTTTCGAAACGTGAGAATTGTGAAACTCTTTCGAGTCTCGAGTGAAAATCGACCGAGGCCTCTAGTCAAAATTCTGCCGAGAAGCAATAAATGAGATAACGTCTCGAGTGACACATAGAGGAAAGGAAGGATATTTGGAACACTGCTGGTAATTTGGAATAGCAGGGCTCACGGTCTTACATACAGGTCTGACAACCGCGGTAGTGGGGGTAGGCACCCTTAGCGGTTCTGTTTTTTATTCCGATTTCTGCCGCTTGGTGCGTGACGGCAAGGGGAAGTAGTGGTGCGACGAAGAGAGAAATAGCTCTTCTGTCATTTTCCCTCCTGAACGCAACGAATGCGCCGTTTGCCCTAACTTAATTTACCGTACTGTCGTGTAAACTGCCTAATATACGAAACCAATAAAAAAAATGTGTTGATTAAAAAAAAGATGACTACTTTCATCTAAAAAAACTGAATTTTTTTTAATACATTACTCATACCAGCACATATTACGACCATTTACATCCTTTTTTCTCCAATGTCTCACAATACATCGTTTTTCGAAGTGTTTTTCGCACACGTACTGAGACTCTTTCAGTCCCGGAATAGCATCGAGCCATTTTTTGTATCGTTCGACGTTTCTGGGCACGCGAAACACAGAGCATAGCTGCTTACAATTTTTGTACCGCATTTTACAATTGCAAACCGCGCAACCCTTAGCCATTTCGCATTTTTTTTCGTAACCACTACCATAAAAAATTCACACTTATGCGCAAAAACACGATAAAAAATGTATCACGGTAAATCGCGTAGAACCTTCTGGTATATGGTCGCAAATAAAGATTATTTCGACAATCGCGCCACAAAACATACGTAAACACCATGGGCCCGTTCGCCGGTAAGAGGTAAGGGGGAAACTACTTCCTCTTGCTAGTAGCGACGCGTAGCGGCGCCTAGGGAATCGAAAAGTGAAGCCGATAAGCGTGCTTACCCCCACCACGAAAATTTTGCTTCGTTGCAAGACCTGTATGTCACACCGTGGCAGGGCTTCACGGAAACTACTAGCGCCATCTCGGTTTTATGGCCGTGAAATGTTAAAAGAAGGCGGCACTTGGCGATATGTTCACACTGTTCGTCCGCCGCTTTTCTAAGACGACGACCAGAGCTTGAATTGTGAAGGGATGTTTTTGAAAATTTTCGAGGTACGTATTTAATGCGTTCAAATCGTTAGATTTCCACATGATAATGTTGTTTAGCTTTATGCGTACTGTAACATACACCATAAACTTTGTATATCGCTTTGACTTCGAAGATTTGTACATTCACAAAAAAAAATTGAGGTTATGCCCGACTACGTCGTGTTGGTAATTTGGAGTATTCCAAATTACCCTCAGTTTTGTAACTAGATGTAGATGTAACGAGATGTACGTCTATCTCACTAATTATAAAAAGGAAAGTCTGTTGGTGTGTTGGTATTTTTCAACAATTTCGAGAACTCATTTTGTTTACAGATTATGTCGAAACAGAAAAACAAATAAGCCCGTATCAGAAAATCTTTAAAAGACAGGCAAAAGAAAACACTAAAAATAAAGGAAAATGCAAAAAGACATGGAGAAGGCAAAATGTGACAAGATAGGAAGAAGAAACGATAAAAAGATGAAAAAACGAAGACTTATTGAAAGCGATGATGATGACACTGAAAGTTTGGAATCTTCCAACTCTTATAACAGTTGTAAGTCAAATACGTCAGGAGAACGAGAAACTTTATTTGGTGGAAGACGCTGCAGCTGATGCAGAGTGTATTTTTTGTAAAGGGAAGTGTAGTAAACACAGGAGGGGTGGAGAATGGGTGCACGCTGAATGTGCCGGCTATGAAGGTGGATCCTATGTTTGCGATTTTTGCAAATAACCCATTAATTTTATTGTTAAAACTGATTGAAGACTGATTAAAAATTGATTAAAGCAGATTAAAGAAATAATAATAAGTCTTACATTTTCTTCTAAAACAATGGCCTAATAATAATTGCCCAGATAGCGCAGGGTTTTTCTCACTTTAGACACTGAAAAAAGCATCTTTTTTACGAATTCTTTTGATATATTTATATCATAGATATCGATATAAAAGATGTTATACTTAAAAAATACACTTTCGAAATAAATTTTGAAAAAATGTTTGTGTATTTAGGCAACCCAAACAAACTTTAAACGCGTTTTTCTCGAAAGAATGTTTTTCGACGGCTTGTTGATAAAATCTTCGAAACTACTGAACCGATCCTTATGGAATCTTAACCACATATTCTTTACAACTATCGCTATAGCGCATGTGAAGGATTTTTTTTCAATTTAGACATTTACTATATTTTTTGCCAAAACGGTGAAAAAACGCGGTTTTATTGTTTTTTCGAAAAATGTCCGCCATTTTGTTATTTTTGCATATATCAAAAATCGTATGATATGTGCTATAACCATTAACATACTGAATCTAAAACCGTTTGATTTGCTTGTTTCGGATCATCCATCTCCGAGATTTCACCAACAGCGCAGACCTACAACTTATTTAGGAAATTTTTTTAACTACCATTCTCGTCTATAAATAGTGACCTAAAGAAATTAATTTTTTTTAAACGTATTTCGAAAGTGTATTTATTAGGACCTCATGTACGCGAAAAATTTCCAAATTTTTCATCTTTAAATTATTTTTTATTCCATTAGCCTGAACGGTTAGGAATATTGTAAGCTTTACGGAATTAAAAAATTCAAAAAATTCCTAAAATAAGATAAGATTGCATTTATAATAAATACCGCGCGGCGCACCCGACCGCCAACTTCAAAGCTGTTTTTCCACGATTCACTTTTTTGAACCTTGTGAAAGTGCTAACTCCTGAATGTAGGTTCAGATCGCTTTGAAATTTTTACTACATATTCTTAGTATCATCATCTATCGTGTGAAGCACAGAAACAGAAATTTCAATGACACAAAAGAAAAACAAAAAATAAAATACCGACAGAAAATGGAGTAAAAAATTTTAAGTTTCGAATTTTTATTATAATAATTTTTTTTTAATGATATTGTTGATTCACACTGAAGATACATTCATTATGCAATTATAAATATGTTCATTTTTTCAGACACCCACATCGACGCCGAGAACTTTCACCGTCAACGCGCGCGCAAAAAAAATACTTTGCTTTATTATGTTACAGCTTCGCCATTTGCTAATATTGCTGATTTTTTTTGACATATACTTAGCCATGTGCATTAATGATCTGTAAAAGAAATGTTGTCGATATATGCGTCATTTTTTCTAACCGCGTCTAGAAAAGTACCTTCGAAAATCGGCAAAATCGCGTATATAAGACCTTAAGTGTATCAACTTTTATATCAATATCTATAAAATAAAGCTATCAAAAAATTCCACACAAATAGCCTTTTTTAGCGTCTCGAGTGAGAAGACCCCTTAAGCACTATGAGTATATTTTGGAATATTCCTATTCCAAAGTACCTGCTCCCCATCGCAAAAACGGAATTGTGCAATTTTGCGTTCAAACTAAAATTGTACCCAGTAGCGACATTTAGTTATTTTTGATCGCGTGCAGATTGATAGTATATAAATATTGCTTCAATTTCATGAAGGTTTTATTTGTTTACAGCTCACAGAAAAACCGTCGCAGGCCTAAAGCAAAATGGTATTCCAAATTAACTTCACTTCCTCTATGAATCGTCCTGACCTGTTGAATAGGCGCATGCATTGAAAAGTTTTTCCGATGTCATTAAAAAAATTCGCCCTAACACGCTTAGGCACCTATCTGCGTCCGTGCTCGACACGCCTACGATGCCACGGAGTTATGAATATTAACAACCGGCCCGAATATACGAGATGCATATATCGCTACACACGTATAAATGTCCAACTTCCGGTGGGCTCTCGAGACCGGAACTCCCCTCGGAGGGAGCTCGAGGGCGTATGTATGAAAGCAGGACTTTGTCTACTCCCTTCGCGCGAGGGCGATCGAGGATTCCGACTTGTATATATCACATTTGGAGATAGCCTCACCTCGTCAGTGTGAAACGAGCATGGACAAAACTCCGGGTCATTTCACGCCTCGTGGAGCGCGGAAACGCTCGTTTCATAAATACGTGCACTTCACGTACGAGATTTACTTCGTAAATCAGGCCGACCCTACGGCGTGTTTAATGCCCATTGAAAATTGCTCCAAATGCAGAACGAGCGCAAACTCATCGCCAGTCACGTTGTTCAATGGATCCAAGGAAAAACACATCGGAGTGTCGCGTCAGGCACGGATTTAAAAGTTATTATGAGTGAAGGACAGTAATCGCGAAAAAGAGAGGGGGTGTCGGAAACGGAAGAGAGACTGAATTTATTACATTCACACAATGTCGATTTTTTTTCGTTCCTTAAGGGGGAGATACCTTTCGGCGAGGAAAAAGTTCGCTGTTTTTTACAAGGACGTCGCCAGCTAATGGGCCAGGGTGTGGGGGGAGATAGGGAGGAAGAGTAGTGAAAGCATAAATTTTAGACATTTTAGACCCTCATGTACATTGGATCTTCATGATTTTTTGACAACGACGCCCTTGGATTTTCATGGTTTTTTTTAAGGATAGTTTTCTTCACCATTTTTGAGAATTAAGGTATGTTTTACAAAAGTATTTTTTTATTGTACAATGTAGCAATTTTTTCGAAAAATTCAATCTTTTTTTGTTTCAACCCGTACCATTTCTTCGATTTTCAACATTTGTCACTTTTTATTAGTTCATATTCTGCGTAGGAGTGTTAATGAATGAAAAATCTTTGTTTGTTTTTATTTCAGATTAATCCCGCTGACGCTACGTGTCCCGCCGTATGACAACATTCGCCGCAACCCGTTTAGAAGACCGAGCCATACCTCCGCCATTTTTAAAGATACATTTAAAAAACCCGTGTAACAGCCAAAAGTAGTAATAAAACATAACCCGATTCTCAAAAATGGTGAAGAAATCTTTCCTGTAAAAAATCATGAAAATCAGCAAATTTTTCCTCACCAAAAGGAATATTCCCCCTTAATAAGTTGTGCCATTCACTATAAAATGCACTTCGAAGTGCTCGAAGTGCGTAATTGGGATCCTAATGATTCTGCAAGTTTAGCTTGCGTCTGACAT
Source organism: Ophion obscuratus (assembly GCA_964007375.1). NCBI lineage: Eukaryota > Metazoa > Arthropoda > Insecta > Hymenoptera > Ichneumonidae > Ophion > Ophion obscuratus. Next base: position 15,017,180 of record OZ023320.1, read on the forward strand.
AAGTCTTCATGAAGTAATGCCTCCAATTCAACACATCAAAATCATTATTTTTGAAGCGTCTAAACCAATATCTGCATGTCGTTTCCGACAAAGCATGGTCGCCGTAAGTCTCAACATGAATTTTGTGTGCTTCGACTGCAGTTTCTTTTTAAATAATGTAGTGGAGTTAAATGCCCCGCAAATACTCTTTTTGGCACGAAATTTGACATGTTTAACATTATGACAGAAAAGTTGTTTACACTTCGGCGAAATACCATACACTGAATTTCAAGCTTGCTTATAGTACATCTTTATAAAGGGTGTATCAAAATGCCCTGACGTTTTGTATTGCGCGCCATTTATTTGTGGCGAACATAGAGTACTAATCATTGACAACTGGCATCGGGAAGTATTGAGGTTAAGTCGTGGAGAACTACGGGATCGAGCAACGCAGACATTGCTTCTTTCAACAAGATGGCGCAACATATTTTTTCAACAAGATGGCGCATCATATTCTTTCTACAAGATGGCGCAACATTATCTTTCAACAAAATGGCGCAACATATTCGTTCAACAAGATGCTGCAACATATTCTTTCCACAAGATGGCGCAATATATTCTTGTCACAAGGTGGCGCAACATCCCGTGCAGAAATTTGGTGGGGAGTCCCCAGATCCTACCATATCCCTATAGGGATTTGACGCCGCACTTGGAGAGTCCACAATCGACCAAGCCCAAATGGATTACGCGCTATTTCCTGATTGACGTCGTTTGATGAATTGTTACTTGGAATTTGTTGGATCTTTAAAAGAAAAATACCTTTTGTTCACAAATTTGTTGGGGAGTCCGAAGATGCGTTCCCAAGGACGTTCTTATTGGGATCCAATTGGATTCTGCACTGTCAGGCAATGAACGCCGTTCGATAATTCTTATGTCAAGTGTGGTGATGTTATATCAAAGTGCAGTAAAATAAAGAACAATCGATCATTACAGTGGATCTTCATTGATGTGTTTTAAATCGATTTTTGAAATATACTTTTTTCAGACCTCATCTATAAGGTCTGAATAGTCTGACTGCAAGGTATTTGTGGGATTTTTTGCTACTATTAAGACAGCAATCAAAATGCGGTTTGGAGATCAAATCAATTTTTTATTTTCCGAAAAAAAAAAACGAAATGGCGACCCAGCGGCCGGTAGAAAAAGAACGCCTTTTGGTTAGGCCCTCCGCGGGCGGATTCGTTGGAGACGCATATCAGCACCTAGAGCAGAAAATTACGTTTTTCGTAACCTTTATGAGTTTTTCCAGCAAAGTACACACAATAGGGGATTCGAAGTAGAATATGGTGGGAAATACCCTGTAATAAAGGGAAGGACCCTGTACAAATGGAAGCTAAAATGAAATAGAAACTACATATGTTCTAACTGAAAAATAACATACATACAGTTATTATAAAAGATTAATCTGTGCAAATTTTTTTAGAGTCGCATTTGCCATTAAGAAACCGGCCTCAATTTGTTTATAAAAACCATAATTGTCAATCGATCGTAAAAATCGTGTGTACTTTGCTAGAAAATCGATCTATGAAGCCACAGTTGAAATTTAAAGTCAATCGCTTAACAATTGTGGTAGCTACGAGTCCGCCCGATTTTGAAAACATGGTTTCGAGTTTTTTTTAATCCCTCGATGTTTCAAAACCATTTTTCTTCGGACTGTATCATTCTTCAGATGTTTATACGTATCAACCATATAATTACCAGAATGTTTGTACACAATTGAAGCCAATAAAAAAAACACTACATGTCTTTTTCCAAAAGTATTGTATGTAATGCCTTAAACTACTTATACTTTATTGCGATAAGATTTATACTTTTTTGTAGTCCACCCATTTTTTATATCTACATATTTTTTTTGTATCCATCAAGAATCGTATTGGATTCTGCTCAATAATGCGAAAATCCATTAGGATTCACATTGGATTCCTATGGCGAATCCTGATTAGAATCCAATGTACCAGCGTGACGTTTTACAATCGGGATCCAATGCGCTGACCCATTGGATCCCTATCAGCAAGTGGGGACTAGTATGGCAATCCAATCGAATCCCTCCGACAATTTCTGCACGGGTCCATCAATTTATCATCCCATAATTACAATACTCCGAGCCCCCTCGCAGTCTCTTACACACTGCATTAGACTGCACTTTGATTGCTCTTCATTCTCCGGACTGTGGAGAGGGATTAAAAAAAAACATTCCCCAAAATATTTAACCGATTCCAGGAATGTTTCCTCTTGCCGCGCAATAACATTTCGTCTTCGAACATTCGATGCCGTGGGATCGTCAGCAGGTGACTCGCCAGACGGGCAGCGTATACGTATTATTTTGTCTCAAAATCCGGATGATGGTTCCTCCACCGAGAATCTGGACAATACTCGAGACTCTCCAGAATTTTTACTAGCTTTGCGCGAGGCCCAAGTGATGCCCGATTAACTGACATTTATTTATCAGTATTGTTATTACTATTATACAGAAGCAAAAATAACCCAGCCGGAACTTCGATGTTCCTGATACACAATAAATTTGTGAGCTCGAATGCTGATTCCATAGTACAAGTATTTATTTATTTATGTGTCTTATTTTTTATTATTGTTAATATTATTATTAGCGACAGTAGGAGTGGTGAACGTATGCTTATTGACGATAAATATCGTAAATAAATAAATTTAGATTTATTATATACTGACCATCATCGTACAGCCCTTATTATTATTATTGTTGTTGTTGTTAAACTACATTTTAAACATTTATTTAGAACATTTATTAGTAAATAAACATTTCAAACATTTATTTAAAATCTAATCGTCAATTTTTAAACATGAATTGTTTAAATTTTAATATTAAATTTTAAAAAATTGACAATTTAAACAATTTAAATATTAATTAAAAAATGTTAATATTAAAATTTTTTTACATTTTTCAATAACAGTTTAATAGCGTTTTTTATTTCAATATTTTTAAAAATTAATTATTATCATCATCATTATTACCATCGCATTATATTGTGTGCGTGTACATAGGTAATTATAAACGTGAAATCCAATACGAATTTTTCAGATGCCTTATCTGATATCTATACTAAAGGTTATGAAAAAGCAGAATTGTTATTGAAAATTGATCATCAGTCGGTAATTCATTCGTATCTTGACAACAACCACGTGGGGAAAAGTTATTGTTCTTTTCCTCTCTCTCTCTCTCTCTCTCTCTCTCTCTCTCTCTCTCTCTCTCTCTCTCTCTCTCTCTCTCTCTCCCTCTCCCTCTCGCTTTCTCCCCTTCGTTCTTTCGTTTCGTCTTTGTCAAATCTCCGGAGTTTGCGCGTCGCACAGCACGACGTGTGGCATATGCCCGACGTAACCGCCGGAGAAAAAGAGAGAAAGGTAATACGCGGCAGATGGACAAAAAGTGTTGTTGGTGCTGCTGCATCTTGACTGTAAATGCATTGGCGGGAACAGAGAGATATAAAGAAAGAGAGAGAGAGAGAGAGAGAGAGAGAGAGAAGAGAAAGAGAGGAAGGTTGGAAAGGAGGAATAAAAAGGCGAGATCGAAAAAGGTATTTTTTAAAGGGCTGGCTGTCAGCCGTGTGGCACGGGATAATCCTACCCGGATGCACTCTGTACACCGATGAAATAGACGAAAAAAAAACAGCCTCCGATCATTAGCCTATAATCGTTGGGGTACCAAACTTCAGCAATCGTCGAACCGAAGAACTTTTTTTGTCCTCCTAAATACAAGACAGCTATATCATAAAAGGCAGCTCGATAATTTTCCTCAACGATCGAATTTCCGGTCGCGGGGGAAAGGACCGTAAGGAAAATGCCGAATTGTCCCGCGACGTGAAATAAAACAGCTGGAATCCCACAGATCCGAATCTTTACTTGACTCGAGAGGAATCCACGAGAGAGCAGGGAGCACAATACGTCGGGAGAAAAAAAAATACATCCTTCATGTCCCGTCAATCACTTTCGCGGCATTCTTTTTTTCGAATAAACAAAAAAGTCATATTCCCAAAGGATCAGGTAATCAATCAAGTGCAATATCCTCACGTTATTCTCTCCTCTAAATTTTCACTCCTACGCTACTAAAGTCAATCTACGAGAACTTCACCGTCTTCGAGCCTCGAAACGCTCGTGTTCTTCGACAGTCAAGAAAAGCGTGTCTCTGCAACTCTCACGTTGCTCAAAAAACAGTTATTTATAAAGAGGGAAAGAATCAATAATTGTCGATACTGTCTTTTTCGCACGGTTTGGTTTTATTAAGGTGGGACACCACTGTGAAGCGTCAAAAAATCAATTTTTTTGCATTTTCTTAATATATACATGTTTATGAATATGTGAAAAAATGTTCAAGTAAAAATATTGAAAATTGAGCAAGTGAACGCTGAAAATTTGGGTGATTTTCGGGATTTTTTTGGAAGAAAAGTACTCAATTGAGTGTTTCGGAAAATTAAGAATATATTTGGCTATATTTTACCTACATTACATAATTTTTTCATAGAAAAATATTAAGATCCAAGCGACTTATGCGCTGTCTTCCGAGGCGCCAAAAAAAAAGTTCCTCCACTGCTGACATGATTCCGGCCGATTGAGTAGCTGAAACCGAAAAAGGAAAAATGTCGTCAAACTGAAAGGTATTTCCTGTACAATGACGTAGGATTTTCGAAAAATATCAAAATCTAACAAAATGGCGTAGTTATAAAAAAAAGTCTGTTTTCTTGCCTATGAAATGGTCGTTTTTTTTCAATGCTAAATCGTCCATTTTCATCCAATCAAAAATATCCTACCTCATTGTAGAGTAAATATATTCAAGAGTACTAAGTTTAAATTTCAAGTCGATCGTATAAGTGCTCTTCCAGTTACAATGTCAGCAAATTTAAACAATCTCATTTCGAGAAAAACGCGTTTAAAGATTTAACTATCGATTTTTGCAAGATAAAATGATATTGATATAAATGATATAAATGATAATGATATTCTTGAAAGTATAAACTATCGAAAAAGGCAAAAAAATCGATTTTTTTAAGTGTTACACTGTTATAGCCCCTTAAAGAACTTTTCTAGGCCTGGCCGAATTCATAACTCTAGCTACAATTGTCCGATTTTCAATTTTAAAAAACGACATTTTCCGTAATTGATGTAGCTGTCATCGTACGTAAATGTTTTTATTAATTCGGTATTTTTTAAGCCCCCGAATATAAGTCAAAATTTTGCCAATATTACCTTTCTATTAGAACACCCGCCATTTTTCGAAAAAACGTTTACATACAACGAGAACTACATTTGTGTATATTATAAAACATTTTTCCTTTTTCAGACCAACCATTGCCAAGTTGTCGATCCGGCTGTTGGACCACATTTCTCATACAGAAGCTCATACATACCTGAATAACATTGTTAATTTTTCATTTTTAAAAAATAAACATTCACACGAAATAAGCTTAATGTATGTTTAATAACATACCTTTTGCCAAATCCTAAAAAAACAAAATTTTCATAATTGCAGTAGCCAGCGTCGTACGTAGCCATTTTTCTTTCAATTCAGTATTTTTGAGCCCCCGAATATAAGTAAAAATTTCGTCAAATTACACTTTTATTATGATCCGCCATTTTTTGACTTTTTTTCAACGAACAACGTACTACATACCTCGAGAACAACATTTATAAAGATTATAAAACTTTCCTATTTTTCCGACCAACCAATGTCAAGTTGTCCATCCTGCTGATCGACCGCATTTTTTAAATGCTCAAACATACCTCAATAACTTTGTCAATTCTTAATTTTTTTAAATAAAAATTTACACGAAATAAGGTCAATGCTTGATGACACCTTTATTTCAATTCCCAAATAAATAATCCAGTAGACAAAAAAAAATCGTAAAAATTACCTCTTCCGGCCCATCGTAGTGATCTTCTTCCTTAATTATGCTTGTTTTACAATGTGCTGAATTTTGACATTCGCAGTGTAAATAATTTTCGTCTATGTTTTGCGAGAATATATATTTATATGCGAGAGACAAAGAGGCCCCTCCCGAGATCGGTTATACATCGAAAAACACCTGTACAAAATGCCCCGATGGCAACAACGACGAAGGACGACCTGCACGCGTTTGCTCAATGGCCACACATATACATATATATATATACATATATATATACATATATATATATATATATATATATATACATACACACACACATATATATGTATGTATGTATGTATGTATGTATATAAAATAAAAGGAGATGTACGCGTGTGGGCAATTCTGGCGAGCGGCAAAAGGCTGAAGATAGCCTTCTGCAGGAACGTTACAGCTGCTGGGTCGAGGGGAGAGACTTTGAACACCGCGGTCTCTTCCTTCTCTCTCTCTCTCTTACTCTCTCTCGCTCGGTCTCTATTAATCCGTAAGTTTCGAGTGAGATGCACGAAAGAAAGAGACTTTGTCTCTTGATCTCTCTCGTTCGCGTTTCGCGTTGTTGCGGGGCCCAAGGGGCACACGCGGCTTCCAAGGAAGGTGTGCTCCTCGATGCTCGCTTCTCCCCGAAGTGCACCGGTCGCCGGGGGCAAGGTGCATCCTCTCGGATCGTTTCGCGGCGGGAATTGCGACGGGGGCGGAGGGAGAGAGCCTGCAGGCTTTATACGGGTTGCCCGAACGATTGGCGTTTATTTATCCCTATTTCCGCGGAGATAAAGAAAATGTGCCATTCGAAAAACGATCCATTGCGTCGTTGGTGAACGTCGCGATCGTACTGGTACGTTTTTTCGAAGCTGCCTATAGGAGTGATTTGTTTCTACATTTTATTTTTGTTTATTCAAATTTTTGAGCTCACTCGTCGCTGATTTTTGTTCTCGAGGACTATTATCGTTTGAGATTTTTATTGTTGCGGAATATCGTGGCATTATTGGAATTATTTATTATTTACATTACTAACGTATCGTTTGGTATAGGAATTTGTGTATATTATTTATTGTCATTGAATTGTAATAAATATAGATTATTCACCATTGAAAATTATATAAATTATGTGGATTTGTGTATTTTTATTTTTAAAACTATAGTACGTATTAGCCTTGCCAATTGAACACTTAGTAGAGGGGTTTAATTGGAAAGGCTAATAAAACATACCCTAAGTCTCAAAAAATGGTGAAGAAATCTTTCCTTTAAAAAAAATGTATAAAAATCTATATATATAGATAGATAGATTTTTATACATTTTTTTAAAGGAAAGATTACTTTCTCGTCTATATCTATTTTTCTTTCTCGTCTATTTCTTCCTCGTCTATATATATATATAGACGAGGAAAAGATTTGCTGATTTTCATAATTTTATAGTATAATTTTTTAATTTTTAGTATATATACATATATAGATTTTTAAACATTTTTTTAAATGGAAAGATACCTTTATCTCCTACTTTAAGCTACACAATACCTCATTAGCCATGGGTACGGGGGAACTATGGAAAACCCGTACCAGTATAGACGGCCCCCTATCCTTCTGATTCTCTGGTGCATAGACGTTAAACTGAAGTATCTACACCAAGGTTTCAGAAGTATTGGCCTTCCGCTGACTGATTGATGCGCCAGCCGGTGCACGGCTATGCGGTCACCGCTCCGAGTATCGGCCATGCACAACGCTGCTTAACTCGAAGGACCGTCGAAGCTGAACCCCGACCGCCCATCCACCAGTGTCGGTTATTATGTGAATTTGTATAGCATAAATAATTCCATATTATTCACCATATACACATTTTACGAAATTTTTAGTGCTTAAAACTTACTATCTGAAAAAGTTGAGTATGATAAGCAATATATATTATTTACGTTGTACAAATTTATATTTTTTTAGTGCCTCAAAGTGAGCTGGAAAGTAATGATGAAAAACCTAGATATTATTTAATACGTATTATTCATTAATCGCAATGAATATACACCGGGCATCATTATTAGTTATTATGTATAATTTGTATCTACATATATTGCTTATGATATGCAATGGTCCTTATATTTTTTGGTTCTCAAAATCTTATCTCGTGGCCGGAAAAAATGAATTTTCGTGATTTTTTTCTGGAAAAACGTGTGCAAGTCTTCGATTTTTTTTTTGCATCATAGAGTGTGTTTTTAAGTACTTTTCACAATTTTTGTATTGACAAATATTTATAAATAGATACAATGGTTTGTGCAGAGGGCTGTTTGAAAAACGTCTACGTAGTGGTGACCACCGCTGTTCGAAAACAACTCTTCCGAAATAGAAAAATCAAACGCATTTAGTATTCACATAAAACTATGTAGAGCTTGGATGCAGGATTCAATAAAATATTAATTTTTGCAAAAAAATAGCAGCAAGTCCATATGGAATCACGAGTCGACATTTTAAGCCTATTTTAAAAGCCTTTCACTCCATTTCAGTCTACTTTGAAGGCGTTTAACTCGATTTATGCCTCCTTTGGAGCTACTTAAGGCTAGGAGTCCTACTATGAGCCTTAAAATGTCACACAAATCAACTTTTCTGCTCCTCCTTTGTTGCTTGGAATGCCTACGTCATGCACAAAACCTTATACTTCTACGTTAAAGTATCGAATTTCGGTTAAAGTATTGAATTTCGGTGAAAAAGAAACGCGCTATTTTCGTTAACAAAAAAAAAACAACTCTGTACGAAAATAAAAAATCGTTTGTTCAAGCACTGAATTTTGATGTGTAGAAAAAGCTTGTAAAATTTTAAGCTGGTCGGTGCGGTGATTTTTCAGATATCGTGGTCACCTATTTAAAAAAAAATAATTTTGAACAAAACCTACCTCTAAACGCCCATGACGCTCTTAATTTGGAACGCTTCGAGTGGAAATTTCCAGTGAATATTTTTAAAATGTTACGTTTTGAGAATTTCTCGAGAACGAAAAATCGGTGTTGTCAAAAATGTCAACTAGGTGTAAGCTCGAAAATGTTTTAATTATAAATCACATGGAAACGGTCGTACGCTAAAAATGAGAGCTGAAAAAATGAGAGCCGAAAAAATGAGATGCCCTGCTATTGACTAGAATTTCTGCTGCTCGAATGAGCCCTCGAATCTACCAACGATATTATCACATTTAAGTTAAGGATACTATATATATATATATATATATATATATAGTAGTATATACAGGGTGTCCTGTAATGGATGGATAATCCTGCAACTGTCGATAGGTCAGATCATGTCCTGCTATATGCTGGAATTTCAGTTAAGTAAAAGTCCCACGGATTTCGAGATTTTGGGCTTCATGTTATTTGTTGAAAAAAATCATCTGCGTTTGGTTTTTCGCATGCCATTTCTAAAAATGATATGAATCGACAATAACTAAGCAACATTTTAACCCTTGTCAGTCACACCTCCAGATTGTGACGTTGGGGGTGTAATTACCCCCACGCCCTTTGGAGAGTGATACCTAATTGAAAAATTGAAAAAAAATACTACAATGCATTTTCAACCCTTGTTTGTGAGGCGACGCTGATTATTTTCAACCCGTGTAATTTTTAATATAAAAAAAAATGTAAAAAAAAATTCTGAAGGTCGAAAAACGGCTGGGGTTGATTCAACCCCCGACGTCTGTTAAGGGTTAAAGTAATTTGCACTATATGCATAGTACATTTTTTTTACACCGCAGCCTATCAAAGTCAGATGTTCGCTTTGGTTTGTATGAAAATTCTGCATATGATCTTTTTTCATAGTTTCCTTAATATTTAAGGTTAAAAAGACGACTTTTATAGATAAAAACAAATAACCAGGAATATTTTTTTTAACCAGATAAAAAAAGTGATAATTTGTAGAAATGGCACGCGAAAAACCAAAAGCAGATGATTTTTATCTGGAAAACCGTGGGAGTTTTACTAACAAGGAACATCCCTCAGGTGACACCCTTCGATTTTGTTGAAATTTGGATATGTTATAAAGCACCGAAAAGTAAGCGATACGTATTTTTTTTATCGGCGGAAAAACGGTTTTCAGGGATGAAAGCACCCCTCGAAAAAAGGTATTTCTAGGGGTAATATAGCAGTTTCACACCCAAGGAGTCCTCCGATTTTAATGAAACAAAAACGAAAATTCTTCTAATCCGAAGCAATGAAAAATCCACTATGGTGACATTGCAAAAAAAATTAAGGGGTGAACCATCCCTATATGAAGGGGTGGTTTCACCCCTTAAAACCGTTTTCCGCCGACAAAAAAAGTACGTGTCGCTTACTGGAAAACCGTGGGACTTTTACTAACAAGGAACATCCTTCAGGTGACACCCTTCGATTTTGATGAAATTTGGATATGTTATAAAGCACCGAAAAGTAAGCGATACGTATTTTTTTTTATCGGCGAAAAAACGGTTTTAAGGGATGAAACCACCCCTCGAAAAAAGGCATCTCTAGAGGTAACATAGCAGTTTCACATCCAAGGAATCCACCGATTTTAGTGAAACAAAAACGAAAATTCTTCTAATCCGAAGCAATGAAAAATCCACTATACTGACATTGCAAAAAAAATTAAGGGGTGAACCACCCCTATATGAAGGGGTGGTTTCACCCCTTAAAACTGTTTTTCCACCGACAAAACAAGTACGTATCGCTTACTGAAAAACCGTGGGACTTTTACTAACAAGGAACATCCTTCAGGTGACACCCTTCGATTTTGATGAAATTTGGATATGTTACAAAGCACCGAAAAGTAAGCGATACGTATTTTTTTTTATCAGCAGAAAAACGGTTTTATGGGATGAAACCACCCCTCGAAAAAAGGCATCTCTAGAGGTAATATAGCAGTTTCACATCCAAGGAGTCCACCGATTTTAGTGAAACAAAAACGAAAATTCTTCGAATCCGAAGCAAAGAAAAATCCACTATAGTGACATTGCAAATAAAATTAAGGGGTGAACCACCCCTATATGAAGGGGTGGTTTCACCCCTTAAAACCGTTTTTCCGCCGACAAAAAAAGTACGTGTTGCTTACTGGAAAACCGTGGGACTTTTACTAACAAGGAACATCCTTCAGGTGACACCCTTCGATTTTGATGAAATTTGGATATGTTATAAAGCACCGAAAAGTAAGCGATACGTATTTTTTTTTATCGGCGGACAAAACGGTTTTAAGGGATGAAACCACCCCTCGAAAAAAGGCATCTCTAGAGGTAATATAGCAGTTTCACACCTAAGGAGTCCACCGATTTTAGTGAAACAAAAACAAAAATTCTTCGAATCCGAAGCAATGAAAAGTCCACTATAGTGACATTGCAAAAAAAATTAAGAGGTGAACCACCCCTATATGAAGGGGTGGTTTCACCCCTTAAAACCGTTTTTCCACCGACAAAAAAAAGTACGTATCGCTTACTGGAAAACCGTGGGACTTTTACTAACAAGGAACATCCTTCAGGTGACACCCTTCGATTTTGATGAAATTTGGATATGTTACAAAGCACCGAAAAGTAAGCGATACGTATTTTTTTTTATCGGCAGAAAAACGGTTTTAAGGGATGAAACCACCCCTCGAAAAAAGGCATCTCTAGAGGTAATATAGCAGTTTCACATCCGAGGAGTCCACCGATTTTAGTGAAACAAAAACAAAAATTCTTCGAATCCGAAGCAATGAAAATTCCACTATAGTGACATTGCAAAAAAAATTAAGAGGTGAACCACCCCTATATGAAGGGGTGGTTTCACCCCTTAAAACCGTTTTTCCACCGACAAAAAAAAGTACGTATCGCTTACTGGAAAACCGTGGGACTTTTACTAACAAGGAACATCCTTCAGGTGACACCCTTCGATTTTGATGAAATTTGGATATGTTACAAAGCACCGAAAAGTAAGCGATACGTATTTTTTTTTATCGGCAGAAAAACGGTTTTAAGGGATGAAACCACCCCTCGAAAAAAGGCATCTCTAGAGGTAATATAGCAGTTTCACATCCGAGGAGTCCACCGATTTTAGTGAAACAAAAACGAAAATTCTTCGAATCCGAAGCAATGAAAAATCCACTATAGTGACATTGCAAATAAAATTAAGGGGTGAACCACCCCTATATGAAGGGGTGGTTTCACCCCTTAAAACCGTTTTTCCGCTGACAAAAAAAGTACGTATCGCTTACTTTTCGGTGCTTTATAACATATCCAAATTTCAACAAAATCGAAAGGTATCACCTGAGGGATGTTCCTTGCAAGCTGAAATTCCAACCTATCGACAGTTGCAGGATTATCCATTCATTGCAGGACACCCTATATATATATATTGGGTATCCAACAACGTGTCATTAAATCGAAAAAAGCACTTGTGCCTAGGGTCTCGTGTGTGCACTTGCCGTCCAGGAAGGAGCACCTGACGGGCCTGGTAACCCCGGTGCACGTCGAGAAGCGCCCGTTCGGCCGATCTTCGAGGGAAAAACGGAACGGTTGGTGCGCCGCGCCGAGCTGGCCCTCGCGCGAGGGTGAGTCTCTCTATCCTTCTTACCAACGCGTAAACGGGTGCCTCTCGCACATATATCTATACGCGCGTGTACGTTTATCGGGCAACCGTCGAAACCCGCAAACGCCTGTCGCTTCTTCTCTCCGTTTTCTTCTTTTAACTCTCACTCTCTTTTTCCTTTGTCTCGCTCTCACGGCCCACACGATTCACGTGTACGTGGAAGTTCAAGACTCGGCCCTTCTTTACGACATGCGTGGGGGGAGTGGAGGAAAAAGTGTCTCGGGCGTAGATTCGACGAGGGAAATGCGAAAATTTGAAAATGAGTATTTACCCTCCCTTTCTCTCTCTCTCTCTCTCTCTCTCTCTCTCTCTCTCTCTCTCTCTCTCTCTCTCTCTCTCGCCGAAACAGGTAAGCAATAATAGAAGAAAGGCATCCGGATCCAATCGACCAATTATTTCCGTCCCCGGAGGGCTTTTCAAAATTGGTCGATCCTCCTGCATACGCGTTTGCCGTTTCCGCTGGGCAATTTTCTTCAAAGCGAGATCCCGATAAAAATTACACGGTTGAAACTTTGAGCTGGCGGTTTCCAGAGCGGCGGTGGAGGAAAATGGATCCGCTGATGGCGCAGGTCAAAGTATAGCGCGTCAACCGTCTTCCGCAGAGATAGAAAGAGAGGGGCGGTTTGGAAAGATCACGAGAGAAAGAGACAGAGATGGAGATAATGCTTCGAGGCAGGGGTGTAGTCCAGTAGAAGAGACGAAAACCCAGCACTTTTTCGCGAAAAATATGCATTTTTGACTGAAGGTAGATCATTGCCTACTAATAGTGACCCCAACAAAATGTTGCCCCTCAACTCGCCCCGACCCGAAGAAATATGGCATGAAAACTTAAAAATCGCCGTATCTCGATAACTAGTAGCCCGATCGAAAAAAGTTTCAAACAAAAGTTGTTTGGAACAATAAAATTCGTATAAAGTTATTCGACGTCGAACCCCCTATCGTTGAAAACAGCGGCACAAAAACGATTCGAAAATTCGGGGTTGTCCTTGTTTGGGTCAGTGGTGTTCTCGTGTTTTTGTGCCGCTATTTTCAAAGATACGGTATTGGACGTCAGATAACTTTATGCGTATTTTATTATTCCGAACAACTTTTGTTTGACACATTTTTCTTAATGGCCATTAATTATCGAGAGACATCGATTTTTAAGCTTTCAACCCCTATTTCTTACAGTTGGGGCGAGTTGAGGGGCAACATTTTATCGAGGTTACTTTCCGTGTGCAACCATGTACCTTCAGTCAAACATTCATATTCTACGCTAAAAAGTGCTGGGTTTTCGTCTCTTTTACTGGACTAGTGTCCGCGGTCGAAAGAACGAAAACGTCAAGGAGGGGTGGAAAGCAAGATCCCAAAGAAAATGACGGTTATGCCCTAAAGTCTGTATGTGTTTGTGTGTTTGGACGAAGGTGGACTCTTTCCCCTTTCCACCTACTATGCCGCCGCGAGGTCTTCCTCCTGCGCTTTCGTCTCGCGTGGGACCTTCGCGTGGTGGACAAGAAACTTTTTTTTATGTTCCCGACGCAACACACATACACAGCTATACATATATATAGACCAAGAGGCGCTCTCTTGGGGTGCACCTGCTATACACCTGTTGGCGGTTGGCCTCTTGGCTCGTAACGTCGTCGGGAATCGTCTATAGCAGCGTGTAAACTCTTCTCCCAATACACGTAAAGTCGGTATCCACCTGGTGAGAGCCAGAAGGCTCTATGTTGCGGGATTTGCCGCTATGGAAAGTATCCGATCGGCCCTTCTCTCTCTCTCTCTCTCTCTCTCTCTTCTCTCTTTCGACTCACGTGGCTTGTTGATGTGCACGTTTCACATAGGATAGGGACGATGCATATTCGAATACCCAACGATCTTTGAGAAAGAACGACTTTTGGCAGCGGACGCGCGCCTTGGTAACCGTCTGTGGGCCTCCCTCTCCTCCCTCAATCCCCGTCTCAACCGATCCCAGAAGTTACTCGCAACATCTCGAAGCAAATAAATGAAAAATAAAGAGAGAGAGAGAGAGAGAGAGAGAGAGAGAAGGTGGGAGGGAGAGGAAAGAAGAGAATGAGGGCCGAAAAATAGACGATCCGAAGGGAAGAAAGGGAGGAAGGAAGAAATGTTTCGCGGTTCTCCATTCGTAAGACCCTATCACCAAGCTGTCGCACTCGCTATACGGGCAACGGAAACACGAAAGAAAAAACCGTTTGAGGCTCTTATCCGCTCTTTTTATTCTTCGTCTCTGTTTTTTTTTCTTTTTTGTTCTTCTTCTTTTGGTGTTGCTTTTGATCCAGGGAGTAGCCAGCAGGTATTCCCTGGCGTTGCGGAGGGTGGCGAATACGAGAGAGAATGAGCAAAGGGATAAGAGCACTCGGCCTTACGAGTGAGAGGAGGGAGGAGGAATCGAGCAAAGGATGCCTCTTGCTGGCTGATACACTTTTAATACGGGACCACGGCCTCTCGGCGGCAGCGACCGGAGAAGCCCCCTGCGCAGCAGGTGCACCGCAGGTGATTCTGTATACCTCCTCTCACGTTTTCGATTCTTCGTTACGCTGACCGGGGCGCCCCTTGATCACCATCGGCAGATACGAAGATTTCGACCTTTTTTCGTGGACCACGAAGATCTCGAAAATATTCTCGTCCCGCGGGAAGCGGGGAGGGGTGGGGACGAGAGCACAGGAACGTTGTCATATTGGAAGGAACGGAGTTTAGATGGAGATTGAGCTGGAATATTTGATTAAGGGGTCTTCTCACTTTAGACGCTAAAAAAGGCTATTTTCATGAATTTTTTGATTGGTTTATATTGTAGATATTGATACAAAAGTTGGTACACTTAATAAATACACTTTCGAAGTAGATTTAAACAAAATGTATTTATTTAAGTCACTATTTATCGAGGAAAATGGTAGTTAAAGAAATGTCGTAAAACATTGTAGGTCTGCGCTGTTAAAGTCTTTAAGTCTGTTAAAGTCTTTAAGTCTTTAAGTCTGTTAAAGTTTAAATGTTGAAAATTGATGATTTGGTGAAAGCAGGTGGTCCAAAGATTTACGTATACTGACTTTTCGATCGCGTTTTTCTCGACCTGGCCGGCATCGTTGATCTAGCTATAAATGTCCGATTTTCAATTTCGAAAAACCATAATTTCCGTAATGGTAGTAGCTATCGTTGTGCGTAGACGTTTTTTTACCTACTATTTTTGAGCCCCCGAATATAAGTAAAATTCTTGCCAAAATGACACTTTTTTAACACCCGATATTTTGAGATTTTTTGAAGAAAAAAACGACTACATACGAGAATCACATTTGTATAGATTATAAAACATTTTTATTTTTCGAACCAACCATTGTCCGGCCGTTGCACTACATTTTTTATACAGAGGCTCTATTGTACCTCGATGATGTTGTTGATTTTTGACTTTCTTAAATAAAAATTTACACGATAAAAGTTAAGTATATGCTTAATAACATACTTTTTTTCAAATCTCAAATAAATAATGTAGTGGACAAAAAAATTAGAAAAACAACCTTTTTGGCCCGTCACAGTCCTTTAGCTTCTTGTTGATTTTTTTAATACTCTCTCTTATTTATTAAAACACTATCATTGGGTATTAGAAAAATCCAAAAGATTCGCAAAAAACGAAATATTTTTCGGCCCGTCACAGATGTCCCTCAAGCTTCTTGTCGATTTTTTAAAATACTCTCTTACCCGTGCAGAAATTTTGACCGGGATACCTTATGTCCGATCAAATCCCGATCAGGATTTGTCATGGATTCCCCAAAACCGGATCCCGGTTAGAATCCAACTTGCATCAGTATCGGCATATGTACGACGGCGATGGCATCATTTTAAAAATTTTGGCGTCACGTGTATTTTCTGTATTACTATGGAATTCCTATCTATAGATAGGAATTTCTGTCTATAGATTCCTATCTATATATAGGAATTACATAGTAATACCGAAAATACACGTGATGCCAACATTTTCAAAATTACGCCATCGTCGTCGTACATATTCCGATACTGATGCAAGTTGGATTCTAACCGGGATACCGGTTTTGGGGAATAAGTCTCTGTTTATACCCACCGACATGTCGGTGGGTATAAACATGTATTTAAGACAAATTAAAATCAAATTCACAATGATTAGATTAAAATTTACACCAACCGTGAGTTCTTACGTAATTCTAGAGAAAACATTTCGTCGAGGCAAAGAAATTTTTGCAAAAAAGTTGTGAGTTTCAAATATTACATTATAAATATGAAAAAAATCACAAAATGAGTTGTGAATTTCCTCAAGTTGAAGAAAATAAAAATCGAATTTACGACAGTTATATTAAAATTTATACCACAAGTGTAAACGTATTTTGAGAGAAAACATTGTGTTGAGGCAAAGAAATGTTCGCACAAAAAGTTACGTGCAAAAATTTCTTTGCCTCGAGGCAATGTTTTCTCTCAAAATACGTACGAACTCACTTTTGGCGCAAATTTTAATCTAATCATTTTGAATTTGATTTTAATTTGTCTTAAATACGAAAAAATTCACAACTAATTTTGTGAATTTTTTTGTATTTATAATTTCTTGTCAATACATTTGCATTCACAGATTTTGATGTGAATTTTTTTTAATTCACATCAAAATCTCGCGATGAGCGCGATCTGCCATTTGAATCTTTGGATAAATTTTTTTTATTGATAGTTTAATGCACCAAAACTTTATAAATGTTATTTATTTTTATAATAAATTTAACATGTCATAATTCTCTTTTTGACATTGTATTTCAGCCTGTATTCACCCGTGATCCGTCCCAGATTCCTCAATGATTCCATGGGGAATCTATTTAGAGTCATTAAAGGATCCGGTTCTGGATCCCTAATGGAATCCAGTTTACGGATCTTACATTTAGTCTTCGAATCTGATCCGATATCGAACTAGATCCCGACTGGGAGCCCGGGATACAAGTCAGAATCCAGCTGTATCCCTGCCAAAATTTCTGCACGGGTATTTTTTAATACAATATCATTAGGTATGAGAATAAGCCATGCCACATTTGAGCTGTTCTTCAACTCAAGTCTAATTGTCAACGCCGGATAATTGTTTCCTCGTTTCATTTACACTGGAAATTCGCTCTTCACGTTCAAAATTGAATGACTCAACGACTAATCAATACATGTCACATCTTGTTGAAAAAATTTTAAGTCTGAACCTTATGGTTCTCGAAAGCTTTATTTCATGTAAATGTCGTTATCGCTGTTTTACACAAATCGCAGCTATTCGAGAGCAGCCCTTTTAATTTTCAACAGAAATAAGTGTACTCTCCAAAGACCTGTATTTTATCTCAAAACAATTGTATCGAGATTTAAAAAAAAAACGTTTTTTTGACGCCATAACGCTACGCCTGAAAAACGTCCAGCGGACTCGAGAAATATTAATTGCTTATTCAAATTTAAACGTAATAAGAAAATTTCCCTAAAAAGTTTGTCTAGCAACTAAAATGGGGAATAAAAATTGAACGGCGCTGTCACGTGTTGTTAGACGTGTAGTTAAAAGGATTCAAACTTGGTAGGATTTTTCTTGTACCTAATTATATTGTTTAAAGAGGACAAAAGAGGATTATTTTAGCCCTGACCTTAAGAATGTGACGTATTTTTTATGGCTCAATAATCAATCCGAAGATTAATTGGCGACAATGGAGATGAAAAATCCATTTGATTTTTTTTTCGCCCTACTCTAGAGTTATAAATTTATCGTATTTTTTACAAATCAATAATTAATTGGTATTATTTACGCGACAAAAAAGATCGAAAATCCGTTCGAGATAGCGCTTCACCCAAGTATGATCCGTGCCTTTTAAATGTACTTTGCACTTGCATAATAGCAGTGGGTATATATATATATATATATATATATATATATATATATATATATATATATATTCGGAGACTATCGAGGTCAAGAAATAAAACATGGAAATGAACCGGAGAGGGCGGATTGTTGGGGTCCGTAGGGGTCCGGCGCGAAGGGTCAAAAGTCCCTGTGGACCCCTTCGGGTCGGCCAACAATCTTCTTCCTGCCTCCGAAGATCTTGGTCCAGCCGATCGCTGGCCCTCGCTCTCTCTCTCTCTCCCTCGCTCTGCCTTTGACCGTACCCATAAATTTACGAGTTCCTCAGTCCGGGTGCTTTTTTTTTTAAAGCCCTCGTCAGGAGTCTCCGCGATCCTTTCCCACAAGGATGGGCACTCTTGCCCCCTACGCTCGCCCTTTACGAGTTTCTGAGGAAAAACGACAGCGGTGAACCGTGTGGGAAGACGCCAGCCAAGAACGCAACCAACCCTTTGCACTTGACCGCTTTTCTCCTCTCTCGCCGAACTACATGAGGTCCAACAATGTCGACAAGACGACAGGGGGCCCAAACTTACTTATAAATACGTTTAGTCATTCGTAATTGATACACCCATATTTATTATTGTTCGGTCTTGTTATCGATTATTTTAATCACGCTTGCGTTTCTTCGTAGACAATGAAACATCCTTTAATAATTTCTCCACCCTTTCCCTGTCACCAGATGACCGCACGGAATTTTTTTTTCCAAAGCTGCTGCCTTTTTTGTGATTATAAAAAAAAATTAAAAAAAAGAAGGATCCTCTTCGATGAGGGCGAAACAACGCGCTTTGCGGTGAGCCGGAGACCGAAGAACGAAGATGACGAGGAAGGAGACGGCGAAGAGGGAGATGGAGGAGCGAGAGGATGAGGCAAACTGAGGTGGGTAGCAAGGTGCTGCTGTTTCTGGCGCTGCCAAGGTGGCCGTTGGGGCAGCTGATCTCCCCGAATAGCAGCAGGTGAATGCGAGGAACGCGCGCGAGTCCTCTTATATATATATATATATATATATATATATATATATATATATATATATATATATATACCCACATATATTTATAAAGATCTATATATACACTTGCAATATTGTAATATTTTTCTTTTGTACGGTGAACCACGGTGAACCATAAAAATCAACCATTCGCCTGTAAAAACTCTTTTTCTTCGATTATGGCCAGTAAAACAGTCAAAATTTTGACAACACGAAATATGAGCGTTTAAGGTGAGGGGGGGTCGTTTTTCGGATTAATGTTAGGGCGAGGTGTAAAAGACCCTCGGTAAAAATACGTTCGTGTACTTTTTTTTACGAATAGGACAATGTTTTAAGAAAAAGAAGAGTCTCGCTTTGTTCTTCTTCCAATAGGGCGCAAAATGAGACTTTGTTCTTTCCCGAAAAATCAGACGTTGAGGAGAAAAACGAGAAAGGATACGTTCGACAAAGCTTAGTCTCCGAAATTCTGCTCGTTATCGAGAAAAAAATCCTGGCGTATCTTGTATCGTACGGTGATTCGGTAAATGTTTGAGAGTGAAAAATAATCGTGACGACGGTGGAATGTCAGAAAATTTCAGTATGCGGAGTATTTACATTTTTTTGAAGTAAGGCTTTTTTTGAACTTTTGGGAAATTTAAAAACTTAACCCGATTTTTTCAAAATTTAATCTGAAAACCTCGCGTGGTACTTCTATTTCCGGTCGAAAACTTCTCAAAAAATTTGCATAATGATGCGGCGCGAAAAAAAAAGCATCGTTCTGCAATTTAGAAAAGCCTTGAAATGCAAAGCGCTCCAGCCATATTCCCTGAACTTATTTAGAATGTACTTACTCCCATACACTATTGACGGGAAAAAAATTCAGCCGAGTTTCTCAAGAATTTTCCAATTTTTTGCATATGCTGAACGCATACATATGCGCACATAAGGATACTTTTTTCGAAACGTCATTTTCCGACGTTTCGAAGTAATCTGAACAAATTTTCATGTTTGCATGAAAATTTGTTCAGAATGTTCGCGAATACGTTTTTCTCTTTTTCACCAGAACAAATATCGGTAAGGGAGCAAAACTGATTAAAGTTTTGTTAATTAAGTAGAGGTTTATATGGACATTTGTATAAAAAGAAAAGTTTATAGGGAAGAAAATGAAATAAAAATGTACAGGAAAAGGGGCCTACCATTTAACGGGTTACACTCATTGTCAGCTCGTGGTCGAAAAAGGAGGAATTGGGGTGATTCATTCTGTGGAAACGTGTGCAGGTTTAAACAAAAATTGCATTAAAGAATATGTAATGAGTTTATGTACCTGAGTAATGAGTAATGAGTTTTGAGCATCTGAGTAATAAGTAATGGAGTAATGAGTAATGAGCACCTGAGTAATGAGTAATGAGTTTATTCATCTGAGTAATGAGTTTTGAGCATCTGAGTAATAAGTAATGGAGTAATGAGCACCTTAGTAATGAGTTTATTCATCCGAGTAATGAGTAACGAGTTTTGAGCATCTGAGTAATGAGTAATAAGTTTATTCATCTGAGTACTGAGTAATGAGTTTTGAGCATCTGAGTAATGAGTAATGAGTTTTGAGCATCTGAGTAATGAGCAATGAGTTTATGCATCTGACTATTAAGTAATGGAGTAATGAGCACCTGAGTAATGAGTAATGAGTTTTGAGCATCTGAGTAATGAATAATGAGTTTATTCATCTGAGTAATGAGTAATGAGTTTTGAGCATCCGAGTAATGAGTAATGAGCACCTGAGTATTGAGTAATGAGTTTATTCATCCGAGTAATGAGTAATGAGTTTTGAGCATCTGAGTAATAAATAATGAGTAATGAGCACCTTATTAATGATTTTATTCATCCGAGTCATGAGTAACGAGTTTTGAGCATCTGACTAATGAGTAATGAGCACCTGAGTAATGAGTATTGAGTTTATGCATCTGAGTAATGAGTAATGAGTTTTGAGCATCTGAGTAATGAGCAATGAGTTTATGCATCTGAGTAATAAGTAATGGAGTAATGAGTAATGAGTAATGAGTCTTTATCTGAGTAATGAGTAATGAGTTTTGAGCATCTGAGTAATGAGTAATGAGCACCTGAGTAATGAGTAATGAGTTTATGCATCTGAGTAATGAGTAAGGAGTTTTATGCATCTGTTAGAGTTTTTGAATTGGAAAATATTTATAAATGTGATAGATACCGTCGGCTTGTGCAGACCGCTGTTTGGAAAACGTCCTCCGCGGTAACCACTGCTGCTCGGAAACAAATCATCCGAAATAATGCAAAATCAAACGCATTTAGTTTTTGCATGAAACGAAGAATTTAACGAAATATTGATTTTCGAAAAAAATGGTTGCTGTCCAAAGTGAAAGTATTGATTTTCGGTGAAAAAAAAACGACGCTCTATTATCGTTGTCAAAAAAAATTCCTTCGTTGAAGCATTGCTTTTTCATATGTAAAAGTATCTTGTAAAATATGAAGTTGATCAGTGCAGTGATTTCTGAGATATTCGTGGTCACCCATTTCGAAAAAGTCATTTTGAGAAAAACGCTTTTAACCTTTAGGCACGGAAAAAATTGCTGATTTTCATGATTTTTTTAAAAGGAAAGATCTCTTCACGTTCTTTAAGACTGCGGGTATGTTTTATGACTACTTTTGCCTGTTACATGGTAATTTTTTTGTTTATTAATCTTCAAAATTGGCGAAGGTATAGCACGACCTTCTAAACGGGTGGCGCCGGATGTTATCAGACGGTGTAACACGTAGGATCGGCGAAAGTAATTTAAGAAAAAAAACCAACTAAAAATGTTTCGTCCATTAACACTCATATGAAGAATATGAATCAAGAAAAAGTTAGAAATGTTGAAAGTCGATTAACTGGCACGCTTTGAAACAAAAAGATTGAGCTTTCCGAAAAATGACGATATTTTGCAATAAATTTTAAATTTTCGTAAACATTTAGGGTCATGTTTTACACAATATAAGGTTAGAAAGATTTATACAAAATTTCATCAGAATCGATCGATTATTTTTTTAGCTATACATCACGCCAGTTTAAAAAATGCAGTTTAGAAGACCGTGCCATACCACCACCATTTTTAAAGATCAATAAAAAAAATACCATGCAACAGTCAAAAGTAGTAATAAAAAAATACCCTAAGTCTAAAAAAACGTAAAGAAATATTTATAAAAAAAAACATGAAAATCAGCAAATTATTTCCCCGCAATTTTGAGAGGATCTAGACGAATTTTTCAGCGAGTATTTTCAAAATGTCACACTCACAGAATCCTTCGAAAACCAAAAATCGATATTTTCAAAAATCTCAACTAGGTGTAAGCCCTTACCCCGAATGTTCCGCGCGAATTTTGTAATTGGATCCTGAAAAAAAAAATCAAATATCTCCGGAGTATCGATGATTCCTTATCGCAACAGGTTTTGCTCGTTTCAAGGAGATCCGAGCCTCATCGGTGCGATAGTCCGTCGCATATTTCTGACCCTCGCCGCGTTCATCCCCCTTCTCGCGTTTCCCTTCGTTTTTCGCTCTAGTGCTCGCTTTTTCTTTCCTTCTCATAGCGCCTTGAAGCACGTATTAGCGGTGACGTATACGCGCAGTGGTAACTCGATGTCGTTACTGGTAAAGTGGTGTGTATAGGGGCCGAGGAGGCAAGGAGGCGTAGGAGAGCGAAGGAGAGAGAGAAAACGACTTCCTCGATAGCGTTTCTTGTCTCCGGTTCCCATGTCTCTTTGCGGGCGTTTGGTCGTGTAGCGTTTATACGCTATGGGTCTTTCCGTTGTCGCCGATTCCCATGGACTTCCTAAACATTGACTTCCTCGTCGAAGCGGCGATGTCCGTGAACCGGCAGATGGCCTATTAATTCGTACACGAAGACGACCGCGACGAGGAGAAACATTTCTTCGCCTTCTCTCTCTCTCTCTCTCTCTCTCTCTCTCACTCTCTCTCACTCACTTCCTCTCTCACTCACTTGTTTTCTCACCCCCTCTCTCTCATCGCCCTCGCAACCCCTCGCGAGGATTCTCACCCCCGTTGCTCGCGCACTTGTCTTCGCCACCGGTTTCTTCCTCCCTCGACTTCGCGGTACCCTCTTTCTTTCCGTTACTTCCGGTTTGACTCGCGGGATTCCCTTTCACACGCGCACTCAAGAACGAATCTTTGATCGAGATAGTGCAGGCAAATTAATTACTTGGCCCGCAACTAAATCCGTCATTGATGAGTGCGAACGAATAATTTACTTTGAAAAATGTAAGTTGCTTTAAGGAGTTAGGCCACAGTAACGGGTATAAAATCATGTGCGAACTTAACAATTTTTATTTTCGCATGAAAAAGTGATTCACTCATAAAATTAATTACACATCTATTTAGTATGAATATCAAGCTGTTAGAATTTTTTTTTCGTTTTCGACGTACGAAATGGCCGACTACTAATATTTTATTTTGTTATCTTTTTTTAGGCGCTCCGCGGCGTGACATTTGGCATCCACAATTTTTTACCTACAACAAAAAACGAAAATTATCGTCAATCTACATTAGAATACCTAGAGAAGTACGTACGGAATTTAAAAAATATTGTTTTGTTCAAAAGTTGTAGGTATTTGAACTTAAGGAGGTTGGAGCGATTCAGTTGAGTCAAATGATGGTTAATTAATTTTTTTTTTCAATGAACCTCAAAAAAATGCCTACGAGGTACAGATTTATTCTAAAATATTTTTAATTAAATTAAATATATAATTAAATACATAATTAAAGGGCAAAATTATGCATTTTAACATTTTTATTACGTAAAGTAGAAAAACTATTGTGTTACTACCAACTTGAAAAAGCATAACATTATCGATGATTATTATGAAAAAACTACGACAACGAATGTTTTATACAATTCACAATGAAATTTTGAGTAGTTCATAATTCTGCCTATTCATATTTACGTCACGAGATTATTAGCCCATGGTTTACGATGGGCAAGATGAGGATTATTTTTTCTAAATGTTCACAAAGGTTCAGTTTGCGTTAATCCGTTGTTAGAAATGGTTTATCGTGGTGCTAAATAACAATAAAAATTACATAACCTTTAGTGTGAAAGTCTTGCCCATCTAAACGCACGTTAAATTACATACATTAAACTATTTTTTATCTCTGGTGTTTGGTGGTGAAAAAAGTTCAAAAAATTCGTAAAGACTCACTATAGTGTAAACAATAACATGTATTTTTTTTTTAATTTAACCTTGGATTGTGGCTAACACTCCAACCTCCTTAAGAAATGAATTTTCGCTGAAAAATTTCGTTATAACTGCTAATAAACTGCTCATAAAATGAAAAGTTTTCGTTTAATCAGAAATTCCGTACGTGCTTCTCTGCGAAATGCAATTAGGAACATAACTTTTAAATTTGAAGTAAATCGAGTGAAAATTGTTGAAGTTATTTGTCACGCCAATTGGAAAAAAGTTGTTTCGAGAAGTTTCGAGTAGACGGCCATTTTGTACATCGAAAAATATATATATATATATTTTTCTAACAGCTCGAAATTCATACTAAATAGATGTGTAATTAACTTTATGAGTGAATCACTTTTTCATACGAAAAAATTGTTAAATTCGCACATGATTTTATACCCGTTACTGCGACCTAACCCCTTAAAGGATCTCACTTTAGACGCTAAAAAAGGCTATTTTCATGATTTTTTAAAATACGTCTATATTATAGATATTCATATAAAAGTTGTTACACGTAATAAATACACTATCGGAATACATTAAAACATTTTTTTCATGTATTTATGTAACCCAAACAAACTTTAAACGCGTTTTTCGATGGTTTGTTGATAAAATCTTTGAAACTACTGAACCGACCCTAATGAAATTTTAATTACATATCCTTTACAACTATAGATACAGCGCATATCAATGATTTTTTTAAATTTTGATATTTACTTTTTTTTGCCAAAAACGGTGAAAAAAAACGCCATTTTGTTATTTTTGCATATATCAAAAACCGTATGATATGCGCTATAGCCATTAACATACTGAATCTAGAACCGTTTGATTTTTTGGTTTCGGATGATCCATCTTCGAGACTTCATCAACAGCGCAGATCAACAATTTTTTAGGACACTTTTTTAACTATCATTTTCGTCTATAAATAGCGACTCAAATAAATACATTTTTTTACGTATTTCGAAAGTGTTTTTATTAAGTTTAACAACTTTTATATCAATATCTATGATATAAACGTATCAAAAAATTGATGAAAATAGCCTTTTTTTAGCGTCTAAAGTGAGAAGACCCCTTAAGGCTACTGTGACGACGCGAAAATCGGGGATATTCGAAAAGATTCATTTTGAAGGAATGAGTAAAATGATTGGAAAATCGTTTGAACATTTATTTGCATGTATATTAATGAATTTCATTAAAAATATTAATAATTAAAGAAGTTATAAACAATCTCGTGTTATATAAGTTGTTTACCTAATTTCATTAAAAGTATTTATAATCAAAGAATCTATAAACAACCCCTCACTTTAAACGTTCTCAGAGGTGTACTTGATTTTCGCCACCCGGTTGATCTGGAACGAAAAGAACGAGTTCTTTCTTGAAATAGATAATATTAGCTAAGACTCGACCGAGCTTTGTTTTCTTATCATCTTCCAATCATCAAAAAATCATTTTTATCTTTTTGGCGACGAAAAATGACATCGTTATTGTTAATAACTATTGAAAAAAAAAATTAAGACGACAAACGTCGGTCGAGACTAAACTGCTACTACACCAAATAAGCGTATCAAATTTCAAATCAATCCGTTCATTAGATGTCGAGAAATCGTGTACACCGTTTTGAAAAATATCGTTTCGAGAAAAACGCCAGCTGTTCTATCGTTGTAATCACAAGTTTACCTTCAATCTGCGATTCCTGCACCATATGTTTAACCTCCGTAATTTTCACAGTCGCCGAACCCCATAAGAATGATTTCTTCAAAATAAAATATTTCGGTATTTCCGCTCAATATTTCGTTCATCGATCCAATCGATTTCCCATGTGTGCTAACGAGCGTGTACCGGGCAAGACAGGTGGGAGATGGATAGTTGATTTTGAAAATCGTTTTTCGAAATTATAATCGTCGAATTTGGGCTAACCAGAGATTCGTTACGTTCATTGGATGGCACTACGATTTTTTGGTGCATTGAAGGGTATACCAGTGTGACACTTAAAAAAATCGATTTTTTTTGTTGCCTTTTTCGACACTTTATACTTTCAAGAATATCATTATCATTTATATCAATACCATTTTATCTTGCAAAAATTGATAGTTAAATCTTTAAACGCGTTTTTCTCGAAATGAGATTTTTCAAATTTGCTGACATTGTAACTCAAAGAGCAATTATCCGATTGCCTTAAAATTTGAACTGAATACTCTTGAATATATTTACTCCACAATGACGTAGAATATTTTTGATTGGATGAAAATTGACGATTTGGCATTGAAAAAAACGACCATTTTATAGGCAAGAAAACAAACTTTTTTTCATAACTACGCCATTTTGTTAGATTTCGATATTTTTCAAAATTCCCCCGTCATTGTACAAGAAATACCTTCCAGTTTAACCGCATTTTTTCCTTTTTCGGTTTCAGCTACTCAATCGGCCGGAATCATGTCAGCAGTGGAGGAACTTTTTTTTGGCGCCTCCGAAGGCAGCGCATAACGGCGGGGTAAAGTTAATTTGGCGAAAAAAGGCATGTTTTTCAGATTTTTTTTTGGCGTAACGAATAGTGTTCGTTTATTGAAAAATTTACATATAATAAAGTAACATTTGAACAACATTCTCCTAAATTTGCATTGCAAAATATTCAAAATTGAGCGAGTGAAAATTAAACCCCGGAGGCGCCTCGAAAAAAAGTTGGTTTGCGGTGTACACCATAACTCGCAACAGAATCATTTGAAACAAAAAAATCAAAATGCATTTGTTAAAGGAGATGTTTCTCGAGTTAATGACGGGAGGATTTTTTTTTTCGATTTTTCGATTTTTCGTAGCACTTGGGAGCCAAAAACCCGATTTTCGCTAAAAAAATCGGCTAATTTGTTGTTGAAAAATTAGTAATTATTAAAAAAAACAAAAAAGCTCTCGACAATACCTGGTGAGTTATGTGAAGAAGTACTGTGCAAAATTTCAAAGCGATTGGTCCAGTAGATTTTGAGTTATCGTGCACACGGACTTCAAATATGACAAGTCTCAGAAAAACGGTTTGAAAAACGCAGAAGAGAAGAGAACGGCATGGAGCTATAGACGCTCAAATACTCATAACTTCGTCAATTTTACTCCGATTGACTTGAAATTTTAACACAATATTCTTGATATATTATGCATTCATGTAAAAAATTTAAAAAAAACAAATTTTAATACTTTACCCCGCCCATAAGTCGCTTGGATCTCAATATTTTTATCTGAAAAAATTATGTAATATAGGTCAAATATAGCCAAATATATTCTTAATTTTCCGAAACATTTAATCGAGTACTTTTCTTCCAAAAAATTCCCGAAAATCACCCAAATTTTCAGCGTTCACGCTGGGTACCCCCTTAATTTGTAGAGTTGGTCTAATCGAGCCTGCGGAGGCGTCACGGATTTTCCGGCGCCGGAAGAAGGAGCGAGAGAGCTGGAGGGTGGAGATAGAAGAGTGGAGGATCTAGACAACGGGTGGTCAAAGAATTCACTACCGTCCGCACAGATCGTTGATGCCGGAATGGTCGAGTTGTTGTTGCGGTCGACCGGAGATCTCGAAGAGATGCAAGGTCGAGATGAATCTTTGGAATGAAATAAAGTGGCCACCGAGAGACTCGCCGTTCCGATCTCTTAGCAAGAGAGAGAGGGAGAGAGAGAGAGAGAGAGAGAGAGAGAGAGAGAGAGAGAGAGACCAAAATCAGGGAGCAAAAGCAAATATACGATATACACACACACATATGTAGGACGAACGAAGCGAGATAAAGTGTCTACGCTGAGACAGAGATAGGATCTCAAATGGCTCCCGTCTTCAGCGTGACTGGTAATGCTCTTCAAGAAAACGAGTGAGAGAGAGGGGAAGAAAATAACTCGCGGTAGAGAGGGAGAGAGATAGGAGAGTGAAACCCGGAGGCTCTTTGATAATTGCCGACTCCTCATATATACTTACGCACACACGAGCTCGCCTGCATCCGAGACTGGACACACGTCCACAATTTTATTATTGTAACGAAAGAACGAGAGAAATACTCTTTTAACACGCAATTACCTTTTTTTAGTCGCACAATAACCTCCCGTTTGGGCGAATCTTCCCGTTTTTCTTTTCTTTTTAATTTCACGGTGGACACAGCCTCCGTGTTAATTTTGAAAGATTTTTAACCTCGCCCTGTGGTCGTTTCCGCGATGATTGTTTCAAGGGGTTAGGCTACTGTGAAAATGACGAACACTTATCCGTCGCTTGAGGCGATTCAAACTGAAGAGGAAGGTCCAACGTATGGTACAGGAATTTGGATTGAAGGTAAACGTATGATTGAAACGGTGGAACTGCTAGTGAAACTTTAAACGCTTTTTTCTCGAAACTATGTTTTCCAAAATGGTGTACACGATTTCTCGATATCGAATGGACGGATTGACTTGGAATTTGGTACGCTTATTCAGCGTAATAGTAGTTTAGTCTTGGCCGATGATTTTTTTTTTTTAATTCTTTTTTCATCAGTTGTTAACGATAATGTCATTTTTCCTAAAAAAAAATCGAAAAAATGCAATATTAAAAAAAATGAATACACGATGCCAAAAAAGCTCGGTCAAGTCTTAGCCAATATCATCAATTTTCAGAAAAAAACTCTCTCTTTCGTTCCAGATCACCCGGGTGGCCAAATTCAAGTACACCGTTGAGCCCCTCACGATCGAAGGTCCTTCACGAGATAATTTATAACTTCTTCAATTATTTTTGAAAAAATTATTGAAAGTTGGAACACAATTTTGTTTATATACATATAAATAAATGTCCTCGCGATTTAGCTCCACAGTGACGGGTATAAAAACATGTGCGAATTTAACAAATTTTTTTCGTATGAAAAAGTGATTCACTCATAAAATTGATTACACATCTATTTAGTATGAATATCAAGCTGTTAGAAAAAAAAACATATTTTTTTTCGATGTACAAAATGGCCGACTACTCGAAACTACTCGATACAGCTTTTTTCCAATTGGCGTGACAAATAACTTCAACAATTTTCACTCGATTAACTTAAAATTCAAAAGTTATGTTCCTAATTGCATTTCGCAGAGGAGGACGTACGAAATTTCTGATTAATGGAAAACTTTTCATTTTATGAGCAGCTTATGAACAGTTATGACGAAAATTTTCTCTGAAAATTCATCTCTTAAGTACAAATACCTACAAATTTTGAACAAAACAATATTTTTTAAATTCCGTACGTACTTCTCTAGGTATTCTAATGTAGATTGACGAGAATTTTTGTTTTCTGTTCTAGGTAAACAAATTGTGGATGCTAAATGTCACGCCGCGGTGCACCTAACAAAAAAAATAACAAAAGAAATACATCAAAAAAAAAAATTTCTAACAGCTTGATATTCATACTAAATAGATGTGTAATTAATTTTATGAGTGAAACACTTTTTCATACGAAAAAAAAAATTGTTAAATTCGCAAATGATTCTATACCCGTTACTGTGGCCTTAGGCTTTAAGGAGATTAGAGCGATTCAGTTGAGTCAAATGACGGTTTATTAATTTTTTTTGTTCAACGAACCTCAAAAAAATGCATACAAGGTACAGATTTATTTTATATATGCTAATTTTTTCAAATATATAATTAACGGGCAAAATTATGCATTTTAACATTTTTATTACGTAAAGTAGAAAAACTTTTGTGTTACTACCAACTTGAAAAAGTGTAACATTATCGATGATTATTATGAAAAAACTAGGACAACGAATGTTTTATACAATTCACAATGAAATTTTGAATAATTCATAATTATGCCTATTCATATTTACGTCACGAGATTATTGGCCCATGGTTTACGATGGGCAAGATGAGGGTTTTTTTTTCTAAATCTTCACAAAGGTTCAGTTTGCGTTAATCCCTTGTTAGAAATGGTTTATCTTGGTGCTAAATAACAATAAAAATTACATAACCTTCAGTGTGAAAGTCTTGCCTATCTAACCGCACGTTAAATTACATACATTAAGCTACTTTTTATCTCTGGTGTTTGGTGGTGAAAAAAGTTCAAAAAATTCGTAAAGACTCAGTATAGTGGAAACAATAACATGTATTTGTTTATTAAATTTAACCTTGGATTGTGGCTAACGCTCCAACCTTCTTAAGTGTCGACGACGGTGAATTTCAGTTTTTTATTTATTTTTTCTACACAGCAATAATCCGAGAAATATGAATAAATTATTATTATTCGAGGCAACGTCCTTCTGACGCGTATTTTTTGACAGTAGCAAATCTGCCGTTCATCCGAAAAAAAAAATCCCTTCGTCACGAGGCCCTTTCCCTTTCACTCCTCGCTCGTTGTTATATACTCATTTTTTTTTTTGGTTCACTTTGTACTCGAGGGATGTGGAGCAACGAGGTCGAGTTATTGATAGAAAAAATAAATGTACGTTGGGTAGATCGCGGGAGCGAGGTTAGGTCACAATGGGTTACGCACCCGCACCCTACGTACATAACAAGGAGAATTTACGTACCCCCGGAGTGGAAAAGAGGAAGCGGAGCGGAGGCAAAGGTTACGATGGAAAATAGCGCGAACCCCCCTGAGCACTAAGAAAACTGTCTTTCTTTTGCTCTATATGTGTATAGGACGTATATGGGTATGCGCGTAGACCTATATACAATTATACACAATGCATGACCGATGGGATTACGTAGGCGCCCTTGGGATTCCCTTCCCATTCAAAAATCGCAGCTTGAATAGGGATCTCGAGAAAGGATAATATCCGTTGCCGGAGAGCGAATCCGGCGCGAGAAGGTGGGAGCGAGAAAACAGAGGGCGCAATCCTACAGAAGGAATATAGTCCAGTAAAAAAAGACGAAAACCCAACACTTTTAGCGTAGAATTCGAATTTTTCAACGAAGCTAGATAGTTGCATACTAAAAGTAACCCCGATTAAATTTTGCCCCTCAACTCGACCCAACCCTAAGAAACAAGGGTTGAAAACTTGAAAATCGCCGTATCTCGATAATTAATAGCCCGATCAAAAAATATTTCAAACGAAAGTTGTTTGGAATAACAAAATACGTATAAAGTTATCTGACGTCCAATTTCCTATCTTTGAAAATAGCGGCACAAAAAAGATTAGCAAATTCGTCGATTTTTCAGTTTTCAACCCCTATTTATTAGGGTTGAAACCATTTAGCTTCAGTCAAAATTCTAATTCTACGCTAAAAGTGCTGGGTTTTTGTCTCTTACTAGACCGATGTGCTTCGTAGATTCATCGTGAAATTTTTTTTTTATTCGCAATTTATACAAGCATATCTTAATTGTTTTGGGAGATTTAAAACTCTTAAATTCCGACAACCAGGAGGATCTCAATTGACAAAAAATGTAATTTTAGTAGAATAATAAGACTTTCGTATGATGAGATAGTTTTGGAATTTAAAAAAATACGAAAATGGCGAGCTGTTAAAAAGAAAGTTCGATTTTCGAACAAAAAAAGCAACTTTAATCAATTCTTATCAACAAATTGATAAATGTCTGCATGGACTTGGGGCCCGAAAACACGGTCGATTCTCAATATTTTTCGTGATACGCGTATTGAGATTACGAGGTTGGGATTTTCCACACAATTAACACATAGCCTTGACAAGCTTGGGTTTCTTTTTTAAATTGAAAAATATTTATAAACGATGAAGTTATTATTATTTAAACAAAATGATGCCGTTGCTCGATGGCTAATCGGTGTAGGTGGTTCTAGCAGCGCGGATGATCTCAGATTTAAAAAAATAATAAATCGACTTTTAGTATAATTATAAAACTTTCGTATGAGGAGATCATTTCTTTAAATCTTGAAAGTTTCGGAAATAGCAAGCTATAGAAAAAAAGAGTTCGATTTTGAAGCATAAAAACAACCTTAATAATTTGTTATTCACGAATGAATGAACATGTGAAAAAATCATACCTGTATAGGTAAGATTTCAAGCTAAGTTAGCGACCTTTTGACGAAAAATAACGACTCTACAAATCGCCTCATTTATACGGCGCTTTATAGAGATGACACGCTCGCCACATTTCTATACAATAATCTATACATTAAATAACTGTAGATGTCTGATATAAACTGATAACGCATGTAAAAAAAATCTAACGATTTCGTAACGACATTAAAAGCAGCGGGTCACCGAATATTTAAAGACACCATTAATGATAAAACTTGAAAAATGCGACTAGCAGAAAAACGTTCTCAGCCGCAAGTTTTCAAAGAAAATGTAAAAATGTCTATATCTACTAAATGTGCGCGACATATTTCATTCCAGTTTATCGGTGGATAAAATAATTGATTGTGACTTATATAGCGTGCCTCAAAATGACCTGACATTAAAATTTATTAATAAAATGTCTAATTTATTTAAAAAGTATGAATATTTTTATTTTAATGTAAGGTACAAACATGGAGGTTATGTGTGGAACACAATATCCGATAAATGGCCGTCTCGTCCCTGTTGGCAAACGTTTAATTTTTTGACGAAATTTTCCAATAGCTTCCTTGAGCTCCGGAATGGTCTGTGGATCATTGGCATACATTTTTCCTTTCAGAAAAGCCCAAAAAAAATAAGTCCAATGGCGTCAAATCGCACGAACTTGGTGGCCAATCGTGCACATCGCCGCGGCGCGAGATAACCTTCAATAACTTCGCAGTAACATGTGTGCATGTGTAAATTATTACAGCAATAACTTCGTCTGCAATAACTATGCAGTAACAATGCAGCAAATAACAATTTCCATGCGTTGCTCGGTCGTGTAATTCTCCATTAATTAACCTCAATACTTCCTGATGCCAGTTGTCAAAGATTAGTACTCTATGTTCACCACAAAAAAATGGCGCGTAATTTAAAATGTCAGTTCATTTTGAGAAACCCTTTATTTGTTAAGCGCCACTGCAATTTACTAAGGATTCAAAGGGGCCCTCCTCATGCACCCACAAAATACGGCCCTCTGCGAAAGGAGTACCTCAATGGGAGTAGAATATAAGTAAATCGCGGTGAGGGGGACATTTTAAATTTCGAACAAAGTATATCTCACCAACGGTCTTTTTCTGAAAATTCAAACACCCTTAAAATTAGCAACATTGCAGCGATTTTCGCAAAATGCCTTGCGGATGTACCCTGAATAATACTCAACTCCCGTACAAAAGTGTATCCCGATACCACCATTTTTAAGACGGTTACATCGATGAAATCCCCATTCCTAAAACGAAAGCTCCCTTGAAATCTAAACACAAAAATTCCGTCGCATATCGCAAAACTTGCAGATTTTTTTTCACCCCGCAAAAACAAATAAAAAGGAGTTAAAAGAAAAAGCAAGAGCGAATTATTCCCGGGAGTCTTTTTTATCTACGAGCGATATAATTCGGCCGAGGAAGAAGAAAGAGCCCGTATGGTGAAAATAATTCGCCGCGCGTACGCTAGATGCTCCCTCGGATCCACCTGTTGCCCCCACCACGCGGGCGCACGTTACGTACGCGCCGAGTAGAGCAGTGGAGGAACGAAACTCGGGGCGCATGCGGCCGCGAGCAAGTGTGCGCCTCGTGGACCTTCGTAGCCCTCTGCCGGGTCTTTTTTACACCGGAGTTCTCACGGACGACACACGCGCAAATGGCAGCAGCGTGAAAAGCGAGAGACGAGGATAGCGAAAGGGAAAATGGACGGGGAGTGGCAGAAGATCGAGACACGCACGTGTCTCCGTGTGTTCCTTCAGTTTCGCTGGCTTGGGGACCTTCAATCTTCCGACGATAAAGGAAGATCACAGAGAGAGAGAGAGAAAGGGCGAAAAAGAGAAAAAACGGCCGAATAAAGCGAAAGATCGTAACTGGCCTAAGAAAGACTTGAGAATCAAAGAGCGAGAAAAACATTCTCGAACGATCGCGTACGAGAGAATGCGAGATATATGGCACAAAAGCAGATACGGCGAGCAAGCAAAATGAGGGGGAAAAAAACCTTGCATGCGTGTGTGTATATAAATATATATACATCTACAATGGGAGACTTGGAGAATAAAAAAGGATACCACGAAGATGAAGAAGAAGAAGAAGGAAGGAAGAGGCGGAAAAAAACGATTAAGGCGCCCCCAGCAGAGCAAGCAGCCTCCGTACAGTCTTCCTCGTCCAGTCCCACGCCAAGACGCTATAGTCGACTCTACGTGTGTTCCCACTCGGTCGTAAAAAAAAACCTGGCAAGTACTTGTCGGGCCACGCATAAAGTGAGGTTCCGTAGTAATTTCTTTGTGCAATCATTTGAACAATGAATGTTTAGCTAATATGTAGTTATTATTATGTTGTATGTTGTACCACAAATGTTTATTGTGTACTAATTTCTATTTCATTTTAAACATAATACTCACATGGTCCTGGTGGGTTGAAGAGGGGGAAAAAAGTTATTTGTCCAGTCCTCTCACGACGCGGTCACATTGCGAGCTATTAACTAGTAGCTAGTAGCTATTTAAGGGGCTATACCAGTGTGAACGCTGATAATTTGGGTGATTTTCGGGAATTTTTTGGAAGAAAAGTACTCATTTAAATGTTTCGGAAAATTAAGAATATATTTGGCTATATTCGACCTAGATTACATCATTTTTTCATAGAAAAATATTGAGATCCAAGCGACTTATGCGTAGCCTTCGGAGGCGCCGAAAAAAAAAGTTCCTCCACTGCTAACATGGTTCCGGCCGATTGAGTCGCTGAAACTGAAAAAGGAAAAAATGTAATTAAACTGGAAGGTATTTCCTGTATAATGACGTAGGATTTTCGAAAAATATTAAAATCCAACAAAATGGCGTAGTTATGAAAGAAGTCTGTTTTCTTGCCCATCAAATGGTCGTTTTTCATTACCAAATCGTCAATTTTCATTCAATCAAAAATATCCTACGTCATTGTAGAGTAAATATATTCAAGAGTACTCAGTTCAAATTTCAAATCAATCGGATAATTGTCCTTGAAGTTACAATGTCAGCAAATTTGAAAAATCTCATTTCATATTCTTGAAAGTATAAAAATCTCATCTTATATTTTTGAAAGTATACACTGTCGAAAAAGGCAAAAAAATCGAAAATGGCGAAATGGCTATTTAATAGTTCACTAGTTTTTGGTTCACATTGTGAACTACTGGAATTGCAGCTCAGCTAATTCGACTAGTGCAGGAGCTACTCACTCGCAGATTGACGTCTATGGATAAAGCTTCGAGACTAGTAGTCTAGCGTTACTCGCTCGGTACTATTCGACAGTTCAACAGCCCTAGGTGTGTCCCCCAATCGCTAGATACTAGTTTACTAGCTCACTGTCTTCTAGTTAGTAGCTCACTAATGAGTATGACCGCTATTCGCTAAAAGTTTACTAGCACACTATCTACCAGTTAATAGCTCGCCAATGTGGCCGTACCTTTGTGAAGTCTAGATGAAGTCAACTTAGCCGTAACTTGGTTGTCCATATAGCCTGAATTTGTTGATGTAACTTAAGGAGAGATATCCCTTTATAACTTGTAGAGCTTATGCCCGGAGATGAACTCCACGAGGTAGCTGAGAATCTACCCGGAATCTCAGATTAATCAGCAGGTCATTTACTCAAAAAATTATTCAGTCTTGAAACTTCAAAGGCATTTTCCTTAAAACTACTTTTTCGTGAACCTCGTACAAGATAATTCAATACCTTTCTGATTAACCATTTCGAATTTGGCACACTTTTAGATTACATACTTACCCTCTATGTGAACCATACGTTCCTTGAAATTTATTTTGAAAAACTACTTATTGACCAATACTACAGCAAAAATTTCATGAAAGATGGAACATTTATTTCAAACAGGTACCATTTTTTTCTTCGAATTCTCACTTTTCTTTGGATTCGTTAGGTTCACATAGAATCCGTGGGTCTTAGAAAACTAAAACTCCTTAGCTCTGATGTTTCAGATCAATGCACCCGACGCTGGACTGTCTCAAACTCGCCGTGGAACGACTCAAGCGGCAACCTTCTCTGAAACAAGTGTCGTACAGCCGCCATCTTTTAATATTCGAAAATAAATTGTAAAATTGAAAGATGTAATAATATGTACATAAAATTTCAATCAAGCATAATAAATAGTTTCGACCCAAAAACATCATGAAACTTCGCTTATTTTCGGCTGCCTCGGATCTCCCCCTTTAACCAAAATTATTTTGAGGCGTAGATGTCATAACATGCTAGGTCCTAGGATTTTTCGAATTTTTCAAATCCATAGTTGAAAAATTAGGATGCACACAATGCACCTTACTTTAGCACTTGATATTCCGAAAACGGCGCTTAAAATTGAAAAAAACGGTAAATGGAAAACTTTGTTTTCGTTTAAAAAATCCCGTTCAACGAGCCCCTGCTCGATGAGAGTGGGCGAAGTAAAAATTCGCCCCCATTTTACATATATCGCGAAAGAGCCTTGAAAAATGTTTCCAAAAAGTTTTTTTGTCCATTTTGCTACGGATTTATTAAGATCCTCGTCTGAAGCATCTACATGTAAAATTTCGTGCATATAGGGTTAAAACTGTAGAAACTGTGAGGCTGACAACGAACGCACATGATGTTCCTAGCTCGACTACTTGAGCCCTAAGAAGTTATCTCGCTCAATTCCGTAGTTTGTAGTTTTTTTTGTAGTGTTTTGTAGAAGCGAGACATCTACAAAACTGCGTACCATTCCAAATGTATATAAATTTACAACCGAGTTAGGATTTTTTGTCGTCATTGCTCGGAGGTACAAAGTCGACGCTTACACGTAAGCAGCACAAAAACCAGCCTGATAAACGTAGATAGCTGACCAGAGGTCCAAAAGCCTAATCATTGTGTACATGTTTTTCTGCAATATTTTCGGGTCACCGATAAAAAGTGTAGACGCGCCGCTAAAAAGAGTCGAGCGAAACAAAGCACCCGCCGGGGGTCGACTTCGATCTCTACCCGGCGATGTTTTCATTCCCCGTGCTCTTCATCACCATTCACGTAAATCACTCCAATCGTCTCTATCGCTGCTCTCTTTGACACAAACTCCGGATCATCGTGACTTTGTCGCATCGTATCTTCGACGTGTCTGTTGGAGGTCATTTTTTTGCTTTCCTCTTCAGCGGCCAATCAAGCCGGAGTCGCAATTTTTATACCCGGATGTTTGCTGCTCCCGAACATGCTCATCGTCCCTATATCCCGCGGTTAAAGTAAAACCCGGAAAAATATCCTATCCCGAAGTCGGATCCTTTCCGGCGATGTGAAAAATCTGCGGCGCAGATACGGCAACGTCAGTTGTTATGGGCCACACGGAAAAAAAGTGTCCCCTATTAGAGTGGCGTGGTAATTCGAGCCCGTCTTCGGCATTCCGAGTGACCTAATTGGGACCACCGAGGTCGTCGGACTTTCTCGCTTCTGTCTGCTATCTAGTCATCGTCCTGACGATTTGATCCTCTGGTTGATCCTCTGGTGGTAATGATCTGCTAGAATTTTTATTTCTATTTTATGAAATCGATAAGTGCCAGAAAAATGCGTTTAAATTTGACATTTCAAATTTCCGCGCGAAAACCCTAGCCGCCATGCTGCTTCGGTTCCTGACGTCACTTGCATAATAAAAATCGACGATGCGCCAATTGTGAATACGTAATTTTTTGGTTAAAAGTGAGTAACAATCTCTGCCATTGGTGTGTCATTTCTAAATGTAAAGCTACTAGTGTAAAACACCGGGAAAGTTGTGGATTAAAATTCCAATTGACATAAATAATCGGAAGACTTGGTTATAACTTGCGAGAACAGATCCAAAGTCATCGTCCGAAAAAGAACTCACTTGTTTTTTTTTTTTGAAGTACAGATAACTATTTGAAAATTTGCAATTAACCGATAGAAAAAGTATTTGTTTAAAAATTAATTGTAAAATTGATTTTGTGTTTTTACAAATTCAAATCAACATTATTCGATTGCTTATTGCGAAAACGACCTTATTTTCTTCTTTCTTAGTATTTTTCTTACATAGAGTAGAATACCCAATTGGACTGATTTATGATTCGATCGATTATCGTCTTCACAACGCTTCACAACTTCCGGTCTCGATAAACCATTGATTAAAAGCGTGTATGCGTGTACAGCCTCATCGGCCCGCTTTCTGAAATGTTTGGAGCACCTGCTCGTCCATCTCGCTCCCTCTTGCACTCTCTCTCTCTCTCTGCCTGGCGAACTTGTATAGTTACGCGTCCACCGAGTTTATCCCTAGGGAATGAAGAGCAGGGGATCGAGGAGTTGGGCGACAGACCTCTTCGGATTAATCTATGGTTTGTCCCCTTTTCTCTCCTCTCTCTCTTTCCCGCCTCCCCCCCCCCCTGGCTTTTACATCGATACTCGTGTCGTCTGCACGTTCTCGATCGTCAAATATGCGCGCACGGCAAGAAGAGATGGAAGTTCGAAGAGGTGCGCGTGGAAGGACCGACCTTCGATGGAACTCGATCTTACGTTGAGCCGAGTGTAGGCCATGGTCCCACACGCCAGCCCCCCCCCCCCCCTGACAGGCCTTTCGGTACGCGTTTTCGAAGATCCTCTTCTCTCGACGATACACGCGCACATACTTGCCTGTGTATGTGCCCGTACCACTATGGGACCTTTCGAATTAAATCTTTTTTTTGTTCAAAAATAAAAGAACGAGAATTTTGAAAAATGTGAAATGTTGTTATTTTGTATTATTTTAATTCAAAAAATTCAAATTCTAAACCAAGTACAGCATTGGGGCAATTGCGAAATGTTTTTCTTTGTTCTACGAAAAGATACGATGGAAGTGCGTTGATAACAAACAAAGAGGAAGTCGACCTGTGTTCTTTAAGGAGGCCGAAAAAGGTCGTTTTTCGATTTTTTTTGTTGAAGCTATGTTATTAAGCATACATTAAACTTATTGCGTGTAATATTTATTTTAAAAAATTAACAACGTTATTGATGTCCATCGGCCGGATCGATAACTTGACAGTAGTTGGTCGAAAAAATAAAAAAGTTTTATAATCTACATAAATGTAGTTTTCGTTATACGTAACCGTTTTTCGAAGAAAAAAAGCATAATACGGCGGGTGATAAAAAAAGTATAACTTTGGCGAAACTTTTATTTATATTCGGGAGCGTAAAAAATACTATATAAAAAAACGGCTACGTACAACAAAAGACACTGCAATTGCGGAAATTTTGGTTTTTTCTAAATCGTCAGCAATTCGGTCAAATTTAAACATTTCAATTTCATTTTTTTTTCACATATTCTTGAATATGTATACTTTGAGAAAATTTTAAAAAAATCGTTTTTTTCTTCCAAGGTGGTGTCCCGCCTTGATTAATAGCCTTTCTTCTGGGATGCATCAAAATTGTTGCCGGTTCAAGATTCGTAGTCGTCGAGTTCGGATGAAATAACCCGTGTATGTAAGGGAATAAATAAGAAATGAAGACGAGCACGTGTGTAGTATTATGATTACGAAAAAAAAGTCTCGAAACTACTACCATTATTGTTATTATTATTATGGGTATAGGTATACGAGGTAGCGAATACACGAAGGGAATGCGTAAGTGAGCTACTCGAAGCAGGGGGGCAAGGCCTCTATTACCTACGAGGAGCTTCTACCTCCTCCCCCCCCCTTTATTTATCTCCATCTCCTTCGCAGCTTCTTTCCCCCATGTATCGTGCATTTATAGCTATATATCGGGTTTGCCCACACGTGGATCGTGTATCTTGGGCTCTTTGCCACCGACAACCAGCTAAAGCGTGCCCACGTTGATGCTGAAGTTAAATATATATATATATATATATATATATATATATATATATATATATATATATATATATATATATATATATATATGCATATGGAGACGGAATCGGATTAATAATAATAATAATATTCGCGTGCGATTGACAATATATAAGTAATTGCATGATTGGATTCTTTCGGTTGGGAAATTAACATTTCCGCGGGAGATGTTGCGGTTAAAAAATCGCGATGCGTGAGATTCTAATTAACGTTTTATTCATTGCGAGAGCATTTTGTATAGAATTTGTTTTATAGGAAAACCCAACCAAACTAACGCAAACATTTGTTCGCGGCTTCGTACACGTGTGTGACGAACATTTGGTTCGTGTGCATTTCCGGAATGGACCGTAACGCTTGGCCAGACCCCCCCCCCCCCCCCCCATCACCTATTCCGTTACGTAACGGGTGCTTTGTCGTCAATAATTGCGATTTTTTTCATAGACATAACTAATTATGAACGGATCGGGTTTATACTCATTTTATGAGGTATATATTCATCTAGTTTTATACCAATTTTTATGACAAAATCTTGAAAAATAAACGGAGATATATGTCTTAATTTGACGACGAAAAAAAAATGTCTCGTCATTGTCCCATCGATATCTTTATGAAAGGTTATCTGTAAATTAAAAGTCAACAATTTATCGTTATCTATATAAATGAAGCTATCGTTATGCGTAGCCATTTTTTTATTTTCGTTTTTTTTTTTACAAAATGCCGACAGTTTGGACATTTTTTTCTATTTTTAAGGCCCTTTTTCTGTATTCAAGCAGTCTTTAAAAATAGTAATTATCAAATGTAAAAAACGCGGATACGTACAACCTTAGTAACTGCGATTACAAAAATGTTTTTTAAAAAATTGAAAATCCGTTGATAAATTTTTGAAAATCGGTTGATAAGTTTTTAATTATTCGCTCGGACAAGGTCGATAAAACTAGTTTCGATAAAAACGCGTTCAAAGTTTTCGTTTCGTGTTTCTTGATATAAAGTTATGTTGTTCCTAGAATATTGATTCTTACATTGAAGTAACTAGTCGCGGGCGATATGACGGTTCTTCATCTTCATGATAGTTCACAAAATAATAAGTGCCTGTACTTTATCTATTGTAAATGATGCTACATCTGTAGGGACTGAGGGCACTAACCGGTCGCGCTACCTGTTCTCACTAAAGTGACTATAACTCCGTCAATTTTCGGACTTGTGAATGATAATGTTGTCAACATATTTTTCAATACGGGTACTTTCAAGAATTATTTAAAAAAAAGTTTCCTTCAAATTTTGCTTGGGGGATGT
This sequence comes from Ophion obscuratus, assembly GCA_964007375.1. Lineage (NCBI taxonomy): Eukaryota > Metazoa > Arthropoda > Insecta > Hymenoptera > Ichneumonidae > Ophion > Ophion obscuratus. Next base: position 15,058,856 of record OZ023320.1, read on the forward strand.
GGGAAAGCACAGTGACTTTTCCCCTTAACTGACATTGCGTATCGAAAGCTGTGAGCTGTCCACGGTAAAATTGCACGCGAGGTTTAAATTAAAAACTTGAACATGCAGAAATTTTGCTTTTTCTGACAGTTTTAAAATCGTGACGTAACGCAAACCTTGCCCCCCCCCCCCCCCCCCATGTACGTAGACCGTAACGCCGCCTCCTCCCTCCCAATTGCGTTACCTAATTTGCGTACGGCCCCTTAAGAGTTACCAAAGCTATTGTGTAAAAAACACGTTTTCTTTCTAGTTAAAAATAACCATTTTCGGTAGAACTTGAGAGGGCCTGCATAAATTTGAAGATTCAAAAAATACGATTTTTCATTGCATTATTTTATAACCTAGGGTCTTGACTTTAATATGAGGCAAAGATTTCGTAAAAATGGTGACGTTGACGTTCGCATCGTTGGAATGCGACGTAAATTTAATTTTTATTTTTTTTCGTCATCCGAAATTGTATCCTCTAAATTCGGGCCGTGGGTTGCTGATGAGGATTCTAAAAAATGTTCAAGTGTTTTTCTAGTCCAGATGTACAAAAAAAAATCGAACTACCAAACTTTCGTTGCGTTCCAACGATGCAAACTTCATTTTCATTGAAAATGACCAAAATTGGCCGAGCTATGACGTTTTTCGTGAAGGGTCAGATCGACCACTACGCTACGACCAACCCTTACTGCCCTTTTTTCTTTTACGTTTTTCGCTAAATTATCTTTTATGAAACGATGTAAGTCGTATCTCAAAATCAGTCCGAGTCACTTTATATTCGGGCAGAGCATAGTTTATAACATTTCCTATCGTATGATCGAAAGATTCAAAAAAATATGTCATCCATATGTTAAGGGTCAATAATTAAAGTTGTTTTATTTGGTTGAAAATCGAACTTTTTTTCTACAGCTTCACATTTCCGAATTCTCCATTTTAAGAAAGTATCCGGCTATACACAAGATTTATTATTATATTAAAAGTAAATTTGTTTATTTTTCATTTCAGATCACCTTAGTTGCTAGAAGCACCTATACCGATTGGCCATCCAGCAACGATCACTTTATTTAAATAATAATAACTTCATTGTGTACCAATATTTTTTATTAAAAAAAAAACTCAAGCTTGACAAGACTGTGCGTTAATTGTGTGAAAAATCCCGACCTCGTCAACCCAATACGCTCGTCAGAGAAAAGTATTAAAAACCGACCTGGTTTTCGGGCCCCAAGTTCAAGCAGATCTTACATGCTTACTTGAAGTCCCATCGCTGGAAAAACATCGCGAGTCGGAAACAAAATTGTTTCACATTAATGAATTTACTGAAGAGTTTTCTTATAAATGTAATTTCTTATAAATAAAATTAAGGGTGATCTGCACAACTGCCCTTTAAAGAAAAATCACATTTCGCAGGTCCTACTCGCCGGATGCATATAAAACAGAGGGCAGGAAAATTTTGGAAGGTTTTATTTCCACATACCGAAAGTTCAAGAAAAAATCCTTCAGCCATTTTCACATCAAAATTTCCAAAAATGATACGCCTCGTCTTACTATCCTACTCCAACCCTACTAGTTTGATTCGTGTCTGGACAACGCGAACAATATACCCACAGGCAACACAATTTTAAAACTTTAGAAAGATAAAATATGGATCGACGCTATTGACGATTAAGGGGTTATTATATACAGTCGAGAGGCCCAAAAAAATCGATCTTTCAAGAATTTCTCTTGAGAAGACCTTTAAATTTATTAACGTAAAAATTTGTACACATATTATGGTAACTTTTAACTGTATTTTAACATTTTTTATTTGTAAAAATAATTATTTTGAAAGCTTCTATAGCTGATCTCCGGAAGCACCTCTAAAAAAAGGCGTCTTGCGGTGAGCACGATATCTCTGGACTGAATCATCTAAAATGAAAGAACCAAAAATATTTCGTTAATATAATGGATTATCTTGTAATTGATCGGAATAAGCAAAATGATAATTTGTGGCAAAATGGCGGCTTCTAAAAATAAATACATTTCTGAAAAAAAACGTAGGCCTTTAATTGTTTATAAAACGGAAAACATTTATCGGTGAGAAAAAACCTAATTACTAAAAAATATACTTAAAAAGATCGTGTAAAAATTTGAGACTGATCGGTTCAGCCTTTTCCGAGAAATCTTGCTCACCGACTTTAAAACACACAGTTTTGAGAAAAACGCGTTCAAAGTTTCAAAACCACTTTACATATAGTAAAAAAAACAATTACAAATGTGCGTGTAACTTCGAGAATATTCACCGGATTGACGAGAAATTTTCTGTCTGTGTACTTAAATATATGTACATTACGAAAATAAAATAAAAAAATCGTTTTTTCGAAACTTTTATCTGTATATAACCCCTTAATCATGGAATTCTTAGGGGAGAGGCAAATAATAGTCCGAATTGTTCGCAATACCATCGAGAATTTTATTGCATGGAGATGTAACTGGCAATGAACAAAAACCACTCAGAGTTCGGGTCGCATGGAGACTCCCCCCCCCCCCCCCCAACTTTCAGTAGGCCAATAAAGCATACGAAAAAATAATTAAATACAACTAACTCCAAAAATCTTGGTATAGTTCACACATTGACCAATGCTTGTCAAAACAAAGTCAGGGTAAAACAACACCATTTAATAATCCCAAAGCCAACAATGTCCCACCAATCACGAACAATAAAAAAAAAAACTGGCGTATTATCATAAAAATGGAAAAACCGTGACAAATTACTATAATTAACGTAAAAAGTGAGGATTGTGTGGGTGGAATACTCGCGTAATGACGATAAGCTTTACGATGACCAGGAGCATGAGAAAAAAAAACTGAAGCAATTGTGGAGCGTGAAAGAAGCGTATGCAACGAATGAATTTCACTCTGCAGGAAGCTATACATGTATATTTTCTTCGCTGGGAGCCGACAGAAGTATCATGGGAGTGGGGCATCGAGTCGTGGAGGGGGAGACTTAAGGGTGAGTGGTGGTCGCGTAGTGGGGGGGTTAACTGAGGTTAGGGCCCCCTTCCCCACTCGCCGAAGAGGGCCCGAGAGCGACTCCCGTAGGTGCCCATGGCCGCAAAGCAAACGCCACACCATCGTCCCTGACGAGGGGATACGACGGAAGAGCGCGAGAGAGAGAGAGAAAGAGAAAGAGAGAGAGAGAGAGAGAGATCGAGGAAGAGAGCGAGAGGAGAAAGACAGAAGACGACATAAAAAAAAAGGGAAAAACGAACCGAAAACCCACAGCTCGAGCCCAGCAGCGCGGGACTTCTTCTCATGCTAGCCTCAGTTCGAAACCATCCTTGGAAACTCGCGGTTCGAAGCCGAACGTCGTTATTAAACGTAACCTTTTTGAACGACGTATCTCGCTTCAAAAAGTACATCATTCTTTTATTTATACGAGACAAAAAGTTATTACTATTATTATTATTATTGGGATTTAACGATTATTATTGCAATCGACATTATAACAATTATTATAATTATTGGAACGTCGATCTTACGCAGCAGAGTCTGTCTCGTATCAATTTATCGAATCAAAGTTACAAAAGTGCCCGGGACCTCTTGCCGGAAGTTACGTGTATTCGTTTATCAACGAGACTGCTATCGGTGACTTCGGATATTCAATTCGAGAGATTGATCATCGTTCGAAGCTGCGAAAGGAACAATCGGAGATTTTGCGGTCGTTTTTTTACCTCGGTGACCACGTGGTTGCGTCGAGTTGACGCAAAGCGTCAAGAGTTGACGTCAAGAGAAAGGGAGTGTCATCGATCGCGAACAATAAAGATCCATCGGGGATTCCTCGTGGTCTGGTTCGACGAGCTGAGACCAGCGTGTGAGCAAGGGGGGACGGGAAATAAGTGTGGATGAGAGAAAACAGCGTTTCGAGACTTTTGGACTCCGTGGACGATCGTGACGGAGAAGGATCGATCTGACCGGCTGATCCGCCGTTGGTAAGTGTGCCGCACTTGTTCTTCTTCGAAGATCTTTGTCTTCCCTCCCCCACGGATTGTTTAACCGGGATTTACCCGGAGCCGGTGGCAGGTGGACTTCTCTTTTTCCCGGGCTGCAAAACGGATACGGAAACTTGACGTTTCCTGACGTTACCGATAGTTTGGGATTTTGGAGAAACCGGTCACCGAAAATCCGGGGAATCCGGCGATCGCGAGACAAGGCTCGAACTTAATGGCCAGAGACGTCGATCCGAGATAAATATTTCATCCCCCTGTCATCCCCTCCCCCCCCTCAGTTAAAGACCCCCCTTACCGAGCGATCGGATATTCATGATGGGATCGAAAAAATGTCACATTCTGACTTTCAAATGCAGTCGTTGGTACGGCGTCGCGGATTCAAACCGAGCGTCGCCCGCCCTCGTTCGTTTTAATTAACGGAGATCGACATGCCGCGGTAGAAACACGAGAAAGTCCTGCGGGACAGATAAGAATTGCGAGGGATCCACAGCGGGGGAGATACCGGCATACATCTTCTGAACGTATAAGAAAAAGTTCGAGAATAAAAATCGCGAAATCGCAACCTTCCCTGATTCGATTGAGAATCGATTGGTTTATTTTTATTATTATTATTATAGCAGTTTTCGCTTTTTGTCGATTGTTTAGACTTGATTTTTAATTGTTGTTCCCAGTTTTTAATCATTTCTTTAATAATGAAAAATAAATCAATCGATTGGGCATCGATCGATTAATTTTTATTATTATGATGGGTAGATTCTGTTGTTACTGGCGTTTTCCTCAGTTTAGGCTTTAATGAAACATTTATTACTAATTTTCAATCTATTGCCAGTATATAATCATTTTTTTAGTTATGATAAATTCATTATTAATAAATCATAATTTTTTAATAATAATTAATTTTATCCTCAGTTTTTAGTGATAATAGTAATAGAAACGTGAGTTTTTATTATTATTATTGTCATTCAAATTGCTCTACCTTTGAGTGTCTGTCGAATCGGCCAAAGTCCCAGGTAGATTTGATTGTTATGGGCGTTTTCCTCAGTTTACGCTTTTATGAAATATTTATTATTAATTATCAATTTTTATTGTCGATTTTTAATAATTTTTTTGAGTAATGAAAAATTCGTTATCAATAAATTATAATTTTTTCATAATAATTCATTTATCCTCAGTTTTTAATGATAACAATAATTAAAACGTGAGTTTTTATTATTATTATTGTTACTTAAATTGCTCTACCTTTGAGAGTGTCTGTCGAATCGACCAAAGTCCCAGTTTTCAGCTCATTTCCCTTCTACTGCTTTCTTCTGACGCGTTTGGTCACAATCGATTTTTTTACCGGTCTTCAAGGCAATGGGAAATTTATTCTCAGTTAGTTTCCACATCAACTTAAGGTGATGTGAAAACACGCATGGGTGCGAGAGACACTGCGAAAGTAGGGTCGATGAGGGCTGAGCGGGCCTGGAAGAGTACGTATTTAAGTCACGTGTTGCGGTGGTCTTAGACCACAACAGAGTAAGAGAGAATCAGCGATAGCGACACTGACTGCAGAGTCATATAGGCGGACAGTACGTTAACGGAAATGTTGACAGTATAGTTGATAAAAAAAATCGTCGTTAAATGTTTTTACATGACTCTGACTTTACTCGACCAAGATTTTGCGAAAAATCTGATTTTAATCGGACATTTAATCAAATAGCAAAGATTGAAGAACACAGAGTCGAGACATCGCGAATGCGAAGATTTTGCATCGTTAGGACAAATCTCTTTCTTCGTTCGCTAACTTTTCAACTCATAATTAAACATTTAAATAAAATTATGGGGTTGAAGTTTGCATCTATAGAATGTAACGAAATTTGTTGACAATTTCTTATTTTCATTATCGACAAAATCATGACGTTGAAAATCAACGGAAATTAATTCTTCGTAATCCCTCAAATTTTTTTTGGGCGATTTATAGTGTGAATTCCCTCAAACATTCCTACGTATTCTTATTAGAAATGTACGACTCCACTTCGCAAAAAAAAGGCTTCGGATAATGATAAAAATGAATAGATGAAAAATGAAAAGAAGAATATCGCTGCATTCCACCCATGCAAACACCAACGTCATTCAAAATCGTAATTCGCACATTTGTGTAAATCGCTGGATAATAATCGTCAAAAACGTTTGCGTAATTTTCGTGGCTCAAATCTGTCAAAGAAAACTCGAAAAACGAAAGAAAAAAATTTCGCCGCATTCCAACGATGTAAATTTCGTAAAAAATCGCTTGGACCGAGAAAATTGGAAAATTCGAAGAACGAAAGAAAACAAAAATGTCGCCGCATTCCGACGATGCAAATTTCGTCAAAAATCGCTTGGACGGAGAAAATTGGAAAATTCGAAGAAAGAAAGAAAACAAAAATGTTGCCGCATTCCAACGATGTAAATTTCGTAAAAAATCGCTTGGATCGAGAAAATTGGAAAATTCGAAGAACAAAAAAAAAATGTCGCCGCCTTCCAACAATGCAAATTTCGTAAAAAAAAAATCGCTTGGACCGAGTAAATTGGAAAATTCGAAGAACGAAAGAAAAAAAAATTCCCCTCATTCCAGCGATGCAAATTCCGTAAAAAATCGCTCGAACCTACGAAATTGTGGAATATCACATAAATCACTCGGTCCACGGAAATTCGCGGATGGTCAACGAAATATTGACACGAAACACTTGAATATTTGATTATTCCGAGTATCCGTTACTTCGATGGAACAAATATTTTTTTAAACAGCCTGATATTCCATTATTCCATAAATCATTCGTTGGCATGTCCCGTCAGCTTTAGTCACCCCAGAGAATTTTTTTCAGCGTCGAAGAAAGTTTCCTTCCACCGGGAAAATAAAGTAAAAACTATACGTGTCACCGTACATCTTCCAAAAACATTATTTCGTTCATTTTGTTTCTACACTGAGAATTTCTGATGCAAATTCTTTTGTGTGGTCCCTGCAAGACAAAGACGATCCATTGCCTCTCCCTCTCCCCCCCCCCCCCCTCGTTTCTCAAAGCCTCGCCGTCTTACCTTTCCCTACCTCGCGTGTACGCGCGGACAGTAGCACAAAATCGAGGGTGTCCCACACGTGGCGATGTGCACCGGAACGAGACGAAGAAATAATAGCGACGGAAAAAAAAATCATTCATAGGAACGGTACGGTACAGATCGATGATTCGTTACAGGAATTCTCGTCGATCGAAGAATAAGAAGAGAGTGAGAGAGAGAGAGAGAGAGAGAGAGAGAGAGAGGAGGGAAAAGAGAGGAAAGCCAAGATTCGTGCAGGCAATAACCGTGCGACAATGAGACCAGGGATGTCCCCGTGCAAAGCCACCCCTATGTAGTCCAGGTTGTACAGTGTCAGTGGCGCACAAGTCCATGGGGGAGCCACGGGGACAGTTAATAGCGAAATATAAAGGAGGCCCAACGCAGAGACGAGCGCGAAGCGTACACACACTTCCATGGAAGAAACAGGGGGGATGCATCTGAGGATGGGATTATCTCGGGGTCCTGAGGCAGGTATCCCCGAAGTTTTCAATCGAATCGAATCGTCCGGGGCCCTGACGTTCAGAGCATCCAGAATTTTACCCCCTCGCTACTCAGGGGAGTGGGCACAGGGGGCAAAAGCTCGACAATGTAACTCGCAGGGTGGAGAGAAATTGAATGGGATTGCGCAAAAATTCTTATACATATATATATATGGACATAGGTGGATGCGGTGGATTTTTCATTGTTCCCGAGTGTGGGAGTCCACTGGGCTCGGATTTTAGTCTCGAAGGAGGGCTCACTTGCGTCACGCTCGCCCTTCCTCCGCGTATGACGGGTGATGGCACATTCCCTTTTTTCTCCTCTTTGCCTCGTTTCATAATGACACGAGTGTGGGCCAGTGAAAAGCTGGAAAAAGGGAGCCGAGCTTGTATCTACATATATATATATATATATATATATATATGACTAGAGTGCGGAGGGCACAGAGAAGGGGGAATCACCTTTTCAGAGATCAACACCTATAACGTACTTTTTTTCTCTCGGTGCTGTTTGGCAACCGTCCCGAGGGTGACAGCCTTTGTCGGGTATTACCCGCCAGGATTTTTCACACTTTCCGAGCCTCGATGTGTACGCGTATTGTGGACATTTTCACGAGGGGGTCCCCGTATTACAAAATGTTGGAAAATCCAATCACGGAGGATCAGGGACCACGGAGGATCAAGGGTTCGAGGTTGCTCGAGAAACTTCACACGTGGACATGTCTATATATTAGGACACGTTTGAAAAATGATAAAACATCGTTTTTTTTTACACATTTGAATAATAATATTTAATTATTATTCAATTTAATATCAATATTAATATTGGGCGCGGAATGTTAGGTGTAAAGTAGCTGCTGGATTCGAGGTGGCCAAGTCAATCGGAGCTTGAAGCTTTCGAGTAGCTGCAAGTTTTGAAAAGATAGCAACATCGGGTTATAAAAATAATCGCTTTAGAGCTACAAATGCAGTTGAAAGTTCTTCAGGATGAAGGATCTTTAGAGGGATTTGAGGAGTATTGATCAGTTGTTGAGAAGATCACGGTGATGGACTGCAAAAAGGTAAATTTTTTCGATTTTTTTTTGTCTTCTAGATTATTTATTTGGGATTCGAAAAAAAAACGTATTTTATCAAGCACACATCGAACTTCTTTCGTGTAAATTTTTGTTGGCAAAAATAATTAACAACGTTATTGAGGTATAATAGAGTCTCTGGATGAAAATGTGGTCCAACGACCGGATCAGTAACCTAACATTGATGATCTGGAAAATTAAAATTAAAAAGTTTTATAATCTATATATATATATATATATATATATATATATATATATATATATATATAAATTTAGTTCTCGTCGCACGTACCCATTATTCGAAAAAAAAATCACGAGATAGCAGGTGTTGAAAAAAGTGAAATTTTGGCGAAATTTTCACTTATATTTGGGAGCTTGAAAAATACTAAATTTGAAAAAGACAACCTACAGTGATAGCTACTGCAATTACGGAAATGTTGGTTATTGAAAATGTTTAATCGGACAATAATAACTAGGGTTATGACTCCGGACAGGTCAAGAAAAATCGTTGCGCTACCTGCTCTCACTAAATCCTCTATAATTTGGTCAATTTCCAATGTATAAACTTTAAATTTTTCTCACATATTTTCGAATATGTATACTTTGAGAAAAAGCAGAAAAAAAATCGATTTTTTTAACCCGGCACAGTGGTGTCTCGCCTCAAGTCGGAAAAAAAATTGTTCCGCGCTACCGCATTCAGTCAGAGAGCTCAATTTTGGCATAAATTTCTCTGATGCCTGGTAAAATTGTTTGCAGAGTTGGATGAATTTTTTCGGCATTCCTTTATATATATATATATATATATATATATATATATATATATATATATATATAAGAGGTATATATATATATATATATAGGTATATATATATATATAAAATAAATATATATATATATATATATATATATATATATATATATATATATATATATATATATATATATATATATATATAAATATATATAAATATATATATATATATATATATATATATATATAAATATATAAAAATCCTTTATATATATATATATATATATATATAAATATTATATATACATAGGGTATATAATATATTTTCCCAAAAATTCGATTAAAATTCGCAAAAGTTCTAAAAAATATGTATGCCCATCACGAGTGAGAATAATAATTACGAAACTGGTAAGCAGCTATATCCACGTTCGAATCATTTTCTCGCAGTCCTCGTAGTTTCGCGTTTCGAAAAAAAAGAAAAACCTTGCGGAAACTTTGAAAAAACCTGCCCAGTTAAACATCTCTCCTTTCTCTCAATCGAAAAGCAAAAGATCGACAACGAAAAATCTGCCCACTTGACCAGCTTTCAATTCTCTCAATCGGAAAGCAAAAAATTGACCAAAAAAAACTGCGCCACATAGCAGGACCGGCGGAACAAGCGGTTGGAGGATGATCGAAAGTGCGATGGAGAGAGTTAGAAAAATGTAAGGATCCGGATTCATGCGGAGTTTCCGTTGACCGTCCGGAGTCCGTTGGCAAGGTTCCACTTTCTTTCTCTCTTTGTAGGCCTCTCGATCACCTATGAACCTTCACGAGCCGTTACGTAACGCTCCGTACGCGTCCCACTGCCGTGGTAAACTCGTGAGGAGTCATTTGAACGTTTCTAATCTCCGTCGAACTGCTAGACAAAGGGAGCAGCGCGCGGCGAGTCTTCTTCGTCGCCGGGACGAAACGTCCCGTAGCAGGAAGACGGGATAACCGGTATCCTGTGGCAGGACCGTTGGGCTAGAAAGACGTCAAGGGTCGTACCGGTGGTTTTTCCATCGTCCCGTCGTCCTTACGGGAGACCGGAAATAAAACTCGGTGCTTCGTCCTTCCAAGGATTCTATCCTATGCACCCCCCTCCCCTCTACGAACACCTTAAATAAAGAAAGCAGAGCTGGGAGCGCGTGACGCGGAACAGGGAGATCTTCGTTGATTGTTCGTCCCCCAGGGCCCCGGCTGAGGAGACAGGTTTTCATTTATATAAGCCCGCGTATGCTAATGACCCGAAGTTTCGGGCCAGTGCGACCTGGAGATAATGGAAGAGGAGCCATTTCTTTTGGGATCCTAGTCCCGCAAGGGGAACATACCGAGTCTCCGAGTTAGCAAACCACCCCGTGAAAAATCCCTCGATTCATTTGCATATTTTCGGCCCGCATCCCCACTGCCCCCCTTCCAGTTGATACTCACGGGCCCATGGAACAACGTCGTCTCGTTGTGGGAATTTGTTCTTTCGGCCCTACGATGAAGATCCCGAAGCGCAGACGCGTCCTGGCGCAATTTTAAAGGGATTTTTAGAATTTAGATTCAGGATTTTTCGAGACTTTTTTTCGAGTTTTCAACATCGGTAGGAAGAAATACTCGGAAGGAAGATGATGCGATTTTTCCCCCCTTGGCTTGTAGTGCGATCTAGAAGAATTGGGTTTGTCGAAAGTACGAAAAAAAACTTCATTTTTTAATGTCACGGGGGATTTCTTTGAGTGAAAAGTATAAGGGCTTGGATTATGTGTATCGCACTTAGAGAATTTGAATTTTGTCCTTTTACTTCGCCGATCTAGGAACGAATGACGTTGAAGAATTTTAGAGTAACCAATCTGCGAAAAATTTGTGACTGAATATCAGCTGGCGATCTTTTTATCAAAGCCCGTGCGGGAATTGTCGTGGGGATCCAATGGATCATCGCATTGGATCCCTATAGTGAAACGACACACTCGTACGTTGGATTCTAATCCCAAAGGATTCCCACATTATCCAACAGAAGCCTTGATGGCATATAGGATTCTTGATAGATTCGGTCGCATTCTGTACGTTGAACATTCCAAACCAAATATGGAAATATACAAAACGAGTGGATCTTTAAAAAGTACAAATCTTATCTTGAAAAAGTATAAATCGCTTAAAAAAGTATATCTTAAAATTCGATTTGAATGACCACCAAAAATCCACTATAGTTATCGTTCGTTATTTATTTTATGTGATAGGGAATTTATCTGCTAATTTCGGTTGAGAATATCAAAAAGGAAAATTCTCAAAGTACGTCAACTGGGAAATAGCAAATCCACTTGGATTCCAATGTGGATTGTCTACGTGCTCCCTATCACATCCCTATAGTGATAGAGGTGTGATAGGGAATGATAGGGAGCTGCTGCCTGTCACTCCCTATCACACCCCACACGAACTGCTCCCTATCACACCCCGCACGAACTGCTCCCTATCACACCCCACACGAACTGCTCCCTATCACACCCCTGTCACACCCCTAAAGCGATGTGATAGGGAGTACGTAGATAATCCACAATGGAATCCATGTGAATCCACTTGGATTCCAATGTGGGTTCTCTACGTGCTCCCTATCACATTCCTCCAGGGGTGTGATAAAGGTGTGATACGGGTGTGATAGGAAGTGATAGAAAGCTGATCACTATCACTCCCTATCACACCCCTATCACACCTTCACACTCGAACTGCTCCCTATCACACCCCTATCACACCCCTATAGGGATGTGATAGGGAGTACGTGAGAATCGACATTGGAATTCATGTAGATCCACTTGGATTCCAATGTGGATCCTCTACGTGCTCCCTATCACATTCCTCCAGGGGTGTGGTAAAGGTGTGATACGAGTGTGATAGAAAGTGATAGGAAGCTGATCACTATCACTCCCTATCACACACCTTTACACTCGAACTGCTCCCTATCACGCTCTTATAGGGATGTGATAGGGAGCACAAAGAGAATTCACCTTGGAATCTAAGTGGATTTGCTACTTCCCAGTTGACGTACTTTGCGATTTTTTCTATTTGATATTCTCAACCAAAATTAGCAGATAAACTCCCTATCACATTCCTATAGGAGTGTGATAGGCAGCAAATATAGAGATAGAGAGACACCAATATAGGGATGTGATAGGATCTGGGGACTCCCCAACAAAGTCCTGCCCAGCAGGTGAAAGAATCCCCAAACCGAGGATTATTTTTACTAAAAAATAAATACAAAAGCTGACGCCCCAGTCCAAGTTTCGAATTTTCCAAAACCTCCAGCGACAAAAAGCAGTGCGGAGGTCCAAGAGAGTCGCAAGTGGGAATAAGAAAAGAAATGCGGTATCGGAGTGACAAGACAAGAGAAAACGTTATGCGGGTTGAAGCTGAGAAAAGACGAGGGAATTTTCTTGGGCTCGTGTGTTCGAACGACGGTGTACAACCTAGCAGGGGGTTTAACCCCGCATTGTAGCTAATTGCGGCACGTCTCGAGGCTCCAGCATATATCGGGTGGATGGAAATACAACTCTCGATCGTGGTGGTCTCTATTGTCGTTTCACCCGCACCCCCGGGCAGCTCTTTGCTACATATTTTTCGAAACGAGCAACTTTTCGTCGCACACCGGACATTCACGACAATGTATCGAGGCCGGTGGAAGGCGAGTCCAAGAGATAGAGAGAGAGCGAGAGAGAGAGAAAGCTTCGAGAATATGTCCGAAGACCGAATCGGAAGTGGACGCCGCGGGGGTGAGAGTAGCCACAGGACCAAATATGTCGAAGTCATAGGGTGTGCATTTTCACCCGACCGAAAACTCCGTCCCAACCAAAACAAGTATTGTTCGTATTTATGGTCTGTTTTGGGTCCCCTGCGAGGTTATCCTTCAAAAGGACTCGGAAGGGACTCCTCTTTGTCCTTCTCTGTTTACTTTCGTGGTTTGAGCAGTGCAAACACTGCCAAAGAAACGGGACTCCGTAGCACCGTGTTCGGTTGGCTGAATTTTTCAAAGGACGTAAAATCCATTCACCAACCTTCATCGCTGATCATTGGCCTGCCAATCGCGCAATTAGCCCTTGAAGTTTCTTATGCTTTCCACCCTGTCTTTCTAGCCATAAAATTACCCAAATCGCCAATTGCTTGATGACCTTATGTCTTGGCTGGGATACATTGTGTCTTTTTTTCGTAAGATTTTGTTTCTTCCTGTGCGAGGAGGATAAGACGGAGGAAGGAATCGAGGGGGAGAGAGAGAGAGAGAGAGAGAGAGAGAGAGAGAGAGAGAGAGAGAGAGATGCAAGGAGAACGGGGGGGATCCTTCGTGTGTGGTCCGAACAGGCCTCTCGTATAGCAAGAAGCAGCAAAGCACCACGAGGAGAAACAGCAGCAGCCTCGGTCACTCGGAAAGGTGTCGCATGGTGTGTGGTATGCCAGAGTGTCCGAGAAGCTTGCCATTCTCGTACAAACCACCATGCCTCCAGTCCTCGGAAGCTTTCAGGCCTCTGGACGCGTTACGACCGCCTCCTGCGTACATATACACATAGAAAACCGAGGAGAAACAAAAAATTGGCATCTGGAACTCGTAGAACGCGTCATCGATGAGAAAAACGCCCCGACGTGCTGCCTAAGCAATATGTGCAACAGTAATGTCATTTTTCCCCTTTATTGCTCGCCATCGAGACTGCATCAATCAGCTTGATTTAATTGACTATTTTAGCGGGGGTATGTTTGAAGCAGGAGCCTGAGAAGGTTTAAAAAAGCGTTTTTCGGGAATTTTTTTAGGAGGGAAAAAAACGAGTGAGCCCCGTAAATATTGAGGTATCTTTTTGTGTATATTTAAAATGTAGAAAAAAATGACTGCAAAATTACCAGGCTATTTATATATATATAATTCAATCACTAATACAATTATTAATTTTCCCTATTTTAATTTTATCTCCTTTTATTTCCATCTCCATGAATTCATGATTTTCAATTTGAATAATATTAGAATTAAATATAATATCTTTTATCCCAATTATTGTTTTTTTTAATAAGTTTTATAAAGAATCATCTCTTAAATATTTTATTATTCAATCTGCTAGATCAGCATTAATTATTTTTTTCTCAAGAATAATATTTAATAATTATAATTTTAATAATTCATTAATCTATTTTATAAATTTAGCTATTTTAATTAAATTAGGTGCCCATTACCACTGCAGTCCCCAACCGGCGGGTAAGATGCAGCTCGTAATTCTTCACTGAACCAAATAAACCAATATAATTTTCAATTTTTATATATTTTTCTTCTGGGTGAATTAAGAAAAAGCTGAAAAAATCGTGAAATAACTTTTCTCAGGTTTGAAAAAAAAATGTGTTGAAAAAACACTTGAACGTGATATAAATTTAAAAAAAAATACTTTTTCAACGACTTTTTAAATTCAATTAGAAGAGATTTTTATACTGAAGAAAATAAACTTTGGTTTGATTCAATAGGTCGTTTAGTTTTTTTTTGCTATCACGCCCGCCAGTTTGGAAAAATCGTGTAAATGAAAACTGGAGAAAACGCGCTTCAAAGTTTTCAATAGGAGGAAATATCAATATCAAATATCAATCGCTTCTCTGCTTTTGGCCTTGTATCTTCGAAAATATTTACAATTGGCCCCTGGAACTTTGTAAATATATTATTGGATAGTTTATCTATCGATTTAAGAAACAAAAAAAAATGTCTTTTCGGACCTTCTAATTCAGTTTTCCGCCTCAAGGCAAACTCGTTGGTGGCATTTTGGTTATTGTTGTTTTTTTTTACTGCCGATGTTATTGTTTTTAAACACTTGGATGAGTTGTTTTGAATCATTGATAATTATTCATGAAGGTGAGGGAATATTCCCTCTGGGATCATAAGTATGGTCATTAATTAAAATCATTCATTGCGAGCAATTAATCCGAGTAATTTAAATTAATAATAACATCAGCAATGAAACAACAATATTAGCATATAGTTGCAAGACCAACTTCAATACTGTACCTTTTGTTTAGGGAGGACACTGTTACGAGCCGAAAAAGGTCGCTTGTTCCGATTTTTTTGTCTACTAGATTATTTATTGGGGGTTTGGAAAAAAGGTGTTTTATTAAGCATACGTTAAACTTGTTTCGTGTAATTTTTTATCCGAAAAAAATTAAAAATCATCAAGGTTATTGAGGTATAATTTTCTTTATAAAAAATGTGGTCCAACGACCGGGTCGATAGCTTGACAATGGTTGGTATGATAAATAAAAATAAAAACGTTTTATAATCCCTAGAAATATCGTTCTCGTTCTACATATCGGTTTTTCGAGAAAAAAAATCACGTAATGGCAGGTGTTAAAAAAGTGTAATGTGGTGAAATTTTTATTTTATTCGGGAACGTAAAAAATAATAAATTTAAAAAAACCTGTAGGTACAACAATGTCTACTGCAATTACGAAAATTTTAATTTTTTACATTGAAAATTGGACTATAATTATAATATCTAAACTAAAAACTAAACTAAACTAAAAAAAGCTAAAGCTCAACTAAAAAATAAAGTTAACTAAAATATAATTATAGCTAGAGTGATGTTTCCGGCCAGTAACTTGGTCAATTTTCAATATTTTAACTTGAATTTTTTTTCCCATATTCACGAATATGTATACTTTGAGAAAATGCAAAAAATCGACTTTTTTTTGCACTCGGCACAGTGGTGTCCCTCAAAGTTGAAAATTCAACAAATTTCGGTTCAATAAAATTAGTTTCATTTCGTTTTATTTTTTATTTTTCAACGTACGAGAGAATGGCAGCGAATGGCTCGAAGCCCTTTTATTCTCCGTGGGAGGTCCGTTCGGGTGTCTCGAGGCGAAGAGAGCTGAATGTATTTTTTTTCTGTTCTTCGAGAATCATTTGTCAATTTGGGTCCAGTTTAGCCATTCGTCTCACCGTTATAGTAGCTCCATTGATCCCGGAGTCTTTGAAGAGCTTGGATCGAGCGCTGGGAGGAAATTTTGTTCGAGGGGGATAAGATGCAACATTTGGTCTCTGTCGGACCTACCGTGCTTTTTCTTCAACGTCGAACGGACCGCAGACGAAAGAAAAAAAAAGGGGAAGGAGAGAGAAACAGAGAGCGATAGAAAGAGAGGTGTGAAATTCGTGATTAATTGTGAGGTACTCGCGTGTGGGCGACTCGACGGAAGATTCAATCTCCCGTGATTTCTTCTTCATTTTTACGAAAATCCTGTTTCTTTTTTTTTATTATTATTATTCAACGAATGAACAGCGTTCCGGCGAATCGCCGAGAACCTGTAGGCCCTTCACGCGCTGCCCTCGCAAGAGGGACGATTTTCGCAAATATTGTCTCTTCGTCGTGGCCCTCGAACGAATAAGGATACATTTCTTTCCGACCCACGCAAACGAGAGAAATTCAACCAGCGACGTTTATACTCGTATCGAATCTTCAAAAAAAAAAAGACCTCAATAATACATTAAAAATTACCAAAAAATTAAATAATAATCTACAAAGTTCACGAAGAATTCAATAAAAATTTATCGATAATGACGAATGAGTAAACGACAATTATCGACAATGCCAAAGAATAATTCACGTTTAAAATGTTTTTGTTTTTAAATTTATATGTTTTTAACTACAAATATTAAATTTTTATATAAACAAATCGGAAACTTGTTGTAAAAAACTTGTAAAGCAAGTTGTGCAAATAAAACTCGATTATTGTCATTATTAAATTTATTTGCCGATTAAATTTATATTAATATGTTTAGAAATATTTTTTTAAACGAGCTTTTATTTAGTGTACTAAAAAGTATCAAATAATTTTTTTCACCAAACCACCTGTGACTACAAAAAAAAGCTTGGTGCGCTCAACTTTTTAAACATTTAATAAATTCATCAATCCAGTCTCATTAACCGTATTTAATTTGGCACCATAGTAATTAGAGAAATTATTATCACACGTTTATACTCAGTTTCATGATTTTTATTTTAAAAAACCCAAGGTAGTTTTACAGTAAATTAAATACAGTTGATATGTTAACGAATTTATGTACGTTAAAGATTATATGTCTAAATTTTCAGCGCTCCAAGCTTTTATTCATAGTGACATATACGTGACTTGGTAAAAAAAAAACATTTTCTACTTTTTAGTACATTATATAAAAGCTTGTTTTCTTAATATTTTTTTACATATAAGTTATTTTCGACTTTTTTGGTATTTTATTGCTTTTACTAGTTAGTCGTTACTACTAGTTTACTAGTTTACAAGTTTGTAGGTTAGGAACATGGAATGCTTGTAAAAAAAACAGACTATAATTGAGTTTGAACTTACGGCTAATTACTGCCCATAAACTTTTCACATACAAACACAGTCAGCTACGAATTTGTATTTGTCAGAGAGATTTCATATGGATGATTAGATATCACTAATTTTCGATGCATAGATGAACATGTCATGTATATTATTTTTTTTAAGTTGAATCACGCATTGTCACTTTTTAGATGCATGTTTGCAAAATTTCAGGACTGAAATATCGATTTTTCGTTTTTTATCTCACAGCAAGTCAAGCTGAATAAAAACTAAAAAAGCTTGTAAAAAGTAGACGTTACTTTGGAAAATCAATATTTCTCCGAAATTTCGAAATGGCGCGTCGATCAAATAGCTCCCATCGACAATCGGTGTGTATCGGGAATTCACGATTCGAACTTCAAGAAAGAGAAACGGTAGAGAGAGGGGGGGGGGGATAAAAAAAAGAATAAGAGCAATGCGGCGCCAGGGGCCTATTAAAAATCATCCTTTAAAGAACGAATTATGGAAATGAGCGGCGGCGTCGGCGGTGGCTGTATTAGTCCTCGTACGTATATATGCGTAGAGGAGGCACCCCGAGGCTTTGCAGCTCCGCTGGGATATCCGCAGCTTCTTTCTTTCTCTCGTTTCTTCCCATATTAGAACGACTCGAGTCTGAGCGCTCTTGTCGAAATTACAGGTTGACTCCCACTCGTCTTTGGATACTACCCCCCCCCCCCCAACCCATACTCCAAAAGGGTCTGAAAGGTACAGGCCCTCGATCCCTTTTCTTTACTGGGAATACATTAAACAAAGCGAAGTTTTTTTTTTCATTTTGCTTCTTTTTTTTCGATCACCTCTGTGCACGCGTTTCATCAAATCCAAGCCACGGAAAAGTCTCCGGCTATGAATTAAGAATAAAAAATAAACCGCATTTAAATTAAATTTAATTGAGCCTAATGTTCGAGTGATGGAATGATCGCAACGTGAGGGATAAAACAATGTGGGATAATAATGTTAACCATGATAGAATAATATAAAAAAAAAAAGAGAAAAAATAATGTTTCCGCCCGGGATCGAACCGGGGACCTTCCGCGTGTTAGGCGGATGTGATAACCACTACACCACGGAAACTCGATGTTGGAGTTGGACCACTTTTCAGGCGACTGATGCCGCCAATCATCAATAATCGAATTCTGATATGTCATTGATTTGATAAAGCTTATGGTTTTATAATTACATAGTCTACAAATTATAGTTTTGTAATTTGTAACTTTGTTATTATAATTATATCAATTATATAATCTGCTGTTGTGTCTACGCGTATTTCATGAAGATTAGAGAACTGGGGGCATCATAAGGGACAGAACTTCAAGGATTCATGAATTGTCATTCATGGAGCTGCATAATGATGTTATCGTTTACATCGTTGTGAAGCAACGAAGTTTGCATCGTTGTGAAGTTTGCATCGGTGTTAAGTTTCCATCGGTGTGAAGTTTGCATCGGTGTGGAGTTTCCATCGGTGTGAAGTTTGCATCGGTGTGAAGTTTGCATCGTTAAGAAACAACGAAAATTAATTCTTTTTGATTGTTCCATGGAGCCTAGATACCAGGAGGTTCAGCGAGGCCTTTCAACTCGTCCCCAAAACGAGAACGAGAAATGATGGCGCTGGGGTGCTCGGCAACCTATATGTATATAGATATACGCTAAACATAGGTGTGATCTAAGACAGATCACAGATGATGTACCTAACCCTCATTAGTGTTAAGGGATAACACCACTCTAGGACTTTGGAAAGACGTTTTCCTTCCTAAAAATACTTTGGTGTCATAAAAACAATATGCAATTGGTCCTGAAGCAAATTTTTTTATTTAAAGGTTCTATTATCGATTTGGCCGCAGCGCCTTGGACCGCGCGCTGAGTTGCTCGTACAACTTTAAACGCGTTTTTCTCGAAACCACTTTTTTCGATCTCGGAAGACGGATTACTCGACCACCTTTTGCATGCATCGATTTTGATAGCACTTTTTTCGATCTCGGAAGACGGATTACTCGACCACCTTTGCATGCATCGATTTCGAGGTTGAAATTTTGATGGCAGCTTCACAATTATATTCTTTATGGGAGTACGTACCCGTTTTTTTTTATTAAATGGAAACATCTTTTTATAAACAATTTACTGCTTTTTTGGCAAAAAATCGATTTATTTCCTTCAAAATGCGCTGTTTTTGCAAATCTGAAAGCAAATTTCTAGGTAGTCTCATAGCTAGAAATATATAAATTATCATTTTTGTTGGTTTTTATTTCAGGTCTTATATTTTACGAGAAAACCGTTCTCCCGTGAAGCTATATGTAAAAAAAACACGTTTTTCTAGATGGGCTGTATCGCCGCCATTTTGAGTTTGAGATCGTTTCTCGCTTTTGCGTTTTTTTTTTCCGAACCGTCATGAGGAAATTATGAATCGGCGGATATTTCGACGTCTGATGTCACGATCGGTCTGTCGTGAGGTTAGAAACTCATCCGATCACTTTCACCTCGTTGACCAATATATTACTATATATGTCGGTCGCGCTGCACCCCAGCGCCATCACTTCGGGACATTTTCGGGGACGCTTTTTTCAGCGCCTTTGCATTGCCGCTGAACCTCCTGGTATCTAGGCTCCATGGATTGTTCAATCATTTTCAGACTATAAGAATTTCGAAATTTTAGACTGATAATCCCTCAAACGTTTTAACGTATTCTTATTCGAGATGCAAAGAAAAGACTTTGAATAATCATATAAATAAAGAATTTAAAAATAAAACGAAAAAAGTCAACGTCATTCTGCATAAGTTTGGGGCCCAAAAAACAAGTAGATTTGTGATATTTTATTCTGAAAAGAGTATTGGGATTACGAGCTTGGGGTTTTCTACGCAATTAATACACATGCCTAACAAGTTTGAGTTTTGTTTAATCGAAAAACGTTGATAAACAATGAAGTTATAATTATTTAAACAAAGTACCGCCATCGCTGCTTCGCCAATCGGTGTAGGAGCTTCTGGCAACTGAGAGCCCAGAAATGAAAAATTAAAGAAATGCACTATTATTATTATAATAATAAAACTTTCGTATAACCGTATACTTTTTCGAAATTTTAGACCTTACGAAAACTACGCAAGCTGCAGAAAAAAATGTCGGTTTTCGTTCAAACGATAACTTTAATAACTCGTTACTAACAAATCGATAAACACATGAGCACAATAAGCCGGTAAACGATAGAAAATGTTATCAACTGTGTCGTCAATTTTATCAACCCCGTCTTGTCGCTTGAATCGATTAATTTAGAATGGGTCGAGTAACAGTAACAATAGCGATGAGAAAAAAATTGCACAGCGCCGAAGAAAACGGCGCCCGATGGCGTGTGTGTTGATTTTCTCTCTCGGTAGCTCGAGAGGGAGTGCATGCGTGGATAGAGAGGCAGAAAGAGCGAGAGAGAGGGAGAGAGAGAGAGAGAGAGAGAGAGAGAGGGAGCGAGAAAGAGAGCCATGAGAGAAGGGAGAGAGAGGGAGAGAGAAAGAGAATCTCGGGAGTGGCGGCGCGGCGGCTCGGAGGAGCCAGGAGACCTCGGACCCCCGCCGTGCTCTCCCGCTGCGACCGGTAGCCATCCTCTGTCCCGTTTGTAATACGTATTATAACCCTATATATCCATATATACCTATCTATGCACCAGAGAGAGAGAGAGAGAGAGAGAGAGAGAGGTTTCCGCATATAGGTATCATCTCTCCCTACCTTTCATTTTATCTGTCTATAGGTATGTATGAAATATTCAATATATATTGTAACATATATATATATATATATATCACTGTATAAACCTCCCCCACATGAAAGTGTACATATAGACACACATGGGAGAACGAGAAGAAGAGAGAGAAAACGTTATTCGTTGGCTAGGCGCACGCCATTAAAATATTAATATTCCACGTCGTCCATGCGACGTGATTAATCGGCCGGGAGGAGAGCCCGAAGGACGTCCGGGAACTCGATCCTCTCTCATAATCCTTCCAGTATCGTTTCAACGCTAATATATACACCAGTGTATATCTTCCTTTTTCCTTATCTCTTCGTCTTTTCTTTCTTGTTATTGTGTCTCTTTTTGTTTTGTCTTCATCCCGCGAAGCCTCGACATGTTGAAGGGGTGGCGGCGAATCGAAAGCGTTCAATTAGGCAACGCGTGACAGAGAGAACGTGGAAAACGTGATTGATCGATACCGCGATTCGCACGTGGCGCGAACGCCGCGCGCTTTTCGTCGCACTCTATACGCGAACGAGTCCCGGCTCAATGTTTCGAGTTCGAATTGCAAATTTTACGCGATGTGAGGGGAGGAAAAAAAAAACAAAAAATTCTGGATTGAAACGAAAGAGTTTGGGAGAGAAATAAAGTTCGATCCAATTTCGAAGTATTCGGAGTGTTATGAATGCGCGTGGGGAGAGTTTGCTCCTCTCGCGCCGGGTGTACCCTCGTGAAGAGGGTGATAAATCTCCGGGGGGTTTACTCAAGGGTGTCGAAGAGAATTCTCACTTTTGTTCCTTTTACCACAGGGATACACTTTATACAAACACACACACACACACACGCGCGGCATATTCCACGCCATTTCACCTAGCTCGTGACCCCGACCATTTTTTATTTGTCTGATTTTTTTTTTGTAAAATTTTACCCCATCGAAAAAATATTGTTTTCGGAAGTTTTGAAAACGTTTAAACGCCGATAACTCCTGAACTAATTAAGATATCAACAAATGTCGATATATAACTTTTCTTCACGTTGAAGCATACTTTCGTTAAAAAATATGAAAAAAATTATCAATGATCAATGTCAACGTTTTTTTGTTGTTTCTGAAGTGAAAACTATCTTTTAAAAGATGATTAACTTTTTTTATTTTTTTCAAAAAAATTCTCTAAAATCGAGTGGCCCATTCTATGATTTTTAAGACAAGTCTCATCGTGGGCCCATTTTTCCTTCTATTTTTTTCGAATTAACCATATTTGTTTAGAAGATTTTTATCATTTTAATCTCCAATAATGCCCCAAATGATTTTGTGCTTTCCAATTCGGCTACGGCAGGCCTAAATTGGTTTATTTTTAATTTATGCAGAATTTAACGAAAAAAAAGTTTTATTAAAAATGTTTTAGACAAAAAAAGTTTCGTTAAAAAAAATGTTTTATCAAAAAAAAAATCGTTAAATTCAGCGTATATGTGTGTGTGTGTGTGTGTGTGTGTGTGTGTGCGCGCGCGCGCGCGCGCGCGCGCGCGTGTGTGTGTGTGTGTGTGTGTGTGTGTGTGTGTGTGTGTGTGTGTGTGTGTGTGTGTGTATTCCCAGGTCGTCTCGTTTCTCGCACGCAAACCCGTAACGATCGTCGAGAGTGCTCCGATTTCCAGAGCTCCGCATGGACTCTCTCTCTCTCTCTCTCTCTCTCTCTCGTTGACGTCGTCTCCGACTCTCGTTCGAGTCACTCTCCTTCTCTTGGCTTCTCTCCCACGGCTCTTCTCTACCTCTCTCTTTTTCTCCGCCGCCCTCTCGGACAAGAGACCACTTCCTTCGGACCCCGATGATACTTATCCTTTGCTCTCGTTCACGCTCGAAACCTCTTCTCGCCGTATACTCGCCCCTTTTTTTTAAAAGAAACGAAACGAAAAAAATAAGAAATCGGAGAGCGTGGAGAGACGCAGCGAGGGAGAGAGCGAGAGAGAAAAGGAACCCCCAACGGCGCGAGAAAAATTAAACCACTGGAGGATTCTCCTGCTGCGTACGTTCGCTTTATACCACCGTACATATTTTCCTTTTTCTTTCAATTAATAATCGAACTCTAAATGGTCTCTATAAATGTGCACGCAGACGTATACGTATGTGTGGGGGAGCAGAGGGAGAAAAAGAGAGGGAGGGATATATATATATATACATACTAGAGAGAGAGAGAGGGAGGGAGAGAATAAGTCTTAGAGAAAAAGTAAAACATAATGTTTTGCTTCGAACTTTTCTCACGATGACTTTCAAAGTAAAACTTGTCGAAAAATCTTATCCAAAAAATGACACGAGTCATTAAACATTAACAGAAACAACGTAATTTTGTTTTAAAATGAATTATAAATGAATAAATGCTGATTTTCTTGATTTTTTTAAGGGGAGATTTATTCACCATATTCTAGGATTAGGGTATACTTTTGATTACTGCTTTTGGCTGTTACGTGGTATTTTTGCTTTTATTAATCTTTAAAAATGGCGAAGGTATGACACGGTCTTCCAAACGGGTTGGGGCGGATGTTATCAGACTACGTGACACGTAGCGTCGACGGGATTAATGTGGGAAAAAACTACCGAAGATTTTCCTTTCTTTGACACTCATACGCAGAATATGAACCAAGCAAAAGTAAGAAATGTTGAAAATCGATTACATGGTACGCTTTCGAACACAAAATTGAATTTTCCGAATAAAAATTGCTACAATTCGCAATAAAAGAATACTTTTTGTGAATATTGTAAGAAACGCTACATGTGAGGATAGCCGAATATAATATTTATTGAGATACTACAATATAAAGTCGCGTAGCGTCGCTTACGCTAGTATGGTCTCTTTTATTTCTGAAGTACGTATAGAGATTAGACGATGTTCCGATTTTGGAGGTGTCTCGAGAAGTGATCGTCGCCTCGATGCTCGAAACGTCGATCCCTTGGTGAGCCACGCAGCTCACCAGCCCCTTTGTGCTGCTCGCGTAAGCGGTCGTCGTCTTTGTATAAACACATCGGGTGACCGCCAACCGGCCGGAGACGTTGATAAGCACTTCTCCATCGTCAACGAGAGCGCCGAAAGAAACCGTCGCTTTCAATATTCAAAAACATTTAGGGTCGTGTTTTAGACAATGAGGTCAGAAAGATGTATACAGTCGAGCCTCGATATAACGAATATCTAGGCAAGTTCGTTATATCGATTTTTCCTTATATTGAGGTTTCGTTATGGTAAGATCATGTTCCTTATAATGTTATTTAATCCTAGAACGGTAACCTGGGGTGAAAAACCACCCCAGGTGAGTTTAAATCTCGCGCCCTTTACATATTTTTCATGTTTTTCACCCTTTTACCTCATTTTTCACTGACTTTTCCTACTTCAAGCGGAATCAACGTAGGCTAAGTGATTCTGCATTAAAAAACGAAAAGAATAACCCAAGTTGAACCATTTTCGTGAGATTTTACCGGATGTGAATTTTTCAAAATTGGGGTGGTTCATCATCCTAGATTACCATAATGGGTAAAAAAAATAAGGTTACCATTCTAGGGTTAAAAATATATAGTGGTACTATAAATATAGGGATATTTTTAAAGAAAGGTTTAAATTAGAGAATTTTTTACAAGCAATTAGCAATTCGAGTATAATGTATATTATTATGTCGTTGTATCAAGGTTTCCCGTGTCTAGAAGGGAATCGACATATCTTCGTTATATCGAGGTTAGACTGTACCAAATTTCACCACAATCGGTCGATAAGTTTTTTAGCTATACGTCACGCCAGTTTTGAAAATGCAATTTGGAAGACCGTGCGACCTCCGCCATTTTCAAAGATTAATAAAAATAAAAATACCATATAACACCCAAAAGTAGAAATAAAACATCCCCTAATTCTCAAAAATAGTGAAAAAATCTTTACTTTAAAAAAAATCGGCAAATTTTTTTTCAAATCAGCAAATACCATGTAACACCCAAAAGTAGTAATAAAACATACCCTAATTCTCCAAAATAGTGAAAAAAAAATTTCCTTTAAAAAAATCATAAAAATCAGCAAATTTTGTTTCTCGCCTGAACGTCCCAATTTTAGGTTACGTTACACTCGAAGAAAAAAAACCACTCGACGAGTTCACGCTTTGTCTTACCCTTTGACAATTTTCTCTGCGTGAAATTTTGAGGGTTAACGGAGGGGGAGGGGGTCAGTTCGCAGCTACAATTTTTCGGCGTTGCTCGCAGCGCCCCCACCCCCCTGCTCGGCCACGCCGCTTCTCGCCGAGATTTCTCTCGTCTCAACTCTCGCGCTATCTCGCCTGGATCTCGATCGGCAGAGGGACGCAAGGAGGAAAGAAGGGGGGGGGGAGAAAAAAAACCTTACGAAACAAGGAGGAACGTATTTTCTCGAGTTTAGAGGCGCGCGAGCTCGGGAAGAGCGCGCGAGACGAGTCCCAAGCGTTTGCTTGCTGGTGGTATTTCATTCCCCCCCCCCTGCCCCACCCCTTCCGTTCCTCGGCTTTTTATTCTTTTACCTGTTCGCCGGTCTCGACCGTCAGAGAGAGCGCGCGCGGGCCTCGTCGAGAGATCAAAGAATTCGCCGACAGGCTCTTTCTCTCTTTCTCTCTCGCTCTCTCGCGCGGGCGAGAGCGAGCGCATAGGGTCCGTGGGGTGTCATGTAAGAATGGAGGGTTGGATCGCCCCGCGACGAGACCAACCGAGGAAAACCACTCGCCCGTCCAATAATAAGAGAGAAGCCTTCGAGAAACCAGATGAGAATGAGCTGAAGATTCCATGAGAGAGGGATAGAGAGAGAGAGAGAGAGAGAGAGAGAGAGAGAGAGAGAGAGAGGTGGGGATGAAAAAAGTGAGGGTGGTATTCATTAATACGTCCGGCGATGAAGGACGCGGGGGGTATAGGACGCGGGCAATTCCGTCGATCCTCTGCCCACGCTGGAGTCCTTCCCAGATTCAATGAAACTTTTCAGCGGTGAGAAACTTTTTAAAAGTCTTCCTGATGCCGGTAGAGCCAGCTTTGATCGAAATTTTGGACAATCTTCGTTCAAAGGTTACAAAAATCTCCGAAGCTAAGGGAATCCGAACTCTATAGGATGGAAAAAACGGCCGGGAAAATGTAAAAAGTTCAAGTTCAAAATTTCACCACTAGAGTAAATGATGGGCCACTAAGGCGTTACGCCACAGTAACGGGTATAAAATCATGTGCGAATTAAACTTTTTTTCGTATGAAAAAGTGATTCACTGATAAAATTAATTACACATCTATTTAGTATGAATATCAAGCTGTTAGAATTTTTTTTCGATGTACAAAATGGCCGACTACTAATATTTTCTATTGTTATTTTTTTGAGGCGCTCCACGGCGTGACATTTAGCATCCACAATCTTTTACCTAGAACAAAAAAACAAAAATTCTCGTCAATCTACATTAGAATACCTAGAGAAGTAAGTACGGAATTTAAAAAATATTGTTTTATGCAAAAGTTGTAGGTATTTGAACTTAAGGGTAGGGGTTTCAGCGTGAAAAAAAACACTATTTTGCGATTTTTTTTTCATTTATATGGATAGAGTAAATTTATGGAAACCTTTTGTACATTGTTAAGTGTCATTTTAAGAACATTCCGTGAAATTTGTACGCGAAAATATCCACAAACAAGCCGGTGAGAAAGCTTTGACAAGAAGGCCTTTGGAAAAATACGATTTGCGGTGTTCACTGTATCTCAGCTAGAAATGATCTGAAATCAAGTACCATTAAAATTTAGTCAAAGTATCATCAAATCCTCCCCCCAACGGTCTTTGATAATTTTTTTTCGTTTCTAAATTTTTGGTGATCATGTAAAGTGAAAAGTGCGATTTTTCACGAAAAATTCCACCATTTGGGGGTGGAAAACCCCCACAATGTAAAAAAAAATCTTAAACTAATCGTTGGCGGAGGTATTTGATATGTAGAAAGTGTGTACCAAGTTTGAAATAAATCGTTCATGTATTTTTCAAATGGCAGTGAACACGGACTTTGAAAAAGTGGTTTCGAGAAAAACGCGGCACCGGCTTGTTTGTGGATATTTTCGCGTACAAATTTCACGGAATGTTCTTGAAATGACACTTAACAATGTACAAAAGGTTTCAATAAATTTACTCTATCCATATAGATGAAAAAAAATCGCAAAAAAGTGTTTTTTTCACGCTGAAGCCCCTACCCTCCCCTTAAGAAATTAATTGTCAGTGAAAAATTTCGTTATAACTGCTCATAAAATGAAAAGTTTTCGATTAATCAGAAATTCCGTACGTACTTCTCTGCGAAATGCAATTAGGAACATAATTTTTAAATTTAAAGTAAATCGAATGAAAATTGTTGAAGTTATTTGTCACGACAATTGGAAAAAAAACGGTTTCGAGAAGTTTCGAGTAGTCAGCCATTTTATACGGCGTAAAAAAAAACATATTTTTTTAACAGCTTGATATTCATACTTAATAGATGTGTAATTAATTTTATGAATGAATCACTTTTTCATGCGAAAAGAAATTGTTAAATTCACACATGATTTTGTACCCGTTACTGTCGCCTAAAGCCTTAAAACCATACC
The DNA here is from genome assembly GCA_964007375.1 of Ophion obscuratus. Taxonomy (NCBI): domain Eukaryota; kingdom Metazoa; phylum Arthropoda; class Insecta; order Hymenoptera; family Ichneumonidae; genus Ophion; species Ophion obscuratus. Next base: position 15,086,898 of record OZ023320.1, read on the forward strand.
ATTTTGTAAAAGATACTTAAAACCGATATATACCAAATACCAATTTGTAAAACATACTTAAAACCATACAAAAAATCAATATTAAAAAAAACATTCGAAAACCTGGACATATTTTTCCAGAAAAAGTTTACGAAAATTTCTTTTTTTTCCGGCCACGAGGTAGATTAATTTTTAATTATTTTCATCAATTAAATTGTAAATTAAACCAAAAATAAATCAAGTCAATTTAATTTAAAATTATTCTGTATTGTACATGCGCCGATCAGGCAAGACATGTGAAGAGTATTACAAATTCGAATTACACTGAGCTTAAAGTTTCGCTAAAAACACATTAATAACTTTAAATTTTGATACACTTTCTATAGACTACACGTTACATCTGCATCGAAATTGCGTACTTTCGATCAATATCGAAACTTCATACCAAAACCGTTCGTTTTATCCTAACGCGTTTACCCATTTTTTTTTCTCTCGTGTTTTCTTTTCTCTCATCCGAAGTGCGGTGGTCGTGATTTTTCGTTTTCTCGAAAGATCACAAGGATCGTAAAATTCAGATCGATCCTCGTGACGGAGATCCACATTGGCGAGATTCCCGTCGGAAAGTCGTTAAGATCACGGGAGTTGATAAAATCGTTTAGAGAGAACGCGATCCCCGGGAGAGAGGTGACATTTATTTATGGGCAACGATGCGCTGATGGTGGTGGTCAAGAGGCAATGTCGAGGGACTGCGGAGACACGAGAGACGGGGAAAAATCACTCTCCGGTCGAAATAATAAACGCGCGCGCCGAACCCGGTGTTACTGAAGTCAACAATGGTCCTTGCTTGTTTTTCACAGTCGAAGGACATAATTTTTTTGGACCGTCCTTTTTTCTTCCTCGAGACGAGGAAAAAAGTGGTCGGGAGAGATCGAGCGGAAAACTACAAAAGTATTATTTTCAAAATCCCCAATCCGGTGCAGAAAAGACTAATTAATACAAAAAAAAATTAGCAGAATACTTTTTGTTAAGGAGGTTGGAGCGGTCCAGTCAAGTCGAATGACGGTTTATAATTTTTTTTTCAATGAACCGCAAACAAATGCATTCGAGGTATAGATTTATTCGGTAGATGCTATTTTTTCATAAATTATATAATAAATAATTCAAGAAATGGAATAATATAGTATTATTTCATAAAATTGATATATTTAAAATAACATTAAATATATTAATAGATAAAATATATAATAAAAAATATAAGGGCACAAGTTATGCATTCTTATATTGGTATTACGTGAATAAGAAAAAATTTGTTGTACTACGAACTTGAAAAAGTATAAATTAATACCCATAATGTTTTGTACAACTAACCGTGAAATTTTGAGTTATTTAAAATTATGCCTATTTATATTTATGTCATGAGATCATGTATTATTGCTATTGATTAATATCAAGTGTTGCCGAAATACGGTAACTTCGCGTGTATGGAGGTTGACAGCGATGATCTCCATTCGCCAGCCAAGATTCGCAATCTTTCATAAAATCTTGATGGTTCAATATTGAATATATAGGATGTCTCAAAACGACCTGACATTTTAATTTATTAATAAAACGTATTATTTATTTGAAAAGTACGAATATTTTTATTTTAACGCAAGGTACAAACATGGAGGTTATGTGTGGAACACAATATGCAAAAAATGGCCGCCACGTCGCTGTTTGCAAACGTTCACTCTTTTGATGAAATTTTCAATAACATTTTGGCACAATTGCAGACTAATTTCATTAATGGTGCGTCCAAGAGCTTCCTTGAGCTCCGGAATGGTCTGTGGACCATTGGCATACACTTTTTTGGCGCGTAATTCTCCATGACTTAAACCTCAACACTGCCTGACGCCAGGTGTCAAAGATTAGTACTCTATGTTCGCCACGAAAAAAAATTGGCGCGCAATTCAAAATGTCAGGTCATTCTGAGACACCCTTTATATGGTTTACGATGGGCAAGATGGAATTTTCTTTATAAATGTTTACAAAGGTTTAGTTTGGAGCAATATTTATAGCTAAATAGCTAAAAAAATAACATCACCCGTAGCGTAAATTTCTTGCCTATCTAACCGCACGTAAAATTACGTACATTAAACTATTTTTTATCTTTAGTGTCTGGTGGTGACAAAAAATTCGAAAAATTCGTAAAGACTCAGTATAGTGTAGACACTAACATATATATATATTTTTTTAATTCCATTTTTATTATGGCTCACTCTCCAACCTCCTTAAGGGAGAGCTTCCAACGTTTTACCGATCAATGTTGAACGCTACCGATCTCTACGATAAAGATCCATCCGATAAAAGCTCAACTTCGATGTTTTTCGTAACTCGAACTTTTTTTGAACTGTGTACTTTTTGAGAAAAACAAAAAATATTAACATCTAGACAAGCCCGTATGATCTTAAATAATCAAGGCCCGGGACGATGAATTCAGGAGAAATAAACTTTGCTCGTATTCAATGCCGCGATTGATAAAGAACGTTTTCATCGTTTGATTCTTTCGAGAGACCCCCACGGCTCGCGTCTTATCTTACTCGCAAATGTGGCCCCACATTGTCGTCGTACCGCGATAAGATGCACTCGATTTATCTTGCTGACATTGCTGTGACACAAACATATAACCCGAGACACTCCGATACAGCCTGCCACACATTGTGCTGAAATTCTTTCCGAGTACGTGCACATACGGAAAACGTTTCATTTATTCGACGGCATCCTGTAAGCCGCTTTTTTTTTTCGCCGAGGAACGGATCGTAAATTTCGCTTGACGGTCTTAAAAATCGAGAGTTGGCGCATATCAGTGTGATAATACTTGGTTCTCTATTATTCACGAAAAAATGTTTTCGTTGTACTTTAGAGGAACGTTGTTTTGTATAATAATAATGATGACGACGATGACGACGATGATTATGATGATGACGACGACGACGACGGCGATGATTATGATGATGTTGATTATGAGCATGAGAATGATGACAATAATAATATCAGTAATAAAGCTCACTGTATAATCGGAAAAATGGCACCTGGTCCCTAAAAAGATGAACAAACTAATCAACGTGCTTAAAAAATTGTTTGAAAAAATGTAAATGCACTCCTAAGTGTGTAGACGAAATGACATTACGTCATTTCCGAAAGAATCTTATTTCAACATAAAGAAGGAATTTTCAAGTTTTGAGAAATATCCATGGATAAAAATGTTTCGGAGCATGTTTACGGAGATATAGTAGTCTAAATAATAATAATAATAACAAAACTAAGGAAGTGCGTTGCACGAAGCAATAAATCCTATAATAATAGTAACTATAATGATAATAACATCCTTAACTTTCTTACATACTTTTTTTAATCCAACAGTACAGCATTGACTATAAATATTAGTTTTAATATTAACCCGTGCAATAATTAAATTTTCAAAATTAACTTCAAGTATAGTTTTACTTTCAAATATTACATTGATATTAATAGTTTAACCATTGTTATTATCATTATTATTATTCTTATAAACACTAAACAGACTTGTATAAAGTGTTGATAATAATAACAATAATAATAATGATAATGATAATAACAATTGTTAAACTATTAATATTCATGTAGTATTTGAAATTAAAACCATACTTAAAATTAATTTTAAAACTTTAATGGTTTCACAAGTTAATATTAAAACTAATATTTATAGTTAACGCTCTAATGTTAACCTAAAAACTGTATAGGGAAGTGCATTGCGCGGAGCAACAAAAACAAACAATCGTAATAATACTACTAATTACTAACGGCAATAATAATTGCTAATAGTAGTGGTAATAGACACTAATACTAATAATAATAGTAATAATAACAAAATATTCACATCACTAACAATAACCACCAAAATGGCCATAATGTCCATGATAATAATGATAGTAAAAATAATAGCGACATAGATAATAATAACATAGAGCCCAACCCCCGCTGGTGAAGAATGTTTCCCAGTGCAAACTGAGGAAGTCCGTTGCCCGGAGCAATGAAATCTATTATCATAATAAAAAAATAATACCAATAATAAAAATGTTACCCATAATCAGTACCAATAATAATAACAGTAAACGTGATTTTCGAACTTTGATCTTATTATTTCAATATTCGATAATAAAAAAGTGAGAGTACACGTGTCTCCTAAAAAAAAAAGCAAAGAGAAAGAGAATCACAAATGATTCGACCTTGCCCGAGGCTCATATATCGTACGTGTTCCTCAACTTCGAGGGGGACTCGTGGCTCGCCTTGCCTTTACACGCTCTTCGCGGGGACCTCGTGCCAATCTAC